>OY725467.1:5724264-6406900 GCA_963281015.1 Lactarius tabidus
GTGCTGTACAGTAGATGATTGTCATCGAACCTACGATGATCGTAGCATCAGATGCAATGTGGGCGCCAATGCGAGCGTCTTTTCCCAGGGCCAGGGTCACTGGCACTACTGTGCAGTGACTCACCTGCTCCTATCATCGCCATTGCACCCTCATACACCTCTGTGCCATGTCTCAGATACCGCCCACAACTTCTAATTCCAATTTCCAGGCCGTCTTTCATGCATCCCTGAAAGCATATGAGGAAAAGACCAAGAAAGACCTTCTTGCGCATCCATTGACTGCTCAATTGCAGACCTGTAACTCTCCCTCCGACATTCTCGCCGTCCTTCGTAATCAAGTTCATAAGTTCGAGCAATCTACGGGCGGCGATGAGAAATTAACAAAGTGGTTGAACCCGACCGTCAATGTCCTTTATGCGTTCTCCTCGGCGCTCGGCGCTGGAGTTGGACTAGTGAATTCCATTAGGACAACCATTTCTATGATCAGACCTCTGATATCATATCTCTAGGTATTCTCCCCAGCAAATATAATTTTTGCTGGTGCCGGCGTCCTCCTCTTGGTAGTTATTGTCCTGGGTCACCTTTTCACAGACTGGGCTCTAATACTAACTCTCTCAGGCGGTAAAGGACGTTGTTGCAAGCCAGGGCGCAATCGTTGATATCTTCGAACGAGTTGAAAGCTTCTTCATACGGCTCGAGACGTATACCGAGGTGCCTCCGACAGGGGCGATGAGGGATATTATTGTGAAGATAATGGTAGAGGTCCTTGGGATTTTTGCTATTGTGACGAAGGAGATAAAACAGGGACGAGCGAGTGAGCCGACCCTTTATGATTCATTCCCTCGCTCATATAAATTCAGAGAAATACCTTAAGAAACTAATGGGAAGGACCGACATCGCGGACGCGCTGGGCAGACTGGATAAGTTGACGCAGGAGGAGGCCCGGATGGCGATTATGGAGGTCCTTAAGGTCGCACACCGTGTCGAGGATGGGGTGAAGACTGTCAGCGATAACGTGAAGGACGTCGATGAGAAGGTCAATGTCGCCATCGAAGGTGCGTTAAGCGTCTTAGCAACTCGAGCACGGCCTTAAACCCATATGTAACCAGACGGCAAGGAAACAAAGGCTCTGGTGCAACAGACGGCTAACCATATGGACGAAGCTAAACGTTCGTAGTTATTTTACTCATCGCTCTTGGTTGTCGGGGCTGAAATAATGCTACAGGGAGCCAGGTACGACGAGACCACCGAGCGTGGCTATCTCCGCCAGATCCATCCACGAATCAAAATATCGCGTACAATGCTCAACATGAGGGGACGGCAGCGTGGTTCTTTCAGGGAAGTGTATTCGCGAAATGGAAGTCCAAGTCGACCACATCCTTGTTATGGATCCACGGGAAACGTGCGTCCCTCTATCTCCCCACAACGTGATCTCATTGTTTCGAATCATTTTAGCGGGTTCGGGGAAGAGCATCCTTTGGTTCGTTATCATTTGTCGGTTACACACTGAAGATACTTATACTCCCAACTAGCTCTGCAATCATTCAGAATATCATGGCGTTGCGCGACGCTGGACTAGCTTCCATGGCATATTTCTACTTTGATTTCAGGGACACCGAGAAGCAAAACCTCCACAACCTACTCCCTTCGATCCTTACACAGCTCTCCGCTCGTTCCGACATTTGCTGCGATATTCTCTCCCGCATCTATAAGACGCACGACGATGGCGCGCGTACACCGAGCAGCAGCACGCTGATTGAATGTCTCAAAGAGATGCTCGCGCTACCTGGCCAAGGCCCAGCCTACGTCATATTGGACGCGCTAGACGAATGTTCCATCACCTCTGGAATTCCATCGGCTCGCAAACAAGTACTCGATCTCTTAAAGAACCTTGTCAGCGCCCAGCTTTCAAATCTTCACATCTGTGTCACAAGCCGTCCGGAGATCGACATCCGAGCTGCACTCGAGCCCCTAGCGTTCCACCCTGTCTCTATTCACGACGAACGTGGACAAAAAAAGGCCATTGAAGACTATATCAGATTTGTCGTCTATGCGGACTCGGATACGGTAATGAGGAGATGGAGGGATAAGGATAAAGAACTGGTCATTGAGACGCTCACAGAAAAGGCCGATGGGATGTAAGTGCGTGTAAGGATGTCGATTACACTTGCTCATCGTTTTACAGGTTTCGATGGGTTTTCTGTCAACTGGAAGTGTTGCAACATTGCCTTCCGCAAAGCATCCGGCGAACACTTCGCGAGTTACCGACATCTTTGGACGAGACATATGAGCGTGTGTTGAAGGAGATCGGGACAGCCAACCGAGACCACGCCCGTCGTCTCTTACAATGTCTCACCGTGGCGATTCGGCCCCTGCGTATCGAGGAGCTAGCGGGAATACTTGCGCTTGACTTTGGAGAGGCCGAAGGAGCGACACCAACTTTGAACGACTATTGGCGCTGGGAGGATCGACAACGAGCTGTGCTGTCTACTTGCTCTAGTTTGATCACCGTCGTCGAAAATGGTGATTCCCGCGTCATTCAATTTTCGCATTTTACTGTCAAGGAGTTCTTAACTTCCAATCGCCTTGCTGCTTCCAAACCAGACGTTTCACACTTTCATATCATTCCCGAGCCTGCACACGTGACTCTCGCCCAGGCCTGCCTGGGGACTCTACTTCAGTTGGACGACAACTCGAACGATAACTTGCTCGAAGGCTTCCCTTTGGCCAGTTATGCCAGCCAGCATTGGGTGGACCATGCGCAGTTTGGAAACGTGTCGTCGCAGATAGAAGATGGGATGCGGCGCCTTTTTGACTCGGAAAAACCACATTTTGCGGCGTGGCTCCAGTTGCACAACACCGACGAACCCTGGGCTCACTTCAACAATTTCGGGATCGTATCTCGTGGATCTCCACTATACTATGCTTCGTTTTGCGGATTCCGTGACCTAGCAGCGCACATCATCGCCGAGCATCCAGAGCAAGTAAATGCGATGGGTGGGTGTAATCACAGTCCACTAGCGGCAGCATTGTACAAGAGACACTTCCATGTGGCAGAGCTATTATGTCAGCACGGCGCCGACGTGGATGTTCCCGCCTTTGACAACCGAACTCTATTGCACGCTGCGTCATTGGAGGGACTCATCGATGTTGCGCAATGGTTACTTGACCATGGCGCAAATCCGAATTCCCAGGATGGCCGTCACTCAACTCCAATTAGTTTCGCCGCGACGGTAGGATCCCTAGAAGTTGTTCGGATGTTACTGGACCACCGCGCGGGCATCAACAATGCTCCTATCGTCGGCTATACTCCACTCCATCAAGCATCAATGTACGGTTACTCGGAGGTCGTGAGGCTATTACTTCAACGTGGAGCGGATATCAATGCACAAGATAGGGAGCACTCGACGCCTTTACATCTGGCTTCTTCCAGGGGTAGAGCAGACGTCGTGCGCCTGCTACTCGACCATTGCACGAATGTAGATGCTAAGGACAAGGATGGAAACACCCCGTTGCACCTTGCCTCGTCCTGGGGTAGAGCCGAGGTTATGTGCCTGCTTCTCGACCGTGGCGCAAACACAGATGCAGGGAACCAGGATGGAAGCACTCCGTTGCACCTAGCATCATACCGTAGCGAAATCGCGTCCGTGCACCTGCTTCTCGACCGTGGCGCTAACGCAAATTCCGAGAACAAGAGCGGAAGCACCCCGTTGCACCTAGCGTGGTCGACCGTAATTGTCCGGTTGTTGATCGATGGTGGCGCAAACGCAAATGCCAAAGACAATATCGGATGGACACCCCTACACATAGCGTCATCCCAAGGTCTAACGGAGATCGTGAGCTTACTGCTCGATCGTGGAACGAACACAGATCTCAAGAACATGGAAGAAAACACCCCATTACACTTTGCGTGGAGAACCGATATTGCGCGCCTTTTTCTCGACCATGGTGCCAATCCAAATGCCAAGAACGAGGAGGGAAACACCCCGTTGCACCTAGCGTCATGCAAAGGGAGAAACGAGGTCGTGCGCCTGCTTCTCGACCATAATGCGAATGTGGATGCTAAGAACAGAGCTGGATGTACCCCTATCCAGGTGGCATCAGGAGCGGAAAAGAATGAGATAGTCCAGATGTTGACAAAGCATGGTGCGCAAAGTAGATAGAAAAGGTCAGAGCAAAGATACGTCGAGTCACTGTGATAGCATGGACATTCCCTTTAGCATTCCGAATGTACAGGCTTACCTAGGATGCAATTCAAAGTCGTGGCGACGTGACTCGATGCTGCAACGGAAAACGAATGGTCCGACATACAAGATTTTCAGGTTGACTCACTCGTGCGAGATCGATGTTTACGAGTTACGGCGCCACGAAGGGCGAATAGTAGCCTAGTAATCAAGTTGTGCAAGACTTGCGAAGCCAACCCGGTTGTTGCCAAGATCGAACACTGAAGGAAGGGGAGGGTTGTAAGAACGAGTGTGGGCTAGAAGTACATCTCTACTCGCAGTAACCAGTGAGTGGTGACCGGTGACCGGTGACCAGACTAGCCACCTCAGAAGAGGCCACACAAGTGAATTGGCCAGTTAAACCTTCTGCTTTAAAACAGCGACTAAGTGTGTTACACGCCGCGGAGAACACATCCACAAATCGCCCAAATAACTACTATTCCTTTGGATGAGTACTACCGCACCGCGCCTCCACGAATAGCACTTTTGTGGCCGCTCCCAACACAGGTCGCTGGTTCTCAGTTAAGATAACTTGAAGGCATGATAATATCGTGCAAGGTATCGTGTTGACCTACATTGAATTAGGGAAGAGCCGTCCTGTGCGCCAGCGCAGACCCGGATGCCTGCAAAGGGGTTTGCTGATGGTAAGGCGCGCGTTGCTCCGAGTCAGCGCCAACCTCACAGGGTACCGCTGGTGGAGTGTCTGTTGTGAGATTTTATGTCGTCTCAAGTGAGTTGAGAATTTGTACTATACGGGCGTTGTGCACCCAGGCCGGTCGAGGAGTGGCCAAGGTCCCGAGCGTTCGCGGGACGACGCGCCGTAGCCTCCGAGGCCGAGGTTGCCGCAGTGAGCGGGGCTTCTCGAAAGATTTCCAGAGCGCGCCTCACCAGACCGAGGCTGTCACCAATTTCTTCCGGCGTCTCGGCGGCAAATATTCCGGACTCTACTGCTCGCTTCTGTGACCGAACCTGACCTGTTCCGAGTCTCCTCGTAGCTTGCTGCCACCAGCGCTTTGAGCCTTGACATCCCCAACGTTTCTGTGCAGATGGTCGATTTATTAGCAATTTGTAATAATAAATCCTAGTGGCGCACTGGTGGAGCCCTGGAGGTAAGGCACAAGGTTTTCAGCGCGTCTTCGTTCCTTGCCCCGTTCATCGGACTTCATCCTCTAGTGCTTAGCTGAACGCTAACGTACAGGTGGTAGCGACACTGGCGAGCCTAATCTTGCTGCTGAATGGTTATAGACTTTCAAGGGGCAGGCTGCCTCTCCGCTCCCTCAACCCATGGCCATATGGAGACGCCCGCCGGGGTTTCAACGACATCACGTCTGGCTCGAACCAGGGCTGCGGCACTGATGGATTCCCCGCTGTCCCAGGATACAGTGTACAACTGACGAATGTCGCAACTACGTCGCACACATCGGTGGAGCGGCACGAGCCGGACCGCCTATGTCCCACGCTACTGGTGTTGGTTTGAAGTTCTTCTCAAGAACCGCGAACGTGACAAGCGATGTAGATTGTGCGGTGATGCGGCGCGGCTCAGGACCCTTCGAGTTGTTCGCATTAACACTGGCACTTGCCCTGATACATGCGGATAGCTGCGGCACAGTTATCTTCAAGGTTCGAGAACACCTCCAGTCTGTCAATTGACCACACTTCTTTGCCTGGAGCTGTGACGTGACCTACTCCGCAGTCCCACAGAAGTCTGGCCCGATTCATATCTACATGCACTTTATTCTCCCGGTATTTCGTTGTTGTCATTATATGTGCTTTACCAGCGACCTAAAATGTTCCTTGCCAGCATTCTGCTATATATAGCACCATTTATCGAGGCCAGATTTCTCAACCCTCTATAACCTACATCTCCACAGATCTGCAGCTTTAATCTACAGTATCAATCCGCAGTTTCTGAAATGTTGCCCACGGGGAATGCAGATTCCTCCTTCGCAAAAGAGAAGCTCTGAGGGGCTACGAACCTGTCAAACTGCGCACGCAGCCCCCCAAGGTAGGCCATTCAATGAGCGCAGAAATACCCTGGGACGATGCGGATGAAGGATTAGAATCTGCGAACATGTCTGTCTACGCACAACAGTAAGATTTAGTAGAAATCAACAGATCAGGCCTGATCATTCGATGACCGTGTTTGGCTAACTGCGTTCAACTTATAAGACACCTCTCCGTTTTGTCGTATCGTCATTCTTCCATCTTCCTCAACACCTCATTGTTTGACACTCAGAAATGGCCTCGCCCAAGGCAAAAACGGTTCGCTTTGACGATACTCCGACGGTTTATCCATCACAACCGGAACCTGAGACAGAGGTTCAGAGCGGTCTGTTGACACTCTACTGCCTGATGAAACGTATCCTCACTCGTATCGCCAGGGGAGGTCCCTTTGGCCGAGCTTGCGGAGATAGCAGTGACGCTGGAGCAGAACAGTGAAGAGATTCTCGAGAAGTGGAAAGAAAAAGTGGACAGCGCCGTCGTATTTGTATGTGCTGGTTCCACACTCCTCTGCAAGTTCCTTCTAAAGCACATGTTCAAGGCTGGTCTATTCTCGGCTGTCGGCGCAGTTTGCCTTACTACTAGCAGCTACAAGGGTTCGCTGCAAAATCCAGGTAAAGAGACTGTCAAGTTAATCGCACAATTATTTCAACACCTTGTCAACATCTCCGACGGGATGCCTCTCGAGAGAATCGCAATTCAGAGGAGCGAACCACCCAGGCGAACACCTTCTGAAGTCACGGTCAACTTGAACATCACGTGGTTTTCCGGTGTTGTCATCTGCATTGGTTGCGCGGCTTTCGTGACACTAATCCAACAATGGGAGCGACGACGTTCGGCGCATTGTCTGAGAGGCGGCAGACCTTACGAACGTACGCGTTTGCAAGCGTTTCTGTTCGTAAAACATGGAACGTTCTATGTGAATATGCATCGGGTCTATCAATTACTGGGCGTTTTCATGCACTTCTCCCTCCTCTCCTACTGCGTGGGTCTTATCGCCTTTATCTTCCGCATCGACCAGAAATCGATATCCAAGGCCTTGACCCTCGGACACATCTTGTGCTGCTTCCTCGTGTACGCCATCACGATGTATTTGCCATTCTATTTCTTTGATTGCACACATGGCACACCCTTCACTGTACTCACGTGGCGCCTATATCATGTATTCATGTTCGGGGTTTTTTCGACTTTTCTAGGCATCGCAGACCTACCCCATACCTTGTCGACGCTAGGGTCTCGGACATGCCGGCGCGTTCGTGACCCTTCATGGTGGAGGAACATGCTGAAAAAGAGGGTCAACAAGCACAGACGGCGGCTTTTGTGCGGCCTAGAAAGGCGAGCCAATCGCTACGCCACTACTAGGGCCTACGCAGACAAGGAGGAAGAAGACTTTAACGCATGGGCGCTAGAATTTTTCAACACTTATGCTCTATCGAACGCAGAGGAGACAATTCTTCCCCTGATGTCACCCACTGATCACATCTTCGGCATCCGTCTCCACCGTCTCCTCAAAATCTGCATCCTAGGAAACTCTGTTCTAACCGAAGATCCGACACAGCGAAAGATACGTTTGCGGGTATGTCTGGAGTGTCTGTGGTGTTCGGCAAAGGCGTACAGTTTGAAATCAGCCGCATCTTTGCCACACTTTGTCCCCATTCCCAATACCGACACGATTTATCGCCTTCAGACCAAACGGGACCCCACTGCCGCTATAATAGCGCAATGTTTTTGCGCATTGGTCGCGAAGGAGCTTGCAGCTGACATAAACTCACGCTATCCCTCAGCTGACGTGAAGCTGGAGCCCCTATCGGCTATTCTAGGACGAACGCGCACGGAGGTGGAGGATTTACTTCTTCAGCCAGGCGCAATCGGCCTCACAAACATCGTGTCCCTCACATCAGCCGTCATCAAGACCTTGTCCTCAGGAAGTGTGCCACCAGAAGTACTGAGCATATTCCAATCAACAGTCGACATCCTCCTTACGGAAGACTTCCTGGATTCACTGGACGCAGATCTGCCACAAGATCTCGTATCTTCCTTCCACCAGACAACTTATAACGCAAAAAAACGGCAAGCCCCTGATTGGCTGTGGGGCCAATTGTGGCCGATATCGGCGAGGTTGTATGCAGTCAGTTACAAGCGAGGATGGCAGGACGGACATAAGATCATCTTCTTAGGCCGAGACTGAAAGTGCGTGGATGACGAACCTATACCTCCTACGTTACTCCTGTATACTTACACGTTAGCTCATACATGTGGGATGACAGGAGGGCTTACACGGTCACGTACGGTTACGATGAGCACATCCGAGTCAGTCCACGATTTCTATCATCACTCTTATCTTCTACTATGCTTCTCATGATTCGGTTCGGATATAACTGTCTTGTCTGTATGCCTTATATTTACCAATGACATATAAATTATCGGATGTACGACGATCACTACCCAAATTCTCGAGAGGTGGCAGGTAGCTTTATACACAACGACCAACAACACAAGGAAGAGCCTCAAAATCGTCCTCTGCTGGTATCCTCTAGCAAAATATTAGTGACCGCAACTCTTAAAACTTCAAGCTTCTACGCGGAATGACTTGACTTAACTTTTCGAGCTCGAGACATGAGTACTTTGACCTTTGGCCGCCTTACTAGGCAGGAGTCACCACTCCGCCGCTTTGGGGGCACACACCTGCCTTGCCACTGTAGGCAACGCACAGGACCCCAGTAGGGTCCTGTGTGGCCCCCAACTCTTGAGTCTCTACATTTTCAATTCTGGCCAGCTCTGGGCCCCGCAAGTCACCAATCTTGGGACACCTGATTTAACAACTTGCTGCACATAATTTCGAGTAGATCTCTCACCAACTAATCGCGCAAGCAGGCTAAAGTTTGGTCACTGGGACAGTACGAAAATATAAAGACCGTCGCGGCACATACCGCATTTACAAGGTGGTAGTGGCTACCCACCCATGGCGGGCGAGTGAGTGGTATGTATATTATGTGTGCACCCTCCCAGAGGGGGAGCAGACTGAAGTTTTTCCACCCTTGATTAAAGCCTTAGTCATTCACTACTTGCAGTCTCTGTCTTTCTGCCCGTCTGTCGGTATGGGTGATCACGACCGACTCATACGCATGTGAGAGAGGAGAGAGGGCGTGCGTGTGCGTGTGCGTGTGCGTGTGCGTGCGCGTAAACTGCACTCGATCTAGGCTACTCCTCATGCGGTCCAATGTGCATTGTGCTAAATATATTTTGCACAAGGGTGGTCCTGTTTGGATTGAACGCCCTTTTGCACCACTTGAAAACTACTTGTCGAAATTGTTGATAATAAAGCGAGACACATGGCGGGGAAGTAAGCAGCGAGAGTGCTTTCACAGTCTGTAGGGTTGCAATGGCAAGGAACTGGCAATCATTATCACCGCTTAAGTCACTCGCCGTGAGAGGGGTAAAGGGACTCACGTGATGTAGAGTATATTATCACATCACTCGGACACCGGACCGGCTTGGGCATTGCTCGAGGAGGAAAGTGCTGTATCTTGTACTGTACGGTCGTAAACTCTGCGTAATCGAGGTAGGTACTATCAGATTGTACCCCGTAATTACCCGCCGGCTGACTTGTATAAGTACAGCTGCTCGTGTCGCGTGCATTAAATCTTCGATCCCCACGGTTGCTATACTGTAACCCACTGGCAAAGTCAAAGATATAATGATCTCGAACGGAGGCCCGACTACAACCGTGGTCACCGCCCCTCCAGGACCAATCACCCTCCCGCAGAATGCGACCCTAGTTTCCGACGCCGACGATGAGATCTTCCTTCTCTACACACGTCTGGCGGCGCTCAAGCCTGCTGACAGCTCCGACACGGGGCATTTCCATGGCCTCGGATCGGAGAATCCGAACCAAGACTCCCTTCATGTCTGCATAGAGCTGAAGCCTCCCATACTAACGTCCGAGCCGCCCCGGAATACGGAGACAGGGAACCAGAGAAGGAAACGTAGAAGAGGAAGTGGCGCAGCGAAGGCGAAGGAAGAACGTAGAGGGCGCGATCCCATCGTGTTTGAGTACGTTCTCCTTCAGGACAAAACCGCACTGAGGAGCCGCAGCGGCGATACAGGGAGCGTCTTGTGGAAAACAAGGTGGGCTTGTCCCTCCGGTGCATGCTCTTTCCCAAAGAGTCTGTTCTCCTGTGACTCACTCCGACGAGCGCAGGGACCCTACTTCTCCACGTACTTGATATTTCAGTGTCGAGTTTCTATCTATGGTGTTGCAACAACAGCACTTCCCAGAGAAAGGTCGCGACCTCTTCGACTACGCGAAGCTGAACCAAGCGCACGTCCTCGAGCTCGGGTGCGTGCAGCGTGCCGCCGGGTCCCTAGCGTACAAGGCCGCCACTAATGTATTACCTTCACCCGGAATGCATAGAGCAGGAACGGGACTTCTCGCACTGGCACTGAGCCCCTTAGTGCGCAAATACACCGCAACGGACATTCCGGCACTCCTCCCGCTCCTGCGCAAAAACGTCCGGTCCGCCTCCGCCTCCGTTACAGTCACAGCTCTCGACTGGACTCTCCCCGCGCTGCGCCAGGTAGACGACTCGGACGTGCGGCGCGGCCCCGATGCACCAGACGTACTGCTCGCTGTGGACTGTATCTACCATCCGGCCCTCGTACGGCCTCTGCTTACGACTCTGACAGCCCTCGCTACGCCGCAGCATACCGCCGCTGTCGTCGTGGCCGAACTGCGCGCCGAGGACGTTCTGCGGGAGTTTTTGCAGGAGTGGATCGCGTTGGGGTGGCGTGTGTGGAGTGTTGGCGAGGACTTGTTAGGTGCGCGGTGGGGAATGTGGGTCGCTTGGCGTGAGAGGTGATACTGCACTGTGGTGCGTTTATCAACTTGAAGACGCATGGAGAGGAGGCGGGTCCCCGCATGACAAGTGTCCTTGTGTGTGGGATCACGACGGAAAAATGGCTCCTGGGTCGAAATTATTTATTCCGCAAATGGAGAAAGAAATTTGGGGTCGTAGCTATCCTTCTCAAGCCTTGATGAACCAAAGGAATTTATATATTCAACCAAAAGGAGACTGACCACTGGCAATGAACATGAATTGCGCTCGAACTTCAACTCCAACTCGACTAAGTTACAAGTCTTCACCTAATTGATCATCGATCTCACCCTCGAAGCGCAACTTCCTGTAGAGGGAACCTGATGTCGCGATCTGTGACATTTTGCTTTTGTGGCTCGACCTGGAACCTTTCACCGCGGCTCTCGGGGCTCGCCAAGTCAGTAAAAAGGGTGCTTTGCGTAAAAAAACATTATATTTGCCTGCAGTGCCCTTGAGTTGAGGCTGTGCAGGAGCCACCTGGCTCGATGGACAAGACATCTGAATTACCGAACACCAACTATACGTCTGACGTGGTTCATAGTCCGTGGCAATGTCGTGACCTTCCTCCCAAGTTATATTACACCAAATAAGTTCCGTCATATATATAGATACTGGAATGTCCCCTATTAGATATGAACCCTATAATGTCATGAAGTTATGGGCGCAGGCTCGGGATCATCCTGCTGAAGATCCTGCTCAACAGGGATATCCCGCCCGATCCCAAGTCGCTCCATCTCCCACTCCGACCAATGGAACACCGGCAGCGGGTGTGCTTCCGTATTGAACACCCACTGGTCTAGTGGTAGGATATCTTCGTCCGTAAATAGCAAATATAGATACTTGAGACTGCGAGACGATCGTCAGCGGGATTCCCAGGGGGGTCGTACATGACGACGACGACTTACGTCTCTGCCAGGAACCAGCTGAGTTTCGCAATGAAATCGTGAGTACAACCCTACCTTCGCACACACGCCAAGCACTCAGACTCACCTCGGCATCTCATCTTTCTTAGTGCCATTAACGTGATGCGCATGCTTGAGGCCCGAATATCCGCCGCCCTCAACGCGCGTCTCCCGCTCCAGAGCCTCGAACACCTCCCATCCACGCTCGCGCCATACCTCTTCGCCCGTGGTGCGCCACAGCAAGTAAAAGCTCTCCAGTGTCTCAGGACGGAGGAGGAACTCAGCTCTGGTGGGCGTGTACTCCATCGTCTCGTTCATATCCTTGATTGGCAGGACGGGCCGCACGCCAGGCGGGTCGCCCTCCGCACCGCTCTCCTCCCATTCCTCCAGGTGCGTCGACCACAGACGGCCGAATGACATTGGGCCAGGGTTCGTAGCGGGGTTCTGAGGCCTCGAGCGCATGATGACTTCATCTGGCGCGAGGCCCGACGGCGAGTCGGCGTAGAGCATCCAGCACGTCTGTGCGAATCCGCGAGCGGCCCACATATGTTTCCGTGGGGCATCGGGAATCGTCACCGCGCCAAGCGCCAACAAGCCGGGGAGGAAGCAGGTCAGGTGCTCCAGTTTGTGCGAAGGCATTAAAATTCCTCGAAAATCCACAGCGCCATCCGTGACGTAGAGGAGGCTGCGGTTTGGAGTTAGGTAAGTGAGGTTATCGAGGATTGAGTCCATAGATCGGAGGTCTGCGCGAAATCAGTTGCAAGGAAACACGAGAAAACGGGGCGAAAGCGCACAGAGATCACGCGCTTTGGTATCCGTGCGCCCAGTGAGAAGCCACTGTTTAAGCATGTACTCAAAGGCGCTGTCTGCGCGTGCGCCGACGGACACCGATCCTAGATGATGCGTCAGCAACCAAGCTAGCTAAGTCGGAAAAGAGTAAGACTTACGACCAACCGGTGTTCCCTTCAACGTGGACCACGTCACCGGAAGCAACTCGCTCGTCTGTGTGCAGTTCGCCTTATACATGACATCCATAACCTTCTCCACAACGTCATAGTATTCCAGACGGCCCGTCAAGTACGAGAGGTACTTGTATTCGACCTGACAAGTGAGGATTTCGGACAAGATAACATCCGTGGTCCAGCTCTGAGCTACATCGCCAGTATCAGTGTTGACGGAGAACATTGGTAGACCCGAGGGCGTGAAGAATGCGGGTACGAGTGCGGACCCCAGGTCGTCCGCGCGGGAGAGGAGGATGGGGTCTTTTGAGAGGGCATACGCGGAGAGAAGCCCGCCAAGATAGCGAATGACGGTCTCAAAGAATGGCACAAACTTGTTCTATTCGTTACATAACACCATGTGCGCGACATCCGAAGGCTATTTCAACAAAAAAGAATCACACCGGGAGGGGGGCCGGAGGTACGTACCGGAGGCGTGCGAAAGGTCGTGTTGGCCACGACGGCGAGTCCAGCGTCGAACTCCTCGTAGAGGCCCATGAGCCACATCGTGTCGAGGGAATCTATGATAGAAAGACCCCATCCGTTGAAGCTGGGAACGGAACGGCGTCAATCAACGGGAGCGGTTGCCGCCGAGGCAGAGGACAGACGCACTTGTCGACAGGTTCCTTGGCGATCGGACGCAGCTCATCGTGGGGGGCCGCATAAGTGAGGTAGCCTTTGTAGGCGTGTCGGAATGCATCGCGCACAGCCTCCGCCCGCCCTGCCCACAGCCCGTGATGTGATGGCTTCGCTAGCGGGCGCTGGACCTTGATACGGTGGCGTGATGGCCATTCGGGTTGGGGAGGGCTAGGCGGTGCCAAGTCTAAAGGCGATGGCAGTCGCTGGAATTCTGGAGGAGTGAGTGGGACACTCTCCAAGAAGGTATAGGTGTCGGGGTGAGGGAATGCGACGAAGAGAAGAACGAGAACTAGAATGAATATAGTAGCACGGATAAGAGGACGACGGGGGAGGCCATACGGTAATTGGGAAGAGGACGTGAACATGAAAGTGAGAATGAGAGGAATAAGGGAGAGCGTACTGGGTTGATTGACTGCCAAGGAATGTCGAAACCCGTACCTTTATCTTGTCACATGGCTACTGGACTGACCGAGGTAGCCCCGAAAGCCTTCGGAGTCCTCAACTCGCGACCGCGGTGCAAACGTTCAAGTTCGAGTCGTTAAGCAGCTAGGTGAGACGGTCGCCCGTTCACTACTAGAAGTGTTGCAGCTGTTAGAGACAGAGTAGGGTTACAGTGGACCGCGGACGACGGGCGCCAACTGCACATCACCGCCATCTCCCCGCAGTTGATGTTTTCTAGTCCCACTCTCACACACTCTCTGCAGTCGAACGATGCTTACAGCTGACATCTAGATTACACGCGGAACATTTGCAGTAGACTACCTGTGGTAACGCCATAGTAATCGACACCCAACAGTACTCCTACTGTATCCTTGGGTACAAGGTGGCTTGGCTTAAGTCTTGGCGTGTGAGTGTGAGTGTACGCGCATCACTTGAGCCAGGAGTGAGGGAAAATTTTGGAGTGTCCGAAGAATGGGTCTCCAGGGCGGCGATGCTTAGGGCGAGGACAGACTATGCTACATCAGCACGTAGAGCACTAAACATCGGATTTTATCAGTACATATATCAGGAGCGAGCGAATACCTACTAGTAGCTCTGCACTCTCGAGCGCCTGCCAAGACTCGCTCGAGCCAACCTGTTGGGATTCTCAAAGTGGCAGAAGTGGGCGTTTACAGTCTAAATAAACAAACTCGGATCAAGCCTGAGAAAACCTTCCGTGTAATTATATTTATTCACAACTGCACAGTCAATCAATATCTACTGCTCGCTCGCTGGAGTAGTTCTTGACAGAGAGCCCTTATTTCCCTCAAGCTCCCCATGGTGCCGCAGCCCTTAGCGCTCTTGAAGAGGAAGGATCCGCTGATCAGAGCTCTTATCGGACCAAGTAGACCGAAAAGATACCGTGATACCACTACTTTCTAGAGGTGGATACAGTGGGTGACTTCCCGCAGCACTCTGGAGGCTTCCAGACCAGAATTTTCACCAGACGGCCGTGGTGCCGGTCAGGCCCGCTGCTCACATAATACACATCATGGTCCGTCTGTGCTCACCAGAGCTTAAATCTGGTGGGGGGGGTCCCCCCCCTCGCCAGAGTATTTGTAAGCACTAGACCAGAAATGCCGGGATGCCGGACCCAGTGGGAAGGCGATTATGCTTAGAGGGGAAGTCAGAGATGACTCACTCACCGTATCAGCATTCTTGATCTTGCTTTGTCATTTCTGGCACCTAGTTTTTTATCTTGTCAAAGGGAAACATGGTCTCTCCAGAACTTATTTTCCTGATTACAAACATCGGGTATAACCGGTCTGGAACTGGTCTGGCGACTCTAGATGCTGTGGGAAGTCACCCAGTGACTTCTCAGAAGAATCCCCCACTGCATTATGATCCAGGTTCACACGTTCACATGCCACTCACACCTCACATCCAATTTATCGTGGGCGTCCTGTACAATCTCCGTCTCCTCGCTGCCCTAAATCTCGTCCCAACACAAGTTCCCTGGTTCCACATGGCGTCATCTCTGGCGATCCAAAATCACAGATTCATCCAGCGCAGCAATTTCAGGGCTCGTCAAGATCTTATTTCTTCCTCGGAGGGCATGGGTGAAACTTGCACATGTTGTGCCAGAAATGGCTACAGTAATCGAAGTCGATGACGGAATGGTTCGTGATTAACACGTTGATACGCTTCGGAGGCTTCGTGGACCGGGCATCTTCGCGATCCTTATCATTGACAGTTGGCGAAGTCACTTCCAGCCAACTGGGTTGTACGAATGTGCCCGTCATTAGAGGTCGACGAAGACAACGGTAGCGTTGATACACCTATTCTTCGGGAAGAGCGGTGTATCAGGTAGCGAAGGATAGTATCTAGGTTACCTAAGAATTCTCGGACCTCGGGGCTTGGAGCGGTACGACTCGGGTAGTGTGGGGCTCAAGTGCTCGGGTATTAACCGGTATTACCTCGTAACCTCTAAGAATCACGTTTCGATACTTCCAGGCAGTCTTCTGGACGTCGCAGTGGCTCTGTATAGAGCGATGTGCCATGTGTCTTACTAGGGTTGGGTAATAGTCTTTCTTACACTTTCTGGCAGCCATTCTTTATCCTCTGTCCGGATAATCCCTCAGATATATTTACAGTAATGGTATGATACAGTAAGTTAATGGGAATGGAATGGTACGAACAAGGGTACCGTACGTGAAGTCGACGAAGACTGTATGGTCAGCCCGGCAATTCGGCCCGCTCCTCCCACTGAGCTTGATTACGTTTTTCTCTGTTTTTCTTCAACTCCAACCACGACCTCTTTGACATGCTTGATGCGTGATCTCACGCGTATCCAAAAAGCAATATGTAGAGTCTGGGAGATAGATACAACAGTCCTTGTTTGAGGAGGCGGGCACACTTGCTCACTGACCGTCGCCATAGTTCTGGACTGACAGCTCTTCTTATTACCTGGACTCGGTGTACTCTACTAGATATGTAGACTACGACTCGTCCATTACATCCTCAGTTTCCTCAGCACTCTCCCCTTTGGCCTTCTTTACAGGTGGATCTTTTGGAGTTTCCGCGCCTCGCTGAAGCAGCGCCATCCGCGTGCGCATCTTTCCCGCAGCCTTTGCGCTGCGCTTCCCAGTGGCTTTGGTCGCGGTCCCGGAGGTCTCGGATGCGTCGCGGATCATCGGGTTATGAGTCGCATCGATGTTTTTCGGGAGGCTCGTGAGGGGTTCGTACAACTGCAGCGCGGAGATCTCGCGCTCGGCAGCTGCTAGCGTGTATCAGCAGAAGAGATGAATGCAACTACCGCATGCTGGCGCACCTGGAATGACACACACGCTGTTTAGAGTTGACAGTAAAGGCGGTGGCGGGGACACCTCGCTCGCCTGAGTGATCACGTTAAGTTAAGGGGTGCTTGGTGAGAATTGCGACTCACCGAGTCTAGCGTGAGGCGAAGAAGCCTCACGTGGGCGGAGGACGCGTCGGGAGACGTGCTGGCGCCAGCCCAATGGGCGTCCACAGATACCCACACGCAGTCAGGACTCTCAGCCGCGGGCGTAAACGTGACGACGGGGCGACCCAAGTCATGCGCATGCACAAAGAGAGGTTCTTCCGGTGCTGCAGCAGGGTCTGGAGGCAACACAAACCAGAACAGCGCCTTCGCACTAGGCGGAAGGTGCTGTCAGCCAGATCGTAGGCGATAGGAATCCCCAAGCGATGAACGCACCCGACAGCACTGAACACGACAACCACTCGCCCGGCGACCTTCAATGTGTCGATCTTCTGTACAACGAGAACCAATGGCCGCTCTTCCATCTCCCGGGTGGGCGTCGCTTCTGCGTCGCTCGCTTCGTCTCCGCTCTCGTCCTCAATCCCATCCTCGACCCCTCCTCCGCCCTCGTCGTCTCCCTCAACTCCCGCTCCCTCTACCTCTTGTGCTGAACCCACATCACCCTCTGCCGGCGTTGCCGTGCCAGCAGCGGCTTTAGCTTCCCGGCGCCGCTGTCTCGCAAGCCACCTCCGGCTCGGCGGTTTGCGCTCCCCATCGCTGTCGTAGCCGCGCTGGCGCCGTGTACGGCGCACGGCGATGAACGGGCGCACGATGTCCTCGATCGTGACGTCGTATAGCCGTCTTCCCGCGCGCCAGTCCCACACTTTCAGCACCGGGTCTCCGCCGCCCGACACGAGGATCCCGCGCGCGGCGGGGTCGCGTGGGATATGGATCGCCGAGACGAACCTGCGTGGCGTCAGCATTGAGCTGCAGTGGAGGGGGAAGGGGGAATACCTTTTGTGCCCGAGACAGAAGCTCTCGATTGTGTATCCCTGTGGGAACCGGCTTGCGCGGATGTGTTCGTCGCGGTCTGCAGTGATGATATGTGTCTCGTCTGGAGTGAGGAGGAATGCGGTCAGGAGGGAGGTATGACCCAGGACGAGTGTCCCGCCGGACGGGTTCTCATGCGAGGCGAAGGTGTCAACTTCTGTCGGTGGCGCAGATGCCGGGGTAGTAGTTGGCAGAGGAGTAAGCGGGTAACTTGTAGGAGCGTCAGTAGGGAACGTTCGTTGGGTCACGGTGCGCCTGGCAGACAGACCTAAAGACGTCCCCGAACTTGTCTGCGACAAGGATTGTATCGCCGGAATGTGTAAACCCAATCTGGGTCGGCTTCTTCGGAAGCTCTCTGTGCGTTTAATTTAGTCTAGAGGGGAAGTCCTGGGAGAAGAGGTTACGCACCGCTCGCTGAGAAGCTGCAGCGTGTCGATCGCCCAGACTTTTAATATCTTGTCGTCCCCAGCTGTGGCCAGATGAGTGTATCTAGGGTCAACTGCAGCACAGCGCACAGGTCCCGCATTTAGAACCACATCTAGCTTTGATCCCTCAAAAGACACGGTCGAGTGAAGCAGATCTCCTGATCTGAGGTTCAGTTCGAGAAAAGGTCTGAAAGCGAGGTCCTTGCGGCGTACTTTGAGTCAAGGATTTGGATGTGAGGTCCAGTAATAGCTATTGTTTTCTGTTCTCCATGAAATATCTGGGTGTGTGGGTAGGACGCCATGTCGGGTTCTAAGAGCGGAAAGTGAATGTTGTTCAAAAAAAAAACTGAGGGGAGATATCTAATCTGATATGTTCATCTCCGTGTCTGTCCGTCGACGTGTCAACAACGCGCGTCAACGTCGACCTCCCATCCCAACAATATCACACCTCCAAGCTCTTTAACCCGTAATTATCTCTTCCAAGAGCGCCGCTCGTTACAGATGTTCTCAGAAGAAATCAAAACCTTCCGAAGGCTTGGCTTTCGTCATGTGTGTCGTCCCTTTCTGCATCTGGTTTTCTCATGAATTGACCCCACTCCGCCGCAGGTCCTCCTCCAGGTCCTCAACTTCGCCTCTGTCCTCACTTCGGGTCTTATGATCTGGAAAGGCCTCGGGCTTATCACAAATACGGAGTCGCCGATTGTCGTCGTGCTCAGGTGCGTGGACCTTTCTCTCTCCCATCAGGTCCCTTTCTGATCGGCGCACACGACGCATTCGCGTTTCGCGTAAACAATACTCAGCGGCTCCATGGAACCGGCGTTCTATCGCGGAGACCTCCTCTTCCTCGTCAACCCTCGGAACAAACGCTACGAGACGGGCGACATCACCGTCTACAGGATCCCTGGCCAGGACATTCCGATTGTACATCGTGTTCTCGAGACGCATGACGTCGTGAAGACTATCAACGGGTTCGTCCTTTCCCCCTTTTCTATCTAAGACCGCGTGGCAGCAGAAGGCTTAGTTCTGCTCCCAGCGTTCGCGAGTCCACCCCTCTACCTGAAAACCAGTTACTCCTCACAAAGGGAGACAACAACTACCTCGACGATGTAGAACTGTACCAGGGCCTCGACTGGTTGGAGCACAAGCATATAATTGGCAAAGTCCGCGGGTGCGTCATTGCTCCTGTAATGAGGCATAGTCCCTTGCCCACTCAGGCTTTCTCCTGAACAGATTCTTGCCCTACGTCGGATATGTGACAATTGCCCTGGTACGTGGTCGTGTATTCTCTCGCCGTATATCCGACTCAGGGTCGCGTTGGCAGAATGACTTCCCGCAGTTGAAATATGCGCTGTTGGGAGGGTTAGGGTTGTTAGCTCTAGTACAACGCGAATAGTCGCCCGTGTAATGTGATACCATGTTTCAGCAGCTTCGTCACCTGTTCTAAATTCAACCTGCTGAGGATCACTGCAATAGAAATCGAGACATCTGAATACTGCTTGTAGGCCGCTTTACGGTCGGGCTCGCTGCAACCTCGGGAGATACGGCGCGTCGTTCCGACATGACATAGGGACCTTCTTCAAGTTAGGCAGTAAGTTACTAGGGACTTGAACGTCCCATGACGAGGGTTGCTACCACCTTGAGTGCACAACGCCCGCGTGGTGAGTACTAGTACGAATACGACTTCTCAAACTCACTTGAGATAACATAAAATCTCACTTGAATACTCCAACAGACACTTCACCGCAGTACCCTGTAAGGTTGACGCTGAGTAACTACCATCTGCGCACCCCTTTGCAGGCATCTGCGCTCGCAAACAGGACAACTCTTCCCAAATCCAACATAGGTCAACACGATATTATCATGCCTTCGAATTCCCTCAACTGTCAACCAACGATCTGGATTGGGAGCGGCCGCAAAAGTGCAATTTGTAGAGGCGCGGTACTAATCCAAAGGAATTGCTGCCAGGGCGATTCGTGGCATCGTGGATGTCTTCTCCGCGGCGTGTACCTCGTAGCTGCTGTTTTAAAGCCGAAAGTTTAACTGACCACTGCACATGTGTGGCCATTAACCTCGGACTCGTTTAAGGTCGCTGGCCTGGTCAACGGTTTCCGGTCACTGCGTGTAGAGATGCACTTCTCACCCACACTCGTTCCTGCAACCCCCTCCCCCCTTCCTTGATGGTGGCTCCGGTGGTGGAATACGCGTCCATTCTCTAGCAAAGCACTCGGGATTCCTCAATACCGACGGTTTCATTGATCTCGAGAAAGTCCAAACCAGCATCTGGCGTTCTGTCACGTTAGTATTTTTGTATCAAGCCTCGCGGCCATCCTTACAACGAGATTCTTATCAGGAAAATGCATCGCAGCTTCGAGGCATATGAGATTAATACCCGCTCAGCTCACCCCTCCGCCTCCCATCCGAATAGTGCCAGTTTAGCCAAGCGATTCATCGGTGTCCCACTCTTCGAAAACAACGATTACACCTGGTCTGGCAACATCACTATCGGTACTCCCGGAGTGACGATTACTGGTTAGTCACGAGAAAATTACTCTGGCGGCCTCAGTTATCCCTGTAATCTTCAGTGGTGTTTGACGCGGGCAGCGGGGACTTGATCGTTCCTAGCACGGCTTGTAGTTCGATTTGCAGCGGGATCACATTATATGATCCCTCGGCGAACTCCCCGTCGAGCGATTTCGGCAAGAAATTTAATTTTCAGTACGGCGACGGTTCCGATGTCAGCAGCGAGCAGTACACGGGCAGAGTTACCCTCGATGATTCCCGGGTCAGCAATAAGCTCTTATTACTCTGAATGTACACACTTGTGATTAGCGGATCACTTCCAGGCTACTGGGCAGAGACTCGGTGCTGGCCAGACCTATTCTGGTGCCTCGCTTCCTACGGGGCTAGCAATCTAGGCACTTTAGGCATAGCACACGAGTCGTTTCGACGCTCCGGGCCAATCCCGTCTTCCAAACTCTTATAGCAGAAAACCAGGTCCCCACTCCAGTGTTTAGTTTCTACCTCACTTCGGGAGGTTCTGAGGTCTACCTTGGACCTTGCTTTGGACCGATCAACCCAAATCTCTACATACCCCCTTTCACTTACATCATTTACATGCATGTCACCAAAAAGGTAAGGACGGTCGGTCGTGCCTTCGGTTCAGTTTTAACAACAAATACTGCAGGGTTACTGGAAAGTAGATCTCGACGTTATTTCTGTCAAAGGGGTGCCTGTCGGAATCATCCACAGCGGCTCCAGCGCTATCATCGACACTGGCACTACCTTTCCTTGGCCACACCAAGAGTGTACAGGCCATCTATGACCAGATCCCTGGCTCCACATCCAATGGCGATGGGACCTGGTCCGGTTTGATCATGAATTTTCTCACTGTTAGATTGACGAATTGTTGTCGAGCTAGTTCCTTGCAAACTTTAGCACACCTGTCTCCATTACATTTGCTGGAACAGCGTTCCAGATGAGTACCTCGGGTTTCATTCTTACCCCGAATCCTTCCGGCTCGGGCCTTTGCATTGGTGCCTTTGGCGCACATGATAGTGTCGGTGAGTACTACCCTTCCTATGTCCCACAGAGGCTCTGATTCTAATGACCGAGACGTACGTAATATAAAGGTGACAAGTTGTTTTTCCTTTTTTTCCGTTTTGAGCGAACGCAATTGCGCAACTCGTTCCCGTGTCCCCATTACAGTCGGTGTTCGAACGCCTTGGTTAAGGCCGCAGTCTCAAAAAGAAAAATCGTTGGTTTAATTGATCAGGTCATGAATGTTCGTAGTAGAAAGCCACACCCTGTGCCAGTAAGGCACGTCCATTCCACATGTAGACAACCCTGGACCCACAACGATACCACCCTGCCAATAAGCCTACCACCCTTGCACATGCGTAAGCAGAGAAGATAGCGATGAACCAGGGCTCAATAAGAACTGGGCGCTAAGAAAGCCGTTACGGTCAAGAGGGAATGGAATGCTGAACTCAAACATCTGAACATACGCGGGCTTTACTTGGGGGGGTTCCGGGTGGGACCGCAAAAGGTAACTTCAGGAGGCCACGATGGCCCGGTGGTAGAGGGTATGGGGCCGCCGTTGCAGATGACAGAAGAGGCAGGGAAGGGATGTAGGAGCAGGCTTTGGTACTGGTGGGCAACGCCGAGGCGACTTACGCCGTGTGTGATGTACTGCGTCCCCGTGGTTTTAGAGCCCACGACCCCCAAGGGGAACGCCCTCGACCCCAGAGCACCTTATCGGCCGGATCATACGGTCGGGAACAGGATGGAACACTGGACCCCGTTTATGAAGCGACAGAGGGCGATGGTAGTACGAGTCCAAGGAGGGTTACTCTTGCAGTTATTTAAAAAATCTATTTGTATCATTCCGAGACATGTGACAAACTTAGACAAAACACCATTTCTCAGACCAAACGACCTACAGTAATACAGGCAATTCCCTCTTTCCCTCTTTCCGAAGACGACGTGTGATGGCAACAATGAAAATGGAAAGTTAACTAGTTTAGCTTCAAAGGAAGCCACTTCCCCCAACGTTAAGGCTGTCCAAGGGCGTGTCTCGTCCATGTCCTGTCGCAGTACTAGATCTAAGTCCAGCTGCCCATGCCCATATATCAGCATCTCGAACCGGTTAGCCGATTATGATTTACATACCGGGTCGGTTTCAGCCTATTTGTGTTTGGTCAAAGGATGGTTTATAAAGAATTTGGTTCCCGAGCCTCAAGAAACCGTCCATGGCAATAGCCATCCAGTGAAAGACGTGCCAGGAACTTGAATATAGCTTGAATACTGCGGGCGCTTCTTGCTGTTTACAATAGTCTACCCACATGGCAGTGAGTGAGCACAGTAATCTTGCGCACACGTGCCAGTGGTGAGGAATCGGCGGAGGATGCCCATTCACAACGTTCAATACTAGCTCCAAGGGCACCAAAGCTCGATCTTCCAATTTGGGTAGTACGACGACCTTGAGTACCACGATCACTCCAAGTACCAGTATGTTCTATATACTCTAAGGATATGCTGGGCCGTCTTCGTTAATAGCTGCCCTCAGGTCGCATTTATTTCCTCTTATGAAGACTCCAGAGTAAGTGATCTGGCATCTTCGATCTCCAGTGATCTACTGCAGGGGGTAACAGCGTCACGATTTCTTGATAGTCGTACCCTTTCCCGACACGTATCGCTTCCCCAACCTGTAACTAAAACAAGTGAATGCCTTCAAGTTGGAAAATGCAAAGGAAAAGGTTCATCTTCCGCATAGTAGTAGTGCCAGCGCTGCTCGCTAACTTTGCCTTGGGCCCCTCTCTCGACTAGTGGCGATCGGGAAGCTTTCCAACAAGGTGCTTCTGAAGATATTTTGTTATCATCTAGATGTGTCTCCACCTCTTTGGCCTAGGCTCGTACATATATGTCGAAGGTGGCGACGCATTGTACTTGCGTCCCAGCGTGCTCTTCACCTTCGACTGTTCTGTATGCATGGAACATCAGTCTTAAAGGCTCTAGATTACTGGCTAGCCCTTCCTATCGTCGTGGATTTCGGGGAATCTTCAGCACTCGATCCACCGGATCCTGAGGATGAGGCCAATATTATAGCCGCACTGAAGCAGTCTGGTCGTGTTACCTCTATTAGCCTCACTGCCACAAGGTCGCTTCTGGAAAAGTTTTCCGGGATTGAGGGCCCATTTTTAAAACTGGAAGACCTTGTTCTTCTTTCTAGAGATAGTATGCAGCTGACTCTGCCCAGCACTTTTCGGTGTGGCCCACGCCTCCGTAGTCTCCACTTGACCAGGATCGCATTTCCCGCGCTCACTCGGCTTCTTTATTCTTCCAAAAACCTCGTTGATCTTCGGCTTCACGAAGTTTTCAACACTTGGCATATTTCACCAGCCACACTCGCGAATGCGTTGTCCCGGATGGCCCAACTTCAATCCCTTTCGCTCCATTTCCCTCCCCCCGCCAATTGCATCGCCTTTCCTTTCATGTCTGGGGACCGAATCGTTCTCCCTGCTCTCACCCGTCTTAATCTTCGAGGAATTGACGCATATTCGGAAGGTCTTGTGGCAATAATCGATGCTCCTCGTCTCAGGAATATCGAAATCACCTTCTTCGATAAGCACATCCTCGACGTACCCAAACTTCGCGAATTTATCGACCGGATAGAAGTGCAGAAGTCACATCGTCAAGCAGAAATTATATCCTGCGAGCGCGTCATTTCCATTTCCTTAACCCAGCCAGGAGCTCCCTCGTGCCTCAAATTGCAAGTATTTTGCAACACGCTTCGCTCGCAGCCGTTTTTCATGGCTCAAATCTGTAGCCATTTTTCGGCCTCACTTTTTCGTGTGGAGGATCTACGCATCAGTTCGGCGCGACCATCAGTTGAACAGGACAGCGGCAACCGTGGACAATGGCTGGGGATTATCCGCCGATTTGGAGGTACAAAATGGTTCCATTTAGCTGGTGAGCTCTCGATGGAGATCATGCGTGCATTGCAACTATCAGAAGCACGGCGAGAGGCTGCACTACCCGCCTTGCACAAACTCTGCATATGGGAGCCTGAGCCGCCTCATACACCTTTGAGGGGCGCAGTGGTATCGTTCATGCACTCATGCCGGCTCTCCGGTCGTTGCATAGCGGTGGAGTATGAACGATTAATGATCAGTGAATTCCCTACAAACGGGCCTCGATCAGGTACGGTTTATGCCTAGTGATGCCAGTACCTCACGCTGATGACTTTTGTGCAGGACCCCTCTCTCACTTAACAACGATTGAGGTGCTCTCACATGACATTCTTCTGAACATGTTTCTTCACTTTCTGGATGGCTCTGTACATTGTTGGCCGACGCTTGTAGATGTGTCTCAAAGATGGCGACAGATCATCTTTACTTCACCTCTAGGTCTAGATCTTCGTCAGCATGGATCACCAGTCCTGAAGAGTCTAGATTACTGGCTCACCTTGCCTATCATCATAAATTCCGGAGGATCGTCAGCGCTTGGTCCCTCAGCTCCCACTGACGACAGTATCGTGCGCTCACTAAAGCAGTCTGGTAGAGTTACCTCTATCAGCCTCACTGTCACAAGCTCGCTTCTGGAAAAGTTTTCCGCAGTCAAGTGGCCATTTCCCAAACTGGAAGAGCTTGTTCTTCGGTCACGAGATAGCACGCAGCTGACCCTTCCTAGCTATTTTCAGTGGGGCCCCTGCCTTCGTAGACTTCACTTAACTGGGATCGTCTTCCCCACACTCCTGCAGCGCATTTCTTCTTCTAGGGATCTTGTCGATATTCAACTTCACCTTCTCGAGATCTCTCATACTACGGGGGGTTTGTCACCGGGAGCTTTTGCGAATGCATTGTCCGGGACGCCCAAGCTTCAATCGCTTTCACTCCATTTCCCTCCCACCACATTTGCCATCCCCCCGCCGTCCGGAGAACGCGTTCTTCTCCCTGCTCTCACGCGTCTAAACCTTCGAGGATTTACTGGCTACGTGGAAGGCCTTGTAGACAGAATCAATTCTCCCTGTCTCAAGGATATCGAAATCACATTCTTCGATAAGCATCTATCCGACGTACCCAAACTTCGCGAATTCATCGACCGGATAGAAATGCAAAAGTCACATCGTCGAGCAGATATTCTATCCTCTGAGCGTGCCATTTCCGTTTCCTTAACCCGACCCGGAGCTCCTTCGTGCCTTAAATTGCAGGTACTTTGCACGACATTACTCCTACAGCCGTACGTCATGGCTCAAATCTGCACTTATTTATCGGATTTCCTTTCTCGTGTGGAGGATCTACGCATCAGTACAGTGCGGCCATCAATTAAACACGATCACAGAAGCCGCGAGCAATGGCTGGGGATTATCCGCCGATTCGTAGGCGCAAAATGGTTCCATGCAGCTGGCGAGCACTCGATAGACGTCGTGCGTGCTTTGCAGCTATCATATGAGCGACGCGAGCCTGTACTGCCTTCCCTGCACAAGCTCTGCATACGGGAGCCCGAGACGCGTTATTCACCTTTGAGGGAGGCTGTAGTATCATTCATGCACTCACACTGGCTGTCCAGTCATTTCATAGCTGTGACATATGAAAGACTATTGTACGACGGACTTCATGGGACAGGTATAACCTATTCCAAGTGCCACTACCCTACGTTAATTTATTTTCGAACAGGGCCTTGTTCTCACGAGGCAACGATTGAGATACTCTCTGACGACATCCTTCTGAATATATTTCTTCACTTCCTGGATGGCTCTTCACAGTTTTGGCCAACGCTAATACACGTATCCCGAAGGTGGCGACAGATAATACTCGCGTCACCTCTCGGTCTAGACCTCCGACTCTACTGCACGTACGGAACGCCTGTCTTGAAGACTCTAGACTGTTGGCCACCCTTTCCCCTCGTCGTGAACTATGGAGGAACCTCCGTGCTCGAACCCCCTTCCCCCGAGGATGATGACAATATCGTGGCTGCACTGAAGCAGTCTGATCGTGTTAGCTCTATCAGCCTCACCGTCACAAGCTCGCTCCTGGATAAACTTTCCACGATCACTGAGCCATTTTCGGAACTCGAACAACTAATTCTTCTGTCTCGAGATAACATGAAAAAAAGCCTGCCCAGCACTTTTCGGTGGGGCACCCGCCTCCGTAGCCTTCACGCCACCAGGATTGCTTTCCCCTCACTCCCGCAGCTTCTTTTTCCCTCACACGAAATCGTGGAGATTCAGCTTCACGAAGTCCCTATTACTGGTTACTATTCCCCAGAAGCGTTCGCAGATGCCGTGATCGGGATGACTCAACTTAGAATTCTATCACTCCATTTCACTTCCCTTCCTCCCCGCCGTAACTACATGCGCTTGCCTCCACCGCCAGGGGAACGCGTCATTCTCCCTGCTCTCACCTGCTTCAAATATCGAGGCACGAGCAAGTACCTGGACTGTTTCGTAGCCAGAATTGATGCTCCTAATCTTGACGATATCGACATTACGCTCTTTAGCCAACCCACCATGGACGCATTGCAACTTGGTCGATTCATTGACCGGATAGAAGTCCCGCATCCAAATAGTCAAGCCAACATTCGGATCTCTAGCCATGCAATTTCCATCCACTTTACGCGACCAGGATCTCCTGCGCAGCTTACGTTACGAGTTTCTTGCGAACATTTGGATTGGCAGTTGTCCTCCATGGCCCAAATTTGTAGCAGGTTTTCCCCGTTCCTGTCGCCTGTAGAAGATCTATATATCGAAACAACAAATCCGCCCACTGTTCAGGGTGACATGGACAGTGCACGATGGCCGGGGCTCATCCGCTCATTCCGCGGTGCAAAAGACTTTCGTGTAACTGGCGAACTTGCGACAGCTATATTGCAAGCTTTGGGTCAAGAACGCACCATAGCTATGCTCCCTTCCCTCCACGATCTTTGTGTACCGGAGCTGAGGTCGGCGTATGGGCGTTTGTGGGAAGCCGCATCGTCATTCATCTCCTCGCGATGGCCCCCCAGCAGTTCCGGACACGTGTCTCAGCCATCAACGGTCTTCCCAGTCGCCTGCCGGAATGATGTAATGTCAGGTATCCGGCAACAATACTTCTGCGGCCTCTGCAGTTCCAGCTTCGCAGAGCGGCAAGGCCTCAACTTCCACAACAGCAACAACCACGTGCCCTGAATCGTGTCAAAGGGACCGTAATCCGGCCTCGCGGGTGAGGAGGGAGACGGAGGCTGCATGAAAATTTTCACTTCGTAATTTAGATGTGATTCGTCTTGGCATGCATTGTGCGGACCACTTCAAATGGTCCTCGACGCGTTGAGGGATGTGGTTAAGCTCGCGAATCCTACCTCGTTGTCTTCCAGTGTCGGCTTGTCAATAGAAAATTGCTTGGGATGCTTGAAGCGGATCGAGAAAAGTAAGGAGTTCTGTACTTCAGTAAAGGATTCAAGGTCACGCAGGCCCTAACAATATACGAGATTTCGTAGTGGGGCTAGCAGGGTTCGGCGGACGCGATTCTCTTGAATCAGTTCGAAATGCAGGTCGGAAGAGTTCACGCATGGGGAGAACCGCGACGGCAGTACAGTGAGCAGAATCCGCAAGTAACACTGCAGCCCTAGAGCTAGAGTAAACTCAGTAAACGGTCCGTCAGCAGGTTTTGTTAGCTTATTGGGCGGGCGCTAAGCGCTAAGACCCTAATGCAAATGTTCCACAAAACGACGACGACCCTCGCCGTATATGCGCGCATCCGAACGAATGCGGTTGAACTGAACCTTCGCGTCTCTATTTCGCGTTTCCGACTATACTCGACCACTTCTCCACATGCGAATCCAAGCCCGTCACGTCTACACCCGGAGGAACGAGAATTGACCGGGGACAAACAGAAAGAAAAGGACGATGCATTTCGGAAACGAAAAACCGAGTGGAAACGGAGACAAGGGGTACGTCACCTAGATTCGCATAGGGCAGCAAGCCAACCTAACTGGCGCAGGGTGAAACTTTCCTCGACCACCTCATAATGCACGTGCGTGCAGGTACGTGGTGTCTACGCCATTCTACTCGTCGTATGATACATATTCGCACTCAGGACGAGGTGGTGACGGCTGTGTTGCCTTCCACCGCGAGAAATTCAAGCCCCATGGTCCTCCCTCTGGCGGCAACGGCGGGCGCGGCGGCGACATCTATATCCTCCCCGATCCACACCTCACCACACTCTCATCCGTTTCATCCCGAGTGCGAGGCAACGCCGGCGGTCAAGGCATGGGTACATGGCAACACGGTCGAACCGGTGCGCCAGTCATCATACGTGTTCCGCTGGGGACAGTCGTGCGCGAGCTCCCGCGCGGTGATCCACGGCGCATGCCAGACGAGTGGGAAGAAGAGGAAAGGGCGTACGCGGAGTTCGACAAGGACGAGCGCCGCCAGCGCTGGCGGGAGCGCCGCTGGGTGCACTACCCCCTGTACGAGGACGATAACACGGGCCGCTCTGCGTTCAAGCAGGCAGAGTGGGATCTCTGGCGCGCTGAGCGCGAGATGCGAGCTGCGCGTCGCCAACGCGACGCCGCGCCGCTTGTCCTGGACCTCGATCAACTGCCGCCGGACGCTACGCGCGCCCCGGACGCGCCACTCGGACTGCCGCGCGTGCGCCAGCTCGGCACGCTCGTCGCCTCCGGGGGCGTACCGGGCTACGGCAATCCGCATTTCCACTCGACCACGAACCCATCGCCCAAGTTTGCGACGCGCGGATATGAGGGCGAGCGCGTGACGCTCGAGCTCGAGCTGAAGCTGCTTGCGGACGTCGGGCTCGTCGGTGCGCCAAACGCGGGGAAGAGTACTCTGCTCCGGGCGCTGACGGGCGGCCGAGCGCGCAGCGCCGTGGCAGGGTACGCGTTCACGACTCTGAATCCTGTCGTTGGCGTCGTCCGCGTCGCGGAGGACGGGTCGTTCGTGGGCGGAGAGGACGGCGCGGTCTATGACGAGACTGGCGTCGAGAAGCAGCGCGAGCGCGAACTCATGGAGAGCGGCGCGTACGCCGATTCACTGACACGGAATCAGGGATCTCACGCACGAGACCCTCACGAGCACCTTGAGACATTTAGGTTTACGATCGCCGACAACCCTGGACTCATCGAGGACGCATCGGATAACGTGGGACTCGGGCACTCGTTTCTGCGTTCCATGGAGCGATCCCTCGCGTTAGTCTATGTCGTGGATCTCTCTGGACCGGCGCCCTGGGACGAACTACGCATGCTCAAGGAAGAGCTCGAAAAGTACAAGCCGGGAATGAGCGCGCGCTCGCGCATGGTCATCGCGAACAAAGCCGATCTGCTTGGTAGTCATGGCGATCTGGAGGAGGTTCAGCTGGCTCGCGCAAAGCTCGCGCGGCTTGAAGAGTTCGTGAGGACCAGTATGGACAACGACGGCCGTACTCTCGACGTTGTGCCGACCTCGGCCAAGTACAGCCAAAATTTGCGAGGCGTGGTGCATAAATTACGGACATATGTGGAAGAGGCGAGGTTGGCGTCATCGCGGACACAATCCCCATTTCCCGCGTTTAATAACATACAGCAACTGTAATACCTTGTCATCTACATCTTTATAAACGGGCTTTCCTCAACCTATATCCTTACCGATCACTTAGCAGCAAGTCTTTCGCGCTAAGATATCTCTCGCGCGTCCCTCGGACGACCTCCTCACTCATTGTCCAACCTACCCCGTCTGGGCCATCTTCAAGCCCTTTGCGGAAACCCTGCGACGTGAGCCAGTCTCGTAGATATTGCTTGTCGAAGCTCGGCTGGCTGCGCCCTGGAGCGTACCCCTCCAGTGGCCAGTAACGCGACGAATCGGGGGTAAGCGCCTCGTCGATGAGGATGAGCTCCCCTTCGATAAGCCCAAACTCAAATTTTGTGTCTGCGACAATGAGCCCTCGCGTAGCCGCGTACTCTGCAGCAGCAGTGTAGAGTTGCACGGCAGCGGTAGAGATTTTGTCGTATAGCTCTTTCCCGATGAGAGCGGCAGCTGTGAAGCTGATGTGAGTAGGGCTACATGGCAGGGTGAGGAGGTAAATCGTTCCACCTCGTTCGGGTGAGATGTTCTCGTCGTGTGCTCCTTGCTCTGCTTTTGTGGAGGGCGTAAAGAGCGGTGCGGGAAGTTTCTGTGACTCCAGTAGGCCATCTGGTTGGGGGATTCCATGCACCGTGCGAGATTTCTTGTATTCGGCCCACGCAGATCCTGAATTGAAGAGAAGTGTGACCTGACCCGAGTGCTGGTCATCAAACGAAGCTTACCCGTGATATATCCTCGGACGATCGCCTCGAGAGGTATGACGTCTGCTTTCTTCACCAGAATGGAGCGACCTTCTAATTGCTCCTTGTGTTGATGCACTTCCTCGGGCATCTCGGTGATCTGAGACGCCACGACATGATTGGGGATGATATCTTGGAGCTTGTCGAACCAGAAGAGTGAGAGTTCCGTAAGGACTCGGCCCTTGTCTGGAATGCCCTTACGGTACGAGGCGTCAAATAGGATGCCGACACACAAAGGGAGGCGATCACATTTGTCAGGATGACATCGTACGCAGATATGCGATCTGATGCGACGAAGAGCAAGTGCTCTAGTGAGGATGTCGCGTAGATGTCGCGAACCTTGCCCTTGGAGAGCAGCTTAAGCTGAGGGACATCGGAATTGATTAGGGCAGAATCCATGGCTTGACTACCAATAGACGACTTTCAGAGTTGGCACTGCGTGTAGTATCGTCACTCGCTTTGAGGGGGCGCCTCTAGGATCGAGCTGGTTATAGAGTGAGTCATCAAACCATACAAATTTCAAACTAATTTATATCATGTCCAGAGAAACTGAAAAGGTTATGACACCGTCACATAACCGCGGCGCAGGCCCAGCCCTTTTTTTATATTGAACCTAGCCTTCATTCGGGCCTTCTGCGGGCCTTCTCCCATTCACTCAGCCTGGGTGCTTCATCGATGACGTAAGCTGTGGTACGTTGCGGGAGTCCCGCTTGGAATGCTGATTCCCTCGTTTCTCAAAAGCCAAACAAGGATGTGCGAGTTTTGTCCGCAGCTCATAAGTCGCAGTATTTTAACTTGCAATTGTAACTAAGCCCTTGTACACTGTTCCCATTCTCATTGGATCTGTGAAGATGTCCTGCAACCTCCTTAGCCTTTCGACGGAGCTCCTAATTCACATTTTTGCTTACCTCCCAGTCACAGATTTGTTCTCAGTACAGGCCACCTGTCGCCGAGGCTACGACATCATCGCTGAGACTACGTATCTCCAGTACATCCTCCACTCTCATCTCAACGGCGTTGACGACCTCTTACCTCCGAATTGCCCTTTCTCCGAGCGTCTCGAACTCCTGCGACATCACGAAAAATCGTGGAATAACCTACAATTCAACCTATGCTCTGAATTCTCCACGGACGTGAACTACTACTCCCGCAAGACTATCATACGGGATGGTTATCTGATCTACAGATCCAACACAGACCTGACCCGATATGGATACATCGACCTCTTCTCTTTGCCACCACCAAATGAGGAGCCGTGTTGGGTCCACATTTCTTTGAAAGATTTCCTTGTTCCTTATGCCCTGGTGTTCTTCGTTGACCATGACTTAGTTGTGGCCATCAGGTTAGGCTCCTTATTATTTTGGCAATCACATTGCTGATAAGTCGCAGGGAAAAGGGAACGTTTAACGGGCTGGTCCTACCCCAGCTTGCTTTCTTCGAGTTCAAGACAGGCGAACCTCATCCCCTTTCAGCCACGCATACTGTAAATGTCCCTTTGGTTGACTATCTTGGGTCAGTCAGGGTCGAAGTGGAACTCATCGGCGATCACATCCTTGCTAAAGCGGTACATCGACATGGTCGCGCTTCCTTTTACCTCATCTCATGGAAGACGGGGACTGTGACTTTTGTGGGTGATTTTATTGAGTCATTTTTGTCTCAATCACTTTTGGTACTGATTTGTCACAGCTTCGCGGACTGCCAGGATCCCCAAACCTCACGGTCGTCGATAGCGACCTGGTTATGCTGATAAGAGAGTCCATCAACTGCTTGGAGATCTACAAACTGGAACTCGCCCCTTCACAGCTCCGCATGCGAAGTGTATGCACCCTCGGGTTACCACCGCTGATACCAGAAGCCTTCATCTTCGACCATACGTTTGCGAAGGAGTGGATCTCGTCACCAGAGCATCGCGCACGGTCTCGATTCTCTCAAAGACGGCATCTTCCGTTCCGCTCCTCCAGAAATGACACCATGGCGCTTCTCCTCAGCTATTATAATCCTGAAAGCGACATGCAACCATCCGAATATGCTGTGCTTTTCAGTGTCACTGCACTCCTTTCTGTGGTCCATTCCGGCGTCCGCAAGGTGTCTTGGGAAAAATGGGGCCCTCTCAGCACGCGTGTCTTCCCTTACCCCCGCGCCATCAAGCCAACGCCAGCTGGTCCTTTCTGGATCACAAGTTTCTCACCATTGATTGTACGAGATTACGACCCCCTGCGTGCGATGCATGTTCGATCGGTGGAAGACGACCCATCACTGCCATCCGGACTTCCAGTGTTCGCTCTGACAAAGGTGGTTAGCGAATACTGGGTGTCGGGTCAAGTTGAGACGCGCTTACCCTATCGCGAGTTCGCGTCGAAGGACATAGATATCCTAAATGCAGCTGAGATCGTGGGGGACAGGGAGTGGGTAGTTGTAATCTCAGCCACGGTACGTTGGTTCTACGCACCCCCACTATGGTCTTCCGGAAAGGGTCTAACCAGGAACATTGACAGTTAGAGGGAACTAGTTACACTGTTTACCATGTTGGTTGAGAGCAGCGGCACGCAGTTACAGTAAAATCAAGCGAATCTTCCCACATCAACGGGACTGCGGTGCTGCGGTACTAGGCCAGAGTTCCATATTCTTATCAGATGATCAAGAAAGCTTGAAGGTACTGTACAGTAAGGGCTGTGCTACGCCGCAGCGATAAGGTGGATATTTGCAATGCAAGTCATCAGAGTGATGAGTGGTCGCTTAGATACGATCTATGTCGATGCTGGTATCCTTGGTATCTTACCCCGGTGTCACGACTACTTTCCTCTATGTCCACGAACTCTTCCGATACCTTCCCTGGATTTCCGACGGAACTACTCATTCGGATTTTTGCTTATCTACAGGTTGCAGATCTGTTGTCTGTCCAGCACTCATGCTGCAGATTTTATGATGTCATCTCCGACAGTGCCTCCCTTCAGTATTTCCTGCATACCGAAGTCAATCACCTTGAAGACCTCTTGCCTCCCGATTGCTCTCTTGAAGACCGTGTCACTCTTCTGAAACATCATGAAGCTGCGTGGTACGATCTCGAGCTCAACACGTTCACTCGATTTGAGACTAGCGATGAGTCTCACGCACATTGCTATATCCTTCAAGATGGATACTTGATCTACAAAGCAGTCACAAATGCCACAGCTGCACGATACGGATACACTGACCTTTATTCGAGCTCCGCCATATCAGATGCGGAAGCACCTTGGACCCACATTCCGGTGTTGGAGGCTGTCCACCCATTCTTGGACATTGTATTCGCCGTAGACCAAAACCTGGCTGTGGCCATCAGGTTCAAGTCCTGAAGCTTTCCAATTTGGCGAATATGTTATTTTACTAACTCGGACTGCTCACGCAATAGCGGGCAGGATCGACTTTATGAAGCTTCTTTGTTTGAGTTCAAGACGGGCGCACCTCACCCCCTCTCACTGGTGCACACTGTTTCTCTCAGTCAGCATATATTCGACAGTAGAAAGCCAGAGGTAGAATTTTTGGGGGATTATATCCTGATGACCACGGCGTGTGGAATGTTGGGCCGCAGTATCTTCTCTGTCATCTCGTGGAAATCAGGGAGCGCTACAGAAGTGAGTGACACTTTCGAGTCGTTTAGTGTCATCCGAATTCTGAGCAGAGTACAGCTGTCTCAACTGTTGGGAGAGCTGAAGGTTGTAGTAATCGACAGGGACAATAGCCTGATCGCCCTGATCAAGAGCGCCACGAACAGCATAGAAATTTGCAAGCTTCAGTTCGCATCTGCGCAGCCAACCCTGCACACCCTGTGTTTCCTCAGGTTGCCAATTTTCAAGTATACCAACCCCAGTTCCGTCACCGTGAGCGGTATGGAATGGACGCCAACTTTGAAACCTCAAGATCGAACAGAATACCAAACATCGCGGGGACGGCCATTTCCCTTCCGTCCCTACAAAGCTGGCACTATCGGGCTCACCTTTGGTTTCAGAACCAGAGACAAAGGCGTCACCCAGTATTCTATGTTCATCAGTGTCGAGGCGCTCCTTTCCGCCGCCCACTCTGGTGTGCGTCACGTGCCTTGGGACGACTGGGGCCCTGCTGGTACACGCATTCTCGCTCTTGGAAATAGCAGACCTCCAACGTCAGCTGGCCCTTTCTGGATCACAAATTATGCGCCTTTAGTGGTCCGCGACTATAGCTCCCTCCGCGCGTGGTCCGTAAAGAGGAAACATAAATCGAACCCCTCAATTCCCTCCTACCCTTCCCTTGGGCCACCCTCCACTAAACTGCTTGGCGAACACTGGGAAGGTGGAGAAATCAAGACCCACCTGCCATTTCGCAAGTTCGTGGCAGGTGAGATATCTTTCAAACGCGTCGTGCAGGTTGTGGCAGATAGGGAGTGGGTCGTCGTGATTTCACGGACAGTATGTTGCTCCACGCTCCCTTATACTTGTGAGAAACTGACCATTTAAACCGATAGAGAAGTGGGAAAAGAACCTCTATCACCGTGTACCGCGTGGGTTAGACTGAGATGGTGGCGGATGGTTTTGCAGCCAGAGGCGTATGAAGCGGTCGCATGCGTAGTACCACACTATGCGTTCCGGACCCCCGGTCCACGAGATTTTGGGCGCCGCTCGGGACCATGTATGATTTTGTCTCAGTTACTCGTGTTCCATATTCTTCCAGATTATGCTATTGCTACCAGAAACAAGTCCATGATCTGTGTATGAATCGTCAGTGACTCGATTTCGCACGCAAGACCGTTTTCGTCCAAAGGCCAATTTGTAGCCTTACTGTAAATAAGTAGGCGCGACTTTTCGTTGTTTCGGCGTGTTATGCACAGGTGCCAGGCTGAGAATCCTGAACACCCTACGCGAATGCGCGCAAATTCCATTTCCGGTGCCAGCACAAGCCCGACTGTGTCCTGTGCTGTAGCTGGCATAGGGATTCATGTTCTCGCTACCAGCGCAGAAGGCAAACTATCGGTTCATGAGGTCTGCAGCATCACTAGGGAAAGGTTGATATGATATTTTCAGGTGACCGTATCATGGCGGTTCTACTCTCACTGAATGGATCACTTCCCGCACCGCGGCTGTTAGGGTCATCTAATTTCCTCGTCGTTTCTCTGGCACACCTACTTGACATTGTCATCCTGGAATCACGGTACTCATCGAAGCCTGCATCACCGGGACTGGGATAATCACCGAATCCTACCAAACTCACGATTCGGAAAGGAGAGCTTCTCTTCTTTATCTGTAACAATCTCATTGGTGTACTTGAGAAAATAGGGCCGCACCATCGTAGCGAGTTCAGAGTGTAGGTGGAATTGTAGGTCATTCCGCGCCTTCCCGTGATGTCGCAAGGCTTCGTGACTGCTTCGTTACTCTCCGGAAAACGCCCCGCCCTCGGACGGACGGGACATTCGGTCGTCGATGCCGGCCCGGGCCACGTCCACCAGGGCATATTGCCGCCCTCGAGTTAGTAACGCAGCGCACATGATTCAAGCACACGAAATCGTATCCCCCCGTGAGCCCTGCCGAGAATGGACCTGCATGCTGGGAACACATCTCCAACGATGTACGGGTGTACAGGTGCGGGCCTGATCCAACATGTATATGTTGACTTCTCTCTTTGTTTCGAAGTGCCGTGTTTGGTTTACAATTCTTTGGAGAATTTGCTTGCTCCTTATAACCGTGTGTTCTTCTTCATTGGCCATAGCTTACTAGCTATGGCCATCAGGGTAGGCAGCCTTCTATCACTTTTCCGACAAGCCGCACGCAAGAGGTAATGTTCAACAGCCGTGTTCCTACCCAGGCTTGCTTTTGACAGGCACACCTCACCCCCACGCATATATCATACATCTCCCTTCTGTTGATTGTCTTGGGTCTGTGAGGGTTGAGGTAGAAGTCATCGTCGATCACATCCTTTCTTCAGTGGTACATCAACATGGGCGCGCTTCCTTTTTCTCGTCTCATGGAGTGTAGTTTCACTGAGCGAACCACGGCACGCATATAAAATCAAGTCATGTTAACGGGACTGCGGTGCTAGGGCACCAAGCAGAAACCTTATATTCTTATCAGATAATCTTTAAGACCATACGCCCCAGTTACGTAGTATGCGATAAGGGTGGATATTTGCCCTGCAAGTCATCAACGTTCTTCGACACTCAGTTTTATATCAACGCTGGTGTCCTCATCATCACATCTGCTGCCACTACGGCTTTCTTCTATGTCTACGAACTCTTCCTATACCCTCCCTGAGCTTCCGACGGAATTGCTCACTCGAATTTTTGCTCACCTACAGGTTCCCGATATCTTGACTGTCCAGCACTTATGTCGCAGATTTTATGATATCGTCTCCGACAGTGCCTCCCTTCAGTATTTCTTGCATACCGAAATCAATCTCCTTGAAGACCTCTTGCCTCCCGAATTCTCTCTCATCGACCGTGTCGCTCTTCTGAAACATCATGAAACCGCATGGAACAATCTCGAGCTTAACATGTCCGCTCGATTTGTGACCAGCGAAGAGTCTCACGCATCTCATTCCCGCCGCTATCTCCTTCAAGACGGATTCTTAATCTACAAAGCAGTATACACTGCACAGTATGGATATTTAGACCTTTATTCAAGCTCCGCCCTGCAAAATGCGGAAGCACCTTGGACACACATCCCGTTGGCAGCCATTCGCCCACTCTCGGACATCGTATTTGCCGTAGACCATAACTTGGCTGTGGCCATCAGGTTCGGGATCTCCATTAACGAGAAGATCGTCTTACTGACTTGGATTTACCCCGGCACAAGCGAACTACATGGGCTTCCTGTGGCCGTTTTCTTAGAGTTTACCACGGGTGCACGTCATCCTCTCTCATCGGTACCCACAGTTACCCTCCCCAGAGACCCAGACATGAATATTTTTGGGGACTATATCCTAGTGACGGCGGAGTACGGAGCACGGGGTCGGAGTATCTTCTCTGCCGTCTCGTGGAAAACAGGGACTTATACACAAGTGAGTGGTACTTTCTAGCCGATTTAGCAACGTCCAAATGTTGAGCAGAGCTCCATAGCTTGATATCCTGGCTGGAGGGCTGAAGGTTGTAATCATCGACCCCGACAATAGCCTTATCGCCTTAATGAAGAAGAACGCCACGAATAGAATTCAAATTTGCAAGCTTCAGTTCGTATCTGAGCGACCACACCTGCGCACCCTGTGTTCCCTCAAGCTTCCAGGTTCCATGCACACCAGCCCCCCTTCCGTGTTCATGAGTGCTATGGAGTGGATACCGACCTCGAAGCTTCAAGATCGAATAGAATCCCAAACATCTCGGCGACGACCATTTTCTTTCCGTTCATACAGGGCCGGCAGCATTGGGCTCATCCTCAGTTTCGGGACTCTAGACACACGTTTTCACCAGTATGCGATGTTTGTGAGCGTCGAAGCACTCCTCTCTGCCGTCCACTCTGGCGTTAGTCACGTACCTTGGGCAGACTGGGGCCCCGCCGGTACACGCGTTTTCCCTTTCAGAGAGGGAGTTATGAGGCCGGCTGGTCCTTTCTGGATCACAAGTTATGCGCCGTTGGTAGTCCGCGACTATAACTACCTCCGCTCACGGTACATGAACAAGACAAAGGAATCGAGGCCACCGGTCCCACTTGGCCCCGGACTTTCCCTTGGACCGCCCTCAACTAAACTGTGTGGCGAACACTGGGAAGGGGGTGAAATCAACACCCACTTACCATTTCGCGAGTTCGTCGCAGCTGATCTATCCCTGGGACGCGTAGTCCAGGTTGTGGGCGATAGGGAGTGGTTCGTTGTGATCTCAGATGAGGTACGCTCTTTCATTCATCTTCATGCTTTAGAGAAACCGACCATATGAGCCGATAGAGAGGGGGGACAAGGTCTCATATTGCCGTGTACCACGTGGGTTTGACAGAGACCGTTGCAGATGTTCTGCAGCCGGAGGCGTAGGCAGCCGTCGGGCCTGTATGTTCTCTAGACTAGTTTCGCACAAGTCCGCATTTTGGGCGACCCCCGAGGGCATGTGTCATTTGTTTCAGCTGCTCTTACGTTCTATATTTTGTCCAGATTATACTATCGCGACCAGAAAAAGTCCGTGTCCTATGTATGAATCACTGGTGACTATTTCAGAATTCCCCAAGCGAATGCGCAAACAAGTCCGACCATTGTCGCTCACATCCTCTCTACAGCGGTAAGTTACCAACTTGAATATGGGCGCTTCCTTTTATCTCGTCTCATCTTGTGGCTGCTTACACCCACACATTTCTGTCTCAATAAAATTTGAAACTGATTTTCACAGCTTCGTGGGCCACCAGGAGCACCAAAGCTCGCGATCGTCGATAGCAGCTTGGTCATGCCGATACGAGAATCCATCAACAGTCTGGAGCTCGATAAATTGGATCTTCCCTTGGGATATCACCGCTGTAGCCAGACGCTTTCCACTCTAGGTTTGCCAAGGAGCGGATCGCGTCGTTGGAGCGTCACACCCGCCATCTGCATATGCTGTGCTATAAGTGTCACTGCACTCCTTTCTCTGGTCCACTCTGGCGTCCGCACGGTATCTCGGGAAAATTTGGGGCTATCTTAGGACGTCTATCTTCTCTTACAGCCCGGCCACTTTATGCCAGTTTCAGCGCGTCATGTTTGTTAACGGTTTCGGTCTTAGTGCCTCGCGACTTGCTGCGCAGGTCGAGGCTATTATTGTGACCAGTAGTTGGCGCTCCCTGTTTGCGTCAATTTACTTCTAACGGAAATTTATGTTGCTTCTCTCTCCCAGGTAGTGTATTCCGTGCTGAACCGCACAGATGAAATCCAGTGGGATTTCCCACGTAAATGGGCCTGTGGTGCTGCGGCACCGGGCCAGAATCATTCTCATTCTTATCAGCTGGTCTTTGACGAAGAAGCTTGAAGATACAGCCTGAGTAAGCGCTGTACTACGCCGCAGCTACTACGAAAGACATGAGGTTTCCCCGATGGCTATCAACGGGATCAGTAGTGGCATCGAATCGTAGTTCTATATCAATGCTGGTGTCCTCAGCCTGTAACACCACGACTTTCCTCTATGTCTACGAACACTTTCTACTTGACTTTCTATCCCGTCCCTGAACTTCCGACGGAACTACTCATTCGGATTTTTGTTCAGCTACAGGTCGCAGACCTGTTGTCTGTCCAACACACATGCCGCAGATTTCATGATGTTATCTCTGACAGTGTCTTCCTTCAGTATATCCTGCATACTGAGATCAATCACCTTGAAGCCCTTTTGCCTCTCGATGTCTCGCTCAACGACCGTGTTGCACTTTTGAAAAATCATGAAACTGTGTGGAAAAATCTGGAGCTCAACGCGCTCATTCGGTTTGTGGCTAGCGACAGACTTCGTGCCCATTGCTATATCCTTCAAGATGGGTACTTAATCTACAAAGCAGTCATCCTTGCGACCATCACCCAGATGCCGCAGTACGGCTATCTAGACCTTTATTCAATCTCCGACCAGCCAAATGCGGACATACGCTGGAAGAATGTCAACTTGGCAGCTCTTCACCCGCTCTCAGACATTACATTCGCCGTCGATCATGACTTGGTTGTCGCCATCAGGTTCTGAAAGCCCAATAATATAACGAGTAGAACGTCTTACTGACTCGAACTTGCCCCTGCAGAAGTGGACAGAATGGTCCTGAGTTGTCTTTCTTAGAATTCACAACGGGTACACGTCATCCCCTCTCATCGGCCCACACAGTCCCTCTACCCAAAAAGCCAGAAGTACAAGTGTTTGGGGATTATATCCTGGTGACTGCGGAGGATGAATCACCGGGTTCAAGTGTCTTCTCTGTCGTATCGTGGAAAGCAGGCACATATACACAAGTGAGTGGAACCTTCGAGTCATCTCAATATCGTCCAAATTTTGAGCAGAGTTCCATAGCTCCATGAACAGTCAGGAGAGCTGAGAGCTCTTGTCATTGACCCGGACAATAGCCTGATCGCCCTCTTAGAGAGCGCCACGAACTCTATACATATTTGCAAGCTTCAGTTCGTATCCGCGACCCCATCCCTGCAAACTGTATGTTTCCTCAGGTTACCAGGTCTCAGCCACAGAAACCCCCCTTCCGTGGTCATGAGCAGTATGGAGTGGATACCGACTTCAAAGCCCCAAGACCGACCTGAATCCCAGGCATCCCGGAGACGGCCATTTCCCTTCCGTTCATACAGAGCAAGCACCATTGGTTTAGTCCTTCGTTTTGCACACCAGTACGCTATCTTTGTCAGTGTCGACTCGCTCCTCTCTGTCGTCCACTCTCGTGCGGGTCACGTCCGTTGGGATGACTGGGGCCCCACCGGTACACGTATCCTTCCTCTTGGACCTGACATTCTACCAAGGCCAGCTGGCCCGTTCTGGATCACGAGTTATGAGCCTTTGGTGGTCCGCGATTATAACTCCCTCCGGGCACGGTACATCAAACCGAAGAAGCCATCGATACCCGCCTACCCTCCCCTTGGGCCACCCACAACTAAAATGTTTGGGAAACATTGGGCGGGGGGTGAAATCAAGACCCACTTACCATTTCGCGAGTTCGCCGCTAGTGATCTGATTTTCAAAGACGTTGTGCAGGTTGTGGCAGATAGGGAGTGGGTTGTTGTGATCTCGCGAATGGTACGCTGTTCCACGCGTTTTCGTCCTTGAGAGAGAATAACTATGTGCGACGATAGACAATAAGACAGAGAGCTTCTATTACCGTGTACCATGTGGGTTAGGCTGAGACAGTGGTGGGTGCCCTGTGGCGGGAGGCGTATGCAGCGGTTGCGCAAGCGCCCTACGCTACGTTCTCAGGACTGGTATCGTACAAGTTCACATGTTGAGCACCCCCTGGTGGTATGTGTAGTTTGTCTCGATTGCTCGTGTGTTCTAGATTATGCCGTTGCAACCAGAAATAAATCGATGGTATATGTACGAATTGTCGGTGACTACACTTTTTCGATTTCGCCCCTCATAGGCCTCATTATCCAATTCGTCCAAAGAACGATTTGCAGCTTCAAGTGAAAGACAAACGTTTTGTTGTGTTATGCCGAACGCCTGAGCATCTTGCTGTGTATCTACAAAAAATCGCCTCGTTGCTTGGTATTGTCAGCGCGACACGACACGTACGAAATAGTAGTATTCGTCCGGATGTCGCGGGTGTTCTTAGCCTGGACTGTTATGAGTTCCTGTACCTGTACATGTCTGATCCGGGCGATCCTGAAGTTTCTTTGCCAACTTTACTTACCAGCTAGGTCAGTCAAACAATAGAGCTAGGAACTACTGTTTGATATTTCCTGCTCGCTCCTCTTCGCATCGGCCCTCGGAGCAATTGTCCTGGTCCGTGCGTCATTATGCAACGAGGATAGAGGCGCGAATTCTCGAAGAATAATCCCAGCGGCTTCACAACCCCTGGATCGGCATCATTGTAGAGTCTATTTGTTTCGACCGCACCTCACTTGAGCTGGGCGCGCAGTTCACATGCTACCCGTCCAGAATAGGAAAATAAACTTGCACGTGCCCTAGTCTAAATGACACCTCTATTCTCTCTCCTTGCACACAGGACAGTAACGTACAGTAACACTTGACTACTTTGACCCTGATGCGCCGATACGACGGTCGCTCCTATTGTTTCCGGTGCCTACTGAGCGCTGATCTTGTCTTCCTCTCCCTACCGTTCAGCACGTTACTTTGCTCGTCAAGGCATTGCGTCAAGGTCTTTCCCCAATCCTAATTAACTAGGGATTCTGTGGTATAAAAGGAGGCTTGAGAAGAGCGATGAAAGACAGCTACCTATCACATCACATCAGTTACATCGAGTTCAGCCATCAGCTCATACTTCCACCTTTAACCACCAATGGATTCCTTCACCTCGCACTTTTCGATTGCTTCCGTCTTCTCTGAGCCCGCGACGGAGAGTCTGCCCACAGCTCCCGTGGACTCCGATGTTGGCGGCGGAGGCGGTTATTGCACCATCGCGTGAACGATTATTCGCTCACGACATGTTCTAGTCCTGCGTAAGTTTCTCCCTCGATGTCATTTTGCAAGGGTCGCACGCTGAATATATATTTTCTGAATTTGTTCTGTAGATCGCATCACATCTGTACTCTATCAAGCATTCCATCCACCTTTTTCGTTCTCCCGTGTTCCCCTCTCCGCATCTGGATGAGCGGAGGAAAAATGGGCAACACAATTTATTCGGGAAACCTATCTGTTATTCTCTTCGTTTGTATTTCTTCGGTGTTGTACTACCAGCGATTGTGTCCTTCCTCGAGGGATTGGTCTACGATAGCAGCATGATTTTGTAGTGGTAGTTGTGTTACTTGCGGTCGACTTTATCGACTACAACCTTACTTGTGACTTTATGTGGAATCATAAAAGTGGAGGTAGTATTAAATTACAGTAATACAGAAAGTGTTTTTATCCTTCCTTCCTCTCACCTACCCAATTCGCAAACGCGACCGCGCATCCCTCCGCTCTCTGAGAGTCCGTCCACCCAGATTTCTCTCTCCCTCCAGTAGATCATATCCCGCCCGTCGCTCCAGCAGCATGCGCGAGCGCTCAAGCTCAAGCCGCGGCACCGGCACCGCTCGGCCCTGCTAAGCAAATACCGTAGCCGCCTCGGTATCCTCCTCCTCAGCACGCGTAGCCTCCAAGCTGGTCGCTACAACTCACGCAATCGGCGGACATATCGGCGCAAGACACTCCGCGACTGTAAGCCGCCTCCTGCGCATCGAGCCATCTGCGGAAATGGAGACGGAGCGGGCGCCGACGGCGAGGATTGGCGAACGCAACGGAGCCGTAGGACGTGGCGTGTGGAGGGTCGTGTGATAGCTGTGCATGTAGACGTGGTGTGCTTGGAGCGATCGTTAGGCGTCCCAGGGAGAGCGCGGGGATTTTGGTGAGGGAGTGGCACGGTGCACAGGTGAGCAAGGCGGTTTCTCCAGGGACTTCAGGGTCGGGGAAGGCGTGGACCGCGGCGGGTGTACGAAGGACGCCCTTGCGTGGGACGAGTCCGGTTCGTCGACGTCTTGCGCCACCTGCAAGTCGCTTGCATAGCTGTCCTGGAACGAACGGCGCGGGGTGATCTAGATATAACGATAGGATACTTGTACATTAGGCACACAGCTAGAAGCATGAAGAAATGAGCTCTCCGTTTGATTTGGTTTACTGCTTACCTTTGGGAGATAGTAGACCTTGGCAAGTGAGGTGAAGACTCGATCAGTGCACTAATTGAACTTGAACTTCACTGCGGTTGGCGCGGGCGTGCCTACCGACTTAAAGCCGACACCGCTGGACTGGCCATGCTAATACTGTATCACTATTGCTTCGAAAACGACAAGGAAAACAATAAGCACGAGGCGATGTGCTTTGCGGCAAAATGATCGGCGGGTCCGAGTTGGCGTCATCATAGCAACGCGGCAGTTGCCCTCATTTCAAATTGGTCAACTTGACACCAAGCACTGGGAAATCGTAAGTTCACTACGGTTTCACGAAGACCCTCCGACGGAGGACCCACGGTACTGCGAGCCCAATGGAACGGAAACTACGAGCCAATGGTTTCACAATAGAAGATCGGTTGGCGGCGCTCGGATACAAGGCATATTTTACGCCCGGACATTTGACACAAATTTTCATCGGATGCAATGTTTGTCAGTGTCGAAGCACCCCTCTCCACCATCCACTGGCGTTAGTCACATACCTTGGGCAGACTGGGGTCCCGCCGGTATACGTGTTTTCCCTTTCGGAGAGGGAATTGCGAGGCTGCCTGGCCCCTTCTGGATCACAAGTTTTGCGTCGTTGGTAATCCGCGACTGTAACTACCTCTGCGCACAGTTCATGAAAAAGACAAAGGAATCGAGGCCACCTGTCTCCCCCAACTCCAGACTTTCCCTTGGACCGCAGTCAACGAAACTGTCTGGAGAACACTGGGAAGGGGGTGAAATCAACACCCACTTACCATTTCGCGAGTTCGTCGCTGCTGATCTATCATTCGGACGCGCAGTCCAGGTTGTGGCCGACTCGATAGAGAGTGGTTCGTTGTGATCTCAGATGAGGTACGCCCTTTCATTCGCCTTCATGCTTTAGAGAAACCGACCATGCGAGCCGATAGAGATGGGGGACAAGATCTTATATTACCGTGTACCACGTGGGTTAGACCGATACCGTTGCAGATGTTCTGCAGCCGGAGGCATGTGCCGCCGTCGCGCTCGTAAGTTCTCCGGACTAGTTTCGCACAAGTCCGCATTTCGGGCGACCTGCAAGCGCGAATTTTCGTTCGTTGGTTCGGTTATGCCTAAGTGCCAGAGAGTCCACTATATATTTACAAAATTGCTTCACCGTGACTTGGCTTGTATCTCTATTGTGCGGCAAATTTTGGTTGCGTATTCAGAATTACCCAAGCGAATGCGCAAACAAGTCCAACCATTGCCACTTACATCCTCTCTACAACGGCACATCAGCTTGAATATGGGCGCTCTTCCTTTTTATCTCGTTTCACCTTGTGGGCGGCAGTGGGTGCTAAAAACCACTCGTTTCTGTCTCAATCACACTTGAAACTGATTTTCACAGCTTCGTGGACTACGAGGAACGCCAAAGCTCGCGAGCATCTTGGTCATGCTTATATAAGAGAGATCGTCAACAGTATGGAGCTCGATAAACTGGATCCTCCCTCGGGTTACCACGCAGTAGCCAGACGCCCACCCTACTACTATGTTTCTCAATGAGTGGATCGCGTCCTTGGAGCGTCACACGGGATCTCAACTTTCTCAGAAACGTCATCTCTTCTGCTCCTCCAGAAATAACACCACGGTGCTTCTCCTCATCTATCATCTATCACATATCAGGAAGGAACAGTCCGCCATCCGCATATGCTGTGCTATAAGTGTCACTGCTCTTCTTTCTAGGGTCCACTCTGGAGCCCGCACGGTATCTTGAGAAAAATTGGGCTATCTTAGGACGTGTATGCGCATCTTCTCCGGGAGTCTTACACCCCAACAACTTCATGCCAGTTTCAGCGTGTGTCATGTTCGTTAAGGGTTTCTGTTTTAGTGCCTCGCGACTTGCGCACATCGTGCTGCTTCTCTCTCCCAGGTGGTGTATTCCGTGCCGAGCCCAGAGATGAGGTCAAGTGCATATTTCCACGTAGACGGGCCTGTGGTGCTGCCGCACCGAACCAGAATCGTTCTCATTCTTATCAGATGGTCTTTGACGAAGAAGCTCGAAGATACAGTAAGGACTGTGCTACGCCGCAGCTCTTACCGCAGCTACTAAAGACATGAGGTTGGATATTTGTCCCGATGGCCATCAACGGAATCAGTAATGGCTTCGATATATCAATTCTGGTTGCTGGTGTCGTCGGTATCACCACGACTTTCCTCTATGTCTACGAATACTTTCTATCCCCTCCCTGAACTTCCGACGGAACTACTCATTCGGATGCTCAGTTACAGGTCGCAGACCTGCTGTCTGTCCAACACACATGCCGCAGATTCTATGATGTCATCTCTGATGGTGCCTCCCTCCAGTATATCCTACATCATGAAACTGCGTGGAAAAATCTGGAGCTCAACACGCTCATTCGGTTCGTGGCTAGCAGCGGACTTCGTTCCCATTGCTATATCCTTCAAGATGGATACTTAATCTACAAAGCAGTCATCCAGTACGGCTATATGGACCTTTATTTAATCTCCGACCAGCCAAATGCGGCAATACGCTGGAAACATGTCTACTTGGCCCTGGGAGCTCTTACAGTAACCCGCTCTCAGACATTACATTCGCCGTCGATCATGACTTGGTTGTCGCCATCAGGTTCTGTAAGTCCAATAATTTAACGAGCAGAGCGTCTTACTGACTCGGGCTTTCCCCTGCAGAAGTGGACAGAATGGTCCTGAGTTGTCTTTCTTAGAGTTCACAACAGGACACGTCATCCCTCATCGGCGCACACAGTCCCTCTACCCAAAAAGCCAGAAGCGCAAGTGTTTGGGGATTATATCCTGGTGACTGCGGAGGATGAATCACCGGATTCAAGCGTTTTCTCGGTCGTATCGTGGAAAGTAGGCACATATACACAAGTGAGTGATACCTTCGAGTCGTTTCAATATCGTCCAAATTTTGAGCAGAGTTCCATGGCTCTATGAACAGTCAGGGGGGCTGAGAACTCTTGTCATCGACCCGGACAATAGCCTGATCGCCCTCTTAGAGAGCGCCACGGACTCTATACATATTTGCAAGCGTCAGTTCTTATCCCCGACCCCATGCCAGCAAACTCTATGTTTCCTCAGGTTGCCAGGTCTCAGCCACAGAAACCCCCCTTCCGGGTCATGAGCAGTATAGAGTGGATACCAACTTCTAAGCCCCAGGATCGACCTGAATCCCAGGCATCCCGGAGACGGTCATTTCCCTTCCGTTCATAGAGCTAGCACTATTGGTTTAATCCTTCGTTTTGCACACCAGTACGCTATGCTTGTCAGTGTCGACTCGCTCCTCTCTGTCGCCCATTCTCGTGCGGGTCACGTCCGTTGGGATGACTGGGGCCCCACCGGTACACGTATCCTTCCTCTTGGACCTGATATTCTACCAAGGCCAGCTGGCCCTTTCTGGATCACGAGTTATGAGCCTTTGGTGGTCCGCGATCATAACTCCCTCCGGGCACGGTACATCAAACCGAAGAAGCCATCGACACCCGCTTACCCTCCCCTCGGTCCACCCACAACTAAAATGTTTGGGAAACATTGGGCAGGGGGTGAAATCAAGACCCATTTACGATGAGTTCGCGGCTAGTGATCTAGTTTTCAGAGGCGTCGTGCAGGTGGTGGCAGATAGGGAGTGGGTTGTTGTGACCACGGACGGTACGAGTTCCATACTTCTTCGGCCTTGAGACTAACAATGTGCGCCGGTGGAGCATAAGACAGAGAGCGACAATTACCGTGTATCATGTGGGTTAGGCCGAGACGGTGTTGGGTGCCCTGCGGCAGGAGATGTATGTAACGGCAGCGCGCACTACGCCATGTTCTCATGACTGGTTTCGTACAAGTTCTCATGTTGAGCGCCCCTGCCAAGGGGCAGCATAACTTAGTCTGTCTCAATTGTTCGTTTCTATACTACTGTATGCTATTGTACCTGGAGATAGGTCCATGGTGTATGTATGATTTGTCGGTGATTACACTTTTTCGATTTCGCCCACGTTATCGATTTCGTCCAACGGACGATTTTCAGCTTCAAATAAGTCATGTTGAAAGCCCGAGAGTCTTGTTTGTATTTGAAAATTTTACCTCACTCGTTTGTTCGGTATTGTCACGCCACAACACGGAATAATTATCCGTCCAGATGTCGCAGGTGGAAGCATGCACTGTCATGAATGTCATGTCAGAGTTCCAGTAGTACGGTACTTGTATATGTCTGATCCGAACGTTCCTGAGACTTCTTTGCCAACTTTACTTACCGGCCGGCTCAGTCAAACAATAGTTGCAGAACCAAGCTGAGAACTACTGTTTTCTACTGCATATTTTCAGCTAGCACCGGCCCTCGGGGCAATTGTCCTGGTCCGTATCTCATTTGAGACTCGTCGATAGAGGCACGAAGAATGAACCCAGCGGCTTCACAAGTCCTGCCTGGATCGGGCATCATTGTAGAGTCTATTTGTCTAGACAATACCTCACCCGAGCTCCGGCCTCACCGTCCAGAATAGGAAAATAAACTTACACGTGCCCTTCTAAAAGTGACTCCTCTATTATCTCTCTTCGCACACAGTACAGAAATGCAGTAAGACTTGCCTACTTTGACGCCGATGCGCCCATACGAAGGTCGCTCCTATTGTTTCCAGTGCCCGCTGAGCGCCGATCTTGTCTTCCTTTCCCTACTGCTCAGCATGTTACCTTGCTCGTGCAGGTCTTTCCCCAGTCGGAATTAGCCAAGGATTCTGTGGTATAAAAGGAGGCTTGAGAAGAGCGATGAAAGACAGCTACCTATCACATCACATCAGTTACATCGAGTTCAGCCAACAGCTCATACTTCCACCTTTAACCACCAATGGATTCCTTCACCTCGCACTTTTCGATTGCTTCCGTCTTCTCTGAGCCCGCGACGGAGAGTTCCACCACTCCCGTGGACTCCGATGTTGGCGGCGGAGGCGGTTATTGCACCATCGCGTGAACGATTATTCGCTCACGACATGTTCTAGTCCTGCGTAAGTTTCTCTCTCGATGTTATTTTGCAAGGGTCGCACGCTGAACATATTTTCTGAATTTGTTCTGTAGATCGCATCACATCTGTACTCTATCAAACACTCCATCCACCTTTTTCGTTCTTCTCCCGTGTTCCCCTCTCCGCATCTGGATGAGCGGAGGAAAAATGGGCAACACAATTCATTCGGGAAACCTATCTGTTATTCTCTTCGTTTGTATTTCTTCGGTGTTGTACTACCAGCGATTGTGTCCTTCCTCGAGGGATTGGTCTACGATAGCAACACGATTTTGTAGTGGTAGTTGTGTTACTTGCGGTCGACTTTATCGACTACAACCTTACTTGTGACTTTATGTAGAATCATAAAAGTGGAGGTAGTATTAAATTACAGTAATACAGAAATCGTTCTTATCCTTCCCTACCCGATTCGCAAAAGCGACCACGCAGCCGTCCGCACTGTGAGAGTCCGTCTCCCCTTCCAGCACATCATATGCTGCTCCTGGCTCCAACAGCATGCGCGAGCGCTCAAGCTACGGCACCGGCACCGCGCGGCCCTGCTGAGAAAATACCATAGCCGCCTCGGCAACCTCCTCTTCAACAGGCGTAGCCTCAGTCCAATTGCTAAAAACTCACGCATCAGCTGATATGGCGGCGCAGGACAATCCGCATTCAGCCACGCTGCATCTGGTGGCGCGGAGCCCTCTGAGGAGACGGAAACGGAGCGCGCGCCGACGCGCGTGGAGGGTGGCATAATAGTTGTGCGTGTAGACGTGGTATGCTTGGAGCACCATGTAGAGTCACTTCGCGGATTAGGCTCGTTCAAAGTGCCAGTGGTCTGGCGATCGTTGGGCTATTTCTGGCGTCCGAGGGAGAGCGCGGAAATTTGGTGACGGTGTTGCTCGGTGCACGGGCGAGCGAGGCTGTTTCTCCAGGGACGTCGGGGACGTCAGGGAGGGCGTGTGCTGCGGTGTGTGTATGAAGGACCCTGTGTGGGACGAGCCCGGTTCGCCGACGTCGAGCGCCGCCTGCAACTCTCTTGCAAAGCAGTCCTGGAACGAGCAGCGCGGGCTGACCTAGTCACGATGAAGAAATGGGCTCTCCGTTTCATGTTGTATATTTACTAGACTGCTTACTTTGGAAATCGACCTTGGAAAGTTAAGTGAGGTGAGGACTCAGATCGATGCACTAATTGAACTTGAACGGACTTTCGCTGCGGTTGGCGCGGGCGTGCCTACCGACTTAAAGCCGACACCGCTGAACTGGCCATGCCAAGGTTCCTATTGCTTCGAAAACGATAAGGAGAACAATAAGCACGAGGTGATGATATGATCAGGTCCGAGTCGGTGCCGGCGTGATGATCATAGCAACGCGTCAGTTGCCCTCAATTCAAATTGGTTAGCTTGATGCCAACTTGAAGCGCCCAGCGGCTTAGTAAAGATCACAGGAAATCGTAAATTCACCACGATTCCACGAAGACTCTCCAACGGAGAACCCCTGGGATCTCACCTATACTGCAAGCCTACACCCTCCATCTTCGACTATGAACGAAAACTAAACGGAATGCCAAGAATATGTTACGCACGACGGACCACTAGTACAGTAGTACTGGCAGGAACTGTTCTGATTTTCGGCGTGTGGGCTTTACCAGGGTGATCTCAAGTACTTTAGAATGTTCAGCAGAGGGTGGTACTTGTACGGATCATGGGCTCTGTGCGGAAGGGCTTGAGCCAGTCCTGAGCCTCGGCCCGACTCTTATGGGGCCCGGGCCGGCCGACGAGACAATAGAATGCCACTTGCTACTCTCTACAACAATTAAATAAATCCGAGAGTTTACACTCTGAATCTCTCACAAGCATGCCGCCGCGTCCGACGCCTATCGATGCGTACCCAACCAAGACGTCCAACCTGCAGGCCGACACTGAAGACATATTGCAGGACGAGGTCTCGCCAGACGACGTCGAACTGATCCTGGATAAGCAATCGCACCTGGCGTTCCTCGTGCGCAACCTCGTCCAGGGCTTCCCAGCGCGCTACATGAGCCAGGATGCGAGCCAGCCGTGGCTCATGTTCTGGACGGTGCAATCGTTCAGCATGTTGCAGATCGCCATCGATCCCGACACCAAGCAGAGGTGCCTGTTGTTGTCGTCTTGCGCTTCTGCGCCTGCGCGCTGAATGGCTTGCGTGTGTCAGGGCGATTGATACGATCATGCAGTGGCAGCACCCCGACGGTGGGTTTGGTGGTGGGCCAGGGCAGGCCGCACACTCGCTAGCTACGTATGCGGCTGTGTGTTCTCTCGCAATCGTCGGGCGCCCTGGTCCGGAGGGAGGGTGGGATCAGATACACAGGTGCGCCGGATGAATTGAAGTCGCTAGGACTGTCCTCTGATGCAGCAGGAAGAGAGAAGATGTACAACTGGTTCATGTCACTGAAGCAGCCCGACGGATCCTTCATCGTGTCCAACTACGGAGAGGTCGACGTACGGTATGACAGTTCTTCTCCCACTGAATGGACTATCCCCTCACATCCGCGCTTAGGGGCATCTATTGCCTCCTCGTTGTTGCACACCTGCTTGATATTGTCACCCCGGAACTCGTCGACGGGACCGCGGCCTTCATTGCGTCCTGCCAAACCTACGAAGGAGGTTTCTCTTCCGCATCAAACCCGCAGATCGTCGGCGACGTCTTCCTAGCCCTCAGACCCAGTCTCGGAGAGGCCCACGGGGGATACACCTTCTGCGCACTTGCATCGTGGGTATTGCTAAGGCCATACGTCCCGGCGGACGAAGACGCGCCAGGTGTAGACGCGCGCCGGTTGTTGCGTTGGCTCGTGAACATGCAAGGGTCGGAGATAGAGCTCGGTGGATTTAAGGGACGGACGAACAAGCTTGTCGATGGGTGTTACTCATGGTGGGTCGGTGGCGCGTTCGCGCTGCTGGAAGCGTTGGGGATATCTGGTACCCCCGAATCCGCGCGTGCCAGTGACGAGGCGACGCCACACCCAGGCACGCATGCCGAAGACGGATGGGCTGAAGTTGACGGTGCGTTCCGTGCGACCGACTCCCGGTATTCTCGGGTTTATATGAATGGTGGTGCTAGCAGACTCGCTATTCAATCGGCGCGCATTGCAGGAGTTCATCCTTATCGCCGGACAGTATCCGGCAGGCGGTCTGCGCGACAAGCCGCCAAAGCAAGCGTAAATTTATGTTTTTATTTACTTGCCGCTTACATTGCACGCAGGGCTGCGGACGCCTACCATACTGCTTACTGCATTTCCGGCTTGTCCGCCGCTCAGCACCATGTGTGCCCTTCACCTACGCGGCGGGCAGAGATTCGTGCCGCGTGGAATGGCGAAGATGGCGTCCGTGCTACGGCTTTTGCCGAGGCTCTCAGCTGGGCAGAGGAAGACGGTGGCTCTCACGTCGTCGGTTCGGCTGCGAACCGTGTCGTATGTCTCGTCTCTCCTTGTTTCGACCGTTGCGTTGCTAAGGGAGCTGCAGAATGCCACACACCCTCTTTTCAATCTAACCATCACCCATACTGAGGGTATCATGGCACATTTCTATAAGCAGACCGTTCCCAAGCGAGTTTGGAAGGGGTCACATTGATCATTTACGAAAGAGATGTTGAATTATTGATTCCCACTTGTCCGTTACTCAAGAATATGTATCTCTATCTTGTATGATTGATCAATGCCAGTAAGACGACTGTCGGCAAGGGCCGTCTTATGTTACCATTCAGCCTCGAAGACTCAAAGAGTGTACCTTGACGACCTTTCATTTCCTTGGGATCCCCTTCATTTCTAAAAAGTACCAACACATCTCTCCAAATGTCCTACGATCTTTACGAAGAAGACCCCCGCTTTCTCTCTCCTTCGTCCTCATCTCTCAGGAAATCCCCACCCTCAAAACACACATTATCCCGCAACCGCTCCACCGCCTCCCTCCGCGGCGGCACCTCGTCTCTCGCGCACGAACTTGCAGTCGCACTTCTCCCAGAGCCTACAGCGGGCTCGAAGTTGCTCGCGGAGGAGTTCGGTATCGAGTATGACGAGGGAGCGGAGGGTATCGACGGCATCGGTATCGACGGCATGCCAATGCCACCACACGAGCACAGCGTGCCAACCTTCGGCGTCCCGAACGATCTAGACCCCTCGATGGGGCTGGACTCCGTCGCATCAGGCTCTAGCACCCCTGGCGTGACGGACGACGACGACAACCTCGTCCTCGACCCAACATTCCACTCCCCCGCGCCGCGCACGCCCGCGCGCAGCCAGCCAGAAGTAGACGCGATGGCGCTACTCTCGCAGAACCTCGAGTCGACCGAACAGTTCCTCGCACACCTGCGCAGACTCGACACGACGGACGGACCAGCGCCGCTTGCGCTCGAGGCGCTCGCGGCGGACATCATCAGTCGGCTGAACGAGACTGCGCGGGATCGTGAAGAGCAGGTCCGCGAGCTCCTCAAGTGCGAGCGGGAGTTCCAGCGCATCGGAGCTGAGGTCGGAGGCGCAGACGCGCTGGCAGGCCTTGACGCACTCGTCGTCGATACTCCGTCCTCCTCCTCGTCTCCATCATCCCCTCCGTCCGCCTCTGCACCCGCACTCGACCCCGTGGCCGAGGAACCGTCCTTCTCGCACGAGTGGGAAGTCGATCCCGACGCACACCTCCTGCACCACTCCGACGTTGACGTTGACGTCGACCTAGACCTAGACGCGGAGTTACACGGCGGCAGCAGCAGCACCGACGGCTCGCCGCTCAAAGACACCTTCCCCGTCTCGCCGCCGCCAGCCTCTGGCACCGCGGCGCCCGGCTCTCCGGCAGTCGCAATACCGCACCTGGAGCACCTGCGCACGCACACCGCGTCGCTCGTCTCGAGCCTGACGGCGCTCTCGGAGCATGCGCAGGTGAACGGCGCCGCGACTACCGACGCAGGACGCAAGATCCGCGCGCTGAAGAATAAGCTTGGCGGGTGGCGCACGGACTGGGATAGCGCGGAGCGTAGTCGGGCGCGCATTGAGCGGTGGGAGGTTGAGGGGGCGCGCCGCGTGGACGGACGTGCGTTCGTGGCGGAGCATTTGCGTGAATTCGAACGCGTGCTGTTTGAGGCGAACGTCAAGACACAGGCTATCATGGCCCCGGCATAGTTCTTACACTTAGCAACGGATCCGACACTTTCTCGGCAGTGTTTATAGATGGTTCCGTCTTTATACCATTCATTCTCCTTTGCTCGATCTCTCGTGTTTGTCTCTATCTCTCCACAACACTCTTGCAATAGTACAAGACTTACAATACATGTATACCTGTACCCTACATATACTCTAGCTGGCGACACCCAAGGAAGGATAGGGTTGTGGATGGTTACATTTGTCCAACTGTGATAGTGCCCATTTATACAGGATACTTGAATGCGCTTCACTCGTAGGACGAAATTCAGCTTTCGGTCTTCCAATGTAATTTGATTTATCCGGAGTACCTGAACCAACTCGTTCTGACGCGTAGCGTGAATGCCAGGAGTACAAGAGAAGCGAGTGCCACCGACCTAGCATGGACTGCCTCCTTACGCACGGCGCGTTTCGGGTCATCTAATGCTTTCGCGAGTTCGCGTAGGACGGTCGCCTTTTGTGGGTGCAGTACACTATACTGCACAATTTTTGGCAACACGGCCAGATACTTGAGCGCGCCCAACCGTACTCTCTGTTTTCCCAATATGAAGGGACACCACGAGCGCAAGTTAATCAGACTTACCGTGTCGGCAATATCTGAGGCTGCGCTATTTTGCAACATGATGCTCGTGAGGCTGACAGCGTGCTCCGTGATGATATTGCCTTCCGTCTTCGCACCGGAGTCAATATCAGCTTGCGCAGCGGAGAGGAGCGTGTCGATAACGCCGGCTCGGAGCGTGGAGTCGGGTAATGAGAGTCCGCGGAGGAGCAAGGGCATGAGCTGAAGGGAGATGAAGAATATGTAGGTGTGCGTTATAGTAGGTAGACTCACCGTGGGCAGCTGATGTACATAAGCGGCCTTTGGCATCGCTCCAATGAGAGCCGCGAGCGCAACAAGGTGCACATTTTGCCTTAATTTGTCTGGCAAGACGTTAGTTACGCATATCAACTCGATGGGAGGACGGACTCGGGGAGTCTTGTGTGCCTTCAATGATCTTTGGAAGAATACTGCTTGCGTACTTTTGCGCGTGGAGTATCTAAGGTATCGTTGTCAGCTAGTATCAGCGCACATTTCGAGAGCACGACCTTGATGATGGCGTGATTACGCTTGGTAAGTACATTGTCTACAGTCCCGATTTGACCGATAGCGCGAGCGGCATCCCAATCGATCTCATCGAAGAGCTCAAAGAGTCTGTCGACAAATGAGAGTGCTTTTGGGTGGCTCCTGACCACGAGAGCCCTTGAAACCTGCAAACAGTGAGCGCCGATCTCTACAAATGATAAAAAGGATTCTCACCCATGCCCACGCCAAAATTGCACGGTCGTGGTCAGGCGAAATAGCGATCTCTTCGTTCCAGAACCTCGAGAACATGGTGCCGCGAATAGGGTCTAGATCTTGCGCTACATGTCAGTGAATAGTGCGCACGCTTACCAAAATCTACCTACTCAGCTCGCGTTTGTTAACAACCGCAGCAACGACGTGCCATGCGCATTCTCGTTGAATGTCGTTCTTGGCGTGCTGGATGCTCCAGTTCAAGAGTTTCTCCAAGAATGCACCCTCATCATCCACTGGTATCTTGACCTATTTCAAGTCAGAAGGCGAGATAGGAAATATGAGAATTAGACACGAGCCTCTGGATGCAGAGCTATCACAGCCCCAGAAAATAAAGGGACGAGGCTTGGTTGGTCTTCCGGTGCAGCGGGCTACATAACGATTTAGACGATTAGAAGTTGAGGTAAAGCCAACTTACGTCAAAAGGCGCGAAACGAGGGTCAGATGGCAGTCTCAGGTCTCCAACAGCGAGAGGTGCAATCTCTCCCTTCAGATAGGCGGCGAAAAGCGTTGACGCGAAAATCTCTTGCTTCCTGCGCAGGTGGCGTCAGAGAGAGCTCTGTGAACATGATCTACCGCTGGACCTACTGCGCGGACAGCGACTGAACGACTAAGTTAACCAAGCGAGCAGAAACTCCGATGACACGTGGATCCGCTATGCACGGGCACTCCGTGCTCTCCTGAGCCGAAAGTACGCCATACGCTGCAAGATTGAACAACCGCGGGACAAGTCGATCCACGTACTTCGGCACGTCTAGATCCCCGCGCTCGACCTTGCGTGCCAACACGTCTGCGAGCGTAGAGAGCAGCGCATGTGCGTACGCTTCTGAGGGCTCTGGATCCTCGGGTACGGTCGTAGGAGCGTAGAGAAAGCTCAGGCGAACAGAAAGGCGAACAACGAGCGTCTCAAATAGATCGGGCTGCGCGCACAAGTGCGACAGCGCAGAAAGACCCCTGCGGTATTTCTCGCGCCCTTCGATATCCTCGCGCGGGGGGGCATAGTCTGGAAGTGTAGAGAAAAGAAGTGGGAGGGTCAGCCGCGCGATATGGGATGGCGTCTGGTTGGAGATGGTTTTGAGGAGATCGAGGGCTGCATCGCTATGTTGCTATGAGTAACGAAAACCTTTGCTAGTTGATAAGCGAACACGCACCTTGCGCCGAGGTCTTCTTGCTGGCCAGAAATAACGTCGTTTACTTTTTGTACGACGAACCCGATTTCGTCATCGTCGAGAAGGCCAGGGGTGGTCACCAAGCCACTAAGACCTTCGATTGCCGGACGCAGCGATGCTTGGCCCGTCAGCCCGTGGACCAAAACGCCGAGAACCTCGTCCTTGAAGGGCAGAAGGAAAACCTCGTCACTGTTGACTTCCTTAAGTGCAGAGTCACGGGACGCTGCAATGAGGGAAGCGAGGAGAGAGAGGACTGGCCCCCTATTGGGCAGCTCGTCTGGATCGACGGAGAGCTTGGTGAGGTGAGGGACAGCATTAGAAAGAGTGTAACGGGAAACAGACGCTATGCGACCTATTATGAGACCTCAGCGCGATGTGTAGAATAAGCCGTCACTGACGTGTGGTCGACATAAATGCGCATAAAACTTTGATGGCTGGCTTAGCCTGACTCTTTTCCGGCTCCTTCAGGATCTGAATGCATTCTTCGCAGGCGTCTTTCGCAAGGCCGTCAATCTCGGCATCTGCGACCTCGTCCGCATATATCGTCTTGATCACAGTCTGTGTCGTTTTAAGAGCTTCTTCTTCAGTATCTGGATCAGTAGGCTGGAAAATCTCGAGTTTGAGGGAGTTCCAAAGTTTGCGAGCAAAGTTGCCTGCGACTTTGGGCCCGTAGACCGGGAGACATACGGAAAGAGTTTGAAGAGTATCGCGCTTTTAGTATAATGAGGGCGGAAGACCATAAAATCGTATATGAGAGACAGTACCTTTGTTACAGGTGAGCCAGCGTTGACCTTGTCAAGAAAGAGAGGAACGGCAAGGTTTCCGAATAACGGGCTCGCACTTAGACATGACCTGACGCGGCGATAAACAACGAGCTTGGCCTGTGTTTGGGATCAGCTCTTACCGGAGGGTGGCCTTGAGATCTTCTGGAGTAATCCCATAAGGGTCGTTTTCAGGTGTTCGGAATGTAATCGGAAAATAGCAGAAGATGACGTTGAAGAGGTCCTAAATCGCAACATTAGACACGGTGAGGCCAAGGGGGCTGATCGCACCTCCAACTTGGTGGATATATCGAACTCTATGGCGAGTACTCTGGCTATGGCGAACGCGATCATGAGATTCCGGGGATCCTTTTCTCCGTCCGCCAAAGTGATATAGCCAGAAAGGAATCGATCGCCCATACTCTTTAGCACTATTGACACCTAAGTTAGTACAAACGAATAATACAGATCGCATGGATCTTACCATCCCTTTGCGTTGCTACGAGTGAATCAAAGATAGAGAAGACGGTGTGACGTTGCACCTGGACCAGTGCTTGCATCTTCACATGGACAAAGATCCTGCATATGTGTGGGTAAAAAATGTAGAAAATCCAGAAAGGTATGGCTAACGCAGCGCAAATGTCGGTGACGTTGTCTGGGGATAACATTGGGATGCGAGTGATAGCGAGTATACCCTTAAGGGCGGGAATGATCGTTTCTGTATCTTCTAACTTGGACGCGAAGAACGCGACAAGAACATTGACTGAATCGTGATGACTTTAGCTGAAAACGAACTGAGCGGTATGGGACACACCGGACTGGAGATTAAATTTCTCTAGGGGACTTTTGCCCACCACCAGAGCCAGAAACTCCACGCCTTGCAGAATGTCATTGAGATTGCGCATACAATCGAGTGACGCGTACCTTTATTTCTGAGGTTATCGTCTTCTGATGTCAAGTATTCTCCCAGCGCCTTCACTACGTGTACTAGCTTGAGCTGGCCATCGGAAATACCTGGAGGCTCAGACGGATCTCAGGATCAAGAATAATCGTTGCATCGCTGGGCGTAATACCGGATACCGTATCTTCTATTTCTTTGTCTCGCGGGGATGCGACCCATGTGCGAACGTAGCGCTCTGCTGTTTCCATCGACCGCGGTAGTTTAGAGCAAGGCGGGTGCTTACGCAACGTGTGTTATGACATCAACGTTTGTCGCGAGAACCGCGTCAAGACTCGGAGGTGATCCCGGTCCTCAACTAGATTACTCGCTCTCACCCGCACCGCCATAGCCCGCGCGACACATGCGCCATCTGGGAAAATTCATCTCTGGAGCACCCATACGACGGCCCAGCTCGTTACCCAATCCCGCGCGACATAGACATACTCGATTCTTCGCCTCCACATCCGCGTCCTCAGCGTCCCGGGCTGGCAAGCCTCCAAAAGACCGCTTCAACTACAACCCTGAGGTATTCTTCGATGAGGCCCCAGATCCAGAACACATGGCGTACACGCGCGTCACTTCAAACGACCTCGAGAAGTACACGAAGCCACCGACACGCGTCAAGATGCTCGTGCGCGACTTTATAGAGGACTCGCTCTACAACCCCCATTATGGGTATTTCCCACAACAGGCTACGATATTTACATCCGCAGGGGAGCCTATCAACTTTCGTGCCGTTCGCGACTCGGTCGAGTTTCAGAACGAGGTGGCGAGGAGGTACTCAACCTATGGTACCGATAGCGAAGGGCCGGGCAGACAGATTTGGCATACGCCTACGGAGCTTTTCAAGGTGCGTGGCTGTCTTTGCTGCGCACTGCTCGAGACTAATTCTCGCACGCAGCCATATTTCGGTCAAGCCATCGCTCAATGTTTGGTGTCGGAGTACCTCCTGAAATACTTCCCCTATGAGGATCTAGTCATCTACGAGATCGGCGCAGGGAATGGCACGTTGGCCATGGACATTCTCGACTTTATCCGGAGCGAGTACCCAGAGGTCTATGAGCGCACAACCTACAATATCGTGGAAATTAGCGGGCGTCTGGCAAATGCACAGAAGAAGCTCCTCATGCCACGGCACCCCTGCGTTAACGTTACCCACAAAAGCATCTTTCACTGGGATAAGCGAGAACCATCCCCTTGTTTCTTTTTAGCCATGGAAGTCATTGTGGGTCGTTCATTTCTTTCCGGTTGGCGCACCCGTTCACCATATTCAGGACAATTTTGCTCACGACATGATCCGCTACGACTACCGCACCTTAGAACCACATCAAGCTCTCATTACCGTCGATGCCAAGGGCGACTACGGCATCTACTACACGCGCGTGACCGACCCCCTCATCGCGTCATTCCTCAATCTCCGACGCCGCCTCGAGCACCCACCACCGCTCCCATCCATCCTCAAATCACCATCCGTGCGCTCCATCTACAACCACCTACCCTTCGCACCGAACCTCTCAACGCCCGAATACGTCCCCACGCGGCTCCTAAGCCTCCTCCGCACTCTCCGCACACACTTCCCACGACACCGACTGCTCCTCTCAGACTTCAGCTCTCTGCCCGACGCAATACCCGGCGTGAACGCGCCCGTCGTGCAGGCGCGCGTGCGCGGGACCGCCGTCGCGTGCTCGACGCTCTTCGTCCAGCCTGGCCTCTTCGACATATTCTTCCCGACGCACTTCGGGCACCTCCGCGATATGTACGAGCATGTGCTCGCGCAGCCCCCTACCACAGGCGACGACCGCTTGCCACTTGCACCATCACCCCTCGCTAGCAGCTCGTCGCCGCTCTCCGCCGGCGCAGGATTCTTCTCCTCGTATCAGCCACAGAACCGCCGCTCACCCGTCGACGGCGTCGCAAGCGCCAGTGGGCTACCGGTTGGCGAACGCAAGTCGAACGTGTTCACGCATGCGGAGTTCATGGAGACTTACGCGGAACTAGAGAACACGCGTCTGCAGAGCGGCGAAAATCCTTTGGTAGACTATTACAAAAATGTAAAGTTTTTATTCTGAGGCCATATTCTCCTTTGTTCCCGCGTTCTCGCCTCCTCCTTCGGCGGGGACCACGATCTATTCATGTGCGCAGGGTGTAGAGGTAGTAGTGGAAGGCGTCCCCGATCTGCTGGATCTCGAGCGTCGTGTCTGGTCGTGTCAGGTACCGTTTCCGGAAATGCGGTTGACCAAACGTCAGATAGAGAAACGCGCCGTTGCCCTTTCGCAGAACCCTACGACGCGAGGTCATAAATGGGTAGCTTTGAGCGCAGAGAATGATAGCACCAACCGGAGAACCTCGTCGACTTCTTTTGTGCAGTCGTCTATTACTTGTTGTGGAGGGTCCTGCGGGAAGCGGGATGTTATGATGCTACAGCTGGCGTTATGGGGAAGATGTACCCAGACATCACCCTTGGTGGTCATCATGGCGTCCATCGTACCTGGGAATGTGAGTGAGTCCGAACGCCAACGGACCAGGCCCGAACGCTCACCTTTATCAATCGCGACGTCGAAGCTATCGTCCTCGAATTCCAACTTTCGAATGTCCATCACGAGCCCTGGAGAAAGAGCACGTTAGAAGTCATGAGATACGTAAATGGGGGAACGAGATACACGACATCTCTGGACGATCGTGATTCCTCGCATGCATGCGTTCGATCACGATGGGCGAATACTCGATGTCCCCGGTCAATCATCAGCGAGGGTTCTGCCGGTCAACGAGATCGAAACTGGAGCGCGCACATCGACGTTGACAATGTTTTTGTACCCGTCATCATACATCTGATAAACGACGCGTAAGTCACTGAGTTTGGGGAGTAAAAGATAAAGATGAAACACACGTCTTCCGAGAGCGTGGAGTTGCCGCATCCGAGCATGAGGATCCGTGCGGTCTTGTCAGGGAGAACCTGGTGGAGGATATGTGCAACATCCTCGTATCTCTTGAACCAATCGAACGTTGTGTCCTCTGCTTCTCTGTCAAAACACGGTATCGGTCAACCGTGAAACGCGTCGGTGCAGTAGGGCTCACTGCGCATATCTCCGGTCCCTGAAATATGGTTTAGGAGTACATAAGATCTGAAGTACAAGTACGCACCAGTACTCTCGAGTTGCATATTCTTCGTTCTTTGCAGGAAGCGTGTTCGTCGCCATAGACGTGCTGGGAGGCGCGGGTCGGGCTTCGGGCCGGAAGCGCAAGCCGAGAGTCCACACGGCCCCGCATTTCTGAATTTAAGCTTTGTGCCAGGTCAATCGACTTCCCACACCTCCCCAACAAAACTTGACTCTCTTGACTTCCATCGCCACTATTGCGTCCTTCATCCTCACTACAAGACCACACTCAGCTCTTTAGAAAGTCGTTATCAAGCATGGTGCGTCGTCGTCGTCATCATTTGAGATGTCTTTTGACAGCGCTAATTTGTCGGTCGCTACCCACCGATACTACACGACTAGTCTGCCGTCCCCGCTTTCGTCATGGGTGCTTTATGTATCGTTGGAGGGGTAACTGGATACGTACGTACGCGGTCCATCCCGTCCATCGTTGCAGGTGTCGGGTACGTGTCACCACCCATTATTTAGATTTGAATCACCCCTAAACCCAACTTCATTCCCATAGCGTCGGTGCGCTCTACATATACAGCGGGGATAGCATCCGCAAGCACACCGCCGGCGGAATCGAAACTGCACTCGGTGAGCAGACCCGTCTCCTTTGCCTTCCTTGATCGATGTGAACGTATGTATGTATCCTTTCATAGGTGCCTCCGCGCTCCTTTTCCTGTCCTCTATCCCGAGAGCCGCCAAGGGCCCAATTCCTGCTTTGTTGACGGTCACGTCAACTGCTGCTGGCGCATACTACGGCAAGACAATCTATAACCTGCGTCAGAACTAGTTATGTTGGCACGCGCATACGAGGCCTTGCTTTGATCTTTTACTCTCGAACTGTACTTACCGTGTACGAACACCTGCATGAATGAATCGTTTTCTATGCTACCCATTTTGGTTGTCTCGAGAACAAAGATACAAGGCACAGGCGGTCGTGGTGTCTATCGAAGGCTCTCTGCAAAATAATATCCACATGCTACTATGGGCAAGCACTTTCTCCCCTTTTGAACACGGGTCTGGTGGGCATGGTGAGGAGAGTGCGTAGATGGTGACAAACCCAAGTTGATGCGTACTCGACGTTGTTGTATCCCAAGATACTAGTACGCTGGTGGCCTGGAATTGTATAAGAGCACTCAGCGTTTGTCTCCATCTAGCCCTGCACCAAACATACCTTACAGTAATAATTCGTTCCGATAGAGAGTGCTGATGACGAGTAGACACTTGAGTAAACAAGTATTGACCCAGGAGGTCAGCTTGTGGGCGAGTTGAACTAGATCAAATACGAAGATGAAGCCCGCCTGCTGCCCATGCTATATGTCGGTAAATGTTCCTGGACGTAAATGAAGTCCATGAGGTTGAAGCGGCCCTCGTGGAAGTACATTTCGAACTGCGCCGCTTTTGCATCCACAGGGAAAACGAAGACTCGTTCAACGCAACCATTCAACAGCTTCGTCTTTATTCTCAAGCGGGGTTCTTTCATATGCAGGTGCTAGGCTACCACCCATAAATTGGTGCTCATTTCGAAGCAGTCAAATTGCCACGTACCATGCTGCATCATGATTGCACGTTTCCGCCATTTCCAAGTCGGCATAGAACTGATGCAAGGACATGCATCTTCTTACGCAAAAGTGTTTAAAAGCGAACCTCCCCTGGTAGGAACCGCCCTTGGTCATCCTCTTTACAAGTGAGTGGGATTCATCAAGATATTACCTTCATGAATACTCCTTTGCTTGTAAGCAATGACCGGGCGGGCTTCAGAACAATGGTTTGTTGAATGGTTGCGTTGAAAGAGTCTCAGTTGGTCCTGTGAATGTAAAAGTGTGCAGGTTTGAAATGCATCTCCACCAACACCGCTTCAACAACCTCATGAACACCTTTTACGAACACCTTGTCGACATATATGGCGGCAGCGGACAGGCTTCAAATTTGCACTTGATATTGTCCAACTCACCCCGATCACAAGGCTGACATCACTTGCCAACTTGAATTCTTCATAATGTTGTCTAATCGCCATCCCGGGGTGAATTGGCTCTGTGAAGGTAAATTATGCCGGAGCGCTGGGAGCAGGCTGAACCAGATGTTGGATGGTGTACCCCTAAAGATTCAGGTCAGCTTCAGCCATATCACGGCCGGGTTCATTACAAGATCACGCACGTTTCTTGAAAACGTTGCACTGATGTGAAACTCTGCTTCGCCATCTGCCAGTGTGACGACGAGGTTCTGACGGATCGGCGTAAATGCAAGCTGTGATGCTATTCGCCGCGTGCTGTAAAAGCTTCTCACCGAAGGCCGTACTAGTGATTTGCTCAAGGATTCAGTTTGGCATCTCCAAAAGGTAAATGAGATTTGGCCATTGCGAGACTTTCATATTGGCAGCGAACGAAATTCCCCTTTGGTCCAACGTTCAGGCCGTGGTTGACTACGCACCCCACGATGAAAGCGACAGTGTCACGGTTTCCGTTCGGTCGCGTTGTGAATATGGCCTACCTACCATGCCATGCCCGAAGGAACCCAAAACTGCCACCGTTCGAGTTAGAACGGAGAAGTGGGGGCCGATGGCGAAGGGGGGTAAATGGTAATGTGAACCACACAGGCCCCTTTTATTTCCTCCTGTCGCCGTTAACACTGTGCGAAGGGGGTGCCTTTTCGAGACCGATCACTAAGCTGTTAGTAATCGAAAAGAGTGAGTGCGACGCGACGACCCTAAATCCGCAGAAAAGAATAAATTAGCGGAAAGGTGCGAGAAAGTTGACAACCTCTTCAAAAGCTCAAGGGCATATACCATGAAGATTTGAATCTTGCGACGAGATAGAACGAGCCACACAAGTTTGTAGAGCGAACAGCGAGACCGTGAAGCTCAAAAGCTAAATGTACAGAGAACAACATCAGTAACAGAGGCCACAACCCATATTAAGCCAGCCTCTGGATGATCTCTTTTAGCCGATTATACGATTCGCTCGCATTTTAATCATGACTCTGGGCACAGAGTCAGGTGTGCCTTTCTGTACTCATTCGGCTGTAGACGTGAAGTTTGGAAAATCTCTGCTGTCTGCTTTCTGGAGGAACATGTTGTCTATCTGTGCTATACTTACAACGATGATGCTTGTGAATCTCGCTGATTGCTATCTCCTGACTTAGCACCCCGGTCTCCCTCAGGTCGAAACATTACGAGAAAGTGTTGGTAAATTGATGTGGATTGAGTCGCAAATTCGAGTCCTGGATGCCTAAGCCATACGATACACAGTTACACGAGTTGGGACTATCCTTTCCTGTAATTGCACTCAATCGGGGTCTCTCTAGAAGCATCAGATATGAATGCGTAATATCAACGTACCGATATCTGGACTAGCCACTCCCTATCTGCGAGCACTTGCCGAGATGAATTGAGATGGAAATCGGGGACGATGAATTCGCGAAATGGCAAGCAAGCGTCGACTGCGTCTCCCACCCATTGATTCCCCTCCGCTTTCGACGGGGAAAAGACGGGAGTACCAATGAACGAAGACTCGGTTGTTGGAGAGTGACACCGTGCGCGCAGGCGGTCATAGTCGCGTATCGTCACCGGTGAACGATTGCTTATCCAAAAGGGGCCGAGGCGGGATGGCGAGCGTCGTTCGCTTGGGAAGATGCGCGTCCGAGGGGGTCCCCAATCGGCCCAAGGCACAGTGCGTCTACTAGTGTCGATACCACCGAGGAGATCTGCCAGGCCAAGGATCATGGTGTATGGATAGTCCGTATAGACGCCCTCCGAGAGTATGTGATAATCAAGAGAAAATCTTATATTGCTGACTTTGGACGAGCGGAAAGGACAACTTCGGACAGATTCGGATCTGGGTGGATGTTTTGAAGTTGAAACCCACTCCTTTTCCGCCCGAGACGCGGAAACGAAAGAATTGTGCTTCAAAGGTGGCAACTCAAGGAAGCACACTGATTTAATGCGGACATCCGGGGAGGTGACGTCAAGCCTGCAGATCTCAATACTGTTAGTATTGTCCTCGACTATTGCGATCAAGTTGCTGTCGATAGCGACGACCTTCGGAACTTTGCGCCACTCCGTTATCTGCCTAAAAAACAATTCACGAACCTGGTGACGTTAACTCAAGACGAAAGTGAGGTCGAAAAGTCCACTCACAGTTGTTGTTTCCCCCATTTTCCATGAAATGAGGGACACGAAACACCCAGTATAATCGTACGTCGCAGATATCAAAACATAGTCCTCCAAGACCTCCACGTCTAGGCCAACAACATCGGGATGAGGGTTCAGAGGAGATGGAAGCCGAACAGTCTGCTTCGATGAAAGAGGATGGGGAGCGCCGGTTGTGAACTCAAAAAAAGAGACGTCGACAGTTGCTCTGTCGTATGGTTGGCTTTTGGCCCGTCAGACATTATACCCAGAGTTGTTCCAGAAGGACACGGACCTAATTGCCACCACCAGGTTGTGGTCTACGGCGAATTCAAGTTTCATGGGGATCGGGAATTGCATCTGTTGAAATATGATATTCACCCAACGTAGATCCCCGTTCGGTGAGGTAGAGTGAAGGTCCACGTATCCATAAGGCATGATGTCACCCCCCATTCCTATAGGCAATCTATAGATCAAGTAGCCATCTTGAAGAATATATATACGCTGCACAGGGAGTTCGATGAAAGAATTTTCAATAAGTTTATTGTACCGCAGGCGACTCATTGAGTTTTCGTGTTGTCTCAAAAGTCTGAGACGCTCGGTGATTGGAGAATCAGGAGGAAGGAGATCGTCGACGCCATTCACTTCAATACGCAGGAGATACTGAAGATAAGAGCTATCAGTAACAACATTGTGAAGTCTGCGGTCTGTTCGCCTCGCAGAGAGGAGGTCTATGGCAGGAAGGTAGGAAAGGAGGCGAATGAGAAGCTCCGTAGGGAGACTAGAGATCGTTGTCGTTTTGCTGAGGCCTGGGGCCGTGCTGGTGGTCGTAGTCATAACGAAAGCTGAGTCGAGGTGTGGCTTCTCCGCAACAGCGTGTAGGCATCGTGATCTGAATTTATATCAGTCACCATGAGATGACTAAGATAATCCGGCCGCTCCCGATAAGTGCAAACGTTCCACAAACGTCCCGCGTACAAATCCTACCATCGTCATCATCCTTCTGTACTGCCGCATATTATCACATGCAGTGTCTGCCTCGCGCTTCAGCGCTTCAGCTTCAGCGCTGAGCCTGCCTACTGTCCTATGATGCTGCGTTGAACAGTGGATATACGGTGTTGGTCTAGCACCTTTTCCTTGCAGCAAGATGAGGCTCGCATGCTTACAACTTTGACTGTGCTGCGCCGCGTTTGGACGACGAGGAAACGGCTGGGGTGAAGGAGTTGAGAAATCTGTGACGTGTCACGGAGGAATAAGTGTCCCTGTCTCTGAACTTGAATGGCCCAACCGTAGAGACCACTCTGATACGCTACACACCTTACGTTAAAACTTGCATTACTCAGTGTGGAGTAGGTTGGTAACATTGAACAAGCATGTCTTAGACTGGCGGTGAGTACATCTACATTTGCGTTTTCCCCTCTGAGTCGCCCACAACGTTCCTTTTTTGTCATTCTTTATCTTCATATAGCGCAATCACGACGACTCTGTGGTGGAAACTCTCGCTAGTCGATGGTCCTTCGCTCTCTGCGATCTCAGTGGTCGTGCGCCTGCTAGACGACCCGAGTTGGTCGCCCACACGACCCCGCAATCTCGTCCACCTCTACCAGCTCTCAGACCTGGGGCGATCCTCACGCGCACCTAGGGCCACTCTGACCCTCGCTCGTTTGGTTCACACAATATTGGTGGTGCCTGACTGTGTACCCACCGCAGGATTTACAAACGGTGGTGTTAGCGGTCCCACACCTCATATCCAGACTTTGCGAATTCAGTCTCCCAGAGTGTTCCTGGCCCTCCGCCTTCCGAAGCGTTGGCCATGGAGCGCCTTGCTAATCGTTACCTCAACGATCCCGGCTCCCGAATCGATACCCTTCGCGTGGGTTTAAGCCCCTCTGGTGGCCGATCGAGGGTGATGATCGTGTTCGACATCGATGACTGAGGAGGCGTTACCGTGACGTCGCACTGCAACGACAGAGCAGTTGTAATAACTAGTAAGTGTGGACAGCTTTGTAGATTGGCTTATTTCCGCTCTCACATTGACACGGGCCTTGACGTGAACGCTACTCTCTACTGATGACGACCGACTCGCGATGGCACATCCTCGAATGTACGAATACGAGGGTATCCTTCTGTCCAAACATTGTGTTACAGTAACTCTTGCAACTAAGGTCCTCAGTCAGGTCGACGTGGGCAGAGATGTTCAGTATTTCCACAGTGAAGGTTCTTCCTCGTACCACTGTAAGAACCACTTGCAGCACATGCAGAACCGCCGCGTTCGAATAATGTCAGTCTATGGAAATAGTGTACTCTTGCGCGCCTTGCACGGGACGACTGTGGGTGAGTTGTCGCTGATAACCGTATACATCCTATCACTGTATCAGTTGCAGTATCTTTGGGTTTATTCCTGGTGGAGAATAGCTGCTGCTTGTGCCTTCGTTATAACGGTGATCACGCACAATTCACCTCATCTCCCAATCACTATTCGATTCCCGACGGCGAGCAGAGCCCGCCGCGGAACCGATGAAGCTCCTCTTACCTCAGGCTTATTGAATCCAAGTCACGGTCACTGATGCCCATCTCTTTACTGTCTTGGTCACCAAACGCCGCTACAGGTGCCACGGAGGCAGGGAAGTGTCCACCAGCCATGGAAAACCCTCCAAAGGTTCGTGTCGAAATTTTGAAAAAATATTTACGTTCTTGCGCAACATCCCAGGCCGCGAGCGAGGATCAGAAACCAACAAACGCAGCGAAACCGTGGCTAGTCCGCGGACGAGAGAAGCACAGGAAAAGAGTTCTGTCAATCGGCGGCCTCAGAATTGACTATATCTGGGAGTACGTCGGCTTCCGTAAACACCCGTACCTCGGTCATGTCTCGGTCTTCTCTCCTCCCTTTCCCGACGCCACGGCCTTCAAGCCCTTTTCCGACATGACACCGTAAATCTCTGCTCCGGGCTCTCCTCATACCTGTCCCCTACAGGGGTTCTGGATCTCTGGCCTCTGCGAGGTCCTCCAAACTGACCTTATTGAAGCTATGCACTACCTCCGGCTTCGACTCTTGGCACTCTTGGCCGTCCTGAGAGCGGACCTCAGGACTTAAGAGAGCTCAGTTCGACTCCTTATCCTAATTCCCGAGATTGCTGCACTCGTAGGCGTCATCAATAACTCGAGCCTAACATTCCCGATAAAGTAATTGTACTTGCGGTCCTGAAGCTGTGCACTGTGCAGTCTGTGCTCTTTGCCGTCCGGGGGAGATGATAGCGGGACTTAGGCTTAACAGAGCTCAGTTCGACACTGTGTCCTGATTCCCGAGATTGCAAGCGTCATTAGCCCAACATTCCCGATAAAGTAAGTGTTCTTGCGGAGCCTCACGACGTGCGCGGACGCAATCCCCTGGAACCGGAGCACGCTGGTATCCCCGAGCGTGCCACACCCGCACGGGGCCCCAGTTTTTTAAGAACGACGCGTCACCGGATCCGGCGTCTGCCGGCGCGAAGTCTCGCGACACGCACGCGATCGAGTCAATAAGTAGAGCAATACAAGTGCTGATGCTGATGCTGATGAATGTAAGAATCATCATCAGCTGTCAAGGCGATTTCTTCTTGCTGGAGATCCAAGCATACCAACCGCAGCTTCGGCTCGTCTTCCGAGTTATGATGTGATGGGGAGTCCATTCGTCCTTTACGCTTTACGCCTTAGTTGGTTTGAGATGAGATGAATGAACGGGGCAGTACAAAGCCGGTCTTTGAAACGGCGAAATTACGCCGACCCTAGCCCGAACCCAGTTAATGACGCCCGGCAACTTCTCTCTCTTACGTAGGGGTCATGGTGCATTTGAGTCATTGCATCGCAATCCGCTACGCGATCTGGCCTGCTATCATTTGTAACCCTTTGACCCGACCCGGTCCGCGCCAGAAGCACTCCAGAAGCGAAGATGGCGCTTGGCTAGTCCCCGTGGTCTTTCTCCGTCACTATATAATCGAGTCGGTGCCGTGTGATGCTGGACAGAGCACTCTCCTCACCGTTTGACGGGCAGAACCCTAGCCCTAGTCTCTCTACTGCGTATCCCAGTCATGTCCTATCTCGCCATCCTTGTGATCTCTTTCCTCGCTACGCTCTCATTGGCCTCGCCTGTAGCACGACAGACATCTCTCTGTCCATCGAATGGCACACCGAACGCCAGGAACTTTACGCTGCTCGCCGTCTCCAAGACGGACCCCAGCGTCCAGACGCCGTTGGCACTCGGATCGAATGGCCTTACTGACGATTCCACGTCTTACCTCGGGGTACAGTATTCCCACCTTTTCTCCCCCCATCCATCGCGCTGATGGGCTATATCTGGAATGCAGACTGCCGACTCTATCGTCACGATAGTCGCCGAGGACTTCGATATGGTAGACGGTGGAGTCACCGCGTACGCTCCGGACGGGACCTTCGTCGGCGCCTCGAAAGCCGTCCCCAGCCCGAATGGCTTGTTGTCGTTCCAACATCCCTACGGGAACATAGAGATTCTGATTGCTCAGATATACTGCGAATTGGTGAGTAGTTGCGCACTTCGATTGGTCGTCCATGTACTGTAAATGTCTGACCTGAAGCGCGTCAAGTTTAACACTAGCCCCCATGGAGTCCCGTATCCCTATGCCCTCGCGGTGAACGGCGGTGACAGCGACAGCTTTTCGTTATGCCAGAGCAGCACCAGCGACGAGGTTCTCGTCATTTACAATGCTGCGGAGGCGGGTTCGACGGACGCAGGGTTTGATTGGACGACGTGCACGCCTGTGTTTGTCAATATCATTTTTCCTGTGGATCAGTAGGGTGGCGAGGCGGCGGTACTCTAGATGTAATAAGTAATGGTCATTTTGTGGACAATGCTTTGTTACCTCCGCTAATTGTACTTTAGTGAGAACATGGTCAATGGCGGGTCGCTATAAATTGTACTGTACCTGGAAAGTCGAATCCGGGTTCGAGTGATGGCGAATCCGAGTCGCTCGCCGGGCTTGGCATCAACATCGAAGATGGAAGTCTTCTACGATAAGAGTGTTGACTTTTGAGTGTCCTCGGCTACAGAAGGGGACTTAGGCTCCAAGTTGGTGATGAAATGGTCAAAGCAGGTAGACCACGATTCTGACCAAATTTCCAACGCAAACCTCACTCAGTCGTGCCATTACAGAGTATTGCCGAAATTGTTCGGACTTTTCGGACTCAAGATCCGATGGGGTACGTTCTCCTCCAGGCGAGTGGAGTCACACCAATCAGGTACACCTATTACCTTCCAATGCATTGACAATTATCATCCCGCCATCCAATATCGATTCGGCCAACCTTCGGACCTCACAAAAATACTAGGCAGTCTCAGGCAGTCTCTTAATTTATTCCGACAAACCGGTATAAAACAGTAAATACCGATGCCTGTGAACGCTACGGTCGAGAACGTATTCGGGACCATGGGTAAGTCATCCACCATATACACAAATCGTCGATCCGGGGACGATCCTAATCCGTCTATACACAGGTGCCATACTCTGGACCGTGCAGCTCATCCCACAGCTCTTCAAAAGCTGGCGCACAAAATCGACAGAAGGTCTCTCTCCCTGGCTTGTGTAAGTCTTCCCTCCCTCCAACACTGGCACTGACAGACCAAGACAACTTTTAACAGGCTCATGTGGAGCATCGCAGCGCTCCCACTGGGGATCTACGTTATCGTGCAGGACCTGAACATACCGCTGATCGTCCAACCACAGCTCTTCGCGCTCTTCACGCTGTTCTCGTGGGCGCAGTGTATGTATTATGGGCGCGGGAGATCGAGGAGGTGGTGTGTGCGCGTGCTGGGTGGTATGATTGTGGTGTATGCGGCGTTGGAAGCTGGTATCGTGTTCGCTCTTCGGGTGCGTACGTTATTCTGGCTTCTTAATTTACTTGCTCATAATTTGTGTGTTAGCCGTCGTATAGACGCGGTACGACTGCGGCTAAAGCCGGTGTACGCTTCTTCGGGATCTTAAGCTCAGCGTTAATCTCGCTCGCCCTCCTGTAAGTCAAGTCGCACCGCACCGCACGGTCCACCTATAAGCGTTTCGTTGACGCACGCGCTTGGCAGACCGCAGTTCTACGAGATCTACAAGCACGGCGCGGTTATCGGTATCTCGCTGACGTTCATGGCAGTCGATTGTCTCGGAGGCGTGTTCTCGATTCTTTCGCTGGCGTTCAAGAGCCATTTTGACATCACAGCTGCCGTTGCTTATGCCCTCGTCGTGGTCCGTGTTTGTTCTCGTGCATTTAGTGTCTCCTCTCCCTTCGTGTTTTGAGTTTGACCATTAATTAGGTTCTGGACGGGTTGGTGCTGGTCTTGGCTGTGATACTCAACCCTCGTGCGAAGAAACGTGCGAGACTTGCTGGTGTAAAAGAGATACCACACGGTTGTGATGGTGATGGTGATGGTGGGAATCATGGAAATGGAAATGTGATGGAGGCAGTCGTGCCCGAGGTCCAGCAGCAAGACGAAGAGAAGGGTCCTACAATGCCATAGCAGCAGCAGCGCGCTGGCAATCAGTTATCATACACGACGCAAAGGGCAAGATCACAGTCGGACGTGATATAGTGCCGTGAGAATCACCTCTTCCAATGGAAATCATGATGCTCATGTTTGGGTATCGAATTGGATTTCTTTTACAGTGTAGACCACCGAGATAACACATAAAGGAAAGGAATAGAAAGTGTCCAATAGTGAGGATCTAAAAGATATAGAAACCCAATGAAAGAATGGTTCTATAGGTTCCCTCAAAAGGCGTCACCAAAGGAATGGCAGTAATTTGAACCGAATGCTATGCGTGCACGCGGCCCGTCCCAGTACCAGCACTACTCACCTCGTCATCCTCGCCCTCACTCGGCCCAGCACTACTGCTCCCCGCCACGCTCCCTGGATTACTCCCAGGCCGCCTCGCACCAGCACCAGCACCAGCACCACCAGCAAGCAAGCTCCCACGCGTCGGCCGTGTACGCCTCGGTGGCGGCGCACTAACGAAATCCGCGAACGAGCCTGCGCTGCCTGCGGCCGAGCTTCTGCTGCGGTGCGCAGAGGACGCACGGCTGCCGGGACGGACGTAGAACGACTCTAAATCGACGTCCGTTTCGATGTTATTGTTATCGTCGCCGTTCTCAGATGAGTCGGGCCCTGGGAGCGCTGAGAATTCGTTCGCGGTGGGCGTGCCCGCTGCGGTGGAGCCATTCGCGCCGCTGGGACGGGAGAGGGAGAGCGCACGGTAGCTGCCGCGGCGGAGATGGAGCGCAAAGGAGTATAGGAGGGCGGCGAAGTAGAACTGTTGGTTGGTTGGTAAGCGGGTGTGGAGTGGGGTCAGGGAGTGATGACACGGACCTTGATAAGCCAGCCGAGAATGATGATTGTGAGCGCTTGCGCTTTCTCGGAGTGCCAGACGCGCTCGGCAGCCGCAGCACGCTCGTCTGGGGTCATGTCCTGAATCTTGCCTATGTAACCGTCGATGAGCGCTTGCTGCGCCGGGGAGTTCGCATTGCGCCGGCCGTCATGGGGGGTATGTAGCCACCAGCGAACGGCGAAATATACCGTCCAGGTGGTGTTGAGGATATGATCAGCAAAGAATACGTGGGCGAAATAGAGCATGTGTTTCGGATTCTCCTGTGAATGGGAGTGAGTGGGGAGGCGATGGAAAAAGGGATGTGGTGGGGCAAACGTCATTGATGGTGCGGATCCCCCAGGCTAGACCTGCTAGGGCAACGACCGAGTAGAGGTAGAGGGTGAGTTGGGCTGCGTTTCCACCTGCGCCTGAGAGCATGGCCATCAAGCCATAGACTCCGGCGACTTTGTTGAGTACCTGGAGGAGCATTAGGGAGAGTTTGGGTGAAGTGGAGCAATGCGCACAGCGAAGAGGACGACAACGGTGACGCCCGTCTTGAGGTCGAGGAAACCGAGCACGGAAGAGAACGGACGTGGCCTCAGCTGTCGTTTGAGAGTGAGCTTCATGGGTGCGGAGTAGATGGAAGGAACGGCTTCAGTCAGCCGAGGGAGGTCGGGGATTGAACCTCTGCGGCAGTTCGCGGTCTCTGGTATGAAACGGTCTTTGTGGCTGTTCACCCAACAGCATGGCTGGCTATTTCTCGAACCTCTCCTCGACATCGACACAGTCACGCTTTCTCTCCAACAAGGACAAAGACGCCTCTCCGCCGAACACCGACTCTCCTCCTCCTCCTTCCCGCCTTCCATCAAAACACTTCTCCACGACGCTCAACGACCAGCAGAAGTCGTTGGACGAAAAGAGCCCCACAGTCACAGCTGCAGGCCCACCCGCCGCGTCTATTATCCATCCCCTCCGCAGCACGTACGTCCCTCCCTCCGCCGTCCAACGACCGCCCCGCGACCCCCACACAGATGGGTTTTCTGGTTCCGCCAGCAACGCGCCCCCGGTAACAAGATCACCAATTACGAGGAGGGCATCAAGAAGATCTCCGCCTTTGCATCCGTAGAGTCTTTCTGGTCCCTCTGGACGCACCTGCACCCGCCCTCGGCACTCCTCCCAACGACCGACTACCTCCTCTTCCACCAGGGCATACGCCGCCCTGTATGGGAAGACCCGCTCAACTTGCCTGGTGGCAAGTGGATCGTGCGCCTTCGCAAGGGCGTCGGGGATCGTATATGGGAGGACCTCGTGCTCGCACTTATTGGCGACCAGTTTGCGGGCGTCGCGCAGCCGCATGAGGATGCATGGCCGGAGATATGCGGGTGTACGATCAGCGTGCGACAGAATGAGGATATACTCAGCGTCTGGAACCGTATCGACGAACCAAAACAGCGCGAACGCATCAGGTGTGTCTGGGTGCGACCTTTTCATATATCCTCGTTTGACACGCATATACAGAGATAGGATACGTGCCGTGTTACACCTCCCGTCAACGACCATCATGGAGTACAAATCTAACAATGGTGCGTCTTGCACACGCTTTTTTTTTGTGGTTTCTGAACTGGACGTATAGATTCCATGGCCGACAAGTCCTCCTTCCGCAACTCCATGATTGACCGTTCACCACATTCATGACCATAATTATATGTTTATTCTTCTGCCTCTGTACTGTATTGTCTGTCTACACCCAATGCACGACGTACATGTGATCGAAGGGGGCGTTGGAAAGGCACACCGATAATGACCGGGAGGTAGGTAAAAAGAACACTATCATACACATCAAGGTGCTGGTATGACGACCTCACGTTCACCGTCCGCATCCGCCTCGCCGTCAATATCATCCTCGCCCTCCGCGTCCGCCGACTGTAACAAATACATCGGGTCACGAACTTCCGCAAGCGCCTCAGCGCGCTCCTCGGCCTCTTCCTGACTCGGCGGAACGTGCGCAACACGCACGAGCGCCCACTTGTCGCGGAAACGTTCGATTGGCTAAAGATTATTTTGGTCAAAAAAACAAAAAGCCTTTGTGTGTGGGTAGACAACGCACCTCGGTCCGTTTTTTCTTGAGCAGCATTTTACGCTCGATGAGCTTGTAATACGCCCCCGGGCGTCGGGAATCGGTACCCGCACCACCGCCATCGTCGATGGCGCCGTGCTCGTTCTCGTCAAAGACGAGGAGGAACTCATTGGGTACTTCTTGCTCGACTTTAACCACTTCATAATCGCGCACAAAGTGGAATTCCGTAGCCTGTCACCTATAAGTGCGAGAAAAAAAAGGGAGACAGGGACGCACATCTTCCTCTTCCTGCAGCGTATCGACACCACGTGGATCAGTGCGCGAGTTTTTGAACAGGTCCGCCGCATCGTCGTCCTTGGTAAGATAATACGTCAAGAAATGGTCTCCATCCGATTCCATCGGTCTCATAATCGCACAATCCAACCTCGGGTCGTCCAGCTGCGCAACATTTAGCCCAAATCAACCCATAAAGTATTGTAGACGCGCACCTCGGGCCCACGTTCTCCTGGCCGCTCGCTGAAACGGAACAAATCGTATGCGTTCGCCCATACGTCCGCGTCGGGTAACACTTCGTATGTAGCGACGGCGCGTAGACGCGGTTTGGTGGGGTGTCGGAGCGCATTGAGGTCGTCTGATGCGCGTGCGGCGCCGAACGAGCTGTCGATAGAGGCGAGCTGTGCGTCGCGCGATACGTCCACCGCATCGTTCAGGTTCGTTCTACGAAACGTGAGTAGAAAAATAATAAGTGGGGGGGGGGGGGTGGGGACGCACAGGTCGGCTGTGGATGCTGCGCGCATTGCGGGTGAAGAGCTGTCGCGGGATATATACTCTGTTTTGCGTAACCAGGAGACATGTGCTGCGACGGGCGGTGTGCCGCTAGAATGGTTATGGTTCGCGCCGCTGTGTCGTCCGAAGTCGGCTGGGCCGCCTGTTGGGTCTAGTAGCAGAGCTTGGTCTTTCGGATCGAGTATTGGCGGGTTGCGAGGATCCGGGTTCAATGCTGTTGTGAGGAGGAGGTTAGTCGGTGCGTGGGAGAAGAGGTGTGCGTGCGTGCGCACCGTGGTCGTCGGCGCCGTCTTCCCATAAAGCCTCCCACTTCCCGAGATCGAGAGGCATACCGCATTCAGCGTCTACGATCATCGGTAACAACATCTCGTTCGTCGCAGAGTCGAGAAATTCGGGTCGGGTGTACCGTTTTGGGTCCGTTGGGATGTCGAGGAGTTTGGGCGGACATGGTGGTGCTGGAAGGGGGTTCTGGTAGCGGACTTTGACCAAGAGGTCGAGCTTGCTGTTGCGTGTCGCTATCAGTAAATGTCCCACTGAGCTCACGAACGACGCACCTCTTCCTTAAGCTCATGGCGTGCCTGGGCACTCGCGGGCCGAAAATGTAAAATAAACATGATGTCACGTGCGCGATGTAAGTTATCAGATAAAACCATTTATGCGTGTGGGGCTGCGCCGCTTGGCTCGGCCTCGTTCTCTCTTCGCTACCGCAACCATCATGTCCTCTGTCGTCGTGCTCACCAACGCAGAGCCAGAAACGAATGTCACCCCCGACACCAACAGTGCTAACGAGGAAGAACCACAGAACGCACTCACGCAAAAATTCACCGACAAGGAATGGGTCGCGCTGAAAGAGTTCCGCGTGCGTCGGTGCACCACCCCACCCCACCCTTCACTCACTCACTGCTGCTTGCTCTCTCAGCCTCACCTCCCGGATATCCTTGAGAAAGCGTATGATGGTAAGGAAGGCGCACGGACGACGCCTATTGTGATATGGGGCGTGGAGCTCGACCCGAATGGGAAGAAGGATGCGCGTGCCAGCGTCGTGTTGATGAAGTGGCTTAGGGCAAGGTAAGTTCGCCCACGTTTTCCGCCCTATAGCCCGTTGACGCACAGCTTTAGAAATTTGAATGTGACTGAGGCGAAAACGATGATGATTGCGACGCTCCGCTGGCGTGACGAGTTCAAGGTCGAGGACGCTATGAAGGAGACATATCCCGACGTGTTGAATAACTTTGGTCACGTTTATGGACACGATAAGGATGGCCGCCCGGTTGTGTGCGCTACGTTTTCTGCTTTTTGTCTCCGGCTATCAGGCCTAACTGTGCACGCAGGTACAATATATACGGTGGCAACAACGACCTGACCGCGGCCTTCAGCGACGTCCAGCGGTTCATCAGGTGCGTCTCTGCACTCCCTGTCTATGGTATTTGTTTGCTAACCTGCGTGGAATCCTAGATGGCGCGTGGCGTTGATGGAGCACGGCATCAAACTCATAGATTTCGAAACAGTTGATCAGATGGTGCAAATTCACGGTACGTGCGGTTTACGCTCAATATCAACTAAATGGGCTCTGATACTTGTACCGTAGACTACGAGGGCATCGGTATAAATAGCCGTACGTCAAACTCAAAGGCTGCCGCATCCGAGCTCTCAAGCATATTCCAAAACCACTACCCCGAGTTCCTCGTGCGCGCACCTCACCCTTTTCCGAGACTCAGCTCTTCATTTCTCATTTTAGGCGCGCAAGTTCTTCGTCAACGTACCGGCCCTCATGACCTGGATATTCTGGCTCTTCAAGCCCGTCCTGTCCCCCGCAACCCTCGCCAAGATGAAAGTCGTCGGCAACGGCCCACGGAAGATTGGCAAGGACCTCTTACCACTCATAGATGTCAAGGAACTTCCGGCGCAGTATGGTGGCGCGGTGAAGGACGCTTGGTGATTTCCCTGTCAGGTTCTGCATCGGTTTTTTGTCTTTTTGCTTGGTTGGTTTGATACCCAATATATGCGGATATTCACTTTTTGTAGCGCCGCGTGTGCTCACAGTTCCGCGCCTCTGAGGTTTAGTGTGTAAATGGATCGGTAAGCGATCACGGTTAATCTGGGGCGCAGAAATACAAACGGGGATCTTTTCTGCTCGCACTGGAGGAGGATCTTGATTCTTGCGCGTTTGCTAATATATGACACGCTCCGCTGTCGGAGAACGCGTGCCCGTGGAACAAGGAAAGCACCACCGTACGGAATCAAACGAATCGCTTCTCCCGAAGAACCCAGCTGTCTCGTCATGATTAACTTTTGGAAGGCCGCTTGCTCGACATTTCGGTCTGATCCCGGTCGGACTCGGAGTACGAGTCACATGGGGGAGCCCACACATACTAGTAGTGACGTCTCTGCATAAAAAGGAGGCCTCCGTTCAAGTTTAGCCTTCACTGTGGCCTTGGATGACACGAGGACTCAGACCGCGGGAGGCCAGATAAGCGCGAAACACAAGGAGAAAACTGCGAGCCGGTGGCCGAGAAAAGCGCGAGGTGTTTAGTGGTTAGTAAAATAACCTGACACATATCCTCTGGTCAGTTCTAATTGGAGTATTTGCGGATCTGCGGGCACTTGGTACTTACTACTTAGGTGCCAGTGAGACCAGGACTCGGAGAACTTGAAGGTGGTCCGAGGATCTAAGTGTTATTGAAGTTCTATTGTTAGGAGGTACATCCGAACGCAGGGTCGAAGCTGGTAGACAGAAAAGTGCCACATAGGCCCGGGGTCATGCACCCCAAAGCGCACTCAAATGGAACCGAAAAAAAAGGGTTATCAAGAGTGTTATTGAAATAAAAACAAGTTAGCAGCACCGAGAGGAAGAGCATTGGCAGCCTGAGTACAGTACAGTATACCCGCATAGTACGAGCACGAATGGCAATTCTCAACTCACTTGAGATGGCCATGACTAACAAAAAAAAATCTCACCCAAGGTGACCCAACAGACACTTTTGCTTCCGAGTCAGCGCTTCAGCTTCAGCCGCGGCGGTACCTTCGACGCGATCATCTGTGAACCCCATTTTCAAGTACCTGCGCTCACGAATAGGACGACTCCGAATTCGATATGGAATCGAAGCGAGAGAGCCACGGCAAAAGAACTTGAAGGCGCGGAACAGCCTGAGAAAGGCGGAGCGATTTTCGCGGATGTGTCCTCCTAAGCGTATACCTCGCAGTCGCTGTTATGGATCCAATGCACACAATGTGTATAAAATAGATGTTTCACTGGAAGACTCTTTTGAGATCGCTTGGTCCTTGCTCACTACGTGTAGAGATGTATTTCTCACCTGCTCTCGTTCTTGCCAGTGCAGCCCTCCCCTTCGGCCCCCTCGTTGCGTCAGCGGCCCCGCTCCAGGGCTGTGGTGATGGAATCCGCATCCCTATATCAAAAAGTGGAGGATTTCACGATGACAACGGTTTCGTTGATCTCGAGAAGTTTCAAATCAGCACATGGAGTGCTCTTGCGTTAGTAGTCTTTCGCATTTTTATTTTTAAGCTTCGCAGCCATTTTTACGACGAGGTGATGATCTTCAGGAAAATACAGAGCAGCTTCGAGGCATATGAGAAGAATACCGGCACACCTCACGATTCCGCCTCCCATTTGAATGGTACTTTGATCAAGCGAGTCGCCGGTGTCCCACTCTCCCCACTGGCATATCAACCCGGGACCTGGGCTGGCAACATCAGCATCGGTACCCCCGGACAGACGGTTACCAGTAAGTCACCCTTTTGGCACTGGTAGATTTACTGTGGCGGCCAAAGTTAACCTAGTAACATCCAGTGCAATTTGACACGGCCGGCGCTGACTTGATCGTTCCTAGCACGGGTTGTGCGTCAACTCCGGCTTGCAAAGGGCTTAATTTATATGACCCCTCAACGAGCAGCACGTCGAGTGATATCGGCTCGGATTTCGAAGCTTCGTTCGGCGCAGGTTCCGGCGCTTCTAGTGCCACCGGCGAGCTGTACTCGGACATAGTTACTATCGCCGGTTTCCAGGTTTGCTCTTACCGCTCTTAATGTACTACCTTGTGATTGACGGATCACCTCCAGGTTAAGCAGGTATTCGGTGCGGCCACGGGCTACTTCGGGGGATTCTTGGCTAGCAATCCAGGCCTTCTTGGCTTGGCATACAGTTCTATTTCGCAGTTAGGCAACTACAATAACGTGTTCGGGACCCTTATAGCGCAGAACCAGGTCCCTGCTCCAATATTCAGTTTCTACTTAGCTTCGGGAGGTCCTGAGATCTACATTGGATCGACGAACCCAAGTCTCTTCGTACCCCCTATCACCTACATACCTGTCACGAAACAGGTGGGGGATAGACGTTTGTGCTCTTCGGTTCAGTTTTTAACACAAATATTGCAGGGTCTCTGGCAATGCGTGCTCGACGCTATTTCTGTCAACGGACAGGTAGTCTCAATCATCAAACCTCGCTCCGGCGCTATACTCGCCTCCAGCACGAACCAAGTCGTCGGTCACGTCAAGACTGTAAAGGCCATCTATGACTTGATCCCTGGCTCCATAGCTCTCAGCGGCGGGACCTGGTCTAGTATGTTCACGAGTTGACTGACCGCTAGATTGACTAATTAATGTCTGGCAAGTTCCTTGCAGCTTTAACATGGTTGTCTCCATCACATTCGGTGGCATAGCGTACCAGATTCCGCCCTCGAGTTTCAATCTTGGTCCCACATCTCCTGGCTCGAGCTCTTGCATTGGTAGCTTTGCTGGGGATGATCGTACTAGTAAGTGCCCTTCATATGTCCCACTGAGGTGTCTCATGGACAGCAGGCCTCTGGATCGTCGGCACATCGTTCATGGAAAATGTATACACGGTGTTCGATCAGGGAAACAACCAGATTGGCTTCGCAAACCTTGCAACTTGATTAGCACTCGTTCGTTACCATTACATTCCTTGCACGCGATCTCGTATTCTATAAAATACGCACCATCTGCTTTCAAGTTCTCTCACTGAAGGAAGCCGGATGTTTTGATCACTCGTGCTATGTGTCGACAAAGCCCTCCCACTTCCCGCATGCCGCACTGAGCATCGACTATCATCGGGAGCTGTATCTCATTAATGACGGCGTTGAGAAACTTGGGACGCGTGTTCCCCTCGCGGTCGGGAGTGTTCAAGAGTTTCGGTGAAAATAGTGGGGCTGGAAGTGGGTCCTGATAGCGAACTTTCATCAGGAGGTCGAGCTTTCTGTGTCATAATAAGCAGTCGAATACCCATCGAAGCTCACGACGTTCCTCCTTCAAGTTGGCGTGCCTGGCACTCGCAGGCCGACAGGGAAACACGCCGTTACGTGCATTATTTAAGTTCCGCCGTGTTGCGCGTGCAGGTGGCTTGGTCTCGTTCTCGCTTCGCTACCACTCCATCATGTTCACTGTCGCCCACCAACACAGAGCCCGAAACCAAAGCTGCAGAGACAGCACCGGCTCCCAACACGGATGAGGAACCATGGAACTCGCTCACGCGAAAGATCACGAACAAGGAGTTGGCTGTGCTCAGGGGTTCCGACAAACAAATTCACGTGTACTCACTACTGCGTGCTCTCCCCAGCCATCCTTGAAAATGCGTTTGACGGTTGGAAGGCGCGCGGACCACACCCATTGAAATATAGGACGTGGAGCTCGACCCGAATAGGAAGAAGGATGCGTATGCCAGCATCGTGCTGATGCAGTGGCTACGTACGGGCAAGGTAAGTTCGTCCAAAGCTCGTTGACACAGAACTGAGAAAGTTGAAATGTAACAGAGGCGAAAACGATGATGATTATGACGCCCCGCTGGCGTGACGAATTCAAGGTCGAGGATGCGATGAAGGAGACATGTCCTGGCGTGTTTAATGGTTTTGGTCACGTTTACGGGCACCACAAGGAAGCTCGCCCCGTCGTGTGCGCTACGTTTCCTCCATCTTGTCGGCTATCGGGTCCGACTGTGCATGCAGTTACAATATATACGGTGGCAATAATGACCTCACAGCTACTTTCAGCGACGTCCGGCGAATCATCAGGTACGTCTCTGAATTCCCTGTCTATCGTATTCGATCGCTGACTTGTTTCCAATCGTAGATGGCGCGTGGCGTTATGGAGCGCGGCATCAAACTTATAGATTTCGAAACAGTTGATCAGATGGTCCAAATTCACGGTACGTGCAGGTTCACATTCGCCACACATAACGCTGACATATGTACGGTAGACTACGAAGGCGTCGGTATAAATAGCCGTACGTCAAACTCAAAGGCTGCCACGTCTGAGCTCTCAAGCATATTCCAAAACCACTACCCCGAGTTCCTCGTGCGCGCACCTCACCCTTTCTCGGCCGAGACTTAGCTCTTAATCTAATTAATTTTAGGCGCGCCAGTTCTTCGTCAACGTACCGGTCCTGATGACCTGGATATTCTGGCTCTTCAAGCCCGTCCTATCCCCAGCAACGCTCGCCAAGACGAAAGTCGTCGGCAATGGCCCGTGCAAGATTGTCAAGGACCTCTTGCCACTCATAGACGTCAAGGAATTTTCGGCGCAGTTTGGTGGCGCGGTGATGGATGCTTGGTGATATTTGCGTCAGGTTTTACATCAAGTTTTGTGTTTTTGCTTGCTTGGTTTGATACCCAATATATACGGATCTTCACTTTTGTATTATGCACACAGTTCCGCTCCTCTGATGTTCGTGGAGTCACGCTTAATCCAGGAGCCTGCAGTGCCGTGTACCTACCAATGCTCATGCACTTTTCCACGCATTCCCAGAGTGCTATTTGGTAGTACTATACCTCAATGATAGCCCCTCTCGCAGCTTGGCCCACACTTGCAAAGCTCGCCATGTTCCTATATTGAGCAGCTGTTGTCTGCAGGCGCAGAATACGGACGGGCACTCTTTCCGCCCGCACTGGAGGGTATGAACGAGGAGGATCCTGCGCAGCTGTAAGTATGAATAGTACTTGTGCTCTCGAAGAACGCCACCGTGCAGGCAAACAAAACTGTCATGGCTAAAAGGTGAGGCCCCCCCGGGCTTCAAAGTCATCACCTCTAGTTCGAATCCTGTGTGTCCCTATAGACTTGGACTCTTCAGTTTCGAGTGTCGTGGTGACGAGTCTCGGGAGTCGGGACCCCCCGATTTTAGTAGACTGCTGGGCACTCTTGTCATTCAGGTATATTAAATTACACAAATTCTAACAGGCGAGCGTCCTAGATTCAATGGATATCATGCAGTAGTCCGTTCTACAGTACACTAATCAAAGCAAGTCCAATGAAGACAAAACATGTGAAAGACGGAAACTGCACGCGAGAAGTGCCCGATTTGGAAGTCGTGCTCTGCGCTTGCGGGCCACTGGTGGTAGAAGTTGGCGAGACTGGGTTGTTGTATTGACTTCGAATAAGATTCGCAGCCTGCTCCGCGAGACCATATGTCGGAGCCATAAGCTAGCCGAATGGCATGTTAAAAAGACGAAGGAGAGCAATAATAATAAAAAGGACGTACGTGCGCAGCGAACTGCATGGGGAACACCGACGAATCGGCAACGCGCACATTAGTGAGGCCATATACTCGCAGGTTTGTATCAACAACGCCACCCTGGGAGAGCGGGAGCATGGCACATGTCGAAGATGGGTGGAACTCCGTTCCAGCTGTCTGCGCTACCCAAGCATCCCAGGCGTCATCGGTGTTGACAGCTGTCCCGGGAGACAGCTCTGCGATCAAAGCACCCGAAAGTGGCTGGGTCTGCGCGATCTGTCGTGCAAACTTTGTTCCTGCTCGGAGGAGAGCAAGGTCTGTTGAAAAAGTTCCCCACGTTCGTTATCACGATGGTTAAAGTTCTCAGGAATGTCAAGCGTACCTGCCGTATGAGTAAGGTATTTGGGGTCGATGGTAGGGTAGTCGAAGGGGTTATTCGTTGTGATGTATAAAGAACCTTGGCTGCATGGTTATCAGTTACAAGGCATATCGAAACAGACGTCACGAATTCTTTTTTACCTAAATGGGCGCTGTAGCGCAACCTGGATGGCAACGTTCACGCCTTCTGTGAGACTGAGAAGGACTTCTACATGTCCGAGAGAGCTGTTCAATAGCTGCTGGCTGACGTTGTATATAGCTTCGTATCCAGAAATGACAGTTGTGTCCAACCCAGCACCTAATAGGGCTGATGAGTTGGAGGCAGCATTTGCTACGTCACTCTGGAAGGAAGGGGATAATTGCCCTAGGAGTGTGGTGAGGTTTATGTAGGCCGTGGCAGAGTTGACAAAGGACAAGAATGTTGGAGAATTGGCGAGCGACTACAGTGCGGTTTGGTCAGTCGTCCCGAAGGCATGATTCAATGGAGCTCACAGAGTTAGTTGGGTTGGAATAGATTGTAGACGCTGTGTCAGCTGTTGTATTGTAGATGAGCTGGGTGCTCTTGACGAACAGATGAGCAATCGCTTTATGGAGTAACTGGCGCGTGACGTACGATGTGGTCCTGTAAATGCTGCCCAACGCCTGGCAGATCCACTTCCACCTGAACTCCAGCCGTCTGAAGCACATTCCTCGGCCCGATACCGCTATACATGAGAATAGTTGGACTTCCAATTGCGCCGCCAGCCAAAATAACCTCTTTAACCACATCGACTGTGTACCTTGTCGAAGTCGGAGAGCTAGCGTATTCAATGGCTGATGCAGTGAGGCCGTTTCTGGTGTTGTTACTGAACAATATCTTTGTGACCGTGGAATTCGGGAGGACCTGAAGGTTTCCTCGTGGAGGAAGCGAGTCGATGTATGCAGAACGTGCATAAGAACGTGTCCAATTGGTGGGATTTATCGTTGAAGTAGAGATGAAGGAGCCCCAAGTCTGTCCGTTGTATGGGTCCTGAGATTCCGGGACGCCGAGCGCGGCTAATGTCGGTATCCAGGAGCCGACAAGGGGTACCATGCTATGAAGACACGTTAGAGAAGGTGTAACGATAGAAGCCGATGTTTCTCACTATCCCGGGAAGGAATTGTACACCGGTCCACTGGATCCGTGGCTCGACACATCATATTCGATATTCGTGGCCTGCTGAACGCCGGTACTCGGAGGGACAAAGATCTCATTCTTCTTCATAGCAGCGAGCATAGCCTGCCAACCCCACTTGCTCTTGGCACTGTCATCTCCCGGTGCTGACAACGAAGCCCATGCATCGAGTTCTATCTGTGATGGACGTACGCTGTACATGCCGTTCATCGCAGATGAACCACCGAGGACTTTGCCGCGAGGCCAAGAAAGCACGCGATTTCCTGCATTAGGTTGACTGAGGGTAGAAAAGTTCCAGTTATATGATGAGGTCCAGAGCGACTTGTAATACGCATTTCCTGGAATATCTAAGGGTCGATGTAGGGTCAACTAGACTAGCCAGTGAAAGCAAGCGGATAAAGTGACTTACTAATGGAATTTGCGACAGCGTCGCCAGTGTCACCGGCTTCCAGAACTAGGACGGTAGTATTTGCATCTTCAGAAAGACGTGACGCAAGAACAAGCCCTGCAGTCCCGCCGCCCACAATGACAAAATCATATGAGCTCAGTATTTCCGACTGCGATACAATATTCCGCCTTCGAATTCTGGGAGGGTAGCAAAATGCTACCGGTAGTAAGGTCAGGAGTGGTATGAGTTTGGTCAAGAACAACATGAAGAGGATATCTCGACGAACAAGGGAAATTGTGATGTGAGTGCCAGACAAGTGCTCTCTGCCAACCGCTTATATAGGCGTCGCTCAGAGCCTAGAAAGGGCCTAGTGACTAGCCGGTCGGCGCACGGGTCCGACGTAAGGTGCTAAGTTACTAGAATTAGTAGGCATCGATCCATTAAAAGCCCCGCATTAACGTTAGGTGGTTCCATCCTGGTGGCAGTGATGTAGAGCTTGCGTGGTACTTGCATGTCAACTTTCCCTGTTGTCCTTGAGTTCTCGGAACTTGTCGCAATACAGAGACTCGAGATTCTCCACCCAAGATATTACATCACCCGGACACCTAGTGGGAGAAAAATACAGTCGTAGTGATACCCAGTGCGTGTGTTACGAAAGTGACGAGCGTAATTAGCATGCTGCTGCGAGCAGGGCTATTCTCCTGGCTTGCGAGGAGGTGAGGTAGCTCTGCCTCGGTGAGGCGGCCCCGAATCCCGTCCGACAATTAATGTACCGGAACAGAGATGAAGCCTGTGGACGTGGAAGGTCCGACACTGAATGGAACACTGTGCTGTTGCCAGTCTCTTGCCCCATCCCATGATACAATTTCGGAATACCTTTGGCCCGGAGAATCACAGATGTCAACAGAACGCGCGGCGCGCGGGCCGTTAAATAATATTCTCTTGAAATAGATGTCACGTGATGATATGCCCCCTCGTAAGCGAACAGCGTATTGTAACAGACGTGTAGGACTGTTTGTGTGACAATTTGCCTGTGGAATTCTGGGCTGGGTGTACGAAGGGTATTGTGGTACATCACCTTGATCTTGACCTTGATAGCCAACGCCAGCGGTGCAAGGCAAGGACTGCAAGGTGCAAGGTCACAAGGTGCACACTTGTACCGCGGCCTGATAATTAAACTGGTGCTTGGTCGTGGCTACACCTTTCTTCGTGCATATGAGTCCCTGTCGAATTACGGGGCCAGTCCCGTGTTCGCTACGCCAGGTAACTCAGATTCCGAGCCTTGTTCCGAGCTCTACACTGGAGGGACCAAGTGAGGGACGAACCAAAATCACCACAGGCTCTTTCACTTATATGCCTGTCACAGTGTCACCCACCATGCATCATGTATCATGTATGGATGGACGGTCGTGCCTTAACTCTATTTTTAACAACAAATATCGCAGGGTTACTGGCAAGGCAAGCTCGACGCTACTATACTGCTGTCAATGGGCAGCCTATCGGAGATTCGGAGTCATTCACCCCGGCTTTGTGACCATGATCGACACTGGCACCACCCAGGTCGTCGGTGAGATCTGGGAGACCCGGACTACACAGGCCATCTATGACCAGATCCCTGGCTCCTAGAATATCAGCAACGGAACCTCGACTAGTGCGTTCATGAGTTCACTTGCTGTTCGTTGGCTGTTTGACATCTGGAAAGTCCCTTGCGACTTTGACACTCCTGCCTGCGTTAACTCCTCTCCGTTCTCTGGAAATGTTTTCCAGATTAGCCCCTCGATGTTTAACCTTGGTCCGGAATCTTCTCAGATTCTTCTGGCTTCAGTACTTGCATTGGTGGCTTTGGCGCTACTGATAATCAAGGTGAGTATCATTCTAGTGTTCCACAGCTTTTTTTTTCATAGACAGCAGACCTCTGGGTCATCGGCGACATGTTCCTGCAAAATATTTACACTTTGTTCGATCTTGGCAACAACCGCTTTGGCTCTGCATCTCGCGTAATTTCATTCCGTCCAAGATCCCGTCCATGCGGTAACTCTCGCATGTGAATTTCTATAAAATGTTTCCCACTTCTTTCTCTCACAAAAGGAACTGGCTTTTATCACTCGCGTCCTTTGTCAATGTGGGTGGCTCCGAGTCCACCTACTGCAGTGAGGTGCAGTACTAAGGTTCTGTGTAATGGTTGACTACCTGCCCCTCTCATATATCTATGCATCTCACCCACCACAAAAACACGAGAACTGGCCAAGCTATCTGATCGGGATGTTCCCAGTGGCCCACCCTATTGGGTGTATCACATAGTGTTGTGGGGAAGCCCGGGTTGAAAACTTCTGCGCTCCATGCAGTCACCAAGCCCATGTGGAAGACGGCGAATTCACGAGATTACCGGGCCAACCGATTACGCTGAGCACTAGCATTGATGTCCTGGCCAGCCACATTGTCAAGTCAAGAGAGTCTCTCACTGGCATGTGAGGGAAGTCTATCACTGATTCACCACTATCCAGCACCGATGTACTATAGAAAGAAAAAAATGCTAATTGCTAATTGCCAAGGCAAAAAGTCCTCTCTGGAAATATCATGATACACGGGTTCCAACAGTCGTTGATATGGGGGCTGACATAGCCAACGAGGCCCACACCTTCGCTAGTAACTAGTCATTTGGGGTGACATCTTTTGAGCTTAATTCGTGTCTTTTTGGAGAGTTCCACGTGTGAGTGGAATGTTTTTACTCTAAGTGAAGGAGAGGAATGAGCGCTGGGCCTGAGACCATCACGGTGACAGTCTTTGACTTTTCGCAAAGATCTCACGGTCCGGTCCGCTTTCGCTGTTTTTATTTAAACACCGCTTTTTTTTTTTGTTTATGTATAATAATAAAACACAGTTATAAAGAAAAATAAAGAAAAACAACACGTAAACAACGTGTATCCATGGGAAAGGGGCAAAACTACTCCCTCCTCCCTCTTCCACCCGCTGTTGCCCTCCCCCCTTTGCATGCAATGCACATGCGAAAGGGGGTGTAAAGAGGGGGAGGGGGTATGCAAACACACAGTTTGCATACCCCCTCCCCCTCTTGCCCGTCGCCCTCGCCTGTGCGCCCCCCGTTGGCGCCCTGCCCTGTACACTATGTGTACTGGGCGGGGGCGCCCTTTTCCTCCCCTTTCCACACGTGGGGGTGGCACCCCGCCTCTGTGCACAAATGGGGAATGCAGGGCGGTGTGTGAAAGGTATGCCACCCCCTCCTTTGGCCCCTACCCCCGCTCACTCAAACAGGACAGCGAGCATGGGAACCCTCGCCGCCCCCCCTTGAACGCACCCCCGTGTTAGTGTGAACGGGGGCCCCTCTTTTGCCCCAACAGGGGGCAGGTCTGCATGGCACAACCCCCGCCCCCTTGTGACCCGCTCACGCACGCGAGCGGGGTACACGAATGGGCGAGGGAGTGCCCCTCACCCCTTCACCTGCCTGTGCTAAGCAGGCGCAGGGGTGGGCCGCCGTGGGGGAGACAACACTGCCCCCTTCCGCCCCCTCCCTGTGTTACGTCACGGTAGGGACGTTCACCCGACATGGGTTACATTTACGATGACAGGAACACTAAGGAGTCTGGTCTGTGGTTCTGTGTGAGAGTACCAAGTTCGACAAGAACTTAGTAAGCTTCTGATGACGAGTAACTCTCTGCTAAGTCAATCAAGGACTTTGAGAAGAGTTATGAGAGGGAAGTTCTTATCACGCAAGTGAAAGAGTGGGGATGGTTCTGCTTGTTGTCTCTAGTACCGTAGGATACAAGAAGTCAAGTCTAAGGCTATGTGCTACCTATGGACGAGACTTTATAGTAAAGTGAGAACAATGGGGTCACGACAACAATAGACGTCACAACAACAATGGACGTCACTAGAACAATAGGTAACAAGAACAATAGAGTACTAGGACTGAGTCATACCAAAGTGTCCTAGTACTGAGTCATATGGGTAAAGATGACCTGTCACCTAGCTAAGGACGACGTGTCCTTCTAGAGTCATCATGAGTCATAAATATCAAGAAAGGGTGAGAAAGAAGAAAGAAAATGTAGGCATCATAACATAGCCCCCCTTTCAGATGTGCAGTTGTCCCAACTGCACCTAGTCTCTACCCTGAAACATGTCGTAATCGTCATAGTCCTCATGCATGAAGACTTCAGGCTTGTCTGCCCACATCTTGCAGACATGCCTCCTGAGATATCCTGCTGGTCCTGAGCCTCTACAGGACCAACACATCTCCTGCTGCCAACACTCCGCCTCCTTATGCCCTGGGTTTCTAACCCAGCAATACTGGCATCCTTGTGGCGTCCATTCCCGGTTCCACATTAGCTCTACCTTCTCCCTCAACGACAACTGAGGGAGCCCCTGGGCCTTCTTCATCAGTTCTGGGAGCTCCGGCTCCAACTGAGGGCAGTCATCCTCCTCGTGCCCAATACTCCCACAGTAGGGGCATAACGGCTGGCCCCTGGCTGTCTTGCAGTCCTTCTTAAGATGGCTCCCCGAGCCACACTAGAAACACCTCTTTGGCTCCTTTTGCCCACTCTTCATCGTGGGATAGGGAGCGAACCTCTTCTTCTTTCCCTTAAGTGGCACTGTACGTCGTGCCAACTGGGGTGGAAGGGAGGTGACTGGGGTCCCCTCTGGTACTTTAGAGGGAACTGGTGACTGGGGTGGCGTGAGGTTCCAGGTGGGGGAGGGGAGTCCTTCTGTCCAGTGACGAACTTGGCTGGACAGCAATGGTGGAAGTCCCTCTTCCAATTTTGGACTGATTGAAAGAGGCGACTTGGGTGGTGACTGTATGGGACTGGGGGTAGATGGGATGGATGGTGATACTGAGCCTGGGTATACCAGCTCAAAGGAGGATGAGGTCGTCGACATTTTTGCTGATAATGTCAAGGGGTTTGAACAAAGGATGAATGGTGAAGGGTGGTAGTAGGAATGGGATATAGAGGGGAGTGAAGCGGATGTCTTTCGTCATTTGCTTGCTTCACTCTTTTATAGATTCCTAGCTTTGCCCTTGTCTTGTCTTCTTTGCTCTTCTTTGTATTCCTTGATCAAGTCCTTGGCTTGCACGTTCTCCGCGGGTTCCCAGGAGTTGTCACTCGTGGGATATCCTTTCCACTTGATTAGGTAGTACGGTTTGCGCCCTTGTCCTTTGTGTTTCATGTCTAGTATCTTTTCTACTTCGTATTCTTCTTCGCCATCGATCAGGTCTGGCGGTGGTTGGGTAAAGTTTGGACCGTGGAGTTCCGTTTCCTTGTATGGTGTTATTAGATCTGCATGAAACACGTTATGGATCTTCCATTGCTTTGGCAGCTCCACACGATACACCGCATCTGATAATCGTTTCAGCACTTTGAATGGTCCGTATCTTCTTTGTCCTAATTTGCTCGTGGGGTCTAAAGTTCTAAGATTTGTTCCCTCGATCCATACTTGATCACCTTCGTTGTAGGGTTTGAATCTTTTGTTTCCCGACCGAGTTCTTCTCATGTCTGCTTGCGCTTTTGCTATTGCTTTAAGGGCATTATCCCTTATCTTGTCTAGTTCTTCTATTCGTGCCGTTACTGCTGGCACCTGACTAGGGATAGACGACCAGTTGACTTGTGGCATGTATCCCATAATCAGATCATAAGGCATTTTCTTGGTGGTCGCATTAGGCCATTGATTATGCGCGGCTTCTGCTATTGGCAACCACTTGCGCCAGTCCCTTCGATGTTCTTTGCAATAACACCGAAGGTATCCTTTGAGCCACTGGTTTGTTCTTTCGGACTGTCCATCAGTACGTGGATGGTAAGCGGTGGAGATGTTTTGATATATCTCCAGTGCTTGACATAGTCCTTTTGCAAATTTTGATGTGAACCTAGTGTCTCTGTCTGAAATTACTTTCTTGGGGATTCCAAATCACGGGTAGACGTATTTCAGGTAGAGGTCTGCGACTCCTTCTGCCATGATTGTTTCCTTGCAAGGGATGAAGATAGCTGCCTTGCTACAATCATGATCGGTGATGGTGAGGATCGTGTCGTATCCTTCTGAAACAGGTAACTTTGTGATGAAGTCCATTGCAATCGTCTGGAATGGCAAGGTATGTTCTGGTGTGATGGGGATTAAACTAGGTTTGAGCAGCCTCGTGTTTACTTTGTTTGCTTGACACATGGCGCATCCTTTGATGTATTGCTCCACATCTTGTTTCATGTTTGGCCACCAGAAGTCTCGTTTTGCCAATTCGAATGTGTTTGAAATTCCTGGGTGTCCGGCTGGTGGGGAATCGTGGTAAAAGTTAATTACCCCCCTCTTCAGATTGTTGTCTCCGGCAACAACAAGCCGTCCAGATTCGCCTTTCCACCATATTGAGTTTAACTTTATCAATTGGTGGGTATTGGTCCATTTCTTGATTTGCAGGATACTAGCTTGGTTTTCCTGCTGGTCCTGCTCGACTTTGTCTTGAATTGACTGATATGCCCCTGTTTTCATCATTCGGGCATATGCACGACTAAAGAACTTTGGTGGTAACACCACAAGTTGCTTATTATCGTCGTCTCCTGTGTCATGGTCTGGGCATCTAGATAATGCGTCGGCGCATCCAATCTTCTTTCCAGATATGTGAACCAGTTCGAAGTCGTATTCCATTAGTTCCGCGTGCCATCGTGCCACTCTTCTATTATGTTCCCCTGGATTCTTCCAGAATAGTAGGTTGGCATGGTCCGTGTGTACTTTGACTTTGTGCTTGGCTTGATGCAGATATGGCCTCCATGTCCTAAGCGTTTCTCTTAACCCCAGAAGTTCCCGATTGTATACATCGTAGTTTCTCTGAGCTTCATTCATGGTTTTTGAGAAGAATGCGACCGGATGGAGGATGTTTTCGTCGTTTCTTTGCATCAAGACTGCACCAATAGCGTAATTTGATGCATCTACTTCGACTTCGAATGGTTTCGTCTGATCGGGTTGTAATAGGACCGGTTCTTCACATATGTGCCATTTGAGCTCCTGGAAAGCTTTTTCTTCAGGTTCGCCCCATGTCCATTGCGCCCCCTTCTTGAGGTGTTCGTTGAGTGCTTTGGCAATTTGTGAAAATCCTCTAATGAATCGTCGGTAGAAGTTGCAGAACCCAAGGAATTTGCGTATATCTTTAACATTCTTGGGTGTCTTCCATTCTTCTACTCCGGCGACTTTAACCGGGTCCATAGTAACTGTGCCATTTTCCAGTATTACTCCCAGAAATTCGACTTTTCTGGTTTCAAAGATACATTTGCTGGGTTTGAGGTAAAGGTCTAGCTTCAACAGCCTTTCCAGGACTTGGTGTACCAGTTTGCGGTGTATTGTAATGTCATCTTCGGTTGCAATAAGAATGTCGTCCATATAGATGATTACTTTTCCCGTAGCGGTGAGATCCGTGAACTCAGTGTTCATGAACCGCTGGAAAACTGCTGGTGCATTTTTTAATCCGAAGGGCATAACTGTGTTTTTGTAAAGTCCCATGTTTGTTTTGAAAGCTGTTTTGTGTTCGTCGCCTTCCTTTACTCGTATGTTGTTATATCCAGCACGTACGTCCACTTTGGAGAAGATTCGTGCGTTACAAACTTTATCCACAAGTTCTTGGATCAGTGGCAGAGGGTACCGATCGGGCACGGTGAACAAGTTTAGCTTCCTATAGTCGACCACAGGACGTAATTTCCCATCTTTCTTTCCCACAAAGAAGAAGGGGGAAGAGTATTGCGATTTTGATGGTCTGATATATCCTTTTTCCAGGTTTTCCTTGATATATTCATCAAGTTTTCCCTGTTCCGTAAGCATTAAAGGGTATATCTTGCAATCCAAAATTTTGGGTGCGTCCTCTGTAAACTCGATTTCGATGTCCCAGGGTTGATGTTCCGGGAATCTTCTTGCCTCTTCTTCTGAGAAGACCTTCTTCCATTTGTGGTACTGTGGAGGGACTATCTGGTCCCAGGGTCTTTCTTTCCCTTGTGCGTTAGCCGCCATCTGCGCCGCTGTGGACGTTTTCCGGATTTTCGATTGGTCCATGTATGAGACATAGATTTCTTCTTCGGGGATTGCCAATGTCTTTGCTCGGCGAATCCAGGCCTTGTGTACTCGTGCAACTTCATCTTCTATTGGTAATCCGAGAGTTTTGATAACCAATGGTTGCATGCTTTCGTTGAGTACCGCTTCTTTCCAATCAATGACTGGTTGGAAGGCTACTAGCCAGGGGTATCCGAGGATAATTTCGTCTTCTCCGATATCGGTTACCAGGAATCTCATATCCTGGACTTTCGCTCCGACTCGTACTTGCAGGTCCACATAGTGCGTTATTGAGCCTGCTTTGTTGTGCGTTCCATCGATATTCCAGATGGTCCGCGCTTTTTGAAGCGGAACTTGCCCGATCTTCATTCTTCTGAGGAGCTTCGGGTTTATGAAGTTGTTGGTTGCTCCAGAATCGACAAGAACTTGTCTTTCGGCCTTCGAGTGCAATGATTGTAAAAGAGTTGGGATTTGTAGACTTTTGTATTTACAAGCAAAGACACTCTTGAGTCCTAGTGTGCGCGCCCAGGCCGTTGGGGTTGCACATCTTAAAAATCCGCATCGTTGCCTTTGGCCCCTTGCTCCGCCTCAATGGCCTTCCTTATAATGGCGATCTTGGTGTCCTCTGGAAGTGACTTTCCAAGTCGTACATAGGTATCCAGGTCCATGGGCTTTGGGTCTTCAGCTTTGCTATCGCTGTCCTGATCCGAAGTTTTGGCTTTCTTTGCTTTGGCCTGAACCTTCTTGTTTTTCTTATCCGGGCAGTTGTACGCGATGTGGCCTTGTTTGTTGCAAGTGAAACAACGGCCTTCTGCACGTTGCTTCTGGGTGTCTTCTGTAGTGGATGCACGCCCGCAGGTTCCTTTGTTCCTATTATAGGAACGGGATCTATCGGCCCTAGTGTCCATTGTGTTGGGATCCAATGGCATTTTGACATTCAGGATCTTGGCCCATTGCTGAGGGGAGAACCCCGTTTTGTTAAACGGTTTGTTCTTTCTTCCCATTCCATCAGCTCCGATTGCTGCCACATTCTGGACTAAGGTGTTGTCCTTGTGGTAATTTCGAACTGCTACTGCCCAATCCTGGAAGCCAATTGGTTTGACCACCAGCAAAATGTGTTGCATCATTTTGTATGGGAGTTTAGCGGCGAACATTGTGATGGTGTTGTCAGCATCGATGGGGAAGTTGGCCTCATGTGCTAGAGTTTCGAATTGGGCGATGAACGTATCCACTTCTCCTGGAATGAAGGGAAGTTTGCACAATTCATCCTGAGCGCGTTCCTTGGAACCAGTGTCTTGGTAGGCGGATTGGAACTCATTAGCGATATGAGTCCAGTATCCTTCATCTGTATCGGCCCTTCCAGTGGTTAGTTGATCTACTACCCACTGGGTTTGACGCTGTATCCAGGCTTGGACGAGTAGTCCCTGAATAAAGCCTAGAAAGAGTGCTGCACATTTCATGGGGTTGGCCATATGATCGGTGTCATGGTTCGTGATTCGGTAAAGGTTGAACTCCGTCATGAAGTTATTAGCCTTTGATCTATCGCCATTAAAGATGGCTGGGGGGTTTCCGCCTAACTTGCTTCCGCCGCCCGCTCCACCTCCAGGTCCTGTGTGTCCGAAGATGGCTCCTGGTCCTCCTGGCGGTCCACTACCAGGGGGCCCTCCAGGGGTTCCTCCAGGGGGTCCGCCTGGCGGTCCTCCTGGTCCGTGTCCTCCAGCTTGTCCTGATCCTTTGCCAGGTCTGAAGAACGAGTGCACCTTTCCTGGCTTAGTGTTCGCGAGGGTAAGGGCTGCTGCTGCCGTAGAAATTACTGGCATGGTCTGTGTTGCCATTGAGAGACTTTGATTATGCTCTGTAGCGGTGGAACTTTGATTATGTCCGGTTTCTGTGTCGTCGACTGCTGCTGCAGCGATTGTAGAGGGAGCAATTGACTGTCTTCCAAGGTTATACTGGGAAGGTACTGGTTGCGTGGCTACCCAACGGCGAGATCTAGAGTCTTGCTGTATGAAGTACCACTGTCTGTTGTCCTCGTCGTATTCAACTTCGAGGTATGTTTGACTAAGGAGATCGTAAACTTGATATCCTTCTGTGTTGTTGGCTTCGTTCCAACAGGCTGCTCCTCTGATGTGTGCTGGTAGATTGTCTTCGAATCGCCTATCGATTACGAAGGGATTAAATCCTTCTACGCTTCTAGACTGGGTGAGTCTTCTGTTCTGTTTCCCCAGTGTGGCTGTCTTGTATAGACTTGACTTAATGTTACGTCACGGTAGGGACGTTCACCCGACGTGGGTTATGTTTACAATGACAGGAACACTAAGGAGTCTGGACTGTGGTTCTGTGTGAGAGTACTAAGTTCGACGAGAACTTAGTAAGCTTCTGATGACGAGTAACTCTCTGCTAAGTCAAGCAAGGACTTTGAGAAGAGTTATGAGAGGGAAGTTCTTATCACGCAAGTGAAAGAGTGGGGATGGTTCTGCTTGTTGTCTCTAGTACCGTAGGATACAAGAAGTCAAGTCTAAAGGCTATGTGCTACCTATGGACGAGACTATATAGTAAATAAGAACAATAGCATCACGACAACAATAGACGTCACGACAACAATGGACGTCACGAGAACAATGGTCACGAGAACAATAGAGTCACGAGAACAATGGGTCACGAGTGACAGTGCGAAAGTGAAGTGAGTCACCGTACTGAGTCATATGGGAAAAGATGACGTGTTACCTAGCTAAGGACAACGTGTCCTCCTAGAGTCATCGTAAGTCATAAATACCAAGAAAGGGTGAGAAATAGAAAGTAAAATGTAGGCGTCATAACATGTGTGCGCCCAGGCCGTTGGGGTTGCACATCTTAAAAATCTGCGTCGTTGCCTTCTGCCCCTTGCTCTGCCTCAATGGCCTTCCTTATGATAGCGATCTTGGTGTCTTCTGGGAGTGACTTTCCAAGTCGTACATAGGTATCCAGGTCCATGGGCTTTGGGTCTTCGGCCTCGCTGTCACTGTCCTGATCCGAAGTTTCGGCTTTCTTTGCTTTGACCTGAACCTTCTTCTTTTGGGTTTTATCAGGACAGTTACGTGAGATGTGCCCTTGTTTGTTGCAAGTGAAACAATGGCCTTCTGCGCGCCGCTTCTGGGTGTCTTCTGTGGTAGATGCGCGTCCGTGGGTTTCTTTGTTCCTATTATAGGAACGGGATCTATCGGCCCTAGTGTCCATTGCGTTGGGATCCAATGGCATTTTGACATTCAGAATTTTGGCCCATTGCTGAGGGGAGAACCCCGTTTTGTTAAACGGCTTGTTCTTTCTTCCCGTTCCATCGGCTCCAATTGCTGCCACATTCTGGACCAAAGTATTGTCCTTGTGGTAGTTTCGAACTGCTACTGCCCAATCCTGGAAGCCAATTGGCTTAACCACCAGCAAAATGTGTTGCATCATTTTGTATGGGAGTTTAGCGGTGAACATTGTGATGGTGTTATCAGCATCGATGGGGAAGTTGGCCTCATGTGCCAGAGTCTCGAATTGGGCGATGAATGTGTCCACTTCTCCTGGGATGAAGGGAAGTTTGCGCAATTTGTCCTGAGCGCGTTCCTTGGATCCAGTGTCCTGGTAGGCGGATTGGAACTCATTAGCGATATGAGTCCAGTATCCTTCATCTGTATCGGCCCTTCCCGTGGTTAATTGATCCACAATCCACTGAGTTTGATGTTGTATCCAGGCTTGGACCAGTGGTCCTTGAATAAAGCCTAGAAAGAGTGCTGCACGTTTCATGGGGTTGACCATATGATCGGTGTTGTGGTTTGTGATCCGGTAAAGGTTGAACTCCGTCATGAAGTTATTGGCCTTTGATCTGTCGCCATTGAAAATGGCTGGGGGGTTTCCGCCTAACTTGCTTCCGCCACCCGCTCCACCTCCAGGGCCTGTGTGCCCGAAAATGGCTCCTGGTCCTCCTGGCGGTCCACTGCCAGGGGGCCCTCCAGGGGTTCCTCCAGGGGGTCCGCTCGGCGGTCCTCCTGGTCCATGTCCTCCAGCTTGTCCTGATCATTTGCCAGGTCTGAAGAACGAGTGCACCTTCCCTGGCTTAGTATTTGCGAGGGTAAGTGCTGCTGCTGCCGTAGATATTACTGGCATGGTCTGTGTTGCCATTGAGAGACTTTGATTATGCTCTGTAGCGGTGGAACTTTGATTATGTCCGGTTTCTGTGTCGTCGACTGCTGCTGCGGCGACTGTAGAGGGAGCGATTGACTGTCTTCCGAGGTTATACTGGGAAGGTACTGGTTGCGTGGCTACCCAACGGCGAGATCTAGAGTCTTGCTGTATGAAGTACCACTGTCTGTTGTCCTCGTCGTACTCGACTTCGAGGTACGTTTGGCTAAGGATGTCGTAAACTTGATATCCTTCTGCATTGTTGGCATTGTTCCAACGGGCTGCTCCTCTGATGTGTGCTGGTAGGTTGTCTTCGAATCGTCTATCGATTACGAAGGGAGTAAATCCTTCTACGCTTCTAGACTGGGTGAGTCTTCTGTTCTGTTTCCCCAGTGTGGCTGTCTTCTAAGAGACTTGACTTAATGTTACGTCATGGTAGGGACGTTCACCCGACGTGGGTTACGTTTACGATGACAGGAACACTGTAACAGTTCGCTAACCGTTTGTCCAACTTGGACTACTGGAGTGGCTTGCAACACGTGACTGGCGTTCTCGGACACTAGGTTGGCTAGCACTAGGTCCCCTTAGAGTGAAAAGGGCGTGACAGCACCTCCACTAAGTCGATGATGAGAGAGAAGAGTTGGAAGAGAAAGAAGAAGAGGAATAAAGCGAGGAACGGCAGACTGGAAGGAAAGGAAAACAAGATTTAGATAGCGAATTGAAGAAGACCAGGATAGAGCTCCCTGGTCTTTACTAGTCGACTTATATACACGTAAGACTCGCTTTAAAGCGGAGTCTAAACTAAGTATCGAGTCACGAACCCTAGTACAGCTATCCTAAGAATGAGTCATGTCCATGGCATGTGATACTAGAGAACAATAAGACGCCTTGACAGCGTGTGAGTCAGTGCTACAACGATACTCCGGATCCTGTCCATGACTAATGTATGCTGACAGTCGTAGTCATAACCGATGTGTCAGTCCACTTCTGAGGCAGTCCGTGACATTATCCCCTTTTCAGGGTAAATGCCCACATTCTACCGACCACGCAGTAAGAGCGGTTACTCGCCTGTCTCGTCTCATTTCTTCTTCAATACGAGTTACCGCCCACGCCTCCTCTAACCGTGCCCGGCATGCTCGCTGGTCCACCGCCATCACAAACAGCCTGTCTTCAATCTGCCTGATTGACTCTTGCGCTGCCTTCATCCGCTTCTGGAGCCCCTGCCATCTCATCACCTCTGCCGTTAGTGATCGGTCACCTACATGGGCGATGGCTTTGTCCACCTGGATCCAGTCTGGGTAGCTACGGTCTATCAGTTGCAGCTCATCCGGTCCTATCTCCGGTGTTCGTCCCACCCTATCGTGTACGGCGGCGGCATGGATCTCTCCACGATGTACGGGTCCGTCCATTGCCATCCGTGCTTCTACGTAAGGGTTGTCCGTCATGTGGACCTTGATATATCTGGCAGGGACTTGTCGACCCGTCGCGTCTAAGATGGTGAAAGGGACGTAACTTGTCCCTTGGTTGTTTTCGTACCCCTGCGCAGCTGGCGATAGGGGTCGGCACGATGCTTGTGCACCTCTGTTCGCATGGCGTGGGTGAGCGGGCGGGACGGCGTAGTGTACAGCGACGGGCTGGCGCAGTCTTCCTCTTTGACCTCGGCCACGTTGTAAACCCATCCCTTCGGTAACTGGTCGGTCTTCGGGGTAGGGAGGCGGTACTTCAGGGGAATTTTCACGACGGACTTCGAGGGCATTGGCAATGTTGTCCGCCAGAGACATGGCTTCTTCACGAGTGAGGCGAAAGTGCGCCATTGCGCCGGTGCTAGCGGCTGGTGCGGGGATGGGGACAGGTGTGATGGGAGCGGGGACTGGAGTGGGAGCTGGAGATTGGTGGCCATGGCAGTATTCTCGCGGTCCATGGCATTGATGGCAGAATCCGATATCAGAGGGTGACACCGGGCTAGCGGAAGCATGCCGGCCTGTCGTCGCCGGCGGTTCTTCAGGTCGTGTTGCTTCCTGGCTTCCAGTAGCTGTTCCCGATGCCACTCTCGCGCCGTCAGCATCCCCAGTGACAATGGCTTCGGGCACGCGAAGCGTAAGGACGTGTTCGGGGTCAATTGTAGCGCCAGACTCGGATGTGTCGGCGAGTGTGAGCTGCCTAAATGTGTCGGCGATGGTGTTGGGCGAGGCTGGTCGTGGTTCGAAAGGGGTTGCCTGCGCTCTAAGCGTGGGGGCAGTACGTTCCCGAGCCATTCGCCTGATGTCGTCATAGATGGCGTCGACGATAGCATCTTCGCGCCCAGAGGCGGAGTCAGCGTACGCTCCAGCAGGAGTTTCTTCGGCAAGGTCTGAGTGTCCATTGGATGACATGCAACGGTGGGCATGTTGTGTTAAGAGATGAGAGTGGTGAAAAGCTGAAAGGTACGGAGACTTAGCAGATGAGAGGCTCCTTATATGTGTTTCCTTGGCGGGGCTTAAAGCTTTGAATTCCTGCACCTTATCATCAGCGAATACGTCATCTTTGTCGACCCACATGTTGTCCGAGTCAGGGTAACCGTCCCATTTGACCAAATATTGAAGACGCCGTCTTCTGCCGAACTTCCGAGAGTCTAGAATCTTCTCCACAGAGTATTCTTCTTCCCCATCAACCAGATCCGGTAGTGGGCGTTGATAGTTAGGGCCATGCGTTATTGTCTCGCGGTAAGGGGTGAGAAGATCGATATGAAACACAGGGTGAATGCTCCACTGTGTGGGAAGGGCTAATTGGTAACTGACCGGCGATAGTACCTTGATGACCTTAAATGGGCCATGTCTTCTGGGCGCAAGCTTGGCGGTCGGCTGATTGATACGGAGATTTTTGCCCTCTAACCATACTTGATCACCTTCTTTGTACTTGGGCGTATCTCGGTGTTTGACCCATGACTGTTGGGCCTTAATCATGAGCTGTTGCGCCGTGTCCCGTGCCTGTTTCAGCTGTTCGAGGCACACTGTGACCTGTGGAAGGGGTGATGATGACGAAATCCAATCAGCGCGTGGATGATAGCCCATCAGAAGGAAGAAAGGCGACTTCCGCGTGGTCTCGCTTGGCCAATTGTTATGTGCAAATTGCACGATAGGGAGATAAGGAGCCCAATTTGTCTGGTGATGGTCGGAAATGAATCTGATGGCAGTTTCAACCCACTGATTGGAGCGTTCCGATTGTCCGTCGGTCCTTGGGTGATATGCCGTAGATGGATTCCGCTCAATTCCCGTGATGTGACATACTTCTTGCATGAATTTTGATACAAATCGAGGGTCTCGATCACTGATAACCTTCCTTGGCAATCCAAAATGCGCGAACACATGTTTGATGTAAAGTGCCGCCGTTCCTTCTGCATTGATCTCTTCTCGACATGGTATAAATATGGCTGCCTTGGTGCAGTCGTGGTCTGTGACGGTAAGTATGGAGTCATATCCCTGTGATTCAGGGAGTTTGGTGATGAAGTCTAGTGCAATAGTTTCGAATGGCATAGCTTCGGGTTTGGGATATATAGGTCTCAGCGGTGCTTTGGTTGGTCGGTTATTGACTTTGCGGCGCTGGCAATCTGCACATCCTTGCATGTAGTCCTTCACGTCTGATCGCAATTGCGGCCACCAGTAGTTGCGCTCGACGATTTGCGTCGTCCTGTTGATTCCGGGGTGTCCGTGTACCGGTGGGTTGTGATGTGCTCGTATGATTTCGCGTATACCTGATAGTTCTTCTGTAACGACCACACATTCTTCCTTGTACCAGATGTTATCTAAGCGTTTGAGTTGGTGTGGGTTGATCCATGGTTTGAGGCGTTCTTCGTCCTGACAGTGTTGTGGTGTCATAGTTACCGTAGTTCTTGCAAAGAGATGCTCTGGTAGTACTGTGATATTGGTATTATCTTCAATACCTTGATCGTAATCCGGCCTTCTTGATAGTGCATCCGCGCGTCCGTTGGCTGTTCCTTTGATATGACGGATTTCAATGTTGTACTCAGATAGGCGAAGTACTTCCCTGGCTACACGCCTACTAATCTTGTGTGGCTCTTTCCAGTATAGCAGGTTTTGATGATCTGAGTATACAATAACCTTGTGTGGCGAGCCTGCTAAGAACGACCTCCAGTTGTCCAAGGACATTACGACTGCAAGCAACTCTAAATCTGCTATGTCATAGTTGCACTGTGCCTCATTAAGCGTCTTCGAGAAATATGCGATAGGGTGCCTTTTGCCGTCTTCTTTCTTCTGTAACAATACTGCTCCCACCGCAAATCCCGATGCATCAACCTCCAGTTCGAATTGCTTGTTCAGCTCCGGGTGTGCCAATACTGGTTCGCTTGTGACTCTGTCCCGCAGTTCATCAAACGCCTTTTGACATCGTTCTGTCCATAGCCATTCAGCATCTTTGCGTGTTAATTCGTTTAATGGCCTTGCGATGTGTGCGAACCCTCGAATGAATGGTCGGTAAAAGTTGCAAAAGCCCAAAAAAGATCTGATGTCCTTAACTTTGGTGGGCTTAGGCCAATTTTTAATGCCTGCGATTTTGACGGGGTCCATGCGCGTTATCCCCTTTTCAAGGATTACCCCCAGGTAATCCATATGTGGAGCATGGAAAGTACACTTCTCCGGCTTGAAGTAAAGATCCAATCGTTCTGCGACTTCGAACACTGCTGATACTGCCTTGATATGGTCCTCCAGATTTGTGCTAGTTGCGATTGCGATGTCGTCCATATAAATACGAATCGCGGTTCCCCTGGCGTTCCAGAAATCAATGACGTCCCTGTATTCATAGTTCATCATATTTTGGAACGTAGCTGGTGAATTCTTCATGTAACGGTTCGCTAACCGTCTGTCCGACTTGGACTACTTGATGTGGCTTGCAATACGTGACTGGCGTTCTTGGACACTAGGCTGGCTAACACTAGGTCCCCTTAGAGTGAAAAGGGCGTAACAGCACCTCCACTAAGTCGATGATGAGAGAGAAGAGTTGAAAGAGGAAGAAGAAGAGGAAGAGAGTGACAAAGAAAGGCAGACTGGAAAGGAAGAGAAACAAGACAATGATAGCGAATTGAAGAAGACCAGGATAGGGATCCCTGGTCTTTACTAGTCGACTTATATACACGTGAGACTCGCTTTAAAGCGGAGTCTGAACTAAGTAATGAGTCACGAACCCTAGTACAGCTATCCTAGTAATGAGTCATGTCCGTGGCATGTGATACTAGAGAACAATAGAACGCTTGACAGCGTGTGAGTCAGTGCTACAACGATACTCCGGACCCTGTCCATGACTAATGTATGCTGACAGTCGTAGTCATAACCGATGTGTCAGTCCACTTCTGAGGCAGTCCGTGACACTTCAGCCCAAAAAACATGACCAGTGGTTCCCACAGCCCGTATTTGGTCTTGAAAGCGGCCTTATGTTCATCTCCTTCTTTGATGCGGATGTTGTTGTATCCATCCTTAACATCTAGCTTCGTGAAAATTTTTGCGCCGCTAAGATCCGTAAGGAGGTCAGTGATTAACGGGAGAGGGTATTGGTTGCTGATGGTAATGTTGTTGATACGCCGATAGTCTTGTACTGGCCTCAGTTTGCCGTCTTTCTTCTGTATAAAGAAAAATGGTGATGCGTAGTGTCACGGACTAGACTGTGCTAACCTCTTCTCAAGCAGATTATCATTGGGACTGCACTCGTTCTTATCTCACTCCCCTCCACTCTTCATTACGTTGTTATCAGATGACTCTAGGACATGTGATAGGCTGGGTTCTTTGGCCTTCCGTGACATTCCATTCCTAGGACCGGTGTATTAGTATTTACTCAGCCAGACTCACACGCTGTCAGGCGTTCTATTGTTTTGTAGTATCACATGCCATGGACATGACTCATTCCTAGGATAGCTGTACTAGGGTTCGTGACTCATACTATAGTTTAGACTCCGTTTTAAAGCGAGTCTTATCTGTATATAAGTCGACTAGTAAAGACCAGGGATCCCTATCCTGGTCTTCTTCAATTCGCTATCAGTTTCGGTTTCCTCTTCCTTTCCAGTCTGCCTTTCTTCGTCACCATCTTTCTCTTCTTCTTTCTCTTTCAACTCTTCTCTCTCATCATCGACATAGTGGAGGTGCTGTCACGCCCTTTTCACTCTAAGGGGACCTAGTGTTAGTCAGCCTAGTGTCCGAGAACGCCGATCACGTGTTGCAAGCCACCCCAGTAGTCCAAGTCAGACAAACGGTTAGCGAACCGTTACACGTAGGGTGAAATGGAAGGACGAATGTATCCCTTAGCTTCCTGTTCCTGCAGGAATTTGAGAAGTGACTTGTCTTCTTCTTGAGTCATAGGGTATACTTTGCAGGGTAATGCGTCTGGTGCATTTGGCTTAAAATCAATAGTGTGGTCCCATGGTCTCAAGGGCGGAAATCGTGACGATGCTTGACTACTGAACAACTTGGCAAAATGTTTGTATACTTTTGGGACTTCGGCAGCTACTTGGTTTTGTCCCGCCTGTATTGCTAATTCGGTGGATACTCCTCAAATGGTGGTCTGTGATTCGAGGGTGCGGACTATGTGGTGCTTTTCCTCTTCGGATAGCGTTACGGCGACTACTGGCTGTGGTCGGATAATACGGGGGTTGACGGATGAGATAACCACCGTGTAACGGTCCGCTAACCGCTTGTCCGACTTGGACTACTTGATGTGGCTTGCAACACGTGACTGGCGTTCTCGGACACTAGGCTGGCTAACACTAGGTCCCCTTAGAGTGAAAAGGGTGTGACAGCACCTCCACTAAGTCGATGATGAGAGAGAAGAGTTGGAAGAGAAAGAAGAAGAGGAATATAGAGACGAAGAAAGGCAGACTGAAAGGAAGGAAAAACAAGACTGAATAGCGAATTGAAGAAGACCAGGATAGGGATCCCTGGTCTTTACTAGTCGACTTATATACATGTAAGACTCGCTTTAAAGCGGAGTCTAAACTAAGTAATGAGTCACGAACCCTAGTACAGCTATCCTAGGAATGAGTCATGTCCATGGCATGTGATACTACGAAACAATAGAACGCTTGACAGCGTGTGAGTCTGATGAGTAAATACTAATACACTGGTCCTAGGAATGGAACATCATGGAAGGCCATGGAACCTAGCCTGTCACATGTCCTAGCGTCATATGATATCAGTCGTCATGCGCAGTGATGAGGGATAAGATGAGATAAGAACGAGTGCAGTCCCAATGATAAGCTGCAGTAAGACATGAGCGCAGTCCAATTCGTGACATTATCCCCTTTTCAGTTCCAGCGCCTACGCTGGATCGCCGAGGTGAGGTTCTTGAGGGTTTCCCCCAGTACTGTGCATAGCGTGTCCAATTCGTCATCCTCCCATCCATCCCATCTGTCGAGCCGTTCCCAGGTTGGCTCCGCCTTATACTCCATCCCATACCCCCATACCTTGGGGTGTTTCTTCGGCCTTTCTTCAATAAGCATAGCCGTTGTCCACGTTGGCTCCGTCGCTGTGTGATCATGGTGATGGAGGGTGTATGTGGTGTCGAAGCAGTACTTAGTACACCCCTTATAGTCATGGTCAGGAGAGGGTGCCGAGGGCGGTTCCGACGAAGAGCTTGATGACGCGGAAGGGGAGTCTTTTGGTGATGGGGGCGATGTGAGGTCATAGTTATACTCTGGTGTACCACCCAGTGGGTCTCCGGGGTTCTCACCCAACCCTACTAGGGGTACCGCGTCGATCCCTCTCGCCGGGGTAGCCTTCGGTCCATCGGGAAAGAAAGGGGATGGGTCCCTGCTGAGCGTGGCGACGGGCGCCCATGGCGTACTTCCAGTTTCTCCAAGCGTCCTGGGGGGAGTGTGAGTTTCAAGGTTCATGTCATCAGAGGGTGGCCAAGATGCTGGAGTTTCTACTCGATTTCCGAAGAGCAACGTCGTGGGTGGCGTCGGTGACGGAGGGGTACGTGGTAGGACCACGCCATGGTCATCTACGAGCGCTCGGATCGGGATGTCGATCGGCGAGGATCGAGGGATGATGTCAACATTAGAGGGGTTGGTGAAGATCATGTTAGACTGGGTATGTCTGATTGCGTGTTGTAGAAGTAGTTGAGAACGGATATGAGCTGAGGGGTAAGGAGACTTAGCAGATGAGAGGCTCCTTATATGCGTTTCCTTGGCAGGGTTCAAAGCTTTGAACTCCCGCACCTTATCATCTGCGAATACGTCATCCTTATCGACCCACATGTTGTCCGAGTCAGGGTATCCTTCCCATTTAACCAAATACTGAAGACGCCGTCTCCTGCCGAACTTCCGGGAGTCTAGAATCTTCTCCACGGAGTATTCTTCTTCCCCGTCTACCAGTTCAGGAACTGGGCGCTGATAATTGGGCCCATGCATTATTGTCTCGCAATAGGGTGTGAGAAGATCGATGTGAAACACGGGGTGAATGCTCCACTGCGTGGGAAGGGCCAATTGATAACTGACCGGCGATAGTACCTTGATTACTTTAAATGGGCCATGTCTCCTGGGCGCAAGCTTGGCAGTCGGCTGATTAAGACGGAGATTCTTGCCTTCTAACCATACTTGGTCGCCTTCCTTGTATTTGGGCGTATCACGATGTTTGACCCATGACTGTTGGGCCCTAACCATTAATTGTTGCGCCGTGTCTCGTGCCTGTTTCAGCTGTTCGAGGCGCCGTGTGACCTGTGGTAGAGGGGACGATGACGAATTCCAATCAGCGCGCGGATGATGGCCCATCAGAAGGAAGAATGGAGACTTCCTCGTGGTTTCGCTTGGCCAATTGTTATGCGCGAATTGAGCGATAGGAAGATAAGGAGCCCAATTTGTTTGATGGTGGTCGGAGATAAAGCAAATAGCAGTCTCGACCCATTGATTCGAGCGCTCCGATTGCCCGTCAGTCCTTGGATGATACGCTGTTGACAGGTTTCGTTCAATCCCCGTGATCCGACATACTTCTTGCATGAATTTTGATATAAATCGAGGGTCTCGATCGCTGATGACCTTGCGTGGTAATCCAAAGTGTGCGAACACGTGCTGAATATAGAGTGCTGCCGTGCCTTCTGCATTGATCTCTTCTCGACAGGGTATGAAAATTGCTGCTTTGGTGCAATCGTGGTCGGTGACGGTGAGGATGGAGTCATATCCCTGTGACTCAGGGAGTTTAGTGATGAAGTCTAATGCGATAGTTTCGAACGGCATAGCTTCAGGTTTGGGATATATGGGCCTCAAAGGCGCCTTAGTTGGTCGATTGTTAACTTTGTGGCGTTGACAGTCCGCGCATCCTTGTACGTAATCCTTCACTTCTTGACGTAGTTGTGGCCACCAGTAGTTGCGCTCTACAATTTGCGTCGTCCTATTGATGCCGGGATGGCCATGTACTGGTGGGTCGTGATGCGCTTTTATGATTTTGCGCTTGCCTTGTAGGTCTTCCGTAACGACCACACGACCCTCTTTGTACCAGGTGCCGTCTATGCATTTGAGTTGGTGTGGGTCAATCCATGGTTTGAGACGCTCTTCGTTCTGATGATGTGGCGGTGTAATGGTCACCGTGGTTCTTGCGAAAAGGTGTTCCGGTAGCACTGTGACGTTTGTATTGTCTTCAGTGCCTTGATCGTAGTCAGGTCTCCTTGATAGTGCGTCCGCGCGTCCGTTGGCCGTTCCCTTGATGTGACGGATTTCAATGTTGTACTCGGAGAGACGAAGTACTTCCCTGGCTACACGTCTGCTGATTTTATGTGGCTCTTTCCAATACAGCAAGTTTTGATGATCCGAGTAAACAATGACCTTGTGCGGTGAGCCGGCTAAGAAGGACCTCCAGTTATCCAGAGACATGACGACCGCCAATAGTTCCAAATCCGCGATATCATAGTTGTGTTGAGCCTCATTGAGCGTCTTTGAAAAGTATGCAATAGGGTGTCTTTTGCCGTCTTCTTTCTTCTGCAATAGTACTGCACCTACTGCGAATCCCGACGCATCAACTTCTAGTTCGAATTGCTTGTCCAGTTCCGGATGTGCCAGTACCGGTTCGCTTGTGACTCTGTCTCGTAGTTCGTCAAATGCCTTTTGACATCGTTCTGTCCACAGCCATTCGGCGTCCTTGCGTGTTAGTTCATTGAGTGGTCGTGCAATGTGTGCGAATCCTCGGATGAATGGTTGGTAAAAATTGCAAAAACCTAGAAAGGATCTGATGTCCTTAACTTTGGTGGGCGTAGGCCAGTTTTTGATACCCGCAATTTTGACGGGATCCATGTGCGTTATCCCCTTTTCAAGGATTACCCCCAGGTAATCCATACGTGGGGCATGGAAAGTGCATTTTTCTGGTTTGAAGTAGAGGTCTAGTCGTTCTGCTACTTCAAATACTGCCGATACTGCCTTGATGTGGTCCTCCAGGTTAGTGCTCGTCGCAATTGCTATGTCGTCCATATAGATGCGTATTGCCGTCCCCCTGGCATTCCAAAATTCAATCGTGTCCCTGTACTCGTAGTTCATCATATTTTGGAACGTAGCTGGTGAGTTTTTCAGCCCGAAAAACATGACTAGTGGCTCCCATAACCCGTATTTGGTCTTGAAAGCGGCTTTGTGTTCATCTCCTTCCTTGATACGGATGTTGTTATATCCGTCTTTGACATCAAGCTTTGTGAAGATCTTGGCGCCGCTCAGATCTGTGAGAAGGTCTGTGATTAGTGGGAGGGGGTATTGATTGCTGATAGTGATGTCGTTGATGCGCCGATAATCCTGCACAGGTCGTAGTTTGCCGTCTTTCTTCTGTATAAAGAAGAATGGTGATGCGTATGGTGAAATGGAAGGACGAATATATCCCTTAGCTTCCTGTTCCTGCAGGAATTTGAGTAGTGACTTGTCTTCGTCTTGTGTCATCGGGTATACTTTGCAGGGGAGAGCATCTGGCGCAGTGGGTTTGAAATCTATGGCGTGATCCCATGGCCTCGACGGTGGGAATCGAGACGATGCCTCACTGCTGAATAACTTCGCAAATTGTCTATACACCTTTGGGATTTCGGCGGCGACTTGATTTTGTCCTGCCTGTATTGCTAGTTCGGTGGATACTCCTCCAATGACGGATGGAAGATTGATTTGTGCTTCAAGATTGCGGATTATGTGGTTTTTGTCTTCCTTTGTCAGGGTTGCAGCGATCACTGGTCGCTGTCCGATGATACGCGGGTTGATTGACGAGATGACGACCGGAAGAACTCGTTCATCTATTACCGCGTGTCTCCAACTGAATTTGGGTTCGAACGACGCCAACCATGGATATCCTAGCAGAATATCTTCGCTTCCTATATCCGTGATTAGGAATCGCATTTCCCTGTGTATTCCTTTAGTGTATACATCGAGGTCAAGATAGTGTGTGATCTTTCCCGATTTGTTGGTAGTGTTGTCAATATTGAATATTTTTCGAGGGGAGGGGAGTTCTTTCATCCCCAATCCCATCTTCGTCGCGAAATTAGGGTGCATGAAGTTATCAGTGGCCCCTGAATCTACTAGCGCTCGTTTATCGGCCATGAAGTAACTGGTACGGATCGACACTGGAATTCGCATGGAACGGTAGCGTGTGATGTATACAGAGTTACAACGAAGAGCCCTCACCCAGGCCGTTGGGTTCAGGCATTTTGAAAATCCTCTCGCCTCCACAATTGTTGCATGACCAGGTCCTTGACTTCGTCCGGTTCTTCGGCCACTCCTTCCAGCCATGCCTGGGCTTTTTGCTGAGGAGTGCGTCCTTCAATGACACTACGGTCATCTACGATGCTTCGAGCGGCATATAAGCCATCTTCTTCCACATCTGCCTGTCGGACGCGCAGTGGTCCCCGATTTTGATAAAAGGGATTTTGCTTTAAGGGCTGTCGACAGTCTCTTTTAAAGTGACCTGGTTTGCCACAATTGAAACATGTAAGGACTTTCCTTTGCCCTGTTGGCGTATTTGTCCTCCGTTCCATTCCTTCCTTGGGTTGGTATCGGTTCCTCCCTGGTTCATAATCTTCTGCTTGAGCCAATCGTGCTCTTCCTGGTGATAGATCCATTGCATCTGGATCCGGAATGTTAGGCATATTGGGCCGACGCCAACGATTGGTGTTGTAATTGTTGCCCTTCCATTGGCTGGTTCCGGTTGGTGCGTTCTTCCTGGGGTTGAACTGTTCTAGTCGACTCTTCATGTGTACAAACACCTTTTGTTGTTGTATGGACGCCTCGCGCCATCCTTCGTAGTCCCGCGGTTGGACGTTTTTGAAGATGTATTCATACATCGCATGTGGCAATGCATCTGTGAAGATCCGCAACACCAGCGGCTGGTTGACATCGTAATTGGCGTGGCGCACCAATTGTTCAAATTTTGTAATGAGCCCATCCAAATCTCCGTTTTGCATGCGGAGTCCTCGTCCCAGTTCAGCTTGTGCCTTTTCTTGTTCTAATACATCAGCGTACTGCCTATTGAAGGTGCCGATAACTCCGTTCCAAAGACGTTCGTCTGTTGTGGCCCATCCTTGTGTGGTAACTTGGGTGCGGAGCCATGCATTAACTCCCTTGACCCATTCGTTAACGAGGCTTCCCTGTATGTAAGTGAGGAAGAACATAGCTCGTTGGTATGGGTTATGCATAAGCATATTTGTGATGTTGACCCCTTCGTAGAGTTGCCATTGAGTGATGAATTGTTCTGCCTTGGTGCGGTCTCCTGTAAAGATAATAGGCGGATTGCCTACTAGTTTGTCTCCGTGGTGTCCTCCAGGTTGAGGCGCCTGTGGCATTGGCATGGGAATTCCTGCTGGCGGTCCTCCACCTCCCGGTGGTCCTCTGCCTCCTCCGGGTGGTCCTCCAAATGGTCCACCTCCCGGTCCTTGACCCCCTCGTGGCCATCCGAATGGAATTCTTGGTGATGCTCGTCTTTCACGAGCCATTGGGGGATCCGGCTGATCCGGTCCTATGGCGCGATATAGCGCTGCGTCGTCTGGGTTCATTGGCATTTCCATATGCCCGGTGTGTGGGTTGATAGTTCCTGCTGGTACTTCCATGGTCATTGTGCGACTCATGACTGGCTCTTGGATGTGTAGTGACTCAGCTAACTGTAATGCGATGATTTGATCGCTTCCTCTTTGCGGTGCTGGCGACCGTACTTGGATAGCACTTGCTTCGCTTGCTACTGATGGCGTACTCGTTCGTGTTGTTGGGGTTTCGTCCACTGTGCTTCGGACTCTTCCTAATCGGTCCAACCGATCTTGATCTTCCGCGTCCTGCGGGATAATGTCGAGACCCAAATCTTCTCCGGCGATACGGAAAGCTTCCCAAGTTCCCCCAACTTCTAGATTTTCAATCCAACGGATTTCCACCCAACAAAGATGTTCGAAGTTGAACTCAACTGGGTACCAGCGTTCTGAGCCGGATTCTTCTGGTGCGTTTGACTTGGCGTGATATTGTTCGATACCGTTGTGTACACGCCACTCTGCTGCTTTGATGAAACTTTCTGGTACTTCCCTTAGTACCGGTCCTCGTAATTCATATACTTCAAAGGGCCCTTCCGACGCCCACTGTTCTCTTGTAGTTTGCAACGCCACAATGGGATCCTGGTCTTAATGTAACGGTCCGCTAACCGCTTGTCCGACTTGGACTACTTGATGTGGCTTGCAACACGTGACTGGCTGTTACGTGTCGATGGCACGTTCTGCTCGACTTGAGCGGGTTCTGAACGATGGCTACGCTGTCTGTTCTGCGCCCGGAGTTGTAGCCAATTGGTACGCAGTCTGTGAGTGAGCTCCTTCGGATGTGGGACAACGTAAGGAGGATCTGTGATTGCGAAGGCACAGAGGAATACTCTGTGCGGACTCGGTGATAAGTGAACAGGGAAGCGTACTAGCTTATGCTGTCACTGAGTGGGGTGAGACTGGGAAGTCGAACGACTTATGCAGCTCCTGATCTGGGGGTTCTGTGAGGTCTGCGTGTCAAGAGTCGATATGATTCAAGAACTCAGAACTGAGGTCTGAGTATGCTACGAGTACAGATTATATACTACAAGTCGCCAAGCAGATACTACTAGTACCAGTACTTGGAAAGCCACCGAGTCGAGTAACTACTATACTAGGATGATGTCATCGTACAAATACTACTAGTATCAGTAGTAGTATGAGTCACGTAGGTAAGTAAGTATGAGTCATGGACGGAGTCAGGTAAGTAAGCAGATATGAGTGATCAAACAAGTCGTACGTAGGGGGATGTGATGACGAAGGGAAAGACGGTCCCAATGGTAGTCCGCGTGGTGGTGAGGTAAGCAAGAAAAGAGAGGAAAACGTAACATTACCCCCTTTTCAGGTGGAACGTCCGCGATCCTGAATGGCTGAGGTCAGGCCTCGCAATGCCTCGCTAAAGTCCGTCCTTAGCAACTCCAAGTCCTCGTCCTCCCATCCTTCCCAATGATCTAGACGCTCCCACCTTATCTTCTTATCTTGGGCCATACCATAGGCCCAGACCCTTCTATTCTTAAGGGCCGGTTCTTCGATCAAGGTGGCGGTGCTCCAGAAGTCTTCGTTATCTGATGGCGGAGGCACGTGGTCATGGTGATGGAGGGTGAAGGCAATGTCGAAACATCGCTTGGTGCACTTGCTGTTAGCGACGGCCGGGGTGGATGAGGACAATGATGAGGAAGACGCTGATGGGTCAGGGGAAGGGTCTCGGGGGGAGGGTGGTGACGTGAGGTCGTAATTGTATTCGGGGGTATCAGGGATAGGAGAGCCAGGTCGCGAGCCTAGAGACGTGATTGGAACTGTGTCAACCCCCTTTTCAGGGGTAGGGCGGGGTCCTCCAGGCCAGAAGGGAGACGGGTCACGACTTAGGACCGCAATGGGAGCCCAGGGAACAGCGCCCGGGGATGGAGAACGGCTGGGGACGTAGATAGGAGTATGGGTCTCAATACCCATATCATCAGACAGGGGCCAGGAAGCTGGTGTCTCAACTCTACTACTGAAAAGCAGAGTTGGCGGGGGTGTCGGGGACGGTGGAGTACGTGGCAAGACCTTGCCAAACTCGTCTTCTAGAGGGCGGAGAGGGATGGTGGTGGTGGACTGGAGAGCGATGGCATCGGAGGACATGAGATTGTAAAGTAGTTGGGAAAGTGGGGATAGTTTTGATACGGTCGTTCTGATGGTCTTTTTATGAGTAACGGACGAAGGGTTACGTTGCCTAAACTCTTCAAGAGCTTCGTCAGCATTCATGTCCTCCCAGTTGACCCACTCGTTATCCGAGTTAGGGTATCCCTTCCACTTGACCAGGTATTGAACCTTGCGCCCCCTTCCATGTCGTCTTGAATCAAGGATTGCTTCCACTTCATATTCTTCCGTTCCTTGGACTAGGTCAGGAGGTGGTCTTGTGTAGTTTGGACCGTGGAACTCTGTTTCGATATAAGGGGTTAGAAGATCTACATGGAATACATCGTGTATTTTCCATGTCCCTGGAAGCGTCAGCTGATATGTGATGGGAGATAAGACCCGTTTAATCGGAAAGGGGCCATGACGTTTAGGGGCTAGTTTGTTAGAGGGTACGTCAAGATGAAGATTGCGCCCTTCTAACCAGACATATTCTCCTTCCTTAAAGGTCCGACCTTCTTTCTTTGATTGCGCCCATCGCTGTTGTGCCTGTATGATATGTTTCTCGGCTTCTTTTCTGACCCTTTTCCATGTTTCTCAACGGAGTTCTAGAATCGGAATTGGGGTTGGGGCGTCAGAGATCTCAGCTCGTGGTTCATATCCCATGAGCATCTTGAATGGGGAATAGTGCGTAGTTTCATTCTTCCAAGAATTGTGAGCGAATTCGGCAATAGGTAAGTGTTCCTCCCAGTTATTCATTTGAACGTTGACCCATGGTCTGAGGTATTGTCCAAGCCATTGATTGGATCGTTCAGATTGCCCATCGGTCCGAGGGTGATATGCTGTTGACATATTCTGTGTTGCCCCAATAAGACGACAGAGCTCCCTCATGAACTTGGAGATGAATCGGGGATCTCTATCACTGATCACTTTGCTAGGGAGTCCGAACCTTGGGAATACTTTGCGGAGATATAGATTGGCGACTCCTTCGGCGTTGATTGACTCGTTGCATGGTATGAATAAGGCCATCTTTGTGCAATCGTGATCTGTGATGGTGAGGATTGAATCAAATCCATTTGAGATTGGAAGTTTTACTATGAAATCAAGAGCGATCGTTTGGAATGGTAAAGCTTCGTGGACAGGGGTGATGGGTGATAGTGGCGCTTTTCGTGCCTGAGTGTTAATCTTATGTCTCTGACATTCGGCGCATCCTTTGACATATTCTTGAACGTCTCTAGCCATATTAGGCCACCAGTAGAATCGGGCTATTAGCTCCGTTGTTCGGGATATTCCTGGGTGTCCAAAGGCTACCAGATCATGGTGATTGTAAATGATCTTGCGTCGTCGTTCCTGGTTTCCTGTTACCACTCTTCTGTGCTCTTTCCACCACTCTCCGTTGAGCTTCTTGAGATTGTGTGGATTGATCCATGGTCGTAATATTTCCTCATCTTGTGATGAAATAAACCTAGGAGCGAGTATGGTTTCGGAATTTGTTGCTCTTGCAAACATATGATCCGGAAGGACTGTGACATCTTCGTTATCTCGTTCTCCTTGATCGTAATCTGGTCGTCTAGATAAAGCATCTGCTCTTCCGTTGCTTTTTCCAGGTATGTGTCGGAGTTCTATGTCGAATTCAGATAGCTCTAGAACTTCCCTGGCTATTCTTCGGCTTATCTTATGGGGTTGCCGCCAATACTGTAGATTCGCATGGTCAGTGTGTACAATGATTTTGTGCGGTGATCCTGCGATGAATGGCCTCCAGTTTCGACAGGCTTTGACTATAGCTAGATATTCCAAGTCATAGATGTCGTAGTTTCGCTCTGCTTCTGTGAGGGTTGTGGAAAAGTAGGCAATTGGGTGTCTTTTGCCATCTTCTCCTCTTTGCATCAGTACTGCGCCTAGAGCAAATCCCGATGCATCTACTTCAATTTCGAATTGTTTGTCAAGTTGTGGTTGCGCTAGGACGGGTTCGGATGTTATCCGCTTTCGTAGTTCATTGAACGCCTCTTGGTGCTTTGATTCCCAGGTCCATGGTGTATCTTTCCTGGTTAGTTTGTTAAGGGGTCGAGCGATGTGGGAGAATTGATAGATAAAGGGGCGATAAAAATTGCAAAATCCTAGGAATGATCGGACTTGCTTTACCGAAGAAGGTGTAGGCCAATTTGCCACTCCTTTTACTTTGGCAGGGTCCATGCGTGTTATCCCCCTTTCAAGGATTAGCCCCAGATAATCGACGCGAGGTGCTTCCCATATACACTTTTCTGGTTTGATGAAAAGATCGTTTTGCTCCAGGATGTCCAAGACTCCATGCACCGCTTCTCTATGTTGTTCCAAGGATTCTGATGTTGCGATTAGGATATCATCCATGTAGACGATGATCTCTGTTCCTTTCCCTCTGAATAGATTGATGATCGGTCCGAGGATGTAGTCCATCATTGCTTGGAATGTGGCTGGGGAATTGGTCAATCCGAAGAACATGACTAATGGTTCCCATAGTCCATATTTTGTTTTGAACGCTGCCTTGTGTTGGTCTCCTTCCTTGATCAGGACATTGTTGTAACCTTCTCGGACATCAAACTTGGTAAATATTTGGGCGTCCCTTACTTGTGAGATAAGATCTGGGATTAGTGGAAGAGGGTATCGGTTTCTGATCGTAAATTCATTGAGTTTGCGATAATCCTGGACAGGTCGTAGCTTTCCATCCTTCTTTCGGACAAAGAAGAAAGGAGATGCGTATGGGGATTTTGATGGGCGAATATATCCCTTCTCCTGCATGTCCTTGAGGAACTTCTTTAGTGCTTCGTCCTCCAGCGGGGTTATTGGGTATATTTTGCAATCAAGGGCCTGTGGTGCTCCCTCTTTTAGTTCGATTGCATGATCCCATGGGCTTGACTTTGGAAATCGTCGTGCTTCTTCTTCACTAAAGACCTTGGCGTGTCTTTGATATTCTGCTGGTATTGCTACCGCTTGCGTATATTGCCCTGCGTCTTGTGCCAGTTGTGTCGAGATATTTCGATGCCAGCTTGATTCAGCTTCCAGGTCTTCGACTATCAACTCCTTTTCTCCGTCAGATAATGGTTCCGTAACTATCCTCGCCACTATTGCATTTGATATGGTGGATTGGGTAGTTTGATACCAGGATAAGGATCGTATGACGATTGGGAGATAAGAAGTGTCAATTGCTGCGTCCTTCCAGCTGAACTTTGGTTCGAAATTGGCTAGCCAGGGGTATCCTAGGATAAGATCTTCTAGTCCTAGGTCGGTTACTAGGAATCTCATTTTTGCGTTCTTCTGTCCTGTTTGGACATTGAGATCCACGTATTCCGCGATCATTCCTGCTTTGTTGTTAGTTCCATCGATATTCCAGATCTTCCTAGCTTGATCTAGTGGGTGGGTTTTGACACGAAGTCGTTTAATGAACCGGGGGTGAATGAAGTTGTCTGTGGCTCCTGAGTCTACGAGAATTTGCTTATCGGCCCTTGTGTATGCGGTTCGAAATGAGACTGGTATTTTCATACTTCGAAATCTGGTCAAGTATACCGAGTTACATTGAAGCATACGGATAGCTCTTCCCCAGGCCGTTAGGTCAGAGCTCAGGCAAAATCCTCGTTCATAAAGATATCTTGGATCACTTTGTCTTTCTCCCCTTGATCCATGCCTCGTACTAGTTCGACCAGTTCCTGGGCATTGATCTTTCTGATGGAGTGGGATGGTCCGTCGGTCTTGGGTGCGCCACTACTAGCAGTACTAGTATTGGTGGCGTCTTGCGAAGTATCGTTGGTTTTATCAGTGGCGCGGATCTGTGAGTTTTGGTTAGGACAGTTGCGCCCTATGTGTCCTTGGCGCCTGCATTTGAAACATTTGCCTTCTCTTCGTAGCTGGGCTACTTCGTCGTCGGATAGGGCAGCCCTGGCACGGATACGTCCAGGGGTAGTGTCCATGGCATTGTTGTCTTTGGCAAAACGTTGTTGCCACTGCTGCTGGGTCGGCTTTTTGGGGTTCTTCAAAGGTCGCTCGAAAAAAGCTTGATATTGGAGGAATTTGCGATGGTACCTGATGGCTGCATCTTCATAGTCTGCTACTGTGATTAGCAGATTCATGTTTTCATCTTTGACAATAGCCCTTCGGAGTCCTTCGGGTAACCCTTCGAAATATTTCTTCCCAACTAGTCGTTCATCCAAATTGTAGTCAGCGAGCCTAGCGAGTCGTTTGTATTCCGCTGTGTAGAAGTCTAGTTTTCCTCCTTGCATTTTGAGTTGATTGAGGGCTGCTTCTGCTCGCTCTGCGCTCATGATATCTTGGAAAAGAGTGGCGAAATCATGGATTACTGTATCCCATATGAATTCGTCCGTTTTGCGTCCTCCCGAGGTTAGATGTCTGCTGACCACTCGGATTTGGTCATTGACCCAATTTCCAACATTGGGTCCGCGGATAAAGGTGAGGAATAGCATGGTTCGTTCGAGGGGTGTAGTCATGACCCTGGTTCGATCATTAAGGGCTCTGTAGACGTTCCATTCGGTCATAAATCCTTCTACTTTGGTTCGATCTCCATCGAAGATTTCCGGTTCTCTTCCGATTAGTTTATCGGTGAGTCGATCTTCTGGGTTATTAAGGGGTTGTCCGGGATCTCCCCCTCCTCCAGGGTTTCCAGGATTTCCCCCTCCTCCAGGGTTTCCCGCATCTGGGTCTTCATTTGGTTCTCCACCTGGGGGTCCCAATGGTGGTCCGGTTCCTCCAGGAGGTCTTCCACCAAGTCTTCCTCCTCCTCCGAGAGTGTTTCGAATTGTGTTTGCTGACTGAGTTCCTCCTGCGGGTATTCCAGCTCCAAGAGCTCGGGCCAGTACGCTCGTTGGAGTGATAGTGGTAGTTGATGCAATCTGTAGCGGATGACTATCGGCTACGTCAAGCAAGCTGAAAATTGAACGGGCTCGTCAAGGACAACTCAAGCCTAACGCGGAGATAAATCACGCGCCGAAACTAACCGTTGTGGAGCGTGCTGGACTTGATACCTTTATTCAAGGTAATAACAGCGGTGTCTCACTAACGATGAGTCTGAGTAGAAACCAAGAGGACAAGTTAGATTGGTTACTATGGAAGACAAGAGGAATGCGTACCTGAGTAGAAACCAAGAGGACAAGTTGGTTCTACTCAGGACGCTACAGGGTGTCTTATATATTACTAGGGATGAGTCACTTACTAATCTACTGAGTAAGTACGAATGACTACAAGCTGACGCGTCGTGTATCTATATTTAGCACTTCTATTGTGATTACTGATCACTGTGTCATAAGTGCTTACTTGCGCTGACGCGTCGCCCTAATAATAGAACAATGCTGACTGAAAACTAATACAGCGTGTCATCTACATTACCCTATTGTTCTACGACATTCCATGTCCTTCTAACCAATCATAACGTACGCATGTCTAACGAGTGATAAGGCAGGTCCTTCCCAGGATCACGTGCCTTCATGACGAATATAAATGCACATGTTGGCATCATGTGACTAACCATCTTATCATATCTAATGATAAGGACTTCAACACAGAAAAACAGAAAAAGATATACGCGTCCGTGACACAATCTGTGACATTCTAGAAGCCAACGAAGGTAGTCCGCTGATGGAGGGGATATTGGGTCGGGTAATGTGTGTGGGAATGAGTTGAGCCAATGCAGCAATGGCGTGTTGCTCGATCTCGCTAGTGGGGATAACTGTATCTGGATCTGGGGTGTCTCCTCCTTCACTTCCGAATCGGAATGTGGTAGCAAGTGGTTCTTCTTCTTCTTCGTCGATTCCGTCAATAGGGCCCCACCTGCTTCGATCAGTCCTTTCCTCGTCAAAGATTCGGAGTCCGTATTTGATATGTGCTGGTCTGGTGATTCTATATTGTCCGTTGATTTGTTCTGTTATTCCCCACTGTAGGGTTTCAAAATTGAAATCAACGGCGGAGAGTCCCCCTGTGTCGCTGTCAGGGTCAGTGGTGTAATAGCCTTCTCCCAAGTATCCGTCTGAGTACCACTCTGCTTCTTTGAGATATCTTTTAGGAACGTTACGTTCCCCTCTCCTGTTAGTAAGCAAAGTAGAGGTAGCCACGGTTGTCGAGAGTTCTGAGTTAATGTTACGTGTCGATGGCACGTTCTGCTCGACTTGAGCGGGTTCTGAACGATGGCTACGCTGTCTGTTCTGCGCCCGGAGTTGTAGCCAATTGGTACGCAGTCTGTGAGTGAGCTCCTTCGGATGTGGGACAACGTAAGGAGGATCTGTGATTGCGAAGGCACAGAGGAATACTCTGTGCGGACTCGGTGATAAGTGAACAGGGAAGCGTACTAGCTTATGCTGTCACTGAGTGGGGTGAGACTGGGAAGTCGAACGACTTATGCAGCTCCTGATCTGGGGGTTCTGTGAGGTCTGCGTGTCAAGAGTCGATATGATTCAAGAACTCAGAACTGAGGTCTGAGTATGCTACGAGTACAGATTATATACTACAAGTCGCCAAGCAGATACTACTAGTACCAGTACTTGGAAAGCCACCGAGTCGAGTAACTACTATACTAGGATGATGTCATCGTACAAATACTACTAGTATCAGTAGTAGTATGAGTCACGTAGGTAAGTAAGTATGAGTCATGGACGGAGTCAGGTAAGTAAGCAGATATGAGTGATCAAACAAGTCGTACGTAGGGGGATGTGATGACGAAGGGAAAGACGGTCCCAATGGTAGTCCGTGTGGTGGTGAGGTAAGCAAGAAAAGAGAGGAAAACGTAACACTGGCGTTCTCGGACACTAGGCTGGCTAACACTAGGTCCCCTTAGAGTGAAAAGGGCGTGACAGCACCTCCACTAAGTCGATGATGAGAGAGAAGAGTTGGAAGAGAAAGAAGAAGAGGAATATAGAGACGAAGAAAGGCAGACTGAAAGGAAGGAAAAACAAGACTGAATAGCGAATTGAAGAAGACCAGGATAGGGATCCCTGGTCTTTACTAGTCGACTTATATACACGTAAGACTCGCTTTAAAGCGGAGTCTAAACTAAGTAATGAGTCACGAACCCTAGTACAGCTATCCTAGGAATGAGTCATGTCCATGGCATGTGATACTACGAAACAATAGAACGCTTGACAGCGTGTGAGTCTGATGAGTAAATACTAATACACTGGTCCTAGGAATGGAACATCATGGAAGGCCATGGAACCTAGCCTGTCACATGTCCTAGCGTCATATGATATCAGTCGTCATGCGCAGTGATGAGGGATAAGATGAGATAAGAACGAGTGCAGTCCCAATGATAAGCTGCAGTAAGACGTGAGCGCAGTCCAATTCGTGACACACCGGGAGTACTCGTTCGTCAATAACGGCATGTCTCCAACTGAATTTGGGTTCGAAAGATGCTAGCCATGGATATCCCAGCAGAATATCTTCGCTTCCTATATCCGTGACGAGGAAGCGCATTTCTCTGTGAATTCCTTTAGTGTATACGTCTAGATCGAGATAATGCATGATCTTCCCCGATTTGTTGGTAGTGTTATCAATGTTGAATATCTTTCTAGGGGACGGGAGTTCCTTCATCCCTAATCCCATTTTCGTCGCGAAATTTGGGTGCATGAAATTATCAGTGGCCCCCGAATCTACTAGCGCTCGCTTATTGGCCATGAAGTACTTTGTACGAATCAACACTGGAATTCTCATAGAACGGTAGCGTGTGATGTATACAGAGTTACAACGAAGAGCCCTCACCCAGGCCGTTGGGTTCAGGCATTTTGAAAATCCTCTCGCCTCCACAATTGTTGCATGACGAGGTCTTTTACCTCATCAGGTTCTTCGGCCACTCCTTCGAGCCAAGCCTGAGCTTTTTGTTGGGAAGTACATCCTTCAACGATACTTCGGTCGTCTACGATGCTTCGAGCGGCATAGAGTCCGTCTTCTTCAGCCTCCAACTGTCGGACACGAGGCGGTCCTTGATTCTGTCGATAGAAAGGGTTTTGCCTCAGGGGCTGTCTGTAACGGTTCGCTAACCGTTTGTCCGACTTGGACTACTGGGGTGGCTTGCAACACGTGATCGGCGTTCTCGGACACTAGGCTGACTAACACTAGGTCCCCTTAGAGTGAAAAGGGCGTGACAGCACCTCCACTATGTCGATGATGAGAGAGAAGAGTTGAAAGAAAAAGAAGAAGAGAAAGATAGTGACGAAGAAAGGCAGACTGGAAAGGAAGATGAAACCGAAACTGATAGCGAATTGAAGAAGACCAGGATGGAGATCCCTGGTCCGTACTAGTCAACTTATATACACGTAAGACTCGCTTTAAAGCGGAGTCTAAACTAGATAATGAGTCACGAATCCTAGTACAGCTATCCTAGGATGACGTAGTGTCCATCAGCACCTGATACTACAAGACAATAGATAGCTCCACAGTGTGTGAGTCTGTGCTACAACGATAATCCGAGCCCCTGTCCATGACTAATGTATGCTGACAGTCGTAGTCATAACCGATGTGTCAGTCCACTTCTGAGGCAGTCCGTGACATTATCCCCTTTTCAGGGTAAACGCCCACGTTCTACCGACCATGCCGTGAGAGCGGTGACTCGCCTATCCCGCCTCATTTCTTCCTCGATCCTATGAACCGCCCACGCTTCTTCCAACCGAGTTCGGCATGCGCGTTGGTCGACCGCCATTGCAAATAAACGGTCTTCCACTTGCCTAATCGATTCTTGCGCCGCCTTCATCCGCTTCTGTAAACCTCGCCACCTCATTACCTCTGCTGTTAACGACCGATCTCCGACATGAGCAATGGCCTCGTCGACCATAATCCAGTCCTGATAGCTGCGGTCTAATAGGCGCAACTCATCTGGACCGATGTCCGGCGTACGCCCCACCCTGTCGTGAATTGCTGCCGCATGGATCTCCCCCCAATGCACGGGCCCGTCCATCGTCATCTGCGCCTCGACATAAGGGTTGTCCGTCATATGGACCTTGATGTACCTGGCGGGAACTGATCGACCAGTCGCGTCTGTGATAGTGAAAGGGACGTAACTTGTCCCTTGGTTGTTTTCGTACCCCTGCGCAGCTGGCGATAGGGGTCGGCGCGATGATTGAGCGCCTCTGTTCGCATGGCGCGGGTGAGCGGGCGGCACGGCGTAGTGTACAGCGACGGGTTGTCGTGGCCTTCCTCTTTGACCTCTGCCACGTCGTAAACCCATCCCTTCGGCAACTTGTCGGTCTTCGGGGTAGGGAGGCGGTACTTCAGGGGAATCTTCACGACGGATTTCGAGGGCGTTGGCAATGTTGTCTGCCAAAGACATGGCCTCTTCACGAGTGATGCGAAAGTGCGCCATTGCGCCGGTGCTAGTGGATGGTGGGGGGACGGGGATTGGTGCTGTGGGAGCTGGGACAGGAGTTGGGGTTGGAGACTCATGGCCATGGCAGTATTCTCGCGGTCCATGGCACTGATCGCAGAATCCGATATCAGAGGGTGACATCGGGCTAGGGGGAGCAAGCCGGCTTGTCGTCGCCGGCGGTTCTTCAGGTCGTGCCGCTTCCTGGCCTCCACTAACTGCTCCCGATGCCACTCGCGCGCTGTTAGCATCCCCAGTGACGATGGCTTCGGGGACCCGAAGCGTAAGGACATGTTCGGGGTTATCTGTAGCGCGAGATTCAGCTGCATCGGCAAGCGTGAGCTGCCTGAAGGCGTCGGCGATAGTGTTGGGGGATGCAGGTCGTGGTTCGAATGGGGTTGCCTGAGCTCTGAGGATGGATGCCGTTCGTTCTGTAGCCATTCGTCTGATGTTGTCATAGATGGCATTGACGATCGCGTCCCCATTGTCGGAGGCGGAGTCAGCATATGCTCCAGCAGTAACTTCATCGGCAAGGTCTGAGCATCCATTGGATGACATATATCGATGAGCGTGTTGTTGTAATAGATGAGAGCGGATATGAATTGAGAGGTAAGGAGACTTAGCAGATGAGAGGCTCCTTATATGCGTTTCCTTGGCGGGGTTCAAAGCTTTGAACTCCCGCACCTTATCATCTGCGAATATGTCATCCTTGTCGACCCACATGTTGTCCGAGTCAGGGTACCCTTCCCATTTGACCAAATATTGAAGACGCCGTCTTCTGCCGAACTTCCGGGAGTCTAGAATCTTCTCCACGGAGTATTCTTCTTCCCCGTCTACTAGTTCAGGAACTGGGCGCTGATAATTGGGCCCATGCATTATTGTCTCGCAATAGGGTGTGAGAAGATCGATGTGAAACACGGGGTGAATACTCCACTGCGTGGGAAGGGCCAATTGATAACTGACCGGCGATAGTACCTTGATTACTTTAAATGGGCCATGTCTCCTGGGCGCAAGCTTGGCGGTCGGCTGATTAAGACGGAGATTCTTGCCTTCTAACCATACTTGGTCGCCCTCCTTGTACTTGGGCGTATCACGGTGTTTGACCCATGACTGTTGGGCCTTAATCATTAGTTGTTGCGCCGTGTCTCGTGCCTGTTTCAGCTGTTCGAGGTGCAATGTGACCTGTGGTAGGGGGGATGATGACGAATTCCAATCAGCGCGCGGATGATAGCCCATCAGAAGGAAGAATGGAGACTTCCTCGTGGTTTCGCTTGGCCAATTGTTATGCGCGAATTGAGCGATAGGAAGATAAGGAGCCCAATTTGTTTGATGGTGGTCGGAGATAAAGCGAATAGCGGTCTCGACCCATTGATTCGAGCGCTCCGATTGCCCGTCAGTCCTTGGATGATACGCTGTTGACGGGTTTCGTTCAATTCCCGTGATCCGACATACTTCTTGCATGAATTTTGATATAAATCGAGGGTCTCGATCGCTGATGACCTTGCGTGGTAATCCAAAGTGTGCGAACACGTGCTGAATATAGAGTGCTGCCGTGCCTTCTGCATTGATCTCTTCTCGACAGGGTATGAAAATTGCTGCTTTGGTGCAATCGTGGTCGGTGACGGTGAGGATGGAGTCATATCCCTGTGACTCAGGGAGTTTAGTGATGAAGTCTAATGCGATAGTTTCGAACGGCATAGCTTCAGGTTTGGGATATATGGGCCTCAAAGGCGCCTTAGTTGGTCGATTGTTAACTTTGTGGCGTTGACAGTCCGCACATCCTTGTACGTAATCCTTCACTTCTTGACGTAGTTGTGGCCACCAGTAGTTGCGCTCTACAATTTGCGTCGTCCTATTGATGCCGGGATGGCCATGTACTGGTGGGTCGTGATGCGCTTTTATGATTTTGTGCTTGCCTTGTAGGTCTTCCGTAACAACCACACGACCCTCTTTGTACCAGGTGCCGTCTATGCATTTGAGTTGGTGTGGGTCAATCCATGGTTTGAGACGCTCTTCGTTCTGATGATGTGGCGGTGTGATGGTCACCGTGGTTCTTGCGAAAAGGTGTTCCGGTAACACTGTGACGTTTGTATTGTCTTCAGTGCCTTGATCGTAGTCAGGTCTCCTTGATAGTGCGTCCGCACGTCCGTTGGCCGTTCCCTTGATGTGACGGATTTCAATGTTGTACTCGGAGAGGCGAAGTACTTCCCTGGCTACACGTCTGCTGATTTTATGTGGCTCTTTCCAATACAGCAAGTTTTGATGATCCGAGTAAACAATGACCTTGTGCGGTGAGCCAGCTAAGAAGGACCTCCAGTTGTCCAGAGACATGACGACCGCTAATAGTTCCAAGTCCGCGATATCATAGTTGTGTTGAGCCTCATTGAGCGTCTTTGAAAAGTATGCAATAGGGTGTCTTTTGCCATCTTCTTTCTTCTGCAATAGTACTGCACCTACTGCGAATCCCGACGCATCAACTTCTAGTTCGAATTGCTTGTCCAGTTCCGGATGTGCCAGTACCGGTTCGCTTGTGACTCTGTCTCATAGTTCGTCAAACGCCTTTTGACATCGTTCTGTCCACAGCCATTCGGCGTCCTTGCGTGTTAGTTCATTGAGTGGTCGTGCAATGTGTGCGAATCCTCGGATGAATGGTCGGTAAAAATTGCAAAAACCTAGAAAGGATCTGATGTCCTTAACTTTGGTGGGCGTAGGCCAATTTTTGATACCCACAATTTTGACGGGATCCATGCGCATTATCCCCTTTTCAAGGATTACCCCCAGGTAATCCATACGTGGGGCATGGAAAGTGCATTTTTCTGGTTTGAAGTAGAGGTCTAGTCGTTCTGCTACTTCAAATACTGCCGATACTGCCTTGATGTGGTCCTCCAGGTTAGTGCTCGTCGCAATTGCTATGTCGTCCATATAGATGCGTATTGCCGTCCCCCTGGCATTCCAAAATTCAATCGTGTCCCTGTACTCGTAGTTCATCATATTTTGGAACGTAGCTGGTGAGTTTTTCAGCCCGAAAAACATGACTAGTGGCTCCCATAACCCGTATTTGGTCTTGAAAGCGGCTTTGTGTTCATCTCCTTCCTTGATACGGATGTTGTTATATCCGTCTTTGACATCAAGCTTTGTGAAGATCTTGGCACCGCTTAGATCTGTGAGAAGGTCTGTGATTAGTGGGAGGGGGTATTGATTGCTGATAGTGATGTCGTTGATGCGCCGATAATCCTGCACAGGTCGTAGTTTGCCGTCTTTCTTCTGTATAAAGAAGAATGGTGATGCGTATGGTGAAATGGAAGGACGAATATATCCCTTAGCTTCCTGTTCCTGCAGGAATTTGAGTAGTGACTTGTCTTCGTCTTGTGTCATCGGGTATACTTTGCAGGGGAGAGCATCTGGCGCAGTGGGTTTGAAATCTATGGCGTGATCCCATGGCCTTGACGGTGGGAATCGAGACGATGCCTCACTGCTGAATAACTTCACAAATTGTCTATACACTTTTGGGATTTCGGCGGCGACTTGATTTTGTCCTGCCTGTATTGCTAGTTCGGTGGATACTCCTCCAATGACGGATGGAGGATTGATTTGTGTTTCAAGATTGCGGATTATGTGGTTCTTGTCTTCCTTTGTCAGGGTTGCAGCGATCACTGGTCGCTGTCCGATGATACGCGGGTTGATTGACGAGATAACGACCGGAAGAACTCGTTCATCTATTACCGCGTGTCTCCAACTGAATTTGGGTTCGAACAACGCCAGCCATGGATATCCTAGCAGAATATCTTCGCTTCCTATATCCGTGATTAGGAATCGCATTTCCCTGTGTATTCCTTTAGTGTATACATCGAGGTCGAGATAGTGTGTGATCTTTCCCGATTTGTTGATAGTGTTGTCAATATTGAATATTTTTCGAGGGGAGGGGAGTTCTTTCATCCCCAATCCCATCTTCGTCGCGAAATTAGGGTGCATGAAGTTATCAGTGGCCCCTGAATCTACTAGCGCTCGTTTATCGGCCATGAAGTAACTGGTACGGATCGACACTGGAATTCGCATGGAACGGTAGCGTGTGATGTATACAGAGTTACAACGAAGAGCCCTCACCCAGGCCGTTGGGTTCAGGCATTTTGAAAATCCTCTCGCCTCCACAATTGTTGCATGACCAGGTCCTTGACTTCGTCCGGTTCTTCGGCCACTCCTTCCAGCCATGCCTGGGCTTTTTGCTGAGGAGTGCGTCCTTCAATGACACTACGGTCATCTACGATGCTTCTAGCGGCATACAAGCCGTCTTCTTCTGCTTCTGCCTGTCGAACTCGTGGTGGTCCTTGATTTTGTCGATAGAAAGGATTTTGCCTTGATGGCTGTCGACAGTCTCTTTTAAAGTGACCTGGTTTGCCACAATTAAAGCATGTGAGGACTTTCCTTTGCCCTGTTGGCGTGTTTGTTCTTCGTTCCGCTCCTTCCTTGGGTTGATAGCGGTTTCTTCCTGGTTCGTAGTCTTCCGCCTGGGCCAATCGTGCTCTTCCTGGAGACAGATCCATCGCATTCGGATCTGGGAGGTTTGGGATGCTTGGTTGACGCCATCGATTGGCGTTATAGTTGTTGCCCTTCCATTGGCTTGTCCCGGTCGGCGCATTCCTCCTTGGATTGAACTGTTCCAGTCAACTCTTCATGTGCACGAACACTTTCTGTTGTTGTATGGACGCTTCGCGCCATCCTTCGTAGTTTCGTGGTTGGATATTCTTGAAAATGTATTCGTACATTGCGTGTGGTAACGCGTCTGTGAAGATTCGCAGGACCAGTGGCTGGTTGACGTCGTAGTTGGCGTGACGTACTAGCTGTTCGAATTTCGTAATGAGACCATCTAGGTCCCCGTTTTGCATGCGGAGTCCTCGTCCTAATTCGGCTTGTGCCTTTTCTTGTTCTAGTACATCGGCGTACTGCCTATTGAAGGCACCGATGACCCCATTCCAGAGGTGTTCGTCTGTTGTTGCCCACCCTTGGGTAGTAACTTGTGTGCGGAGCCATGCATTGACTCCCTTGACCCATTCGTTAACGAGGTTCCCTTGTATGTATGTGAGGAAAAACATAGCTCGTTGGTATGGGTTACGCATGAGCATATTGGTGATGTTGACCCCTTCGTAGAGTTGCCATTGAGTGATGAACTGCTCCGCCTTGGAGCGATCTCCCGTGAAAATGATGGGCGGGTTGCCCACTAACTTGTCTCCGTGGTGTCCTCCTGGTTGAGGTGCTTGTGGCATCGGCATTGGGACTCCTGCTGGTGGTCCTCCGCCTCCTCCGGGTGGTCCTCCAAATGGTCCACCTCCCGGTCCTTGGCCTCCTCGTGGCCATCTGAATGGTATCCTTGGTGATGCCCGTCGTTCGCGAGCCGTTGGTGGGTCTGGCTGATCTGGCCCTATGGCGCGATATAGCGCTACATCGTCCAGATTCATTGGCATTTCCATATGCCCGGTGTGTGGGTTGATAGTTCCTGCTGGTACTTCCATGGTCATTGTGCGACTCATGACTGGCTCTTGGATGTGTAGTGACTCAGCTAACTGTAATGCGATAATTTGATCGCTTCCTCTTTGCGGTGCTGGCGACCGTACTTGGATCGCACTTGCTTCGCTTGCTACTGATGGCGTACTCGTTCGTGTTGTTGGGGTTTCGTCCACTGTGCTTCGGACTCTTCCTAATCGGTCCAACCGATCTTGATCTTCCGCGTCCTGCGGGATAATGTCGAGACCCAAATCTTCTCCGGCGATACGGAAAGCTTCCCAAGTTCCCCCAACTTCTAGATTTTCAATCCAACGGATTTCCACCCAACAAAGATGTTCGAAGTTGAACTCAACTGGGTACCAGCGTTCTGAGCCGGATTCTTCTGGTGCGTTTGACTTGGCGTGATATCGTTCGATACCGTTGTGTACACGCCACTCTGCTGCTTTGATGAAACTTTCTGGTACTTCCCTTAGTACCGGTCCTCGTAATTCGTATACCTCAAAGGACCCTTCCGACGCCCACTGTTCTCTTGTTGTTTGCAACGCCACGATGGGATCCTGGTCTTAATGTAACGGTTCGCTAACCGTTTGTCCGACTTGGACTACTGGGGTGGCTTGCAACACGTGATCGGCGTTCTCGGACACTAGGCTGACTAACACTAGGTCCCCTTAGAGTGAAAAGGGCGTGACAGCACCTCCACTATGTCGATGATGAGAGAGAAGAGTTGAAAGAAAAAGAAGAAGAGAAAGATAGTGACGAAGAAAGGCAGACTGGAAAGGAAGATGAAACCGAAACTGATAGCGAATTGAAGAAGACCAGGATGGAGATCCCTGGTCCGTACTAGTCAACTTATATACACGTAAGACTCGCTTTAAAGCGGAGTCTAAACTAGATAATGAGTCACGAATCCTAGTACAGCTATCCTAGGATGACGTAGTGTCCATCAGCACCTGATACTACAAGACAATAGATAGCTCCACAGTGTGTGAGTCTGTGCTACAACGATAATCCGAGCCCCTGTCCATGACTAATGTATGCTGACAGTCGTAGTCATAACCGATGTGTCAGTCCACTTCTGAGGCAGTCCGTGACACTGTCGACAATCTCTTTTAAAGTGACCTGGTTTGCCACAGTTGAAACATGTAAGGACTTTCCTTTGCCCTGTTGGCGTATTCGCTCTACGGTCTGCTCCCCCTTTGGGTTGGTATCGGTTTCCCCCTGGTTCGTAGTCTTCTGCCTGAGCCAATCGCGCTCTTCCTGGAGACAGATCCATTGCATTTGGATCTGGGAGGTTTGGAATGTTTGGTCGACGCCACCGATTGGCATTGTAATTGTTGCCCTTCCATTGGCTGGTTCCGGTCAGTGCATTCTTCCTTGGGTTGAACTGTTCCAGTCGACTCTTCATGTGTACAAACACCTTTTGTTGTTGTATGGATGCCTCGCGCCACCCTTCATAGTCTCGTGGTTGGACGTTTTTGAAAATATACTCATACATCGCATGTGGCAATGCATCTGTGAAAATCCGCAACACCAGCGGCTGGTTGACATCGTAATTGGTGTGGCACACCAATTGTTCGAATTTCGTAATGAGGCCATCCAAATCTCCGTTTTGCATGCGGAGTCCTCGTCCTAGTTCAGCTTGTGCCTTTTCTTGTTCTAATACATCAGCGTACTGCCTATTGAAGGCGCTGATAACTCCGTTCCAAAGGTGTTCGTCCGTTGTGGCCCATCCTTGTGCGGTTACTTGGGTGCGGAGCCATGCGTTAACTCCCTTGACCCATTCGTTAACGAGGTTTCCTTGTATGTAAGTGAGGAAGAACATAGCTCGTTGGTATGGGTTACGCATAAGCGTATTTGTGATATTGACCCCTTTGTAGAGTTGCCATTGAGTGATGAATTGTTCTGCTTTGGCGCGGTCTCCTGTGAAGATGATAGGCGGATTGCCTACTAGTTTGTCTCCGTGGTGTCCTCCTGGTTGAGGCGCTTGTGGCATCGGCATAGGGATTCCCGCCGGCGGTCCTCCACCCCCCAGTGGTCCTCCACCTCCTCCGGGTGGTCCTCCAAATGGTCCGCCTCCCGGTCCTTGTCCTCCTCGCGGCCATCCAAATGGAATTCTTGGTGAGGCTCGTCTTTCACGAGCTGTTGGGGGATCTGGCTGATCCGGTCCTATGGCACGATATAGCGCTACATCGTCTGGGTTCATTGGCATTTCCATATGCCCCGTGTGTGGGTTGATAGTCCCTGCTACTGGTTCCATGGTCATCGTACGACTCATGACTGGTTCTTGTATGTGCAGCGACTCAGCTAGTTGTAATGCGATGACTTGATCGCTTCCTCTTTGTGGTGCCGGCGATTGTACTTGTATGGCACTTGCTTCACTAGCTGTTGACGGCATACTTGTTCGCGTCGTGGGGGTTTCGTCTGTGGTGTCTCGGGGTCTCCTAGCGCGATCCAACTGGTCTTGGTCGGCTGCGTCTTGCGATGTAATATCCAAACCCAAATCTTCTCCAGCTATGCGGAAAGCTTCCCAATGTCCCCCGATTTCTAGGTTTTCAATCCAGCGGATCTCCACCCAACAGAGATGCTCGAAATTGAACTCAACTGCGTACCAACATTCTGAACTTGACTCTTCTGGCGCAGTGGACCTGGCGTGATATCGTTCGATACCGTTATGTACACGCCACTCAGCTGCCTTGATAAATCGCTCTGGTATATCCCTGTGTACCGGTCCTTGTAGTTCGTATACTTCGAAAGGCCCTTCCGCGGCCCAAAGTTCCCTTGTTGTAGTTTGCAACGCCACGATGGGATCCTGGTCTTAATGTAATGGTTCGCTAACCGTTTGTCCGACTTGGACTACTGGAGTTGTCACGGACTGCCTCAGAAGTGGACTGACACCTCGGTTATGACTACGACTGTCAGCATACATTAGTCATGGACAGGGGCTCGGATTATCGTTGTAGCACAGACTCACACACTGTGGAGCTATCTATTGTCTTGTAGTATCAGGTGCTGATGGACACTACGTCATCCTAGGATAGCTGTACTAGGATTCGTGACTCATTATCTAGTTTAGACTCCGCTTTAAAGCGAGTCTTATGTGTATATAAGTCGACTAGTACGGACCAGGGATCTCCATCCTGGTCTTCTTCAATTCGCTATCAGTTTCGGTTTCCTCTTCCTTTCCAGTCTGCCTTTCTTCGTCACCATCTTTCTCTTCTTCTTTCTCTTTCAACTCTTCTCTCTCATCATCGACTTAGTGGAGGTGCTGTCACGCCCTTTTCACTCTAAGGGGACCTAGTGTTAGCCAGCCTAGTGTCCGAGAACGCCAGTCACGTGTTGCAAGCCACACCAAGTAGTCCAAGTCGGACAGACGGTTAGCGAACCGTTACATTAAGACCAGGATCCCATCGTGGCGTTGCAAACAACAAGAGAACAGTGGGCGTCGGAAGGGTCCTTTGAGGTATACGAATTACGAGGACCGGTACTAAGGGAAGTACCAGAAAGTTTCATCAAAGCAGCAGAGTGGCGTGTACACAACGGTATCGAACGCTATCACGCCAAGTCAAACGCACCAGAAGAATCCAGCTCAGAGCACTGGTATCCAGTTGAGTTCAACTTCGAGCATCTTTGTTGGGTAGAAATCCGCTGGATCGAAAATCTAGAAGTCGGAGGAACTTGGGAAGCTTTCCGCATCGCCGGAGAAGATTTAGGGCTCGATATTACCCCACAGGACGCAGAGGACCAAGATCGATTGGATCAAGCTAGAAGGGTCCGGGACACCATTGACGAAACCCCCACAACAAGGACAAGTACCCCATCAGTCGCCAGTGAGGCAAGCTGTCACGGACTGCCTCTGAAGTGGCCTGACATATCGGTAATGACTACGACTGTCAGCGTATATTAGTCATGGACTGGGGCCGGATCATCGTTGTAGCACAGACTCACACGCTGTCAAAAGCGTTATTGTTCTTTTACTCCACGTGCACATGGACACTACGTCATATTAGGATAGCTGTACTAGGGTTCGTGACTCGATACTTAGTTTAGACTCCGCTTTAAAGCGAGTCTTGCATGTATATAAGTCGACTAGTAAAGACCAGGGATCCCTATCCTGGTCTTCTTCAATTCGCTATCAGTTCTTGTTTCCTTTCTTTCAGCCTGCCTTTCTTCGTCACTATCTTCCTCTTCTTCTTTCTCTTTCAACTCTTCTCTCTCATTATCGACTTAGTGGAGGTGCTATCACGCCCTTTTCACTCTAAGGGGATCTAGTGCTAAGCCAGCCTAGTGTCCGAGAACGCCGAGCACGTGTTGCAAGCCACACCAAGAAGTCCAAGTCGGACTGACGGTTAGCGAACCGTTACATTAAGACCAGGATCCATCGTGGCGTTGCAAACTACAAGGGAACAGTGGGCGTCGGAAGGGTCCTTCAACGTATACGAATTACAAGGACCGGTACTAAGGGAAGTACCAGAAAGTTTCATTAAAGCAGCAGAGTGGCGTGTACACAACGGTATCGAACGATATCACGCCAAGTCAAACGCACCAGAAGAATCCAGCTCAGAGCGCTGGTATCCAGTTGAGTTCAATTTCGAACGTCTGTGTTGGGTAGAAATCCGCTGGATTGAAAACCTAGAAATTGGAGGAACTTGGGAAGCTTTCCGCATTGCCGGAGAAGATTTAGGGCTTGATATCACCCCACAAGACGCGGAAAATCAAGATCGGTTGGACCGATTAGGAAGAGTCCGAGACACAGTGGACGAAACCCCTACGACGCGAACAAGCACACCATCAGTAGCCAGTGAAGCAAGTGCCATCCAAGTAAGGTCACCGGCACCACAAAGAGGAAGCGATCAAGTTATCGCATTACAACTAGCTGAGTCACTAAACATACAAGAACCAATCATGAGTCGTACGATGACCATGGAACCAGCCACAGGGACAATCAATCCGCATACAGGACATATGGAGATGCCCATTAATCCAGATGACGTTGCGCTGTATCGCGCCATAGGACCAGATCAACCAGACCCTCCAGCAGCTCATGAGAGACGAGCGTCACCAAGAATACCATTTGGATGGCCACGAGGAGGACAAGGACCCGGAGGAGGACCCTTCGGAGGACCACCAGGAGGAGGCGGAGGACCACCAGGAGGTGGGGGACCGCCAGCAGGAATTCCCATGCCAATGCCACGAGCACCGCAACCAGGAGGGCACCACGGAGACAAACTAGTAGGCAACCCGCCCATCATTTTCACAGGAGACCGCTCCAAGGCGGAGCAATTCATCACTCAATGGCAACTCTACGAAGGGGTCAACATCACGAACACGCTCATGCGTAACCCATATCAACGAGCTATGTTTTTCCTCACATACATTCAGGGAAATCTCGTTAACGAATGGGTTAAGGGAGTCAATGCGTGGCTCCGTACTCAAGTCACCACCCAGGGATGGGCAACAACAGACGAACGCCTATGGAATGGCGTAATCGGCGCCTTCAATAGGCAGTACGCCGATGTATTGGAACAAGAAAAGGCACAAGCCGAGTTAGGACGGGGACTCCGCATGCAAAATGGAGATTTGGATGGTCTCATTACGAGATTCGAACAGTTGGTACGCCACGCCAATTACGATGTCAACCAGCCGCTGGTGTTGCGGATCTTCACAGATGCATTGCCCCATGCAATGTATGAATACATTTTTAAGAACGTCCAACCAAGGGATTATGAAGGATGGCGCGAGGCGTCCATACAACAACAAAAAGTGTTCGTACACATGAGGAGTTGACTCGAACAGTTTGGTCCAAGAAAGAACACGCTCACAGGGAGCAACAATTGGAAGGGCAACAATTACAACAATGCCAATCGATGGCGTCGACCCAACATTCCAAATCTCCCGGATCCAAACGCAATGGATCTATCACCAGGAAGAGCTCGTTTGGCTCAGGCAGAAGATTACGAACCAGGGAGAAACCGCTATCAACCTCCAAATGAAGCGGGACGAGGCACTGGTACGCCAGTAGGGCAAAGGAAAGTCCTTACATGCTTCAATTGCGGCAAGCCAGGTCACTTTAAAAGAGATTGTCGACAGCCCTTGAAGCAGAATCCATTCTACCGACCAAATCAAGGACCGCCGCGAGCCCGACAGGCAGAAACGGAAGAAGACGGCTTATATGCCGCTCGAAGCATCGTCGACGACCGTAGTGTCATCGACAGACAAACCCCTCAGCAAAAAGCCCAAGCGTGGCTGGAGGGGGTAGCCGAAGAACCCGACGAGGTTAAAGACCTCGTTATGCAACAATTGTGGAGGCGAGAGGATTTTCAAAATGCCTGAACCCAACGGCCTGGGTGAGGGCTCTTCGTTGTAACTCTGTATACATAACACGCTACCGTTCTATGAGAATTCCAGTGTCGATTCGTACAAGTTACTTCATGGCCGACAAGAGAGCACTAGTAGATTCGGGGGCCACTGATAACTTCATGCACCCAACTTTCGCGACGAAAATGGGCTTGGGAATGAAGGAGCTCCCAACGCCAAGAAAGATATTCAATATTGACAACACTACCAACAAATCGGGGAAGATCACACACTATCTTGACCTCGACGTATACACTAAAGGAATTCACAGAGAAATGCGCTTCCTTATCACGGATATAGGAAGCGAAGACATTCTCTTAGGATATCCATGGCTGGCATCATTCGAACCCAAATTCAGTTGGAGACACGCTGTCATCGACGAACGAGTACTCCCGGTTGTCATTTCATCAGTTAACCCCCGCATCATACGACAACGACCGGTAATCGCCGCGACGTTATCAGAAGAGGAAAAAACACACATAATCCGCACACTCGAGTCACAATCCACCATTCGAGGAGTATCCACCGAGCTAGCAATCCAAGCAGGACAGAATCAAGTAGCGGCAGAAGTCCCGAACGTATATGAACGATTCGCCAAACTGTTCAGTAGCAAAGCATCGTCTCGATTTCCACCGTCAAGGCCATGGGATCACGCTATAGACTTCAAACCCACAGCCCCAGACGCACTCCCCTGCAAAGTATACCCCATGACACAGGACGAAGACAAGTCGCTACTCAAATTCCTGCAGGAACAGGAAGCTAAGGGTTACATTCGTCCATCCATCTCACCATATGCATCACCATTCTTCTTTATACAGAAGAAAGATGGCAAGCTGAGACCGGTACAAGACTACCGACGTATCAACGACATCACGATTAGCAACCAATACCCCCTCCCCTTGATTACCGACCTTCTCACGGATCTTAGCGGAGCCAAGATCTTCACCAAACTCGATGTGAAGGATGGCTATAACAATATTCGCATCAAGGAGGGAGACGAACACAAAGCCGCTTTCAAGACCAAATACGGGTTATGGGAGCCACTAGTCATGTTTTTCGGGCTGAAAAACTCACCAGCTACGTTCCAAAACATGATGAACTACGAGTATAGGGATATTATTGATTTTTGGAATGCCAGGGGAACGGCAATTCGTATTTACATGGACGACATAGCCATTGCTACCAGCACAAACCTGGAAGATCATATTAAAGCAGTTTCAGCAGTATTCGAAGTCGCAGAACGCCTAGACTTATACTTCAAACCGGAGAAGTGTACCTTCCATGCCCCACGTATGGATTACCTGGGGGTAATCCTTGAAAAGGGGATAACGCGCATGGATCCCGTCAAAATTGCGGGCATCAAAAACTGGCCTACGCCCACCAAAGTTAAGGACATCAGATCTTTTTTGGGTTTTTGCAACTTTTACCGACCGTTCATACGAGGATTCGCACACATAGCTCGACCACTCAACGAGTTAACACGCAAAGACACTGAATGGCTATGGACAGAACGCTGTCAAAAGGCGTTTAACGAGCTACGAGACAGAGTCACAAGCGAACCAGTATTGGCACACCCCGAATTAGACAAGCAATTTGAACTGGAGGTTGACGCATCAGGCTTTGCAGTAGGAGCAGTATTGCTGCAGAAGAAGGAAGACGGCAAAAGACACCCCATTGCATACTTCTCGAAAACACTCAATGAAGCACAACGCAACTATGACATAGCGGATCTAGAATTGCTCGCAGTAGTAATGTCGCTGGACAACTGGAGGTCCTTTTTAGCCGGCTCCCCACATAAAGTCATCGTCTACTCGGACCATCAAAACCTACTGTACTGGAAAGAACCACACAAGATCAGTAGGCGTGTAGCCAGGGAAGTACTTCGCCTATCTGAGTATAACATTGAAATTCGGCATATCAAAGGAACGGCAAATGGACGAGCAGATGCTCTATCAAGGAGACCTGACTATGATCAAGGAGTCGAAGACAACGTAAACGTGGTAGTCCTGCCGGAACGACTCTTTGCACGAACCACCGCCACAGTCGAGCAACAACACCGTCAAGACGAAGAGCGTCTCAAGCCTTGGATAGACCCACATCAGCTTAAATGTCTAGACGGCATCTGGTACAAAGAAGGGCGGGTGGTGGTCACAAAAGACCTACAAGACAAACGCGAAATCATACGAGCACATCACGACCCACCAGTACATGGCCACCCCGGAATCAATCGAACAACGCAAATTGTCGAACGCAATTACTGGTGGCCACAACTACGTCAAGATGTGAAAGATTACGTACAAGGGTGCGCAGACTGTCAACGACACAAGGTCAATAATCGACCAACGAAGGCGCCTTTAAGGCCCATATATCCCAAACCTGAAGCTATGCCATTCGAAACTATCGCATTAGACTTCATCACTAAACTCCCTGAGTCGCAGGGATACGATTCCATCCTCACAGTCACCGATCACGACTGCACCAAGGCAGCTATCTTCATACCATGTCGGGAAGAGATCAATGCAGAAGGAACGGCGGCGCTTTACATCAAACACGTGTTCGCGCATTTTGGACTACCAAGGAAGATCATCAGCGATCGAGACCCTCGATTCGTGTCAAAATTCATGCAAGAAGTATGTCGCATCACGGGGATTGAACGAAATCCATCTATGGCATATCATCCAAGGACGGACGGACAATCGGAGCGCTCAAATCAATGGGTCGAGACCGCGATCCGATTCATCGCCAATCACCATCAGACAAATTGGGCTCCTTATCTTCCTATCGCGCAATTCGCACATAACAATTGGTCAAGTGAAACCACGAGGAAGTCGCCATTCTTCCTTCTGATGGGCTATCATCCGCGCGCTGATTGGGATTCGTCATCGTCCCCTTTACCACAGGTCACATTGCGCCTTGAACAACTGAAACAGGCACGAGACACGGCGCAACAGCTAATGATCAAGGCCCAACAGTCATGGGTCAAACACCGTGATACGCCTAAGTACAAGGAAGGCGACCAAGTATGGTTAGAGGGCAAGAACCTCCGTATCAATCAGCCGACCGCCAAGCTTGCGCCCAGGAGACATGGCCCATTCAAGGTCATTAAGGTACTATCGCCGGTCAGTTATCAATTGGCCCTTCCCACGCAGTGGAGCATTCACCCCGTGTTTCACATTGATCTTCTCACACCTTATCGCGAGACAATAACGCATGGGCCCAATTATCAGCGCCCACCACCGGATTTGGTCGATGGGGCTGAAGAATACTCCGTGGAGAAGATTCTGGACTCCCGGAAGTTCGGCAGAGGACGGCGTCTTCAATATTTGGTTAAATGGGAAGGATACCCTGACTCGGACAACATGTGGGTCGATAAGGATGACGTGTTCGCTGATGATAAGGTGCGGGAGTTCAAAGCTTCAAACCCCGCCAAGGAAATACATATAAGGAGCCTCTCCTCCGCTAAGTTCCCTCACCCCTCAACTCATATTCGCTCTCAACTACTCCATCAACACGCAGTCCGATATATGTCATCCAATGGACGCTCAGATCTTGCCAATGAAACTCCTGCTGGAGCGTACGCTGACTCCGCCTCTGGCAACGGGGACGACATCATCGACTCCATCTACGACGACATCAGACGAATGGCGACAGAACGAACTGCATCGATTCTTAGGGCTCAGGCGACCCCCTTCGAACCACGACCTGCATCCCCCAACACGATTGCCGATGCATTCCGACAACTTACACTTGCCGATGCAGCAGAATCTCGCGCTACAGATCACCCCGACCACGTCCTTACGCTTCGAGTCCCCGAAGCCATCGTCACTGGGGATGTTGACAGCACGAGAGTGGCATCGGGAGCAACTGCTGGAGGCCAGGAAGAAACACGACCTGAAGAACCGCCGACGACGACAAGCCGGCTTGCTCCCGCTAGCCCGGTGTCACCCTCTGATCTCGGATTCTGCTCTCAGTGTCATGGACCGCGAGAATACTGCCATGGCCACCAGTCTCCAGCCCCCACTCCAATCCCCGCTCCTGTCGCACCAGTCCCCGTCCCCCCACCATCCACTAGCACCGGCGCAATGGCGCACTTTCGCCTCACTCGTGAAGAGGCCATGTCCCTGGCGGATAACATTGCCAACGCCCTCGAAGTCCGTCGTCAAGATTCCCCTGAAGTACCGCCTCCCTACCCCGAAGACCGACAAGTTGCCGAAGGGATGGGTTTACGACGTGGGCGAGGTCAAAGAGGAAGACCACGTCAACCCGTCGCTGTACACTACGCCGTGCCGCCCGCTCACCCGCGCCATGCGAACCGAGGCGCACAATCATCGCGCCGACCCCTATCGCCAGCTGCGCAGGGGTACGAAAACAACCAAGGGACCAGTTACGTCCCTTTCACCATTTTAGACGCGACAGGTCGACCAGTTCCTGCCAGATACATCAAAGTCCATATGACGGACAACCCATACGTCGAGGCGCGGATGACGATGGATGGACCCGTGCACAGGGGGGAAATCCACGCCGCGGCTATCCACGACCGGGTTGGGAGGACGCCGGACATCGGTCCGGACGAGCTGCGGCTGTTGGACCGCAGTTATCAGGACTGGGTAATGGTCGATGAGGCCATTGCACATGTAGGGGACCGATCACTGACGGCGGAAGTCATGAGATGGCGCGGACTACAGAAGCGGATGAAAGCGGCACAGGAGTCGATTAGGCAAGTGGAGGATCGGTTGTTCGCTATGGCGGTGGACCAGCGAGCCTGTCGCACGCGACTAGAAGAGGCGTGGGCAGTTCATAGGATCGAAGAAGAGATGCGGCGGGACAGGCGAGTAACCGCTCTCACAGCATGGTCGGTAGAACGTGGGCGTTTACCCTGAAAAGGGGATAATGTCACGGACTGCCTCTGAAGTGGCCTGACATATCGGTAATGACTACGACTGTCAGCGTATATTAGTCATGGACTGGGGCCGGATCATCGTTGTAGCACAGACTCACACGCTGTCAAAAGCGTTATTGTTCTTTTACTCCACGTGCACATGGACACTACGTCATATTAGGATAGCTGTACTAGGGTTCGTGACTCGATACTTAGTTTAGACTCCGCTTTAAAGCGAGTCTTGCATGTATATAAGTCGACTAGTAAAGACCAGGGATCCCTATCCTGGTCTTCTTCAATTCGCTATCAGTTCTTGTTTCCTTTCTTTCAGCCTGCCTTTCTTCGTCACTATCTTCCTCTTCTTCTTTCTCTTTCAACTCTTCTCTCTCATTATCGACTTAGTGGAGGTGCTATCACGCCCTTTTCACTCTAAGGGGATCTAGTGCTAAGCCAGCCTAGTGTCCGAGAACGCCGAGCACGTGTTGCAAGCCACACCAAGAAGTCCAAGTCGGACTGACGGTTAGCGAACCGTTACACAAGCGCTATTCAAGTACGGTCACCAGCACCACAGAGAGGGAGTGATCAAATTATCGCATTACAATTAGCTAAGTCGTTACACATACAAGATCCGATCATGAGTCATACGATGACCATGGAACCAGCAACAGGAACGATTAACCCACACACAGGGCATATGGAGATGCCCATGAATCCGGACGACGTAGCGCTATATCGCGCCATAGGACCAGATCAGCCAGACCCACCAACGGCTCGCGAACGACGGGCATCACCAAGGATACCATTCGGATGGCCACGAGGAGGCCAAGGACCGGGAGGTGGACCATTTGGAGGACCACCCGGAGGAGGCGGAGGACCACCCGGAGGAGGAATCCCAATGCCGATGCCACAAGCACCTCAACCAGGAGGACACCACGGAGACAAGTTAGTGGGCAACCCGCCCATCATTTTCACGGGAGATCGCTCCAAGGCGGAGCAGTTCATCACTCAATGGCAACTCTACAAAGGGGTCAACATCACCAATATGCTCATGCGTAACCCATACCAACGAGCTATGTTTTTCCTCACATACATACAAGGGAACCTCGTTAACGAATGGGTCAAGGGAGTCAATGCATGGCTCCGCACACAAGTTACTACCCAAGGGTGGGCAACAACAGACGAACACCTCTGGAATGGTGTCATCGGTGCCTTCAATAGGCAGTATGCCGATGTACTAGAACAAGAAAAGGCACAAGCCGAATTAGGACGAGGACTCCGCATGCAAAACGGGGACCTAGATGGTCTCATTACGAAGTTCGAACAGCTAGTACGTCACGCCAACTACGATGTCAACCAGCCACTGGTCCTGCGAATCTTCACAGACGCGTTACCACATGCAATGTACGAATACATTTTCAAGAATGTCCAACCACGAGACTACGAAGGATGGCGCGAAGCGTCCATACAACAACAGAAAGTGTTCGTACACATGAAGAGTCGACTGGAACAGTTCAATCCAAGGAAGAATGCGCCGACTGGGACAAGCCAATGGAAGGGCAACAACTATAACGCCAATCGATGGCGTCGACCAAGCATCCCAAACCTCCCAGATCCGAATGCGATGGATCTGTCTCCAGGAAGAGCACGATTGGCCCAGGCGGAAGACTACGAACCAGGAAGAAACCGCTATCAACCCAAGGAAGGAGCGGAACGAAGAACAAACACGCCAACAGGGCAAAGGAAAGTCCTCACATGTTTTAATTGTGGCAAACCAGGTCACTTTAAAAGAGATTGTCGACAGCCATTAAGGCAAAATCCTTTCTATCGACAAAATCAAGGACCACCACGAGTTCGACAGGCAGAAGCAGAGGAAGACGGCTTGTATGCCGCTAGAAGCATCATAGATGACCGAAGTGTCATCGAAGGACGCACCCCTCAGCAAAAAGCCCAAGCCTGGCTAGAGGGAGTCGCTGAAGAACCGGACGAGGTTAAAGACCTTGTCATGCAACAACTGTGGAGGCGAGAGGATTTTCAAAATGCCTGAACCCAACGGCCTGGGTGAGGGCTCTTCGTTGTAACTCTGTATATATCACACGCTACTGTTCTATGCAAATTCCAGTGTCGATCTGTACCAGTTACTTCATGGCCGATAAACGAGCGCTAGTAGATTCAGGGGCCACTGATAACTTCATGCACCCGAATTTCGCGACGAAGATGGGGTTAGGGATGAAAGAACTCCCAAACCCAAGGAAGATATTTAACATCGATAACACTACCAACAAATCGGGGAAGATCACACACTACCTTGACCTAGACGTATACACTAAAGGAATTCACAGAGAAATGCGGTTCCTGATCACGGACATAGGAAGCGAAGATATTCTGCTAGGATACCCATGGCTAGCATCGTTTGAACCCAAATTCAGTTGAAGGCACGCTGTTATCGATGAACGAACCCTCCCGGTCGTCATCTCGTCAATCAATCCTCGCATTATCCGACAGCGGCCGATAATTGCTGCCACACTATCGGAAGAAGAAAAACATCACATAGTCCGCACACTGGAATCTCAGTCCACCATCAGAGGAGTATCCACTGAATTAGCCATTCAAGCGGGTCAAAATCAAGTTGCTGCTGAAGTCCCGAAGGTGTACGAAAGATTTGCCAAACTATTCAGCAGCGAAGCATCGTCCCGATTTCCACTGTCAAGACCATGGGATCACGCTATTGATTTCAAACCAACCGCCCCAGACGCGTTGCCATGCAAAGTCTACCCCATGACACAGGATGAGGACAAATCACTGCTCAAATTCCTGCAAGAACAGGAAGCTAAGGGATATATTCGTCCATCCATTTCACCATACGCATCACCTTTCTTCTTTATACAGAAGAAGGATGGCAAGCTGAGGCCGGTACAGGATTACCGACGCATTAATGAGATCACAATTAGCAATCAATACCCGCTTCCCCTAATCACAGACCTCCTCACAGACCTCAGCAGAGCCAAAATCTTCACCAAATTAGACGTGAAGGATGGCTACAATAACATTCGTATCAAGGAGGGAGACGAACATAAAGCGGCGTTCAAGACCAAGTACGGGTTATGGGAGCCGCTAGTCATGTTTTTCGGACTGAAGAACTCACCAGCTACGTTCCAAAACATGATGAACTACAAGTACAGGGACATTATTGATTATTGGAACGCCAGGGGCACCGCGATTCGTATTTACATGGACGACATCGCCATTGCTACTAGCACAAACCTGGAAGATCACATCAAAGCAGTTTCGGCAGTTTTTGAAGTCGCAGAACGACTGGATTTGTACTTCAAGCCGGAGAAGTGTACTTTTCATGCCCCCCGAATGGATTACCTGGGGGTAATCCTTGAAAAGGGGATAACGCGAATGGACCCCGTAAAAATTGCGGGTATCAAAAACTGGCCCACGCCCACCAAAGTTAAGGATATCAGATCTTTTTTGGGCTTTTGCAATTTTTATCGACCATTTATCCGAGGATTTGCGCATATAGCCCGACCACTCAATGAACTAACACGCAAAGACGCCGAGTGGTTATGGACAGAACGCTGTCAAAAGGCGTTTGACGAACTACGGAACAAAGTTACAAGTGAACCAGTACTAGCACATCCTGAACTGGACAAGCAATTCAAACTGGAGGTTGACGCATCTGGATTCGCAGTAGGTGCGGTACTGTTGCAAAAGAAGGAAGACAGCAAAAGACACCCCATTGCATACTTTTCAAAGACGCTCAACGAAGCTCAGCGTAACTACGATATAGCAGATCTGGAACTACTCGCGGTAGTGATGTCGCTAGACAACTGGAGGGCGTTCTTGGCTGGGTCACCACACAAGGTTATCGTATACTCAGACCACCAAAACCTGCTCTACTGGAAAGAGCCACATAAGATCAGTAGACGGGTAGCAAGGGAAGTACTTCGCCTATCCGAGTACAACATTGAAATTCGTCACATCAAGGGAACAGCCAATGGACGTGTGGACGCACTATCAAGGAGACCTGATTACGATCAAGGCACCGAAGACAACACAAATGTAACGGTACTACCAGAACATCTTTTTGCAAGAACCACGGTAACCATTGCATCACAACACTGTCAAGATGAAGAGCGTCTCAAACCATGGGTTGATCCACACCAACTCAAGAAGATGAATGGTGTCTGGTACAAAGAAGGACGAGTAGTGGTAACAGAAGACCTATCAGGCAAGCGCAAAATCATCAAGGCGCACCACGACCCACCAGTGTATGGACACCCGGGTATCAACAGGACGACGCAAATCGTCGAACGCAATTACTGGTGGCCTCAGCTACGCGGAGATGTCAAGGATTACGTACAAGGATGCGCCGACTGCCAACGCCACAAGGTCAATAATCGACCAACGAAGGCGCCTTTAAGGCCCATATATCCCAAACCTGAAGCTATGCCATTCGAAACTATCGCATTAGACTTCATCACTAAACTCCCTGAATCACAGGGATACGATTCTATTCTCACTGTCACCGACCATGACTGCACCAAGGCAGCTATATTCATACCATGTCAGGAAGAAATCAATGCAGAAGGAACGGCGGCACTATACATCAAACACGTGTTCGCACACTTTGGACTGCCAAGAAAGGTCATCAGCGATCGGGACCCTCGGTTCATATCAAAATTCATGCAAGAAGTATGCCACATCACAGGAATAGAGCGAAACCCGTCCACGGCCTATCATCCAAGGACCGACGGACAGTCAGAGCGGTCAAATCAGTGGGTCGAGACAGCTATCCGATTCATCTCCGACCATCATCAGACAAATTGGGCCCCTTATCTTCCAATCGCCCAATTCGTGCATAACAATTGGCAAAGTGATACTACGCGGAAGTCCCCGTTCTTCCTTCTGATGGGCTATCACCCACGCACTGATTGGATTTCATCATCATCCCCCCTACCACAGGTCACATTGCGCCTCGAACAGCTGAAACAGGCACGAGACACGGCGCAACAACTAATGATTAAGGCCCAACAGTCATGGGTCAAACACCGTGATACGCCCAAGTACAAGGAGGGCGACCAAGTATGGTTAGAAGGCAAGAATCTCCGTCTTAATCAGCCGACCGCCAAGCTTGCGCCCAGGAGACATGGCCCATTTAAAGTAATCAAGGTACTATCGCCGGTCAGTTATCAATTGGCCCTTCCCACGCAGTGGAGCATTCACCCCGTGTTTCACATCGATCTTCTCACACCCTATCGCGAGACAATAATGCATGGGCCCAATTATCAGCGCCCAGTTCCTGAACTGGTAGACGGGGAAGAAGAATACTCCGTGGAGAAGATCCTAGACTCCCGGAAGTTCGGCAGGAGACGGCGTCTTCAGTATTTGGTTAAATGGGAAGGATACCCTGACTCGGACAACATGTGGGTCGATAAGGATGACGTATTCGCAGATGATAAGGTACGGGAGTTCAAAGTTTCAAACCCCGCCAAGGAAACGCATATAAGAAGCCTCTCATCTGCTGAGTCTCCTTACCTCTCAATTCATATCCGCTCTCATCTATTACAACAACACGCTCGTCGATACATGTCATCCAATGGACGCTCAGACCTTGCCGATGAAGTTACTGCTGGAGCGTACGCTGACTCCGCCTCTGACAATGGGGACGCGGTCGTCAACGCCATCTATGACGACATCAGACGAATGGCTACAGAACGAACGGCATCCATCCTCAGAGCTCAGGCAACCCCATTTGAACCACGACCTGCATCCCCCAACACTATCGCCGATGCCTTCAGGCAGCTCACGCTTGCCGACGCAGCCGAATCTCGCGCTACGGATAACCCCGAGCATGTCCTTACGCTTCGGGTCCCCGAAGCCATCGTCACTGGGGATGCTAACAGCGCGCGAGTGGCATCGGGAGCAGTTAGTGGAGGCCAGGAAGCGGCACGACCTGAAGAACCGCCGGCGACGACAAGCCGGCTTGCTCCCTCTAGCCCGGTGTCACCCTCTGATATCGGATTCTGCGATCAGTGTCATGGACCGCGAGAATACTGCCATGGCCATGAGTCTCCAACCCCAACTCCTGTCCCAGCTCCCACAGCACCAATCCCCGTCCCCCCACCATCCACTAGCACCGGTGTAACGGTTCGCTAACCGTTTGTCCGACTTGGACTACTGGGGTGGCTTGCAACACGTGATCGGCGTTCTCGGACACTTGGCTGACTAACACTAGGTCCCCTTAGAGTGAAAAGGGCGTGACAGCACCTCCACTATGTCGATGATGAGAGAGAAGAGTTGAAAGAGAAAGAAGAAGAGAAAGATGGTGACGAAGAAAGGCAGACTGGAAAGGAAGATGAAACCGAAACTGATAGCGAATTGAAGAAGACCAGGATGGAGATCCCTGGTCCGTACTAGTCGACTTATATACACGTAAGACTCGCTTTAAAGCGGAGTCTAAACTAGATAATGAGTCACGAATCCTAGTACAGCTATCCTAGGATGACATAGTGTCCATCAGCACCTGATACTACAAGACAATAGATAGCTCCACAGCGTGTGAGTCTGCACTACAACGATAATCCGAGCCCATGTCCATGACTAATGTATGCTGACAGTCGTAGTCATAACCGAGATGTCAGTCCACTTCTGAGGCAGTCCGTGACAACCGGCGCAATGGCGCACTTTCGCCTCACTCATGAAGAGGCCATGTCTTTGGCAGACAACATTGCCAACGCCCTCGAAATCCGTCGTGAAGATTCCCCTGAAGTACCGCCTCCCTACCCCGAAGACCGACAAGTTGCCGAAGGGATGGGTTTACGACGTGGCAGAGGTCAAAGAGGAAGGCCACGACAACCCGTCGCTGTACACTACGCCGTGCCGCCCGCTCACCCGCGCCATGCGAACAGAGGCGCTCAATCATCGCGCCGACCCCTATCGCCAGCTGCGCAGGGGTACGAAAACAACCAAGGGACAAGTTACGTCCCTTTCACTATCACAGACGCGACTGGTCGATCAGTTCCCGCCAGGTACATCAAGGTCCATATGACGGACAACCCCTATGTCGAGGCGCGGATGACGATGGACGGGCCCATGCATCGGGGGGAGATCCATGCGGCAGCACTTCACGACAGGGTGGGGCGTACGCCGGACATCGGTCCAGATGAGTTGTGCCTACTAGACCGCAGCTATCAGGACTGGATCATGGTCGACGAGGCCATTGCTCATGTCGGAGATCGGTCGTTGACAGCAGAAGTAATGAGGTGGCGAGGTTTACAGAAGCGGATGAAGGCGGCGCAAGAATCGATTAGGCAAGTGGAAGACCGTTTATTTGCAATGGCGGTCGACCAACGCGCATGCCGAACTCGGTTGGAAGAAGCGTGGGCGGTTCATAGGATCGAGGAAGAAATGAGGCGGGATAGGCGAGTCACCGCTCTCACGGCATGGTCGGTAGAACGTGGGCGTTTACCCTGAAAAGGGGATAATGTCACGGACTGCCTCAGAAGTGGACTGACACCTCGGTTATGACTACGACTGTCAGCATACATTAGTCATGGACAGGGGCTCGGATTATCGTTGTAGCGCAGACTCACACGCTGTGGAGCTATCTATTGTCTTGTAGTATCAGGTGCTGATGGACACTACGTCATCCTAGGATAGCTGTACTAGGATTTGTGACTCATTATCTAGTTTAGACTCCGCTTTAAAGCGAGTCTTATGTGTATATAAGTCGACTAGTACGGACCAGGGATCTCCATCCTGGTCTTCTTCAATTCGCTATCAGTTTCGGTTTCCTCTTCCTTTCCAGTCTGCCTTTCTTCGTCACCATCTTTCTCTTCTTCTTTCTCTTTCAACTCTTCTCTCTCATCATCGACTTAGTGGAGGTGCTGTCACGCCCTTTTCACTCTAAGGGGACCTAGTGTTAGCCAGCCTAGTGTCCGAGAACGCCAGTCACGTGTTGCAAGCCACACCAAGTAGTCCAAGTCGGACAGACAGTTAGCGAACCGTTACAGGAGTGGCTTGCAACACGTGACTGGCGTTCTCGGACACTAGGTTGGCTAGCACTAGGTCCCCTTAGAGTGAAAAGGGCGTGACAGCACCTCCACTAAGTCGATGATGAGAGAGAAGAGTTGGAAGAGAAAGAAGAAGAGGAATAAAGCGAGGAACGGCAGACTGGAAGGAAAGGAAAACAAGATTTAGATAGCGAATTGAAGAAGACCAGGATAGAGCTCCCTGGTCTTTACTAGTCAACTTATATACACGTAAGACTCGCTTTAAAGCGGAGTCTAAACTAAGTATCGAGTCACGAACCCTAGTACAGCTATCCTAAGAATGAGTCATGTCCATGGCATGTGATACTAGAGAACAATAAGACGCCTTGACAGCGTGTGAGTCAGTGCTACAACGATACTCCGGATCCTGTCCATGACTAATGTATGCTGACAGTCGTAGTCATAACTGATGTGTCAGTCCACTTCTGAGGCAGTCCGTGACAAACACTAAGGAGTCTGGTCTGTGGTTCTGTGTGAGAGTACTAAGTTCGACGAGAACTTAGTAAGCTTCTGATGACGAGTAACTCTCTGCTAAGTCAATCAAGGACTTTGAGAAGAGTTATGAGAGGGAAGTTCTTATCACGCAAGTGAAAGAGTGGGGATGGTTCTGCTTGTTGTCTCTAGTACCATAGGATACAAGAAGTCAAGTCTAAGGCTATGTGCTACCTATGGACGAGACTTTATAGTAAAGTGAGAACAATGGGGTCACAACAACAATAGACGTCACAACAACAATGGACGTCACTAGAACAATAGGTAACAAGAACAATAGAGTACTAGGACTGAGTCATACCAAAGTGTCCTAGTACTGAGTCATATGGGTAAAGATGACCTGTCACCTAGCTAAGGACGACGTGTCCTTCTAGAGTCATCATGAGTCATAAATATCAAGAAAGGGTGAGAAAGAAGAAAGAAAATGTAGGCGTCATAACACCCTGCCACCTTTCACGCGCGAACAAGGCGCGGAAAAGGCAGTGCCCCCACTTCCCCTCCTCCTCACCATGGGAGAGGTGTGCGCAAACGGGGGCAGTGTGTGCCCCCCGCTGTGCACAAGCCCCTGGAGGGTGGGGGTGCGTGATCAGAGGGGCCATGAACACAGGAGAGGGCACGCGCACTGCGAACGGACGCCCAGGAATGGGCATCCCCCTCCCCTTGTACCCAAGCAGCGCAGCAGGTCCCTCCCTTGGTTTGCATGCAGGGGTGCCGCGCAAACGAGGGCCCATCTGGAAATAGGAATGGGCACCCCCTTGCCCTGCCCCCGTGCCCGCGCAAAGGACTGCGTGAACGGGGGGGTTAGCGCACCTGAGGTGTCACAGATCGGCCCGTGACGCGCCGGAAAAGCGTGAAGTTCGATAGCAAGGCAAAGGTTGGAGCGCTGATCCAGAGAGCGCGCGCCTTTAAGAAGCAGAAGACGGCCGAAGAAGCCGCAGAAGACGAGTGGAATGATTATAGGGAAGCCTATACACGTGCAGTGAGTACCCGACAATACGCAGTTGTGCGGCACGCTGGCAGTGTTACAGGCAGGATGAAGACCACGTGATGGGATCACGTGACATAACCCAGATCACAGAGATCTAACAAATAAGTCATGGGTCACGAGTTTGGAGCAAGACCACCAGAAGAAGTCACGTGACTGGGTCACGTGATGGACGCCCAGACCCAGAGGCCAGACTTGAGCCTAGAGGGGTCTAACCGGATAAGTGATGGGCAGCTGATGAATAATGATGTCATGTTCTAGACAGGGTCTAGGCAGATGGTCTGCCATGAGGAGTCTGGATGGATCTAGGAGGATTCTGGCTGGGAGTCGGAAAGGTTCTGGAAGGATCTAGGCGGGCTTGGCGAGAAGGCCATGAGGCGCGTGGTGCGCAGAGGTATTTATCCTATTGGCCAGAGATACAGTCATGGGACGGACATGTGTTGTATGCCCCTGGCATGAGGTATGCCTTGAGGCACTTATCTATGACTCACAGTCGATAAGCCCCTGTGGCTTGATGGCGGTATGCCATTGGACGATTACTATAGGGTTTCAGGTTCAGTAGGAGCCTGAATGTGTTACTTATACAGTATATAAGACTCTGCAGCTCGAGCAGTAGTCTTTAGCTTAGTTTCTTGAAAGCTTCACCCAGTTAGCTCGGAGTCGTCCCTTCCTGTGTACTTTCCTCAGCTTTATCAAACCCAAGCAGATACAGTCGTTGCTTCGCCTTTAACCTAGGCTGTTGTGATCATCCACTTCTGTATATATACCAGCATTCCTATCCCTTTCAGCAGGTGATAGAGGTCAAGACCGTCAAGTGTAGCCGTTGTCATTCAGCAAAACCCCCTTACGCCTAAGTCAGGCAGTACGATTGGTGAATCGTAACATGAGGGCAACACGTGAACCGGGGGTGTGTGCAAGTGCAGCCCCGCATACCACCTGCATGACCCCACGTGCGTGCCCCGTCTGCGTGAACCACCCCTGCACCCCCCACTTTTGGGTGTCACGCATGCCCCATCCGGTGTGCGGGGGTGCTGCACACGGACGGGTCGAGCATGGCACACGACAGGTGGGTTGTGCGTGGGGGGTCGTGCAGGTAGCACCCCCTCAACTGTCTATGCACCAGGGAAGCAGGGGGGGTGTGCACCCACCCTTTCAACTTAGACAAAAAATTCCATAGTTTATGTAATTTATATTAGTCAATAAACATATTTTTCTCTTTGAAGTTGTGAAAATTGACATTCGGACGGAGATTGAACTTTGAGGCCGGAAAAGAGCGGACCGGACCGTGAGATCTTTGCGAAAAGTACGCAACTCACGGTGACTGCCAGTGCAATGGTGACTGAGACACCGGGAAAAGCATTTTGATAAGCGGAGATAAATTAGTATATTTAGTGGGAAATATATTGATTATATCAATTATTTATTGACAATTAATCTCGGAGGCTTTATCCTACGATGAACTCGGACGATGGAGAAACTATCACGCCCAGCCCACGTCGGAGCATGATGCATCTCGTCTAGAACTTCTTAAGGCTCAGCGCTCATCACCTGAAATTCCCAGGCAGATCGCCATGTCCCTTTCTCGTACCTGAACGCTCCACAACTCCCACACTGGCATTGTTTTACTACTCCACCATGCGTCCATTTCGTGCGAGCTTATCTCTCCGACCTGATTACACCAAAGAGAGGAACAGACACCGTGACTTTCAGCAGGGTGGTAGCAATGCTACCAGCTCCATGCATCTGACTCGTCACATCCGAACGCGCACATGATCCGTTTCGATATCAAACCTCTGCAGCCACGAGCCTGAGGAACTCTAGAAGAAAAATTTAACAAAAATTGCGTGCCTCTCATTGGTTCACCATTTCACGGAAGAGGACAACAGTGGTGATACTGCAGGATGGTACATATACCATTCTGCTGAAATCTTTTGCAAGTCACCCAAGCCAGTCACGATCTACTCGCTGGCCACGCCGCGTATGGTCCCACCTCTTGTTCTTTAATACCCCCCTGTTCTAACCTTCCCTTGAATTTTAATCCAGTTGCACAAGCTTGTGCATCTTCCTTGACGACCCCACTGATTCTTGAACATATGGACTCATCGGGTTTACCACATGCCAAATCACACGATTCGACTTCGGGGCCTATTCTTTCCGAGAAACAACATGTGGTGATGTTTCTCCGTGGCCTACATCGTGCTACCAGCATTCATAGCCTACAACCCTGAGTTCAGAGGTATAGTCCTTGCACACTTTCGCGTGTATAAAATGGAGAACAAATGTGCTGCCTTCAACACCAGCTTTCTCAGCCCCTTCTGAGCCCGGGTACCCAGCAAATTCACTCCTTACAGAGATGTACTTCTCCCCTACTTTCGTTCTTGCAGCACTCCCTTTCCTCGTTTCAGCGGCCTCGCTCGAGGGAGTGCCGCGCGACGGGATATCCATCCCTATCGCAAAGCGTTCGGGGTTTCGCAATGCCGACGGTGTCGTTGACATCACGAAGCTTCAGGCTGGCATACAGCATACTGTCGCGTTAGTATTTCGCATTTTTTATAACTCTTCACTACCTTTCTGAAAACGAGACCCTTTGTAGGAAAATGCGGCGCGGCTTCGAGGCATTTGAAAGAAATACAGGCTCAGCACACCCCTCTGCATCCCAGATGAAGCGCTCAACCAAGCGAGGAAACGGCGACCCCCTCACCGATGACGATGCCCAGCTCTGGTATGGCTCCATCACCGTCGGTACCCCTCCAGTGACCTTTACTGGTAAGTCCCCGTTTAGACACTAACAAATTATCGTGGCCAAAATTAACCGAGTAACATTCAGTGGACTTTGACACAGGCAGCAGCGACTTGTTCCTTCCCGGATCGAATTGTGGCTCAACTTGCGACGGGCACACGTTGTATAAGCCCTCAGCGAGCTCTACGTCCCGTGATTTCGACCAGACATTCGAACTTCAGTACGGCGACGGTTCCACTGTCAGTGGTGAGCAGTACACGGACATCGTTACCCTCGCTGGTTCTAAGGTACGTTCTAATTGCAAAAATGTATTCTTGTGATTGACGGATATCTGGCAGGCTACAGGGCAGAGACTCGGTGCAGCTTCGACCTATTCCAGTGGGTTCCAGTCTGATCAATTCCCCGCTGACGGCCTTCTCGGCATGGGATACGAGTCCATATCGAGTTACGGTGCCAGTCCCGTGTTCCAAACTCTGGTATCGCAAGGCCAGGTCTCCACTCCGGAGTTCGGTTTCTACTTTGCAGAGTCAGGTTCTGAGCTCTACATTGGCGGAACGAACCAAAATCACTACACGGGCTCCTTCACTTACATGCCCGTGACCACACAGGTACGGAAGTCACGGTATGGTGGTGCCTTTGATCCTGTTTTAACAATAAATATTGCAGGGATACTGGCAAGGCTCGTTCGGCGGTATTTCTGTCAACGGAAAGTCTGTCATCGGCAGCTCCGGCGCCATTATCGATACTGGCACCACCCAGGTCGTCGGTGACACCCAGAGTGTACAGGCCGTCTATAACCAGATTCCTGGGTCCAAAGATGTTGGCGACGGGACCTGGACCAGTGCGTTCATGAGTTGACTCGCTGGTGGGTCGCTGATTGACATCTGGAAAAGTTCCTTGCGACTTTGACACTCCTGTCTCCATTGCATTCGCCGGAAAAACATTCCAGATTAGCCCCTCGACTTTCAACCTTGGTCCCGAATCTTCTGGCTCGAGCACTTGCGTTGGTGGCTTTGGCGCGTCAGACGGTCTTGGTGGGCCCATTCTCTTTCGTTTTGCGCCATAGAGTCTCACGAATAGTAGGATTCTGGATCGTCGGCGACGTATTCCTGCAAAACGTGTACACGGCATTCGATCTCGGCAACAACCGTGTTGGCTTCGCATCTCTTGCGTAACTGCATAACCTCTCATTACCGCCACACTCATTTCTTCTGATACCCCTTGTACGCGATGTAACGCGGATATTTAAATGTTGTTTATCTTCGTCCTGAACGCAATGGCTAGTCTTCGTTCTGCCACATCTAAGGAAAAATTGAAGAGTATGATGGTCACACTCATACTATGTCAGCGTGGCTCAACTCTATCGAGGTATTACTATAACTCAATTAGTGGGGACAGATGCATCAGAGCTTTTCTTGGTACGCTGCCAGACGTCACAGCTCCGAGCCAACCGGATCTCTGCTAGGCTGCTGTACAGAAGTACTGAATGCACGTACGTCCGTAGACTCCGTACCACACAAGCGCCCCAGCTCGTCGCATGTATGCACACATCCAAGTCCAAAACGCGCACTGGCACACGGTCCATTCCAATATCAACCTTCCTCTGCTGGCACTGGCAGTGGCAACTTGAACCGCTACGAATTCTAGCAGTGAGTTTGGTCACAAATTAATACGTGCTTCAAGTTCTTGACGTGCTTCAAGTTCCACTGTTCCGGGCCGTCTGTTCCACTGAAGTGGCAGGCCCCACTCGGAGTCTATCATCGCGCATACATCATTCTATTCTGAAATATTGGAAGTCACCCAATCTGGCTGCCACTCTTATTAACTCGGAGGACCCCCTGATATCGTTATATCTCTGGTTCTTCGATACTTCTTTCTCCAGCCCTTCCATTCATGTCGCCAAGCATGTCGCACTCGCTCGGGACCGGCATTGTAACAATTGCGACTTCCCTTCGTTTCTGGACATATTAATTCGCCGAGCTAACCGCACTATAATGCACCTTATCTGGTAAGGTCGGGTGTCGCTTACAGTAGCTTTCTTGGAAAACATCATGGGGCGAAGGCCGCATTCTCCGTGACCGCCGCGTGAATGTGCTACTACGCCACGACACTACATTGTGACTCTGGAGATATAGTTCCTTCTCCCCTTTGTGTGTATAAAATGGAAACGTCGTCCGACCTTCGACATCACCTGTCTCAGCCTCTTTTGAATCTGCGTCCCCAGCCAAGTCACCTCTTGCAGAGATGTACTTCTCCCCTGTTCTCGTTCTTGCAGCCCTCCCTTTCCTCGTTGCGACAGCCCCTTCAGAGAGAGCCCACGATGGAATCTCTATCTCTATAGAAAAGCGTTTTGGAATCCGCAATGCTGACCTTGTCGTTGATATTGCAAGGCATCAGGCCTGCATACAGCATACTCTCGCGTTAGTATTTCTCTCTTTTTTTTATAGCACCCTCGCGGCATGGTTGACGATGAGGCCCTTTTCAGGAAAATAGAGCGCGGTTTCGAGGCGTATCAGAGCAATATGGGCTCACCTCACCCCTCCGCATCCCGGCGGAAGCGCTCAGCGAAGCGAGCCAATGGTATCCCACTCACCGACAACAGCGCCCAGTTCTGGTATGGTTCCATCACTGTCGGTACTCCCGCAGCGACATTTACAGGTACGTTTCTGTTAAACTGGCAGATTACTGCAAAGTCAACCGAGTGACAGTGGACTTCGACACGGGCAGCAGCGACTTCTTTCTTCCCTCCTCGAGATGTAGCTTGAATTGTGAAGGGCACACGTTGTACAACCCCTCATCGAGCTCCACGTCAAACGATAAAGATCAGACGTTTAACCTTCGGTACGAAGACAATTCCACTGTTAGCGGTGAGTGGTACACGGACACCGTTGCCCTCGCTGGTTACCAGGTCAGTCTTATCACTCGGAATGTATTCTCGTGATTGACATATCTCTTCCAGGCTACTGATCAGAGCCTCGGTGCGGCTATTACATACTCTAGTGGGCTCGAATATAATACCTTCCCTGCGGACGGTCTCCTTGGCATGGGACATGCTTCCCTGTTGAGCTTCGGGGACAGTACCGTATTCCAAACCCTTGTATCTCAGGGCCAGGTTTCCGATCCGGTGTTCAGTTTCTACCTCGCCGAGTCAGGTTCTGAGCTCTACATTGGCGGGACGAACCAAAATCACTATACAGGCTCTTTCACTTACGTGCCTGTCTCTGTACTGGTAGGCATACACGGTGATGCCTTTGGTCCAGCGTGTATAGTACACTAATATATTGCAGGGTTTCTGGCAAGTATTCTTCGACCGTATTTCTGTCAACGGAAAGGCTGTCATTGGTATCAAGGAGGCCATAATTGACACTGGCAGCTCCCACATCATCGGTGACCCCCAGAGCGTACAGGACATATATGCCCAAATCCCTGGTTCCAAAGAGTCGGAAATTGTGGTTGGATCTAACAGATTGTGGACCTGTATGTCCATGGGTTACATCGCTGTTCGATCGATCGATTGACATTTAGAAAGTTCCTTGCAACTCTAATGCGACAATCTCTATATCATTCTCCGAAACAGACTTTCAGATTAGAGCCTCAGCTTTCAACCTTGGTCTCGAATCTCCTGGATCGAGCGATTGCGTCGGTGGCATTGTTCCGCAAGACAAACTGGGTGAACACCTTCCTTCGTTTTTCACCATGGAGCTTTCTCACGCTGACGGATGACAGATCTGTGGGTCATCGGCGACGTATTCCTGCAAAATGTGTACACGTCGTTCGACATTGTCGAAAATCTTGTTGGCTTTGCGTCCCTCGCATAACTGGGTCACCACTCGTTCGTTGACACCTCGTCATTGCCCCTGGTACCCTCGTACGCAATGTAACATGGATGTTTAAATGTTGTCTATCGTCGTCTTGATGTCAGCTTGTAGTCATTATTCTGTAAGCATGCCGATCGCTCTCATTCTACGTCAGCATGCTATTGGAACGATAACTGGCATTACTACGTCCGAGCAGTACTGCTGCTAACGAAGACGGCAAGTATTACTGTAATGAAAGGAGTTTTTACGCAAAAAGGGAGGGGAATGGGCTAAATGTGGACACCAATTCATATGGCAGTCACCTAAGTTAGGCGCATTGAAAGTCGTTTTATATCTCCGAGTTCCACAACATGCACGTAGGCGCGTGGGAAAAGAAGATTGAGGTGGGCCAGCCCCCAACACATAATTCTGAGTTGCAGCCTCTGTGCATGACTCACGATAATTTCGTTAAGTCAAGAAGATTACGAGACAATTCTCGTTTGATTCCAGTATGTTTGCCAGTTATGGTGATATAGACCAGGCGGAGACGGCGGTGCTGCTTTTGTCACGAACTACTTTCGGTGAACTAGCTTCCTATCGAGCAGGAGCCTGAATGGTCCCCAAAGAGCGGATGGTATAAATCCAGCCACGGAGGTACCTCTGAAGCAGGTGTGGCGATTTCCCACACCTACCAACAGTGCACCGAGATTCGTGATCGGGCTGTTTCCATCGAAGACCAAGGCGCTGATCCTCGCGCTAGCTGCGGTTTCCCACAGATGCTGCGCAATCTGGTACTCTCGGTACGGTTATAGTATCAAGTTGGGTGTCTCCTATGATATGCCGGCAAGCCAAATAGAGGGCTTGAACTTACTCTACAATATTGTATATTACGTTCTATGTGCCACAACACCGGGCGAACCAGCACCCACTACGCGCCAGTCAGGGACGAGACAATGTAATGAGGGAAGAAAACTCGCCTCCACAATTAAAGACCTGTCGACTTTTCTATTCCATCATCGGACGACGAAACTCTGCTCGCGTCTTGCGTCGACAAATGCGTGTGTGTTTGCCTTGTGACGTGAACAGCCATCCGAATCGACCGCATAGGATACTCCGGGTCATCGAGACCCGCATGTTGACCAGGACCGGGCGCGCGGTGCCACGTTCCCCCAGTCGACATTTGACCGTCGCCGCTTCGAGGGATAGCTGACGAACCGACATGGAAACGGATCTGCAGCACGATCAGAGAGAAGACGATGCCCTGAGAAATGTCCGCATGAGTAAAATGCGTGCATGAGAGGACGTGGGGTGTGAGCCTTACGACAAGTGGGACGATCGCGTCAACGGCGGGGTACTGCGCGTTAGAGCCACTGAGGAAAAACGCGAGCACCGCGACGACGCCAACAGCGTACAATGCGCTGCTCTCGACGATGATGAAAATGACTGGCCAGAGTATCCTCGTCGTCGCGACCCCCAAAGGTTTTCCCGCGTTGAAGATCCGCCAAGCAATTGCGCCTATATGACAGTCCGTCAGATCGTGGGAAATGGAACCTCAACAGGGAGATGTGTTTACCCGAACAGAGTACGTTGGTAGACATCGTAAGGGCGAAGTACGCAGTAATCCACGACGTCGCCACGTGGAAAATGTCAATGCCCTGGTGCGCATGCACGATGAACTGGAAGGCGACAGAGCCAACCGCTGGAAAGGATAGCTTATTAACAGCATGATAACCATAACACCACTATGCGTCGCACCTGAATAAGCAAGCACGAGGATTATGGCTGGCACTATGACCCAGGTTCGTTTGTCATATACGACATAGAGTCTCCATATCTTTTTGGAAATCGGTGAGTCAATAGAGGAAACAAGAAAACACGAAAACTGCTTTTACTCACGATCACGCCATCTCCCAACAACGACTGAAGCAATAAACAGCCGATTTTCAGGACGTTCGTTGTATCCGCAATGTTCTCGTAGAATGTTGTTGCGCTGCCTCCCCTCTGGTCAGCGAATGCATTGTCCCCTCTGATCCATATGAGGACGATGTGCTGTAAAACCAAAGGTTAGAAAAAACGTCTGTCATGGGACTGTAGTTTTCGTACTAGGGTCGCCACCACGAGCATCAAGGACGACACTGGGAGAATCTTGTTGCGCTGAACCCGGATGTCGTCCGTCACCCTGAGAGACATCACCGCAGTTGAGATAAGAAAGAGTGTGAAGAACAATCCTGCATACATGTTAGCATGGGCAAACGCAAGTTCCTAACGGACGCACCATAAAGGAATGTTGTCAGGCCCAGCGATAACAGCTGAGCTTTTGCGAGGGAGATGCCCATTATTCTGCAACGGGGAAAAGCGCGGGGGCTTTTCCGGTAACACAGTGCCGCAAATTTAAGGGAGGGACAGGGCAAGAACCGCGGGCGGTAAGATAGATAGAGCAGATGGAAAGTTCATAAGCAGAAAATTAGGTCCGGAACATCGCGCGAGAAGCTCGTGAGAGCGATCTTCTCTGGAGATGTCATCGCCATCGATATGGGAACGGGTTTCTACCATATGGCCACCTGCTTTGCAGCGTCTAGAGTGCACGGGTACGCCCCAGAACACATGCCTTCTCCACAAGGAAACTTCTTAGACCGAATCAGTTAACATTAACTTCGTCGGCTTCTTGGTGACCGATTTTTCTCCTCCAACTTTAGTCAGAGCAGGCGTTCCACGGACAAAAAAACTGGATAAATACAGGTGGGCCCTAATTGCGTTTGGGAAGTTTTACTCCCGTTTCAGCCAGCCACTTTATTCATGGGTAAGTGGGGCTCCTTTTTGATGTCTCTTTGTGATGTGTCAGTTGACGTTAACGGTCCAGGACTGATCTGACCTGAAGAAGCTCGCATCATAGACATATGCTATCCGAGTCGGCATGATATTTCTTGCATGTGGCTGGTCGTCTGATGTAAGCAACACTTTCAAGCATTTTCCGCGACCTCGGTGACACCGCCAGCGCCAGCCGCGGCCCCACTGTGAACCCTCCTAGGTCTTTGGGACTTCTCGTAATCGTACTAAGTTACAGGACCACCCCCACTCTCACGCTAGCTACCATCAAGGATGTGCCCTGTTTCACGTTCCTGCGACTCCTGTACTGTATTCATCACATCTTCACGGTCGACTCCCTTCTCTGTCTGGTGCCTTGCAATTTCAATCTCGCACTGAGATCGCCTTACCTCTGAGAGTGGGGCAACGGGCCACTTGTTCTTGGCCTTGGGGAAGCTTCCTGCGCCTGTTTAGTTCACTTGTGGAATCACATATAGAGGTACCCTCTAGCCCCATCGACCTCCGTCATCATACTAGCCACTGGCCACTCCTCGAAAGACGGACCCTTACTTATAATATGCGAATTCAGCCTCACAGAAAGGACTATCCACTATAACATGCTCTATGAATACATACTTCAACTACCCACACGGTAGCACGACATCCCAATCGAAACAGGTATTCCTGGAACCGCTCTGAAGAACACCCCTCTTTCAATGGTTTTACAGTATGCCTAGAGCCACCCAGCTACTGTAGCTGACTGCAGTTCGAATACCTTTGACAGTCATGCATCGTCAGTTTGTGTTCCAGTTTCATTGAAACTTCCACCGTGTGAACCCACTCTCTCGATTGTCAGCGGAAGTACGTATTGGTATCTTGTTTTTTTTCTATATAAAAAAAGACCGATTTGTGTTCGCACTACCAGCCAGAGACAAGGACGGTCGAGCACGGGGTGATGTTATTGTGTTAGAGTGCATATAGATACGTTACCTATATAGATACATGCCTTGCATCGTCAAAAAGGTACCCGGTGTTTGTCAATGCACCATGCGGGGTGGGTGGCGTGGAGAGACGCCAGAACTTTTGTTTCACGGGTTCAACGTTCAACAGTTTTCTTTCACGGGCGCCCCGATCTGATTCCGAATCTATGATAGGTCTTTCATTCTCTCCGGTCATTTCTAGACCCGGCACCTGCATTCACAACTTGTTGCAGGACGCCCCCAGCGACAGACCTCAGTCCACCCCCAACAGCCTCAGCAACTCGAGCACCACCCACAAGTGTCTCTGCACCACCAGCAACTGCATCCCAAAACGAGCCCGCACCAGCACGCGCGTTCGACCGTCCACCTGCGGCGCCTACAATGCCAGCCTTGAGCATGTCGAGCTCGTTAAGCACCTCGAGGCCCGTGCTACGCGTCCACACGACGGGCGGTGCCGTGCTCGAATACAGCTTGTGCAGCTTGTCAATGGCAGACATCACCTTGTGGTTCTCAAAGTAGCGTTCTCGGGCATACGGCGCAAGCGCAGTGCGCGAACCTTGGTGTACAACAGTCAGTTAGCTCTCAATTTACTGCTCGCGGTGATGACGTACCGATGTCACCGCCAAGCGAGAGCGCGGTGCTCACGCAGCGTGCAAGCGCCGCTGCGTCACCGAGTCCGAGGTTGAGTCCTTGTCCTGCGAGAGGATGTACGACATGCGCCGCGTCTCCGATGAGTACCGTACGGGTACCAATGTACTCTTCCGCGTGCCGGAAGCGCAGCGGGAAAGACGCGATAGTCCCCGGCTGGATACTCGCGACCAGCGGCGGGAGCACGTCCGCGCCATGAGGCGGTATGCCGACGCTTGCCTGCTCGGGATTAACGGTTGCGGACGCGAATGCCGAATGGGGCGCGATGGCGTGCGCTTGCTCGCGGAATGCGATTTCCGCGCGGAGGTCTTCGGGCGTTAGCGAGGGCTGCTCGAGTAAGCGCCCATGGAGGAAGCGGACGGACAGTTCGGGAAGGCGGAATGCTGCGTTGATCATGCCCGCGAGAATCGCGGGGTCTGCCTTGGTGAGAACAGCGGCTAAGGCTGGTGAGGTGGACCATACGAGCGACGAGGCTGTAGGCGAGAGTGGGAGAAAGGCGATGGGTCCTGTTGGGAGGAACCGCTGATAGGCAGTGGTGTTTGATGGGAAAGTTCGTGCGGGGTGGTGCAGTGTGGCAACGATGGCGCGGGTGTCGTAGTCCCAGCCATAAGAGTCAATTTTGGAATAAGCGCGAACTGGGGAGCTGATTCCATCAGCGCCCACCTAGGAAGGTAGTTAGGTGGCGGTGAACTCATGAATCGCGGAATACACACCAAAAGTCGAGCTCGCAACACGTTGCCGTTGGACAACTGGACCATTGGCCAACCTCCACCTGGGATATCGTCGCTGGATATATTCTCAACCTTGGTGCTGTCGAGTAGAGTGATGTTTGATTGGCCACTAAGGTGCCGGAGAAGTCCTCTCTGGAGATTCAGAGTTTCTGTGAGGCGGGCCATTTGGCTAGATCCTTGACCCCCACCTAGTCCGAGAGCAGCAGCACTGAAGTCTATTCGCGCATCCGAGATGCCATCCCAGACCTTCGTCTCCGTAAGCGGGGTATGCGGGGACGGTGACACCAATTATACCTGCATGTCCTCTATAGGGCAGGTGCGCTCCAAGTCAACGTGATCCCACGCTCCAATCTCTGACAAACAAGAGTGAATCTCGAGTGCAGGAGTAAGAATTGAACATGGCATACCATCGAGAAAGTCTTGCGACGCATTGGTGAGAGAGACAACTCGATTTGAATACGCATTCGGAGGCATTTCCCAGGCGCGAACTTTACCCAAGTCTCCACCCTCTACCAGAGTAACTTTCAAGGAGTCATGCGCCTCCTTATTCGCGGCTAAGAAATAGTAAAGATGATGAGTGGTTTCCAGAGGTCAACGAGGCGCACCGAGAGCACTTGCAAACGCCAATCCTGCTGGACCACCCCCGACAATGACGACGTCACATTCTTCGTGCCCCGAGCTCCCCGTTCCCCATGCAGAATATAGTCTTCTTGATGCTCGAACGTTCCGCACGCTCGAACCCGCACACCGCAATAACATTGGGGTTGTGGTTGCCAGTGCGTGGTGACGCGCCTGAGTTGGGCCCGGTTGTCCCGGTCCGGAGAGACAATTGTGCTTTGCAACTGCTTTGCAGTGCGTCTGCGTCGTGTGTGACCGTGATCGGCCGTAATTAGGGGTGACCGGTGACCAGCACAGCGCACAATGGCCGCCCCAACAATATCAGCGGCACAGGCCATTGGAGAGTACCTTCAATCCCCTGACGACCTCATGAAGATTCCCGCCTTTCGCAAGAAGCTCGAGAAAGAGAAGGCTTCCATCGATATACGCCTCAAGGGCGGCGTCAAGGAGCAGCTTGGCGTCACGAGAGAGAGCCTTCGCAAGCTCTTCGGCACTCGCGACGAGGTGCAGGCCATCAGGGACGAGATGGTTACCATTGACCGCATGTGCAGCGACCCGCAGAACGTAGTGTCGACATTCGACCAAATTAGCCGTGTGCGTCACCCTTCGAGCTACTACTCTTTGACATACCGAACAGTTTGCAGGTCTCCATGGTACACAGGAATTTTGAGCAGACAGAGGAGATGGTCAACAATCTTTTAGAAATGAGTTCGCGCCTGGACACCATCGAGGCGATGCTTGCCGCGGACCAGGATGACCCTCTTGGACCTGCTCCGAACCTCCTCCTCGTCCATCTTCAGCTCACACAACTCGAGAGCTTCCGCAACGAAACCATGCACCAAGCTAAAAAAGCAACTGCCCAGTCCCGCAACAACCTGACGCGCAGGTTCGAACGTCTCACAGATGTAATCGAGGCTTTCGACAGTTATATAATGGAACTCTCGGGAAACATACTATCCCTAGCCCGCGCCGGTCACACTGAGGTGATCGTCAAAATTATCAAAATCGCAGAAATCGAAGGGAGGGAGGATGAAAAGGTGAGTATTGCGATCTAGACGGAGGCTTTATGCTGACACATTGAAGGCAATCGCGATACGTCTCGTCAAAAAAGCCGCGAAGCTGGATGCGGCTTCCAAGTTCAAGTCTATGCAGGCCAATGCGCGAATCATCAAGCATTACCGCTCTAAGATCATGAAGAACATAGCCGACACCATAAAGGACAAGTTCGAGGCTGCATACCTGCGCGACGAAAAGGATCCCATCGGATTCCTTGAAAACCTCGGTTGGATATATCAAGACTTGATTGTGATCGAACGTGACGTTGTCGCGTGTTTCCCTCCGGACTGGGACGTGTATTCGCACTTTGTGCGCGAGTACCACAAGACTCTTAACGCAACCGTACAGAGACTTGTCGCCTCGGAGCCAGATGCAACTGCGCTCCTCACCCTGCACGCATGGCTAAAGGAGTACAAGAGTAGCATGCAAGAGCTCCAGATACCGCCAGAGTTACTCGAACCACCACTTCTAGGCGGCAACGAGCAGTTGATCATCGACGACTACCTCAAGCTAATCGTCAAAAAACTCGACGAGTGGAGCACGAACCTTATGAAGACGGAAGTGAACGAATTTACCTCGCGGGCGGAGCCACCAGAGCTAGACGCAGACGGGCAGTATGGCACGCAAGGCGCGGTGATCCTTTTCCAGATGGTAAACCAGCAAGTAGACGCAGCGATGGAAAGCGGGCAGGGCATGATTCTTGCACGCGTCATTTCGGAGACGAACCGCGTCATGCGGGGCGTGCAGGACCAATGGACGCGGCTCCTCGAAGCAGAGTACAAGAAGACGGCGGAGCGGCCTGACGAGACGCCCGGCGGGCTCGTCGAGTACGTGATCGCGCTCGCGAACGACCAGATCAAGTCGGCAGACTACGCCGAGGCGCTCTCGGCGCGTCTCGAGGCGCTCGTGTCGGAGAAGTACCGAGTGACGATCAACGAACGACTGAACGACGCGATAGACGGGTACCTCGACGTCGCAAAGAAGTGCACGCAGACGCTGATTGACATCATCTTCAATGACCTGCGGCCCGCGACGAAGCAGCTGTTCCAGGCGCAGTGGTACGACGGTATCATCGTGCAGGTGGTCGAGACGATGCGCGACTATATGCAGGATTACCAGACGTACCTCAATGCGTCGTTGTTCGAGCTGCTCGTCGAGGATCTACTTGACGCCTTCCTCGTCACGTACCTGACCGCGCTCGCGAACACGCAGAAGCTACGTATGCCCGCGGCCGCGGAGCGCATAAAGGACGACGTCGCGGAGGCGTTCAAGTTCTTCAGCACGCTCAAGCCTGCCAAGGAACTCGAGTCATACTTCGAGGTCGTCGAGATGGTGCTCTCACTGCTCGAGGCATCCAAAAGCCTCGCGTTCCTCTCATTCTGGTCCTTTGCGAAGGTCCACGGGCCGAATCTGGCCTTCGTCGAGGGGCTGATGAAGGCGCGCGGGGATCTAGACCGTTCGTCTGTCAACGAGGTGATGGACAGCATCAAACGCAAGGTGAAAGAGGAGAACCTGACCGATCGTGAGTCGTTTCTTCCACTGTCAGAGCCGATTGATTGACGCTTTGGTTTAGCACCTGAGCCTACGATAATGAAGAAAATCACGATCGAGGGTACGTTCTCGCGTTTACTACGGACTGGAAAATCATAAACGCTTCTACTGCATTGTACTATACCGAACACCCACACACGTACATTGCGATATGTATTATTGTACGAGTACGTACGTACTGTACATCAGGGCTACTCGGACAGGAGCTGGATAGGATTAAATTATTATGTAGCCGGGCCGCGGACCCTGGGCGACGCATTCACCATTTGTCTCCCTTTCTCCCTTGTAGTCTCCCTGTACCTTTCCTTACCAGGGCCAATTCCACTCGTACCTATTCCCCTATGCCACGAAGAGAAAATGCCAATAATCCCGCGTCTGCGCAAGCGCAACAGGAGGCCGTCTCAGAGGGCATCGAAAACTTTGAACTGCCCCGCGCGCTAGTGACACGAATCGCGAAATCAGCCGTGCGCTGTCGTTTCTCGTATCGTTATATGGGAGCTCTCTTTTCACACTGGTTTGGCAGGTTCCGGAAAACGTGAAGTTACAGAAAGACACGGTTCTCTCACTTGTCAAAGGCGCGACAGTGTTCATCAATTACCTCGGTGCGTCATCTACGCTGTCCGTCTCGCACTTTTTTTTCTGACGCAAAACCCACAGCTGCTACGTACGTCGTGCGATATTAAACCAATTAGAAGTCACCCATAACCTGATTGCATTTGCGCAGAGCGCACGAGGTCTCGACCTCTAAACAGCACAAAAGCATCTCCGCGTCGGACGTGTTCAAAGCCTTAGAGCTCATCGAATTTGCCGACCTGATCCCACCACTGCAAGCCGAGCTACAAGGTACGCCGTCTTCTCACTCTTGTTTCCCTTCCCACTCCCCAACACCATTTAACAGTCTACCGCGAGCTCTCCAAGAGCAAAAAGGGGTCCACCGCAGGCGGCGCGTCAAGCAGCGCACCACCAGCGCGTAGCAAGACCGGTGGAAGTGGCTCAGCAGCACCACGCGGGAAGGGCAAGGAGCGCGCGGCCGACTCGGCCGACTCGCACGTCTCTGCGCCGCTGCCTGGTGCGCTCGGTGCGCTCTCGCTTGACCCGCAGCCCGACGTGCAGGTCTATGCACCTGATGCTGATGCGGAGACACATGCTGTGGCGGAGCTGGAGCCGGAGCTGGACGTCGGAGAAGGTGAGGGCGAAGGCGAGGGAGAGGGAGAGGGAGAAGGCGATGTTGAAGGTGACGGTGTGGATGAGGATGAGGACGAAGATCAGACTGAGCCTGAAGTCGGGCTTGATGATGCGGAGGAGGACGAGCCCGACGATGTGGACGAGCCTGAGGCGGATGAAGGTGTTGATGTTGACGTTGACGTTGACCGCGGTGTAGATGTTGACGTTGACATGGACATTAATGCACCCGAGGACGGGGACGATATGGAGTGATGGAGTGATGTAGAACGCTGTATGCTGTAGTTGGATTCACGTACTTACCAACAAGCTGAATATCGCTGTAAGATATCGCGACGACGGTGCTAGGACTGTGCTAGGATCACGATGAGACCATAGAAAACACCCTTCCTCTGCCATTTTCCCCCACTCAGTTGTACGAGTTATGTTTCTTTATTCACGGAAGACTGATTCCCGGTCTTTGCATTATCAAGGACGCGTGTACCCTACACGACGCGCACGCGTGCTTAATGCCCTCGCTGAGCGTAAGGTCATACCAGAAAGGAAAGATTCCCAATCAAGGTGACGTGCAGTTTCCAATACACTGTCTGTTCTCCTGACTCCAGCTTCACGTCCGCGACGCGTAACGACGACGCGTAATATACTGGTGCCCAAATCTAAGCGCTACGCGTAGATAAGAGGGAGCTGCACGTGCTCGCGGCTTCTTAAATAGGGCGGACCAATTCTAGATTCGCTTGACTCACCAACGCCGACCCTTTCCAACTTCCGTCATTTTCAAGAAACAAACAGAACGACAAACCATTGTGAAAGCTCGACAACTTCCCTAAACGCACGATGGACCAGGTCGTCCTCGCCTCCATCGATGCCGACGCGTCCGCCCAAAAGGATTTCCAGTAAGTGTTGCTGGCATCAATACAGCCCAGAGCCGTTGATGATACTGACTTTGCCTTGGGGCTATTATTCTAGTTTATGGACCCACCCGCTACTCATCCCGTCATACTTCGCGCTTCTTTCCATCGTCGTTCTCGTCGTCCAGGCCATCTTGTCGTCTGGCCCGGTTCGAAGGTTTCGCGGCAAAGACGCGCCGCAAGCAGCGGCCGGCAGCGATTCCGGTGCCACCGCAAGTGCCACTGGGACTGGTTTCGTGTCTGCTGTCAAGGACCATGTGCAAATATCAGGGGGATCAGTCATCTTCCTTTACCAGGTCACGCGGCTCGTCGTCGTTCTCACACTCCTCAGCCTCGAGATATTCAGCTTCGTGCAAGATGAAGCACAGGACCATGCCTCCCCGTCTTCTGCATTAAGTGCACTCGGCAAGTGGGGTAAGAAGCGTAAGGGTAAACACCGCTATGGTGGTTCGCTCACCAAACGTGAATGGCTTGATCTCACGCTTTGTCTGACCTACGTGCGTCACCGAAGTTTTTTTTTGAGTTCGCGTTCTCACTCGAGTCATGATAAATTGATTATACAGCTGTATGTGGCGTTCTTGGCGTTAGTGACAGTTACGGCCCGGAGAGTCCGCGCGTCGATCACTTCGTGCCATCTCACTTCACTCTTGCTTGGGACCTTCGCCGTCTATGCTTATCGCAACATCTGGCCACTGCTTACTTTCACACTATCGCCTGCGGATGCATATGAAGGCGCCTTGCTATGGGTCAAAATTGGCCTTCTGGCTTTCGCAGCCATCGTGGTACCCCTGCTCGTCCCGCGCCTGTATATTCCGATTGATCCCAAGGTGAAATAGTCTCTTGCTATGTCGTATTTTCGATCTCTGACTCCCTCCGCAGAACCCGCAACAAGCCATCAACCCTGAACAGACTGCCCCACTTCTATCGATGATGTTGTATACCTTCCTTGATCAAATCGTTTTCTTGGCGTATCGTGTTCCACATCTATCGCATGACATGTTACCACCACTCGCGGACTATGACTATACTAAGAATCTCGTTCAAAGGAGTTTCAAAGCAGGTTCACCTCGGTTACTACGCAGGTGTTTTGCTAACATGCACTACTAGCACTTGGATAGTTTCTCTGGTAGTCCCAAGAGGCACATCTTCTGGGGACTCATGGCTGCCTTCCGTATGATCCATACGTGTTGTCAAGTTTTCGGTCGCTTATGGTTTACCTAGGTCGTGAATACATTCAACTAGCAATCCTCGTCATCATTCGAGTCTTCTCGACCCTCATGGCACCCTTAGGGATGAACCAGCTCTTACTGTATGCGTTCTGCTTGACGGTCTGCACGCATATACTCAGCGCGTCCCTTCCAGTTACCTCGAAAACCACGGGGAAGGCTCCGTCGTTCGACCATGGGTTTGGGTCGCGTACCTTTTCCTGGGACCTGCGATCGGAACCATGGCTTTCCAGTGGTATATTTTCATCTCGGTCAGTGATTGAGGATATTTACGATATGCCGAGTCCCTCATGCACTGACCTTGTTTTCAGACAGGCACAGTCGTGCGCGTCACTGCCATCACCACACAACTCGTCTTCGAGCACGCACTGCGCATCCGCGTGAAAGCCGAGACCACGTCTTCCCCCGCGGCCACGCCAACTGGCACTCCCGAGGGTCGCAGCGAAGCCACGACACCGGATAATGGTTCAGTGATCGAAATCAATATAGATTCCGAGGACGCGGGCAGGGGCAGCAGTGAGGAGGCTCAGAGCGAGCCATCGACGACCGCAGCGTCGAGCATCAAGGGCAAGCGAAAAGACGAAGCTCCGGGATCCGACAGCGGAAAGGAGGACGGTGACGAGCCGGGCGGTTCGAGCAATCTGGTTGGAAAGATGAACAATCTCGTCTCGACTGATTTGGAGAACCTCGTCGACGGACGGGATATCTTGCTTCTCGGTTTGTCGTCGTCACCTTCCCCTGCACTTGTCTTTGTTTTGATGAATATTTATTTCCTTTAGTGTTGTATTTCCCGCTGCAAGTCGTGATGTGCATCTGGTTCTTGTATAACATTCTTGGATGGAGCGCATTCGTTGGGTTGGGTGTGATGATCGCCCTCTTCCCAATCCCGGGCACCGTTGCAGGAAAAATCCAGAAAGTACAAAAGGAGTCCATGAAGCGTGTGAGTATCTTGCCCGATCAATACTTTGCTGTCGAGTTTGACTTTGCTATTAGACGGACGCACGTGTGCAGGCTGCTACGGAAAGTAAGTCGCAGCCCCAAGTATGTGCTGTGCGAGTGCTGACGGTTCTCATTTTACAGCTATGGGCATTTTGCGTATGATCAAGCTGTTCGGATGGGAGCCTAAGATCGCCGCGCGGCTTGCTGAGAAGAGGGAGCAAGAGCTGCATTACATCAAGATACGCCAGATTTTGAATTTGATCAACGGAAACATCAAGTGGGTGCTTCCAGCTTCTTCCATAATCTCTCTAATGTGATCATCTAGCTATGTCATACCCGTCATCACAGTGCGTCGCCTCGTTCTTTGAGGCTTTCTGATTTCTTCTGACTGACAACTCCGGGAAGATGGTTGTTACCTACGTCACTTACGTGCGTATTCGCGACTCTCGCGTGAATGTCTGAACTGACCTGCCTCGTAGACGGCGATTATGAAGCGCGCGCTTACTCGTGCGTTTCATGTTCTTCCAGAAATGGGGCCCATCCTGACTTTTTTGCAGCATCCGCCGTATTTTCGTCCATGGCCGGTCAGTTTGAGGACCCTCATTGACGCGTGATTGGGACTAACCGTTTCCAGTTTTCGATCTTCTCCGCGACCAGCTTCACACAATCTTTTGGATGATCCCTATGTTTATACAGGCGAGGGTCTCCCTCGACCGCGTAAACGATTTCTTGCATAATGTGAGCCAATCCCTGTTCGCTCTACTGCTTGACATATTAAACTCTTTTGCAGACCGAGTTGCTAGACGAGTTCGCGGACGCCGAGAAGGGCTCTGAGCGCGTGATGCTGACCGACGCGTCCCACTTCGACCAAGACGTAATCGGGTTCCAGAATGCGAGCTTCACCTGGTCAAATGAGGAGGCCGACGGAACGCTCACGCCTTCCCGACGCAGGTTCACCCTCCGCGTGAGGGGCGAGCTGCTCTTTAAGCGTGGTTGCATTAACCTTATCATTGGGCCGACTGGCTCCGGCAAGACGTCGTTGCTGATGGCGCTTCTCGGCGAGATGCATTTTGTACCTATGAGCCCCGACTCTTGGTACCATCTCCCGAGGGCGGGCGGCGTCAGTTACGCTGCGCAGGAATCGTGGGTACAGAACGAGACTATCAGAGTGAGGACGATCAACGTGCTCGTGTTTGTGCTTTGTATTCTAAACGAGAAGCACAGGATAACATCTTATTTGGAGCTCCATACGACGAGGAGAGATACAACAAAGGTAGTTCGCTCTCAGTCATCATATATGGGTAACTAAGCCGATCTCGTTTCAAGTCATTTATCAGTGCGGTTTGCAACGCGATCTCAGCTTGTTCGATGCAGGTGACAAGACTGAAGTCGGAGAGAAGGGTTTGACGCTGAGGTAGCGTAGCAAGCCGACTCTTACACGTCACGACCTCCTACTGACCTGATTTGCTCGGATCATAGCGGTGGTCAGAAGGCTCGTGTCACTCTCGCTCGGGCCGTTTACTCTTCAGCTCAAATTCTCATCCTGGATGACGTGAGTGGTTTTACTGCACATTTTCCTTGCGCCGGTTATACTGACATCAATCTTCTAAAGGTTCTAGCCGCCTTGGACGTTCATACTGCGCGTTGGATCGTCGACAAGTGCTTCAAAGGCGACTTGATTCTTGGAAGAACGGTTCTACTTGTCGTAAGTCACGTTTTTCTATGCGCGCATCTGTGTACTTATCGCCTTTCCCAACACTTTCCAGACTCACAACGTCGCGATGGCTAGCCCTATTGCCGACTACGTCGTTTCCCTCGGCCAAGACGGTCGGATCGCCTGCTGCGGTACAGTCTCTGACGCGCTCAAGAAAGACAAGACTCTGGCAAAGCAGCTCACTGAGGGCGCCCGCGCCATCAAGGACGATGAGAAGAAGATCGACCCAGAGGAGCCTGACGAGGTGGCGAAGCCGGGTGACGGTAAACTAATTTTAGCCGAGGAGATCGCCGAAGGACACGTGAGCTGGGACGCAAGTGAGCGCTCAATCCGTATTTCAGACTGGAGCTCATTGATGTAACTCCCAAAAGTTAAGCTGTTTGTTCACGGTTTGGGAGGAACGCACCCAGTCCTGTTTTGGATATTATTTGTTGGCGGCTTGGTGCTTTGTGACACCGTCTTGACCATACAGACGTGGTTCATGGGCTACTGGGCTGAGCAATACGACATCTATCCGCCGGAGGAGGTTAACATCACTTTGTAGGCTTCAAAGTGGTTTCCGTCATTCTTTTACTGATTGTTCTTGGTCTTTTCGTTCGCTAGCTACCTGACAATCTACGGACTTATCTTACTCGTGGCAGTGATCAGCTACACGGCCGGGTCGGGTGTGTATGTGTTTGGAGGTCTAAGGGCTTCAAGATCGATCCACAAGCAACTGATCGAGTCTGTCCTGGGTACAACCCTGAGGTGCATCTCCCAATCTCTTGAAACTGGCATCTACTGATATCACTCGTAGGTGGTTGGACACGACCCCAACATCACGAGTCATCACTCGCGTCACGCAGGATATCCGCGCTTGTACGTATTTACACCCTCCCACGAGCAAGAACGCACAGATTTCACAACCTCTCTTCCTCTAGTGGACGGCCCAGTCTCCAACTCCTTCAGCTGGTTCATCGAAATCTCAGCTACCATGCTCCTCAAGTTCCTCGCTGTAGTATACCTCACACCAATATTTTCCGTGCCCGGAGTCTCCATCGCCGTGCTCGGCGCTTGGCTCGGCCGTGTCTACATGAAAGCGCAGATCGCGATCAAGCGCGAGATGAGCAATGCCAAGGCGCCCGTGCTGGGCCACTTTGGCGCGTCCGTCGCTGGACTCAGTGCGTCTGTTCCTGGTGATAGATTTCGGATCGGTCTGACGTTTCCAACCTCTTTCAAGCGTCTATTCGTGCATATGGCGCACAGCTTGCGTTCCGCGAAGAGTCGTATAGGCGGATCGATAAGTACTCGAGGGCTGGCCGGGCATTCTACAACATGAATAGGCACGTCGAGTTCATCGGGGCGCTTCTGCAATGTAAGGCAGAGATCTAACTGGATCGACTCTGCTGCAGATGGATCAGCTTGCGGATAGACTTCCTAGGCGGATTGTTCGCTGCTGGCCTCGCAGCCTACCTGATCTATGTACCGCGTGCAAGTTCCCTTCCCTCGGACATCGGCTTCTCTCTCACTATGGCCAGTACGTTGCGCGTTTTAACTATAACTAGCGATCGCCGATTGATATTCCCAGTTGGATTCAGTGGTCTGATTCTCTGGTGGGTGCGCATATTCAACGACTTTGAGGTCAACAGTGAGGACTCTTCACCTTCTGCGACTTTCCCAGCATATATCTGACGATTCTTCTTTTCAGGCAACAGGTGAAGAGACCTTTTTCCTTTTTTTTGTGCGAGGAGACGCTCATTGAAGCTTCATGCAGCTTGGAGCGTATGCACTCGTACATCAACGCTGAACAGGAGCCAAAGTCAACCGAGCAGGGCATTCCCCCGGCATACTGGCCGGCAAGCGGAGACCTTAGGGTCGAGAAGCTCTCTGCACGTTATTCTCTCGTACGTAACATGTCGGTCCTCGGGATGTGCGTTCGGTTCGACCAAATGTCACTACCTTTAGGAAGGGCCAAAGGTTCTCCACGACATTTCTTTCCACATCAAATCCGGTGAACGCGTTGGCGTTGGTGAGTACCTATAGTCGTATCTTAGGCTGGTACCTGACTAAAGGAACAGTCGGTCGCACGGGGAGTGGCAAGGTATCTGTTCTCAGCTTGATCATTTCTTGAAGCCGCGCCTGATAAACTCTCATCAGAGCTCTCTGACACTGTCGCTACTCCGCTGCATATTCACGGAAGGTAGCGTGTTCTACGATGACAGGCTCACGAGCTCGATCAACCTAGACGCTCTCCGCTCGAACATCACCATCATACCTCAAATCGTGAGGATATCCGCCGTTTCTCCCCTTCCTTATCCCACTGAACTCGCTTGATTCACGTAGCCCGAATTGCTGAGCGGCTCTCTACGAGAGAACCTTGACCCGTTCTCCCAATACGACGACGCAACGCTGAACAGCGCCCTACGCGCATCAGGGCTCTTCTCCCTACAAAGCGATGACGAGGACGGCCGCCTCATGCTCGATAGCCAGATTTCGAGCGGCGGGGGTAACCTCTCCGTTGGCCAGCGACAGATATTGGCGCTTGCGCGTGCGATTGTACGCGGTAGCAAACTGCTCATTCTCGACGAAGGTGCGCGCGTTTTTGTTTTCCCTTGGTTTCCTGCTCTGGCTGATCATTTTTGGCGATTGCAGCGACGTCTGCCATTGGTAATGGTTTCTCATTCGTTGTTTTGGATGCGATGCTGACGTAGCTCGGGGTGCAGATTACAAGACGGATACGATCATACAGACATCCCTCCGGAACGAGTTGGATGGAGACGTGACGCTGATCACAGTTGCGCATCGTCTACAAACGATTATCGACGCTGATAAAGTCGTGAGTCACTTTTCCTATCCCTACACTGCGAAACCGAGCTTAAGAAAAACATCATAGATGGTCCTGGATGCTGGTCGAATTGTGAGTTTCTCCCGTCACGTGCTCTCCTCAAAACTCAAAAATAAAAATAAAATAAAAGGTCGAGTTTGACAAGCCCAGTGAACTTCTAAAAATGGAAAACGGTAGGTTCCGTTCGTTGGTCGACGAGAGCGGGGACAGAGACCTACTTTACTCGATGGCTTCACATGGAGGGACTACGACGACGACGACGTCACCATGAAAGACAGGACAACACATATCTACCACTTCTTTATCTCTCGGTTTATATAGCGTGGGGGAGTAGCTGAGCGCATTACATGCAGACAAACTAAATAAGGACGCGAATAATACCACCCTGTCTGCCTCCGCCAAAGCTCAAACAACTCAGACCCTTCATCAACCATTTCAACCAGAAAATTCAAAGTCCATCGATAAATTGGGCTGACTTTCCAACTGTAGAGAAGGTGGTACGTAGCCGGTCGAAAGGAAAAATCATAGTTCGAATGCTGGGACCTCGGCTAGGACATGTCCATAAGGAATTGGAAAATATATGGGGACGAGAAGAGGTGCCAAGAATACATGGTATGGAAAGAAAAATAGGAACTGGGTATATGAAGAGAGAGATGAAGGTAAAAGTACAAGTTGAGAGTGCATACATGATACAATATGCAGGATCGTTCGTGTGTAGTAAACCTACGGAGATCCAGAGGTACAGGGGTACACCTGCACACGCACATACTGTACAGCTAACAAGGGTTAATGGGAGGTCAAGAAAATTCGGGGTGGAGTGGGGGACGCAGACCTCTTAACCCTAACCCTAACAAGCCCACCCACTCATCGTTCTGATTGATCCATCACACAGGTCACGCCCAGGGCGGACAGTCTCGTCGTCGAAAAAAGGGCTGAAATCAACCCAAGTTGCAGAGTCTACGACGGATAGCTTGGAGGTCGTGATGCCTTACACGCAGCGCGCCGACCGCGTACGGGGCCGCTCACATTCTCAGGGCACTGCGACCCGCAATCGATGTCCACGCTCGCCGGGCGGAGTACCAAGATAGACATCAGGGGGACCAGAGTGGCTCTGCGGCGACTACGGAAGCTGAGGGGCACTGTGGTGCGTTGGAGCACAGTGGACGATCGGAGGCTCGAGGAGGCGGTCGTTCAGGCGCGGATGGGGCTGTTGTTCGTTGGGTTAAAGACGTAGAGACCGTTCGCTTTGGCGATGGCTATAACTATATTATGTACCGGCTTACTCAAGTGAAGACACCGAGAATGAGGGGACTTCAGCCGAGGGAGCTGCTTATCGAGAGAAGGCCTCACACCGTCACACGCTCGGGAATCGGCGGAAGTTGGATTGCGAGGGTGTAAGTGCTACATGAAGTTCTGTAACTTCAGGTGAACGAAAATGGATCTTATAAAACAATCAAACAAGGGGCTGACCACGTAACCTCCACACTCGCGCCTGAGCCAAGAATTTCGCATATGATTTACTACTTCAAGTTTGCCTATTTCGAGTTCGTCGTATGAAAATAGGACTGCCTCTCGTTTCCAATCCACGAGGAACATGTCTGGAGAGTAATGATTAGCTCGCTGTCGGCATCTCAGGTCTGCGAAGCGACCGACCTCGAACCATTGCGCCCCGTCCTTCTGGTGCCTTCATTACCGAGAAAACTCCCGGCTGTCGTCGTCGCTATCAGAATGGCCGTCAAGCCGCCTGGTTGCACCGAATACTCGTGGAGGTCTATGAGCGGGACAGATTCGGCGACACTCATTGGAACAGTCGCTGGTGTGGCTTGGCCTCGTACACGGGACGATCAAGCAAGTATGGGTGGCGCCGCGCCGTTTCCTTTCGCCCTTGCCCCTTTCGTCCTTTGTCCTTGTCCATTCCCTTTTGCCCTTTTGCCCTCATTGCGTCATTGCCAGTGATTACTGTTATTACGACCTTTTCGTCCTAGCCATCCACACAGACCTCTTCGAATACACCATGTCCCAGGATCCGTCTGCTTCGACCCCTTCCCGAAACTTCCAGACCATCTTTGCGGACGCTTTGAAGCAGTACAAAAAGCGGACGAAGAAGGACATTGCCGCTCATAGCCTGGCCGCCCAGATCGAGTCATGCGACTCTCCCAATGCCGTTCTCACCGTGCTTCAAACCCAAGTTCAGACGTTTGATCCATCTTCAAGTGCCAACGAAAGGTGGACAACATTGTTGGGTCCGACCATCACTGTGTTGTACGCATTCTCCGGGTTCCTCAGTAACACTGCTGGGCCGGTAAATCGGGAGACATTAAGCTTGAGACATACCCTCTGACCTGCGTGATCATAGGTATTCACACCAGGAGCTGCAATTTTTACTGGCATTGGAGTCCTACTCCAAGTGAGTATCTTCCTTAATCGGGCACGGATGTCTTGGTGACCATATGCCACTTAGCTCGTCAAGCGCGCCCACGCTACCGAAGATATTCTTATTGATCTGTTTGACCGCATGAAATATTTTTTCATGCGACTTGAAAAATACATCGCTGTCCAACCGACGGCAGCCATGACGGAAATCATCGTGAAGATCGTGGTTGAGGTTATTTCTATCCTTGGGATCGCGACGAAGGAAATCGAGCAGGGACGATTCAGTACGCCCTCCCTCGCTGATATATTGCCGAAATTTGACGTTTCACGCAGACAAATACGTCAAGAAGTTGTTTGGAATGCATGGTCTTGAGGAAGCGTTTCAACGGGTGGACAAACTTACGCAAGAAATCCTGACTATCGCTGCACGGATTGATGAAGAGACACAAGCAGTGTCTAAGCATGTCAGCGATCTAAACCGTTCGTAATCTCCCAACTTGATCACCGACAATCACGATGGCTCGACCTCTTTCATAGGGAACCTGTCGGGCAAGACCCTTCGACAATGGATCGATCCCCCCGATCGGTGTTCTAATTTCTACGCTGCTTCTGACGCTCACCACGAGGGTACTGCAGCGTGGCGCATTGAAAGGAAGACTTCTGCCGATTGGATGGCATCTGGTTCCTTGTTATGGATTCACGGAAAACGTAAATAAAAATATACCATCACCGCAGTCTTAATCGTCACTAATGACTCTTGGATTAATAGCTGGCTCTGGGAAGACTATTCTCAGGTACGTTACCCCCCACGTCGAGTTGCCTGATCGCACTCAAATTCGACAAGCTCCGTAATCATCCGGGATATCGAATCCATGCGCAATGATGACGGTTCGGCTTTCTTGGCCTATTTTTACTTCGATTTCAAGGACGAAGGAAAAAAAGACTCCCGTGCTCTATTATCATCCCTTCTTGACCAACTCTCGGACCAATCTGATCAGTTCCGTGACATTCTTCGCGGATTATACTCGGAACACGAAGATGGATCGAAACAACCGCATCACGACGCACTTGTTCGATGTCTCAAGGGTATGCTCACGATCGCCGGATCAGCTCCCGTCTATCTGGTATTGGATGCTCTCGACGAGTGTCCCAATGATTTAAGTCATCCAACGTCGCGTGAGTTGGTCCTGGAGCTTGTGAAAAAACTTGTCGAACTTCCCCACACGAATCTGCATTTATGTATAACAAGTCGCCCTGAGTTGGACATTCGCACCATTATTAAGCCTCTGGCAACTCAAGAAATATCCCTGCATGACGAAAGCGGGCAAAATCGGGACATCAATGCTTATGTCACTTTTATTGTTCAGTCGGTGAAGCATTGGCGAGACGATGACAAGAAAATGGTGATTGATAAACTGACGGAGGATGCGGATGGAATGTAAGGGCGTGTTCGAGTGATCATACCGTTCTCTAATGCTGCCAAACAGGTTTCGATGGGTTTACTGCAAATTGGAGGTTCTGCGACAATGTCACCGGAACGATCTGCGTCGTATCCTCAAGGAATTTCCGCCATCACTGGACGAGACGTACCAGCGTATCCTGAAGGAGATCAATGGCGCGAACGCGAAACAAGCGCATAGACTTTTGCAATGTCTCGTAGCGGCCCATCGTCCACTCCGGGTCGAGGAGCTCGCGGTTGTACTCGCATTAGACGTCGACGCCGGAGGGGTCCCAAGGTTCAACGCCGAGTGGCGTTGGGAAGACCACGAAGCTGCGGTGCTGTCAACCTGTTCCAGTTTGGTTTCCGTAGTCAACCACGGCGGCTCCCGGGTTGTTCAATTCTGCCATTTCTCCGTAAAGGAATTCTTAATGTCGGATCGCCTCTCATCAACGGAAGGCATCTCCCAGTTCCATATTTCCCACGAACCTTCCAACGCGGTTCTTACCCAGGCCTGCCTCGGTGTTTTACTCAGCGAGGACGGCCCCACCAAGGGCCCCACCTCTGAAGACAGTGCCGGGGGCATTCCTCTTTCCGAATATGCTTCCGAAAATTGGCTCGAGCATGCCCTGGTTGGGAATGTGGAGTTACAAGTAAAGGACGCACTGGATTGTCTCTTTGACCGGGACAAGCCACATTTTGAGGCACTTCTCCGCCGAGAAGGCATATCCCGCGAACTCCGATCCTCAGACAAAGATCCGAAAGGCGTGCTGACCCCAGCCTTTCCTTTTTCCGTCGCTGTCAAATTGGGACTCCGTGGTCTAGCGGAGCGCCTGGTAGTAGCCAATCCACCACAAGTAACTGAATTCCGTTTCCATGGGTGTACCCTGTTACATTTGGCAGTGCGCGATGAGGCAATTGAGGTTACTCGATTGCTACTCGCGCATGGTGCCGACAGAAATTCACGCCCAGACCACCCGACTCCACGACACATTGCTTCACCCCAGCGTCACTCTGAGAAGCTGCTAGACGGCAGTTTAGACGAGATCGGCAAGATCGAGAATAGTCTGCAGAAGAGCGACGCACACGCGAGCTCCGAGGGAAGCAGTGACGATGATATGCGCTGCGGGGAGGAATGGGGCTTCACTCCACTGCATCTAGCAGTCTCACAGGGACACCTCGAATTGAGTCGAATGCTACTCGAGCACGAAGTGGACCCGCGCATGCATGACAACAACGGAGACACCCCACTTCATTTGGCAGCGTCCGGTTGTCACCTCGAGATTATTCGCATACTACTTGAATACAATGCGGAGGTCAATTCCCGGAATGAAGACGGATCTACCCCATTACTCATAGCGTCGTCAAAGGGAGATCTCGACATTTTGCGGTTACTCCTGGAACACGAGGCGGATGCGTTTGTCCATGACAATAGTGGAAGCACGCCACTTCATTTCGCCGTAATCGGAGGCCACGTTGAAGTTGTTCGTATGCTACTTGAGCGCAAGGCGGAGGTCAATTCCCGGAATCAAGACGGATCCACCCCTTCACACATAGCGTCGTCTAAGGGAAAGCTTGACATCTTGCGGTTACTTCTGGTACACGGGGCGGATGCGTTCGTCCATGACAACAGCGGAAACTCGCCACTCCATTTTGCCGTAATCGGAGGCCACCTTGAAGTTGCTCGTGTGCTACTTGAGTGCAAGGCTGATGCTGATGCCCTGCGTGACAAGGGATTGACCCCATTACATCAAGCATCACAGAGTTGGTGGAGGGGAGACCCAGACATTGTGCAGCTCGTGAGGCTCTTCCTGGACAATGGCGAGAATGTGAACGTGCACGACAAACGTGGAAACACCCCACTCCATTTCGCGGCATACGAAGGTGACCTCGAAGTTGCTCGCACGCTACTTGAGTTCAAAGCAGAGGTCGATTCCCTGAATGACGACGGATTGACGCCATTACAACTAGCATTAGAAGGTCGGCGCGAAGGATACCCAGACATTATGAGACTCTTGCTGGATCATGGCGCGAATGTGGAAGCGCACGACAAAGGTGGAAATACCACACTCCATTTCACGGCATCCGGAGGTGACCTCGAAGTTACTCGCATGCTACTTGAGTTCAAGGCGGAGGTCAATTCCCTAAATCAAGATAGATATACCCCATTGCTCATGGCGTCGTCGAAGGGAAATCTCGACATTTCGCGGTTACTTCTGACACACGGGGCGGATCCGTTTGTCCACGACAACAACGGAAGCACTCCACTCCATCTAGCCACAATCGGACGTCACTTCGAAGTTGCTCGCAGTCTCCTTGAGTACAAGGCCGACGTAAATACCTTGGATGGCGGTGGATGGACCCCATTACACAAAGCATCACAGTGTTGGTGGAAGGGAGACCCAGAGATTGTGCGGCTCGTGCGGCTCTTGCTAGACAATGACGCGAATGTGGAAGTGCAGGACAAACATGAAAACACCGCACTGCATTTCGCGGCATCTGAAGGTCACCTCGAAGTTGTTCGCATGCTACTTGAGTTCAAGGCGGAGGTCGATTCCCGGAATCAAGACAGATCTACTCCGTTACTCATAGCATCGTCGAAGGGAAATCTCGAGATCTCGCGGTTACTTCTGACACGCGGGGCGGATCCGTTTGTCCACGACAACAACGGGAGCACTCCACTCCATCTAGCCACAATCGGACGTCACTTCGAAGTTGCTCGCAGTCTCCTTGAGCACAAGGCCGACGTAAATGCCTTGGATGGCGGTGGATGGACCCCATTACACAAAGCATCACAGTGTTGGTGGAAGGGAGACCCAGAGATTGTGCGGCTCGTGCGGCTCTTGCTAGACAATGACGCGAATGTGGAAGTGCAGGACAAACATGAAAACACCGCACTGCATTTCGCGGCATCTGAAGGTCACCTCGAAGTCACTCGCATGCTACTCGAGTTCAAGGCAGAGGTCAATTCCCGGAATCGAGACAGATCTACTCCGTTACTCATAGCATCGTCGAAGGGAAATCTTGACATTTCGCGGTTACTTCTGACACGCGGGGCGGATCCGTTTGTCCACGACAACAACGGGAGCACTCCACTCCATCTAGCCACAATCGGACGTCACTTCGAAGTTGCTCGCAGTCTCCTTGAGCACAAGGCCGACGTAAATGCCTTGGATGGCGGTGGATGGACCCCATTACACAAAGCATCACAGTGTTGGTGGAAGGGAGACCCAGAGATTGTGCGGCTCGTGCGGCTCTTGCTGGACAATGACGTGAACGTGAATGCGCGCGACAAAGGTGGAAACACCGCACTGCATTTCGCGGCATCCGAAGGTCACCTCGAAGTTGTTCGCATGCTACTTGAGTTCAAGGCGGAGGTCAATTTCCGGAATCAAGACGGATCTACCCCATCACTCATAGCGTCGTCGAAGGGAAACCTTGACATTTTGCAGTTACTTCTGGCACACAGTGTTGAGGAGTGATGTGTTCACGTACGTCACGACTTGATGTGAGGTTCTGCCGCGGCTCACGTGAGGACTCGCACACTTGATCAGTCATAGAGTGGTGTGCGCCTAGACCAATCACACCCTGAGTTTTCTAATCAAGAGCGATCCTGCGTACCCATAATTGGGTGATATCCTTTTTCTTTATCTTCCTTTATCACATGCTTCTGTAGTGTACTTGAGATGTATTTAAGTATGCGCCCTGTTTTAGTCCTGGCTCCATTCCTCTCACGTCTTTTGGTGAGGCTGCTACGCAACCTCTGCTGTGAACTGACACACAGGGCGGATGCGTTTGTCTTTGACAACAGCGGAAGCACTCCACTCCATTTCGCCATAATCAGAGGTCACCGGTCACCGATCACCTTGAAGTTACTCGCATGCTACATCAGTTCAAGGCGGAGGTCAAATCCCTGGATTGACGCCATTACAACGAAAATTAAAGGGTCAGCACAAAGACATTATGAGATTTTTGCTAGACCATGTCGCAAATGTGAATGTGTACGACAAACGTGACCAACGAGACTATATATAGCGTCTACGTTACGAGTTACGATTTCCCTGCGTATTTACTGAGTGGTGACTCTTGATGCAGCGATCCACTGGAACCAAGGATCATTTTTCCACAAGATCCTGTGCCTATTAGCTGCATTTTATGTACAATATAGTGTTTGTGTTTTATCATTCAGACTCGGAGTAGAAACCCGATCCAAACGACATACAGTAACACTTGCAGTAACACGTAAGATTTGGCATGACGAGTGACCATATTTACGGAAAAGGAACATAGCAGACATCTCGTACTGATTGATGCATTGACGATCGATGATCTATTGCATTTGTAGAATATGAGACTTGTTTCTCTCTTCTGATCCCCAAGTGCCCACAAGGAGGCTGTGGTCCTGTGGAACCTTTCCTCTCCTTCCTAAAAAGGTCATAGACCTAACCCTAAACTCGGACTTCATTGAACTCACACCATGACTTTTGCCTCGCCACAGCGCCACAGGAGGGGAAGTGGACCAAGGAAGAACATACCAAGGCCGATCTGTTGGCGTCGTTCTACTTCAGGATGAACTCGCTTTGCGGCGATGCAGGGAGCATCATATGAAAAACAAGGTGAGTTCCCCAACCCCAGGCTCTCTTACCTTTGACGATCTTCCTCATCCCCACTTGCACATTTGCTTTTCCGGTCACTTTGTGTATCTCGATATGTATTTCCTCAAGGACCAACGTATTGGTAACTGTGATACGGCATACAGACGAATGTATATGAGTCCAAGCGAGTGTGGCCGTAATTGTACCTTCGTGATTGCCTCGGTCTGAATGTTTCGGTAGTAAGGTCGACGCGCGCCGCGAGGCTCGCAGAGGACGTGCTGCTATTATTTCCCACCGCGACCGCCTGTAAACTGCGCAAGCTGTTCGATGGGGATCGCGACGCTGGCGACCGTGGCGAGTTTGCGCACGACAGGCTAAGGCTCGAAATTGACTGAAGTGCGTGTTCGCCTGTTGCGGTTCTCGCTGTCGCGTGAGAATTATGGTCCACTTCGGTTACCGTTTCCCTCTGGGATCACGTTGGCTTCTTTGGTTAGCGACGTGACGGAGGAGCGAGTGAGAAAGATGAATTGAAAATAGTCGAAGTGCAACTGGTATAACACCAGTGATGGAACATAACACCGAAAGTCAAGTGCGTGATGCAGTGGAGAAACGAGTACTTGTCGAAGTGGATCACTGGAGAGGCTCTTTGGGGGAGGCGTGCACCATTCTCAGATACAATACGAAGACAGCCAGGGGTAGTATTAGAAGAGGGAGAACTCACTTTGTTGTTCATATGATGCTCCCCGTATCGCTGCTGCAGCTCCTCGAGCGGCAGTTGCCCTAAAGCGAACGATGCAAACACGATGAGTTGGCCCCTTCTGCGCACTTCTTTACTTTGATACACCACTTCCTCTCCAACTGTCTCCGTATTCCACGGGGGTCGCACGTGGTGGGATGTTTCTGCTCGATGCAAAGCAGAACGACGTCTTGGTTAGAATTCTCCAATCCGGGACCGTGGATGTACCCGTGGCCCCGTGGGCCGTGTCGGAGCACTGTCATTACTTTGAACAATTTCGATTTCTGTAATCAGGGATTAAGTAATACGTATTTCTGAGCCCAGAAGGCTGGCCCCGTATTTGACTGATGGCCACGAGGCTCAAGTGCAGGCATCACCTGCCAATGCATCGCCTCATGGCAAACGCTTCTCCTCTGATAGCCACACTCAGCCACTTCTCACGCGTACACGTAGCACCAGGACCCGTATCACACCGTGCTGCCGCATCATACGCTCGGACCCCAATCCTCTCTTCGTTGCTGTTGCCATGTCTACGACAACTCCCACCGCTCTGAGTTCCTTTTCACCTAAGTTACATGCCACCTTTGAAGCTTCCCTGAAAGAGTACGAAAAGAAGACGGATAAAAACCTTCTCACGCACCCGTTGATGGCCCAGTTGCAGGACTGCAACTCTCCCGCCGACATTCTCGTCATCCTTCGTTCTCAGGTCGCACAGTTCGAGAAAACTACGTCCGTCGATGACAAATTGATCAAATGGCTAGACCCGGTCGTCAACGTCCTATCTGCGTCCTCCTCTGCGATTAGTGCATCCGTTGGACTAGTAAATCCCATTGAGATGACCTTCCTACGATTCATCCTCTGAAATCATATATTTAGGTGTCCTCACCGGCGAATGTCATTTTCGCTGGTGCCGTTGTCTTAATTTCGGTAGCTATCGTCCTGGATCTCCCTCGCTCTGAGCGATCTGATACTGAACCCATACAGGCGACAAAGGACGTCATTGCGAGCCACGATTCAATCGTCATTATCTTCGAGCAAATCAAGAATGTCTTCAGACGGCTCGAGGAACATGCCGAGGTGCCGATGACTGAAGAGATCAAGGACATCATGGTGAAGATCATGGTGGAGGTGCTCGGAATCTTTGCGATTCTGACGAAGGAGATAAAGCGAGCGAGTGAGTCGATCCCTGATGATATTTCTCGTCGCTGACAGAGATTCAGTGAGGTATCTCGAAAAATCTTTCAAGAAATTAACTGGGAGGAAGGATATTGAGGATGCGCTGAGCAGACTGGAGAGATTGACGCAGGAGGCCGTCAAGATAATGAAAGCCGTTGGCACGGACGAACAAAAGCGTTAGTAGTTCTTTAGTTTCACTTCTCATTGCCGAGACTGAGAGGCTATGATTGCAGAGCGCTATATGGTTGAGGAGCGCCGGAGGCGGGTGCGGACGGACCGAGCTTGGCTGACTCCGTCCGATCCCTCTACTAATCACAACATCGCATCCAACGCTCAACATGAAGGGACCGCGGCGTGGTTCTTCGAGGGGGATACATCCGTGGAATGGAAGTCCAAGTCATCCGCACCCTTGTTGTGGATCCACGGAAAGCGTGCGCCCTTCTGATCCGTGTTCCCTCCCAGATATTGATTGCTTCGAACTATTATAGCGGGTTCAGGGAAGAGCGTCCTTTGGTCTGTCGTCATTTGTAATGTTCAGCCCCGAGAAACTTACACCGCCAACTAGCTCTGCCATCATCCAAGACATAATGGCGTTGCAAGAGGCCGGACAAGCCACCATCGCCTATTTCTACTTCGATTTTAAGGACACCAATAAACAAAATCTCCGCAACCTTCTTCCTTCCCTTCTTACACAGCTCTCAGCTCGTTCCGACACTTATTGCGACATCCTTTGCCACGTTCATAAGGCACACAGTAATGGCGCGCATAAACCGAGCATCAGTACGATGACTGCTTGTCTTAAAGAGATGATCGCTCTACCAGATCAAAGCCCGGTCTACATCATCTTGGACGCGCTAGATGAATGTCCCAACACCTCTGGAATTCCATCCGCACGTGAACAAGTCCTTGACTTCTTGAAGGGCCTTGTCGACGCCCAGCTTATAGACCTTCGTATATGTGTCACAAGCCGTCCGGAGATCGACATCCGAGCAGCACTTGAGCCCCTAGCCTTTCTCCCGCTCTCCATTCACGACCAAAAAGGACAAAAGAAGGACGTCGAAGACTATATCAGATCTGTCGTATATGCGGACCAAGAGACGGCGATGAAGAGATGGAGTGACCAGGATAAGGAGCTGGTTATTGAGACGCTTGGACAAAGGGCCGATGGAATGTAAGCGTGTGTCGCAATGTTGATGTCACTTACTGATTATTTGACAGGTTCCGATGGGTTTCTTGTCAGTTGGAAGTGTTGCAATATTGCTTTCCACAAAGCATCCGGCGAACTCTCTCCGAATTACCGAGCTCCTTGGACGAGTCATTTGAGCGCATTTTGAGGGAGATCAGGATGGCCAACCGAGACGTCCTCGCTCATCGACTCTTACAATGTCTTTGCGTGGCAGCTCGACCCCTGCGTGTCGAGGAGCTAGCAGAAATAGTTGCGATCGACTTTGATGGGGCAGATGGGGCGACACCGAAGCTGATCGACGGCCGCCGGTCCGAGGATCCGCAAGAAGAGCTGCTATTTCTCTGCTCAAGCTTGATTACGATTGTCGACACCGGTCATTCCCGCGTCGTTCAGTTTTCACATATTTCCGTGAAGGAGTTCTTGACTTCCGACCGCCTTGCCACTTCCCAAAGCGACGTTTCCCGGTTTCATATCGCGCCCGAGCCGGCACACACGACTCTCACACAGGCTTGCTTGGCAACTCTACTCCGGTTGGACGGCAGCCCAAACAACGACCAGATCGAACGTAACTTCCCCTTGGCGAGATATGCTAGTCAGCATTGGGTGGAGCATGCCCAGTTCGGAATGGTGTCGTCAAAGATAGAAGATGGGATGCGGCGTCTTTTTCACCCAACCGAACCATACTTTGCCACGTGGCTTCGGTTGTACAACATCGACGATCACTGGAATCAGTTCGGAAATTCCTGGGTTGCCCGTGGATCTCCACTATACTACGCTTCGTTGTGCGGGTTTCGTGGCCTGGCACAACATATCATCAATGGTCATCCGGAACAAGTAAACGCGACGGGTGGTCGTCGTCACAGTCCATTGGCGGCGGCAATGTACAAGGAATATTTCCACGTGGCCGAGCTATTACATCAGCATGGCGCTGTCGTGAATGTTACTGACTATAATAATCAGACTCTACTACAGGCTGCATCGGTGGATGGACGTAGCGATGTCGCGCGGTGGTTGCTCGACCACGGCGCAGATACGCATTCCCAACGAGACGATCTCGGAGCTCCCATTCATTTAGCCACAGTGAATGGACACCCAGAGGTTATCGAAACGTTACTCGAGTACGGGGTAAACATCGACTCCGTGGACAAAGATGGGAGGACCCCATTGCACCTAGCGTCATCTACAGGGAGGGCCGAGATTGTGCGCCTACTGCTTGAGCGTGAAGCAAACGCAAATGCAGTGGACAATAATGGGTGGACCCCATTTAGTCTGACGTGGACAGATGAAGTCGTACGCGTACTGCGAGAGTATGGCGCGGGTCCAGATGACGATGCGGCATGCAATGATGGCATGATGCGTGACGCGTGACGTAAAAGTCACATAGCGTTAAGTTAATTACTTGATTTAGAAAACTAGAAAAATAAAGCAAATAAGGTACCATCAGCAAAATGCCTGACCTTCCTGACCTCGAGCGTTGAGATCTTTGAGACTGTCCGACTGAGGTCCAGTCCGAATGAAGGGCCCATCACTGTACACGGGCGACTCCCTACAATTTTGATACTCAAATTTGGAATGTCTCAAGCGTGAAGATCCCGATTCCCGAGGACCCGAGGTACGGGATTTCCCATATTTTCTCGCTTACACAACACCTTGAATAACACTGCGATTGGTATCAGGATGTCTGCGATCTTGTCCTCCACCCCATCGCCGATTTCCCGCCCAGAGTGCAGAACACGCATATCATACAAAAGCTTCTCGTCTCTCTTGTCGTCTCTGGTTTGTCCTTTCTCTACCGCTTCTTCCCACGTTAGTCATGGAGAACCCTAACCTCCACCCCAAATTCCTACCCACAGTCGGAACAGACTGCAGGACGTCCCGTTCGTCGCACGCACGTTGTCCTACTCACGCGCCCGGCGTGCAATACGCATGCACTCCGTCCTCAACGCCTTTCAGATACCTGCTAACGGAGAGGAGGAAAAGATATGCAGGGAGCGCGTTTCCCTCTCCAATCGTTCACTTGTACCACCGCAGAGCACACGCAGAAAAAAAGCCTCGTGCAGTACCTCTTAACTATAGAGCAAATAGTCGAGAACGGCTACTCCGTCCTTTGTATGTTGCGGACGTGTTTCAAAAGCCAGAAGGGTGGATACACACGTCTCAAGTTTTGGTTGTACAGAAGGTCCTCACATGGTCTATGCAATTGACTATGAAATGGTGCGTTTTCTCACTTTGTGAAATGTACTAAAATGGTGATACTTATCCCAGTGCATGATAACGGACGACGGTCACGCGCTAACTTGGGTTTGCGCTATTGACTTTGACACGTGAAACATTGTATACTGTCACTTCCTACTCCTTGTATCTCCCCGGAGAATGACATCCATCTCTCGGAGAGCCGTGGGGCTCAGCTTGTCGAGCCACCGAGCGAGATCACCAACTATCTTACCCAGTTAATCTGCAAGTGATCTGTCTCTCTTGCACTTATTCCCAATTCAAGTTTTTATGGGATAACGACCACGTGACAACGACGCTAGTCGACGTGCAAACGCACCTTCACATGTTGATAAAGCCTTCGACGATCCTGCTGGGTCATTCGATCGAATCGGATGACGCCGGGACTGGCATGGCTTACATGCAAGCTAATCGACCGCATTGTACAGGATCGCGGGCCTGGCGGGCACGGCCCCGAGGAATATGCGTGCGTGCATAGATTTGCTCAAGTGCGCATTCTTGCTTGTTCGTTCCGCAAATAAGTTGCCTTTTTTTCCCCCTTAGAGCTCAGGTACGGGTATTTCCAAGCGGATTATGTGCCAATCCTGACGCGCATCGTGCGTTCACACTCATGCAATTGCGGATCGAAAGGCGCACGGCGATCATCGACCACGACAACCCCTGCGCCTGGCATGACACGTCGGCAATTGCGTCTGACAATACTGTCGCATGTTCGAGTGACGCAGAAGTTTTCGATGGGCTGGGAGGAGCGCTAGACTCATGAGTTTATATTCGGCTGATTGATAGAGTGTGGCGGACGCTGCGTGCCCTCTCTTAGCCCTAACCTTAACCATCCCCAATTGATCCATAACACAGATAACGCCCAAGGCGGATAGTCTCGTCATCGCAAAAAGGGCTGAAATCAACCTGAGTTGGAGATGCAGAGACTACGACAGAAAGCTTGGAGGTCATGACGCCTTACACGCAGCGCGCCCCGACCGCGCACGGCGCTGCTCCCGTTCTCAGGGCACAGCGACCCGCAATGGATGTCTACGCTGGGCGGGCTACCAAGCTAGACATCAGGTGGACTAGAGTGGCTCGTAGGTGGATATGGGAGCTGAGGGGTAGTGGGGTGCGTTGGAGCACAGCGGACGATTGGGGGCTCGAGGCCCCGAGGGGGCGGTCGTCCAGGTACAGATGGGGCTGCTGTTCGTTCAAGTTGGGGAAAAGAGACCGTTCGCATTGGCAATGGCTAGGACAATATTATGTACCAGCCTACAAGTGAAGGCGCCGAGATTGAGGGGACTTCAGCCATCCAGCGCCGAGGGACCTGCTTTCGAGAGGAGGCCTCACGCGCGAGGCAATCGGCAGAAGTTGGATTACAAGGGCGTACGTGCTACATGATGCATGAGGCCTGCATGAGGGTCTGTAATATCGGTGCACAAAAATGAATTAAATTAACAAGGGGCTGACCACGTAACCTCCATACCTCGAACCAGCCCTTGCGTCTCGTCCTTCTGGGGCCTTCATTATCGAGGTAACTCACACTGTCGTCGTCGCTATCAGGATGACTGTCAAGCTGCCTGGCGGCCTGGTCGCACCGAACGCTCGTGGAGGTCCGAGAGCTGGACAGATTCGGCGACCCTCATTGGGACAGACGCTCGCGTGGCTTGTGCGTGTCTCAGGACCGTGATGCACGTAGCCCTGCACCTTTTCCCTTTCGCCCTCAGGCTTGACCTTTTACTCTTATCTCGACCTTTATTGCAGCTCTTATTGTGAACTCTCGTCCTAGCTATCGACCCAGACCTCTTCGACTATACAATGTCCCACGATCCGGACGATCCGTCTGCTTCAACCTCTTCCCCAAACTTTGATACCATCTTTGCGGATGCTTTGAAGCAGTACAAAAAGCGGAAGAAGAAGGACATTGCCGCTCATAGCCTGGCTGCCCAGATCGAGTCATGCGACTCTCCCAATGCCGTTCTCACCGTGCTTCAAACCCAAGTTCAGACGTTTGATCCATCTCCAAGTGCAAACGAAAGGTGGACAACATTGTTGGGCCCGACAATCACTGTATTGTACGCATTCTCCGGGTTCGTCAGTAATATAGCCGGGCCGGTAAATTGCAGGACATTGAGCAGATTAAGACCTATCCTCTGACCTATGTGATCATAGGCATTCCCACCAGCAGCTGCGATTTTCACTGGAATTGGAGTCCTACTCAAAGTGAGTACTTCTTTAATCTGGCGTGGATGTCTTGGTGACCATATACCTCTCAGATCGTCAAGGGCGTCCGCGCCACAGAAGATATTCTTATCGATCTGTTCGGTCGCGTGAAATTTGTTTTGATGCGGCTTGAAAAATACATCGCCGTCCGACCGGCGGCGGCCATGACGGACATCATCGTTCAGATTATGGTTGAAGTCATTTCTATCCTTGGGATCGCGACGAAGGAAATCGAGCAGGGACGACTCAGTATGCCTCCCTCGATATACTATCGCGAAATTTGACGTTTCACGCAGACAAATACGCCAAGAAGCTTTTTGGAATACATCGTGTTGAGGACGCGTTTCAACGGCTGGACAAATTGACGCAAGAGGGGGCTCGCATGGCCGAAGTAGAAATCGCTGCACATATTGATGGAGGGATACAAGCGGTGTCTAAGCATGTCAGCGATCTAAACCGTCCGTAATCTCCCAACCTGATCACCATCATTCACGATGGCTTGACCTCTCATATAGGGCACGAGTCGCGCATGGACCTTCGACAGTGGATCGATCCCCCCGATCGGTGTTCTAATTTCTACGCCGCATCCGACGCTCACCGCGAGGGTACTGCAGCGTGGTGCATCGAAGGGGAGACCTTTGCCGATTGGATGGTATCTGGCTCCTTGTTATGGATTCACGGAAAACGTAAATATACCATCACCGCAGTCTTAATCGTCACTAATGACTCTTGGGTTAATAGCTGGCTCTGGGAAGACTATTCTCAGGTACGTTACCCCCCGCGTCGAATTGCCCAATTGCACTCAAATTCGACAAGCTCCGTGATCATCCGGGATCTCGAATCCATGCGCAATGCCGGATTGGCTTTCTTGGCCTATTTTTACTTCGATTTCAAGGACGAAAGGAAAAAAGATTCCCGTGCTCTCTTATCGTCCTTTCTTGACCAACTCTCGGATCAATCTGATCAGTTCCGTGACGTTCTTCGCGGATTATACTCGGAACACGAAGATGGATCGAAACAACCGCATCAAGACGCACTTGTTCGATGTCTCAAGGGTATGCTCACGATCGCCGGATTAGCACCTGCATATCTCGTCATGGATGCTCTCGACGAATGTCCCAACGATTTAGGCGATCCGTCATTTTCGCCACGTGGAAAGGTCCTCGGCCTTGTGAAAGAACTTGTCGGGCTTCGCCTTCCAAATCTGCGCCTTTGCATCACGAGCCGTCCGGAATTGGACATTCGCGCCATTATTAAGCCTCTGTCAACTCAAGAAATATCCCTGCCTGACGAAAGCGGACAAAAACGGGACATCAATGCTTACATCGCTTTCGTTGTTCAGTCGGTGAAGCATTGGCGAGACGATGACAAGAAAATGGTCATTGATAAACTGACGGAGGATGCGGACGGAATGTAAGAACGTCTTCGAGTGATCATACCGTTCTCTTATGCTGCCAAATAGGTTTCGATGGGTTTACTGTAAATTGGAGGTCCTGCGACAGTGTCACCGGAACGATCTGCGTCGTATCCTCAAGGAATTGCCGCCAACACTGGACGACGCGTACCAGCGCATACTGAAGGAGATCAACAACGCGGACCGGAAAGATGCGCATCGACTTTTTCAATGCCTCGCGGTGGCACGACGTCCACTCCGGATCGAGGAGCTCGCAGCTGTACTCGCAATAGACGTCGACGCCGGAGGGATCCCAAAGTTTAACGCAAGTTGGCGTCGGGAAGACCACGAAGCAGCGGTGCTGTCAGCGTGTTCCAGTTTGGTTTCTGTAGTCATCCACGACGGCTCCCTGGCTGTTCAGTTCTGCCATCTCTCTGTAAAGGAATTCTTAATGTCGGACCGTCTCGCATCCACGGAAGACATCTCCCCGTTCCAGATTTCCCTCGATTCTTCCCACGTGATTCTTGCCCAGGCTTGCCTCGGAGTCTTGCTCAGCGTGGACGTTCCCATCTCTGAAGACAGTGGCGGTATTTCTGGATATGCGTATGAACATTGGCTCGGGCACACCCAGGTCGGGAATGTGGAATTACAAATAAAGGATGCACTGGATCGTTTCTTTGACCTGGACAAGCCACATTTCGCGGCATTTTTCCGCTCGTCGCGAGCACACGCGCCTTTCAAACTCCGATTTTTTAGAGCTTCTTCGGACGAAGAATCGAAAAGCGTGGTATCCCCAGCCGCTCCCTTTTACCTCGCCGCCATATCAGGACTCAGTGGTCTAGCGGAACGTGTGATGGTGTCCAAGAAACAACAAGTAATCGATTTTTGCGGTTACAAGGGCACTCTGTTACATTTGGCCGTGCGTGAGGGGCAGATCGAGGCAGTTCGATCGCTGCTTGCGCATGGTGCTGACATAAATTCACCCAAAGACTATGCGGCTCCACCACACGTTGCTTCGCTCATCCAGAGATACTCCCAGGGGATGGAGAGTCACTCAGAGAGGCCGCTGGACAGCGGTTTAGACGAGATTGACGAGATCAAGAATGCGCTGCCGGACACCGGTGTAATAGACGTCAGCTCCGAGGAAAGCAGCGATGCAGACATGGTCCTCTGGAGGGAAAACCGCCTCACCCCACTGCATTTAGCAGCCTTAGAGGGACACCTCGATATATGTCAGATGCTACTGGAGCGTAATGCGGATGTGCGCGTTCACGACGACAGCGGAGACACTCCACTTCATTTAGCAGCGTCCAGTAATCACCTCGAGATTGCTCGCAAACTCCTTAAATACAATGCGGAGGCCAACTCTCGGAATGAAGATGAATCTACCCCATTGCTCATAGCGTCGTCGAGGGGAAATTTGGACATTTTGCGTTTACTTCTAGCCCACAATGCGGATGCGTTTGTCAATGACAACAGGGGAAGCACTCCACTCCATCTCGCCGCAATCAGAGGTCACCTTGAAGTTGCTCGCAGTCTACTTGAGCTTAAGGCCGATATCAATGCCTTGGATAACCGGGGATCGACCCCATTACACCAAGCATCGCAGTGTCGGCGGAGGGGAGACCCAGACATCGTGCAGCTTGTGCGGCTCTTGTTGGACAACGGTGCGGATCTACAGGCGCGCGACAACAGAGGAAACACCGCACTTCATTTCGCGGCGCCCAGAGGTCACCTCGAGGCTACTCGCATGCTTCTTGAGCTCAAGGCCGACGTCAATTCACTGAATGAGGAGGGATTGACCCCATTGCAGCGAGCATCACACGTTCCACAGGAGGGGAAGTCAGAAATTGTACGGCTCTTGCTGGACTATGGCGCGAATGTGAACGTATACGACAAACGTAGAAACACCCCACTCCATTTCGCAGCATCCGGAGGTCACCTCAAAGTTGCCCGTATGCTACTTCAGCTCGTGGCCGATGTTAATTCCAAGAACGACAGGGGGTTGACCCCATTACAACAAGCATCACAGGGTCGGCGCGAAGAACACGGAGACGTCATACGCCTCTTGCTGGACCATGGCGCTAATTGGAACACTCATGACAACAGCAGAAACACCGCACTCCATTTCGCGGCGTCCGAAGGTCACCTCGAAGTTGCCCGTATGTTACTTGAGCTTGGGGCCAACGTTAATTCCCAGAACAACAAGGGATTGACGCCATTGCAGCGAGCATCACAGGGTCGGCGCGATGGACAACGAGACCTTATGCGCCTCTTGCTGGACCATGGCGCAAATGTGAACGTATACGACGAACATAGAAACACCGCGCTCCATTTCACGGCGTCCGAAGGTCACCTCGAAGTTGCCCGTATGCTACTTGAGCTCAAGGCCGACGTTAATTCCAAGAACGACAGGGGGTTAACCCCATTACAACAAGCATCACAGGGTCGGCGCGAAGAACACCGAGACATTATACGCCTCTTGCTGCACCATGGCGCAAATGTGAACATGCGCGACATTAGTGGAAACACTGCGCTCCATTTCGCGGCGTCCGAAGGTCACCTCGAAGTTGCCCGTATTCTGCTTGAGCTTGGGGCCGACGCTAATTCCCGGAACCACAAGGGGCTGACACCATTACAACGAGCATCACAGGTTCGGCGCGAAGGACAACGAGACATTATGCACCTCTTGCTGGATTATGGTGCGAATGTGAACGTATACGACAGACGTAGAAACACCCCACTCCATTTCGCGGCGTCCGAAGGTCACCTCGAAGTCGCCCATATTCTGCTTGAGCTTGGGGCCGACACTAATTCCCAGAACGATGAGGGGTTGACCCCATTAGTACAACGAGCATCAAGGGGTCGGCTAGAAGGACACGGAGATATTATGCAGCTGTTACTGGACCATGGCGCAAATGTGAATATGCGTGACAACAGCGGAAACACTGCACTCCATTTCGCGGCATCCAAAGGTCACCTCGAAATTGCCCGTATGCTGCTTGAGCTCGGGGCCGACGTTAATTCCCGGAACGACAAGGGGTTGGCCCCATTACAACGAGCATCACAGGTTCTGCGCGAAGGACTACGAGATACTATGCGCCTCTTGCTGGACCATGGCGTAGATTTGAACATGGGCGACAACAGCGGAAACACTGCGCTCCATTTCGCGGCGTCTGAAGGTCACCTCGAAGTTGCCCGTATGCTACTTGAGCTCGGGGCCAACGTTCATTCCCAGAACGTCAAGGGGTTGACCCCATTACAACGAGCATCACAGGGTCAGCGCGAAGGACAACGAGATATTATGAACCTCTTGCTGGACCACGGCGCAGATGTGAACATGCACGACAACAGCGGAAACACCGCACTCCATTTCGCGGCGTCCGAAGGTCACCTCAAAGTTGCCCGTATGCTGCTTGAGCTCGGGGCCGACGTCAATTCCCAGGACGATGAGGGATTGACCCCATTGCAGCGAGCATTACAGGTTCTGCAGAAAGGAAAGCTAGACATGGTGGGGCTCTTGCTGGACTTTGGCGCGAATATGAACGTGTACGACAAACGTAGAAACACCCCACTCCATTTCGCGGCGTTCGAAGGTCACCTCAAAGTTGCCCGTATGCTACTTGAGCTCGGGGCCGACGTCAATTCCCAGGACGATGAGGGATTGACCCCATTGCAGCGAGTATCACAGGTTCTGCAGAAAGGGAAGCTAGACATGGTGGGGCTCTTGCTGGACTTTGGCGCGAATATGAACGTGTACGACAAACGTAGAAACACCCCACTCCATTTCGCGGCGTCCGAAGGTCACCTCGAAGTTGCTCGTATTCTACTTGAGCTCGGGGCCGACGTTAATTTCCAGAACGACAAGGGGACTACCCCATTACAACAAGCATTAGAGGGCCAGTACTGGCGGCACTACCGCTGCGAAGGACACCGACTCCGAGACATAATACGCCTCTTGCTGGACCGTGGCGCAAATATTAACATGCACGACATCAGTGGAAACACTGCACTCCATTTCGCAGCGTCCGAAGGTCACCTCGAAGTTGCGCGTATTCTACTTGAGCTCGGAGCCGACATTAATTCCCAGAACAACAAGGGGTTGACCCCACTACAACAAGCATTAGAGGGTCAGTACTACGGAGGACGCCGAGACATAATGCACCTCTTACTGGATCATGGCGCAAATGTGAACATGCGCGACATCAGTGGAAACACTGCACTCCACTTTGCAGCATCTAAAGGTCACCATGAAGTTGCACGTATTCTACTTGAGCTCGGGGCCGACGCTAATTCCCAGAACGACAAGGGGTTGGCCCCATTACAACGAGCATCACAGGGTCGGCGCGAAGGACAACTAGACATTCTGCGCCTCGTGCTGGACCACGGCGCAGATGTGAACATGCACGACAACAGCGGAGACACTGCACTCCATTTTGCAGCATTTAATGGTCACCTCGAAGTTGCACATATTCTACTTGAGTTCGGGGCCGACGTTAATTCCCGGAACGACAAGGGGTTGGCCCCATTACAACGAGCATCACAGGGTCGGCGCGAAGGACAACTAGACATTATGCGCCTCTTGCTGGACCACGGCGCAGATGTGAACACACCCGACAACAGCAGAAACACTGCACTCCATTTCGCAGCATTTAACGGTCACCTCGAAGTTGCACGTATTCTACTTGAGTTCGGGGCCGACGTTGATTCCCATAATGACAAGGGGTTGGCCCCATTACAACGAGCATCACAGGGTCGGCGCGATGGACAACGAGACATTATGCGCCTCTTGCTGGACCATGGCGCAAATGTGAACACACACGACAACAGCGGAAACACCGCACTCCATTTCGCGGCGTCCGATGGTCCCCTCGAGGTTGCCCGCATGCTACTTGAACGCAACGCGGAGGTCGACTCCCAGAATTCCCACGGACGTACTCCACTTCTCCTTGCATCAGAGCTTGGATCCCCTGATCTCGTGCAGTTATTCCTGGACCACAATGCCGATATGCATGTGTGCGACGCCTATGGAGACACCCTACTACACCGCGCAGCGATCGCGGGTCAGCTTGAGGTTTCTCGGTTACTATTCAAGCACGACGTCAGGGTCACTTCCCGGAACAAGGAGGGATCGACCCCATTACACCTAGCGTCGGCGGGCTACGAGGCAGGACACCCAGACACCGTATGGCTCTTGCTGGTGCACGGTGCAGATGCGCAGGCCCGGAACCTCAGCGGACAGACCGCATCCGACGTAGCACGCGGTCGAAAACGGCGGGAAATTGTACAATTGCTCTCACAGCACGCTGCGGGATGAAGTGATGAATACGTTTGAGCTTTGTGAGTACCCATTTCCCTGCTTGCTTCCTCAGTATTGACTCCGACTGCAGCGATTCACTGGAGCCCGTTATTATTTATGCAACATGCATAAAACTTCCTGTTTTCTGTTAGAAGACTTGTAACTGTCCCATGCTATCATTTTATGTACAATGTAGTGCTTGTGTTTTCATTCAGAGTCCAGAATACGATCCCAAAGCGTCACGGCAATCAGTTTTTCTAGAGAGGGGCAGGTGTTGTCTATGGATGACGTCCTGACAACTCTGCTCAGAGAATGTTAACGCCTATGGCCAAACTTCAGCGTTTCCGAGAGGTTATAACCAGAACGAGCGAACGTGAAAAGTCTACGAGCCTAGAATAGAGACAAGCCAAGACAAATGTTTAGAACGGCATTCTTTCGAGGTGTTCGACTCGAATTGACAAGTAAGCCGGTACTTAACGTTCTCATCTTGGCTCACCTAAGAGCGTAAGGGATGAAATCGACGATGCGCACAATACCTTGGTAACCAATCGGCTTCTTCGCCTTTTCAAAAGTCAGGCTACTTTGAATGAACGGCCGGACGCTGCCTCCAGCGATCGTGGCGCGCATGAGTTTGTCAAGCACCCTCTCCCCGAATAGCTACCCTTGTGTAGTAGGCTGTAATTACCTTTATCACGAGATGACTGTGTAATGAGGACTGAGGACAGAGCATGCGACGTTCCTGCTAGTTCCAAGACTCTGGCGGTGAGATATTCACTGGCAAAGGTAGCGGAGGTGTAAAGAGCGGCCTTTTTCGAGCCAATGTATACATGACTTTTCTGATTGAGCCATTTCAGGGATCTGCGGGTTGTGCCAAACACTGAAATAGAACAGCGACGACTCGGAAACCCCGCGCAGCGAAGCGAGCTCGAGTAAGATAAAGAAGAAAAGTGGCAGAATTGAAGCTGGCTGAGGACCGGATTTCGCGCCGTGGTTCTAGAACCCTCTGGGCTCATGTCATGGAACCTTGACCTCCGACGTTTTGGTAGCATGCGTTGGAATGTTACCCATGGCAAACTGCAGCCAGGGTTACGCGTGAAGGTTGCGGAAGAACCTGCATATGAAAGTGTGTGTGTGAGGGGAGAAAAACAGGCTTGTGCAGCCCAAGGAAACCAGAGACCTTGATTTACATTCCAGGACGGATTTTCAATTCACTCGTAAGGATAGTTCTCCGGCCGTGGTAGAACGTCTGAACGAGAATGAAAGACAGGGAAAAATCCCGTTCGCGAGATTGTATTGTGGGACGAAACCAGCAGAGCTCTAATGTCACGTTGTGCTCTCAGTAATGGCACGTAACAGACAAGTTGGTAGCCAGTTTTCTGCACCTGGTCGTTTGTGGTCTACGTAGGAGGAGCAAAAAAAAATTAAAAAAAGGAACAAGCAGCCGAGTCGGCGGCACGTGCTCATCCTTCTTTTCCCACCACCTGGTCGAAGCGGCGCCAAGGCCTCCGTTGGGCCTTTCCACACTCATTGCCCTTACCTACACTCTCCCAGCCCACTGAGACAACCGTACACATGCAGACCCTTTGCGCCAATGTGGATATTCTCAAGCGCAAAGACCCCATTAGCATCAATGTATGTCGTCTCTTCTCTTTTCTCGTTATTTTAAACAGTTTGCAGTAACTTTTGCGATCAGGATGTCCCTGACTTTGTTTCCCACATTATAGTTGACAACTCTGATCCCCCCTCCGAACTGGATCAAAGTGTAGGTGAGTGGCAGCTATGATTGAGCAATTTATACCCATAGGTTCACTGGACATTCAGAGTATACAAAAGCTTGTCGTCCTTCTCATCTCAAGTTTGATATCCATCCTTTTTCTCTGCCCTTTCCCACCTGGCCACGGAGTACCCCAATCTACCAACACTCATACCTCTCCCATCGTCGCATCCATCGGACCCTTTACCTCCGACTGCATGCAAACCCCTAACCTCCTTCCATCGACCCGCACTCGGAAGAGGCTGTGATACACAATGGCGGATTTCCTTTCATCGCACGCACGTTTGCATTCTACAGAATCGTAGGCCTGGCTGCACAACCAATCCCGAAGAGGACGCGCGTGCATGCATAGATCAATTCAATCAAAGCAAGATTAGGAACGGTGCGTTTCTTCTCGTTTGCCCGGCTGCGACCGAGTTCACGATTCTCAGGCGCGGAGGAGTCCGGCAGAGTCCGAACCGGCTTCACAATCAGGTCTAATGGCGCACGCATGCGCACGGCGATCATAAACCACGGCAGCCCCGGTGGGCTGAACGGCATCTCCAGGACGATTGATGGTGTTTGCGGATGCCCTTAGATAGATGTGCGTGAACTCTCTTAACCCTAACCCTCCCACTGATCTCCCATCCTTTATCGTCGACAGCTGATTGGTCCACGCTAGGGACCACGCGCAAAGCGGACAGCCTCATCGGCGGAGAGAAGGCAGAAACCCAAAACCTGAGGCCTGAGCGGCAAGGCAGGCAAAGACAGAAAACTCGTCGGTCCTGCTGCTACCACCAGGCATGACCTGAGCGACCACCTGACAGCGCTCCATGCAGCATTCCCACCGCGCTCGATGCCTACGCTCGCCGTACGCCGAGCGGAGTACCAGGCTAGCCGGAATCGGCGACAGAGGAACCAGGACAACTCTGCACCTTCCACGGAAAGTGAAGACGGTACGGTGCGTTGGAGCACGGCAGACGATCAGGCGCTCAAGGAGGCGCCCGTCCGGGCGCGGACGGGGTCGTTGTTCAATGGCGTTAAGTATACTAAGAGATTGTTCGGTTCGCATTGGCGATGGATGGATGGTGACAATACTATGTATACTTCGTGCCCCTACTCTAAAACCCGGGGTTACCCTGCCATTCTTTAGCAACGGCAGAACGGCATGCGACGATGACAGCACGGCGACGGTGGTGGCGATGACAAGTGCCATGTGACTGTGGTGGTGTGTGACGAAGACAACGACAGCGGCCATGCGACGCGACGAATCGGCGGCGGTGGCGACGGCAATGACGATAATGCAGACGCCGAAGATGGTGAAAGTCGATCACAGTGGCGACGACTTTTGACAGTAACTAGAGTGTCCCAGAAATTATTCTAGTGCTCAAAAATCACGTTGACTTAGACATGGTTGATCTGTTTCGCACGAGCTGACTTCGCTTTCAAGGCCGAGGAAATACGCGAATTTAAACCGTTAAACTTTGGTACTGTAGATGTGCTGACGACTCCAGGCCCACCATCGTATAGCACCACAAACAATAGATAGTCTGAAACCGGTCTTGCACTCCGGGATATAAACTGATTCAAAAAAAAGAAGCTGCGTTACGTGTGTGCAGTTTGTCGACTGGGAACTTATCTACTACAGTACTTGCGCACCACGCTCTTCAACATCCATACAATATCCTACATTACCATTCTCACTTCCACCTGAAGTTGACCTTCCCTCTTCATCTAGACTCACGCCTTGTAGTAGGCGCACGACTTCAGGTGTCGTCGCTAGGTGTAGCGGAGTCCATCCATCCTTGTCCACCGCGTTTGCGTTTGCGCCATGCTCAAGCAGCAGGCGCACGATCTTAGCCCTCCCTGCGGATGACGCTAGGTGCAATGGAGTCTTCCCATCTTTGTCCACAGAGTCGACGTATACCTTGTGCTCCAGTAACGTCTTGATGACCTCTAGGCGTCCATTCGCTGTGGCTAAATGAATTGGAGCCGCGCGATTGTCTCGTTGGGATTGCGTATCTGCGTCGTGGTCAAGTAACCACTGCGCGACATCGCTACGTCCGTCCACTGACGCGGCTTGTAGCGGAGTTTGATCATTATGGCCAGTGACGTTGATGGCAGCGCCGTGCTGAAGTAATAGCTCCGCCACGTGGAAGTGCCCCTTGTATAATGCCGCCGCCAGTGGTGTGTGATTACGACCCCCCTTCGCATTTACTTGTTCTGGATGATCGTTGATGATTTGTTCTGCCAGATCACTAAACCCACACAACGAAGCGTAATATAGCGGAGATCCACGGGGCGCCCAGGAATTTCCGAACTGAGTCCAGTGATCGTCGATGTCGTGTAACCGAAGCCACGTGGCCAAATATGGTCTCGTCGAGTCAAAAAGACGCCCCGTCCCATCTTTTACCTGTGACGACACGCTTCCGAACTGAGCATGCTCCACCCAATGCTGACTGGCATATCTGGCCAAGGGGAAGTTACGGTCGACCTGGAGATTGCCTAAGCTGCCGTCCAACCGAAGTAGAGCCGCCAAGCAAGCCTGTGCGAGAGTCGTGTGTGCAGGCTCGTCCCCGATATGAACCTGCGAAATGTCTCCTTGAAATGAAGCAAGGCGATCGGAAGTCAAGAATTCCTTGACGGAAAAATGCGAAAACTGAATGACGTGGGAATGGCCAGTGTCGGCTATCATGATCAAGCTCGAGCAGATAGATAGCACGTCTTCTTGCGGATTCTCGGACCGGCAGTCGTCCTTCAGCTTCGGTGTCGCTCCTCCGGCCCCATCAAAGTCAAGCACAAGTATTTCTGCGAGCTCCTCCACACGCAGGGGTCGAATCGCCATGGTAAGGCATTGTAAGAGACGATGAGCGAGGCCGCGGTCGACCATCCTGATCTCGTTCAACACTCGCTGATATGTCTCGTCTAAAGTCTTCGGCAATTCGGAAAGGGTTTGCGGGATGGCAATTGGAAGGCAATGGCGCAACACTTCCAACTGACAGAAAACCCATCGGAACCTGTCATGTGATCAGTATGTGTCATCAGCATCGTGACACGCTCTTACATTCCATCGGCTTTGTCGGTAAGCGTATCAATAACCAGCTCCTTGTCCTGGTCCCTCCATCTCCTCATCGCCGTATCTGACTTTGCGTATACGACAAATCTGATATAGTCTTCGATGTCCTTATTTTGTCCTTTTTGGTCGTGAATGGAGAGCGGGCGAAACGATAGGGGCTCAATTGCGGCTCGGATGTCGACCTCCGGACGGCTTGTGACACAGACATGAAGATCTGAGAGCTGGGAACTGACAAGGTCCTTCAAGAAATCAAGGACTTCTTCGCGTGCGGATGGAATTCCAGACGTATTGGGACATTCATCCAGCGCGTCCAAGATGATGTACACCGGGACTTGGTTAGGTAGTGCGAGCATCTCTTTAAGACATGTGATCATCGTTTTGTTGCTGGGTTTATATGCGCCATTATTGTGTGCCTTATGAACGTGGCAAAGGATGTCGCAATATTTGTCGGAACGGGCTGAGAGCTGCGTAAGAAGGGAAGGAAGGGCGTTGCGGAGGTCTTGTTTATTGGTGTCCTTAAAGTCGAAGTAGAAATAGGCGGTGGTGACTTTTCCGGCCTCCTGCAACGCCATGATGTCTTGGATGATTGCAGAGCTAGTTGGCGGTGTAAGTTCCTCGGGGCTGAACATGAAAAATGACAACAGACCAAAGGACGCTCTTCCCCGAACCCGCTATAATAGTTCGAAGCAATATCAATATCTGGGAGGAGACAAGGAACAGAAGGGCGCACGTTTTCCGTGGATCCACAACAAGGGTGCGGTCGACTTGGACTTCCATTCCGTGGATATATCTCCCTCGAAGAACCACGACGCCGTCCCTTGATGTTGAGCCTTGGATGCGATGTTTTGATTAGTGGAGGGATTCGGCGGAGACAGCCATGCTTGGTCCGCCCGCACTCGGTTCCGGCGCTCTTCAATGATCTTGCGCTCTGCAATTGTAGCACTTTAGTCCGGGAAACGAAGGGAGAAGTGGACTGAGGAACTACTAACGCCTCTCTTCCTCCGCACGAGCTTGCATTTCCTGCCCATCTAGTCGTTTGTGGGTTTGAGTTGGAATCTGTGAGTAGTTAACGTGATGAACGTACCCTGGATAAGCTGGTTGACTCCATCCTGGGTTTGGCGTGTGACTGTCGCGATCTGCACAACCGCCATATCGACCTCTTCTCGCGTCAATCTATCAAGTTTGCTCAGCGCTTCCTCGATGCCCTTCATTCCAATCAAGTTCTTGAAAAACTTCTTGAGATATGTCTCTGAAGCTCTGTCAGCACGGGAAAGCTATTATCGGGGATCGACTCACTCGCTCGTCCCTGCTTTATCTCCTTCGTCATAATCGCAAAGATCTCAAGCACCTCCACCATTATTTTTACCATGATGGCCTTCATCGCTTCGGTCATCGGCACCTTGGCATGTTCCTCGAGCCGTCTGAAGAAGCTCTCGATTTTCTCAAAGACAATAACGAGCGCATCGTGGCTCGCAATAACGCCCTGTGCGGCCTGTATGGGTTGGGTGTCAGATCACTCCGAGCGAGGGAGATCGAGGAGGATAGCTACCGAAAGTAGGACACCAGCACCAGCGAAAATGACATTCGCGGGTGAGAATACCTAGAATTATGAAGGTCAGACGTTGGAACGTAGGAGGATGATCAGAATGGGATTTACCAGACCAACGCCGGCGCTAATCACAGAGGAAGACGCAGAGAGGACGTGGACGACCGGGCCCAGCCATTTTATCAACTTGTCATCGGCGTCCATAGTTTGCTCGAACTTTGAAATCCGAGAACGAAGGACGGCGAGTACGTTGGCGGGAGTGTTGCAGGCCTGCAACTGGGCCATCAACGGATGCGTGAGAAGGCTTTGCTTCGTTTTCTTTTCATATACTTTCAGAGAAGCTTCAAAGACGGCCTGCAAATTGGAAGAAGAGGGGCTTGAAGCAGTGGGAGTTGTCTTAGACATTCCAAGAGAAGGGTGATGGATGGTACGCGTGCCAGTGAGGTAAGTTAGCTAAGGGCGCTGTACGCGTGACTAGCGTGACTCGTGGCGGCTGAGCGCTGAGACCTTGAGCGTTGGCAGGTTACGCCCACACTCAAGCCTCGTGGGCAATCCGATACGATTTCTCTTCGAAACCTTTGATGAGGGAGGTCACCGGTCACCTGTCAGTGAGTACCTGACGCCGGCGGACTTAGAGCCATTGGGCATTTGGGCTGGATAAGTCCCAGATCTCTGTATCGTCGCCACGTCACCCTTTGCATCATCCCTCTGCAAACGGCTGGGGGCGGGTTGCCTTGATTTTTTTAAAAGAAAAAAAACCACGTTTGCTTAGCGTAATGGTCTTTAAGCTCGAATGATGCCTGAGGACGAAGTCGAAGCTCTGTCTGTCCGAGTTTGTAGCTAATTTAATTGGGTAACTTACTGTAGTTTCATTGAATCGGTAAACATGAAAAAAGTGATCTTTTCTCTTTTTCATAGATAGATTTATTACCCGTGATGAGGACGAAGCCGTCGGATTGTAAGGATTGTAAGGAGTATACGATGCGTGATTTAAGTTGACGGTGGAGGTAATAAATAGGAAGGTAATAGATGTAGGTAGCCAGCAGTCGGCATCCGGAAACAAAAGACCACGAGTAAATTCAGATGCTGGGTCATAATTTTTGACGCAAAAATGTGGGAGGCATCAAGAATACATACTATAAAGATGAAAAAAAGGCGAATGAATGGAGGAATGGAAGGGGGAGAGATGAAGGTAGGTAAAAGTACACCAGCGGAGATTTACACACATACCGTACAGCTGACAAGTGGTGGGGTGTGGTGAGGCGGAGCAAAAGAATTGGGGAGAGGGGTGGATGAGACGCGAGCAAGACCGAAGAAAAAAAAGCTGGCGGCAGCAGCACACAGCGTTTTTTTTTCTTTCCCATTTTCACACTGGACGGAGGGGTTCCCGGGACGATTCGCCACGACTGCGCTTAGTCGTCGTCATCATCGTAGGCGTCTTCTTATTCCGCGATGCGACCGTCGGTGCAGCTGCGACACCATCACACAAGACACGCCGAAGTCTTCAAGCGTCAAGCGCAAGAACAGTAACACCAACGTTCACGAAAGACGAAGACGAAGGTCGTCACGACAGACGGATCGCCCCGGGCCGCGCGGCTCGCCGAGTACGTATTATTGCTTTTGCCCGTCGCGGCGACGACAGCCTGCAAACAGTTCAGGCTGTTCGATTGTGAGACTGTGATGCTTGGGACTGCGGAGAATTAGCGCAGGACGAGCCGATGCTCGATATCAACTGGTCGTTCACGAAGGATGTGTGTGTCGTTGATATTCGCCTGTTGTGGTTCTCGCTGGCGCGTGAAAATAATAGACCTTTCCCTGCGGATCATATTTCCCTTCGTTGACGATAGAGGAAGTGCGAGTGAGACAGACAAGTTGGAGTTTGTCGGGTCGGGCGTCAACGAGGCACGCAGGCGCTTAAATGGCAATAGGACTTTTTATGCGACTGGCGGATGCGGATGGGGCGGCGACATGGTCGGAGAAAGTTGAGACGAGTTCGTGCGCTCACGATCGAGGCAACTTCTAGAGGAGCTCGCCCCCACGCTGCTGCCGTGCACCACGAACTGCGCGTGTATGAGCAGTTTCAAGCGCAGGTCGCAAGTTAGAGCCGCCCAGCCGGCGCACTTGGAGTGTGCGATGGGGCTGTAGTGCGGACACAGTACGGCACCCTTCTCCTTGCATACACGAAAGCTGACGGCTACAGAAACTATCAGCACTCAGGTCGAGCCAGGGTAGTGGGAAACGCACGTTTGCTAACGGTGGTCTTGACAAAGGGATGTTTGCGTATTTCAAAGAGATCTGCATTCCCGATAAGGAGGGCGTCGTCCCGGCAGCAACTCGATAACTGCACATCCGAGCGACCATAAGTCCGACTTGGTCGATGCGTTTTAATCTCTATGACTTCGGGGGTCATCCAGTTCGGCGTGCCTGCGACGTCCTCGATCTCGTGCACCATAGCGCGTAGGTTAAACGAGACTCCAAAGTCGGACAGCTCCACGTTGCCAGTTTTCGTCGTGAGGATGTTGCCTGCCTTGAGGTCGCAATGCACGACGTCGCTCCGGTGCAGGTAATCCAGACCCTCGAGGATTTTGAACACATAGCTCGCGACTAGCTTCTAGTTCAGCTTGCCGAATGCCTTGAGAGTCCGTCTGAGCGACCCATTCTCGGCGTATCTGCGATGCACACGTGGTAGTACGCTGGGCCCCCAAATCAGTATGTGCCAAAGTAAAAAATGGAATGCGCAGCAGAGGGCAGGCAGGCGGGGCATATAAAAGGAGGAAGGGAACAACGCACTCAAGTACGATGTTCAGCGTATTCTCGTCCCGAGCCGCCCCTTCGTACTTGATGATACTAGCCTACTAGGATGCGACAACCGCTTGACGAGGTCAACCTCCCGCAGAAGCTGCGCAAATTCCTCCTCCTTGAGACATTCAAGCCCGATCTTTTCACAGCGACCATCTGCCGCGTATTCGAGTTGAGGGTGCGAGACACAGCGCCAAACAGTCCGCGCCGAGTACAATCACCAAGTTGCTAGAGAAAGTTCCCCGATTTAGTACCAGCTAGCCTCAAATAGCAGACCACTCACGAAGTGCGTTTGCGCCTTTCCTTCGTCCCTCACGGCAAGCGTCTGCTGGGACACGCTTTCCTCAGTCGCGTCCCGCGCCATCAGATCGCTTGTGCTTGCCTGCTTGCCTGACGACGCGGAGGTTGGGCATGCTCTCGAACCGCGGGCGCCCGGCTTAGCACCAAACTCGGCGAACGACTTCGGCCGCGGCCTTCTACGTGAGCTCGATCCAGCGACCTCGCTCAGGAATCGCCCACCGGGGATCAGCGACGGCGAGGTAGCGTTACCGGACGCTGAGACGGACGGCGCAGAACCTGCGCGCTCGAGCGGATTGACCTGCGGGGACTGGGACTGGGATGGGGTATTGACCGGGCTCGGCAACGGAGCGTTGTCGTACTCCCCAGAACGGCGCACGGGAACGGGATGGGTACGAGTGAGTCGCTATCGCCTTCACTACCTCCGCTGTCTTCAGGAATGCTCCGCCTCGGCACATACGACCCATTCCTCCAATTGCGCGTGCTGTTCCTGCGCAATGCGACTCGACCAGGGCTTGGTCCAAGACCGAGAGAAGAAGGATCCGGGCTGGAGTCGCCACGTAAAAAGGCGCACGCGTCTTTTGGTGCGAGTAAGTTACAGGCGTGTCATCGCTATGCCGCGCACAGTGCGTCGCGGCTGCAGCGGCGGCGGAAGCAAGCGGAGGCGCGATCCTCGGTGTAGGGAACGACGGCGATGATTGCAGGAGCGACTCCGCGCGGCCCGACCCACAGACGACGACAACGACGGCAGAGGGCCGCCTTCCGAAAAGCAACCGTTCGGTGAGGCACCACTGTTACGCATGACGCATCCGGATCGTCGATTCGCAACGGCAATAGCAGCGTGGATAAACGAAGAAGACGTCGTTGCTGCTGCAGGAGGATAGAAGTGCGACTCGCGAATCGTCAAGGACGCGTTGCTACTATTCCTCGTTCCCGCGACGGCCGCCTGGAAACTATGCAAGCTATACGGTCGTTGGGATTGAGACGCTGGTGACTGCGGCGACTTGCGTCCACGAGGTGATGCTTCAGATCGACGGAGGGCGTTCTCTCAGGCGCGATGTCACCACTTGCGGTTCTTGCTGATGGGTGAGGATGATGGACAATTTCCAGAGGACAACGTACCCCTCCGGTATCCCGTTGGTCAATGTGGTTGGAGGCGTGACAGAAGTACGAGTGAGACAGAGGAGTTGGAGTGAGTTGGAGTGGGTGAAGTGCCGCTGCTATAACTTGACCACCGGAGATAGGAACACGACATCGAAGAATCGAGTACGTGGTGCAGCTCGGCACCTTGCTCGCCGAAGCGATCGAAGTGGAGGTTCCGTGGGGAAAGATGTGCACCAGCCTCGAATAAAGCATGTAAGACAGCCTGAGCTAGTGAAAAAAGAGGCAAGAACCCACCTTGTTTTTCAGAAGACGCTCCCTGTATCGCTGCAGCGGCTCCTCAGAGCGATGCAAACAGGATGGGATCGCTCCTTCTGTGCTCGTCTTTAGTCTTCGGTACACCTCGCTACCACCTCCTCTGGTTCCCTGTCTCCATATTTCGCGGTGGCTCGCGCTTGGTGGGGCGGCTTGATTTAAAGCAAGTTCGAATTCTTCGACCCGAAAACGTGGATGTGCTACGTGCCGGAGTTGTCGGAGGGCTTCAGTGCCGCCATATACGTGTGGAAGGGGAATATCTCACCATCAGTGTCGACATGTCGCAGTCGCACTCTGCGGGGAGAGTTGTGGGTCCAATATGGCAGCACTTTAGAACGAAACGAAAAAGGAGTGCGCACCCCGGCTGAATGATGGCCCTTTGGATGACCAGGAGGCTCGAGTGTGGGCGTAAACCTGCCAACTCAAGGCCTCATGCAGGCCTCATGGCTCTTCTGATAGTCGCACTTAGCCACCTTCTCACGCGTACACGTAGCTCCAGGACCCGTATCACACCGTGCTGCTGCATCATACGCTCAGACCCAAGCCCTCTCTTCGTTGCTGTTGCCATGTCTACGACAACTCCCACTGCCTTGAGTTCCTTTTCTTCTAAGTTACATGCTACCTTTGAAGCTTCCCTGGAAGAGTACGAAAAGAAGACCGAGACAAGCCTTCTCACTCATCCGTTGATGGCTCGCCTGCAGGCCTGCAACTCTCGCGCTGACATTCACGCCGTCCTACGTTCTCAGGCTACAAACTTCGAGCGGGCTACGTCTGCAGATGACAAATTGATAAAATGGCTGGGCCCGATCGTCAACGTCCTCTCAGCGTCTTCTTCTGTGATTAGCGCATGCGTCGGGCTGGTAAATCTTATTCAGATGGTCCTCCTACAATCCAACATCTGATATCACATTTTCTAGGTGTTCTCACCCGCGAATTTCGTTTTCGCTGGTGCTGGTGTCCTCCTTTCGGTAGCTATCGTCCTGGATCCCCCCCTTTCGGAGCGATCTGACACGGACCCATACAGGCGGCAAAGGACATTACTCCTAGTCACGATGCGCTCATCATCATCTTCGGGAAAATTGAGAATTTCTTCATACGGCTCAAGGAATATGCCAAGGTACCGATGACTGAAGCGATGAAGGACATCATGGTGAACATAATGGTGGAGGTGCTTGAGATCTTTGCGATTATGACGAAGGAGATAAAGCAGGGACAATCAAGTGAGTCGATCCTTTATGACATATTTCCGTCGTTGACAGAGGTTCAGAGAGGCACCTCAAAAAATTAGCTGAAAGGAAGGGTATCAAGGACGCGATGAGCAGACTGGATAGATTGACCGAGGAGGCCGTTAAGACGGCAACCGTGATCCTGGAAGTCGCACACCTTATCAAGGGCGGAGTAAGGGCTGTCAGCGGCAACGTCAACCAGCTTATCGAGGGTACGTTAGCCCATTAGCAACTCACAAACATCATTTCCAACTCACAAACGACCAGATGGCGAAGAAATGAAAGGTCATATGGACGAAGAGAAGCGTTAGTGATTCTTTAGTCCCGCTTCTCTCGTTGCTGGACTGAAATGATGTAATTGCAGGGCGCAGGATCCTTGAGGAGCGCCGGAGCCGGGTGCGGGCGGACCGAAGGTGGCTGTCTCCGCCAGATCCCTCCATTAATCAAAATGTCGCATCCCACGCTCAACACCAGGGCACGGCGATGTGGTTCTTCGAAGAGGATATTTTCGTGGAGTGGAAGTCCAAGTCGACCGCACCCTTATTGTGGATCCACGGAAAACGTGCGCCGTTTTGTTCCCTGTCTCCTCCTAGATATTGATTGCTTCGAAACATTATAGCGGGCTCGGGGAAGAGTGTCCTTTGGTCTGTTATCATTCGCCAGGTTCACCCTTGAGATATTTATGCCTCCGTGTAGCTCCGCAATTGTTCAAGACATCATAGCGTTGCGGGACGCTGGACTTGCCTCCCTAGCCTATTTCTATTTCGATTTCAAGGACTTCGATAAACAAAGCCTTCACAGCGCACTTGCTTCGATTCTTACTCAGCTCTCTGCTCATTCAGACAGGTGTTGCGAGATACTCTCCTACCATTATGTGGCACACGACGACGGCGCACATAAGCCTAGCACCAGTACGATGATTGCTTGTCTCAAAGAGATGCTCGCTCTACCTGACCAAGGCTCAGTCTACATCATCTTGGACGCGCTAGATGAATGTCCCGATACCTCTGGAATTCCATCCGCACGCGAAAAGGTCCTTGATTTCTTGAAGGACCTTGTCGGTGTCCAGTTTTCAGATATTCACATATGTGTCACAAGCCGTCCGGAGATCGGCATTCGGGCTGCGCTTGAGCCCCTAGCATTTCGCTCGCTCTCCATTCACGACCAAAAAGGACAAGAGAAAGACATTGAAGACTATATCAGATCTGTCATATATTCGGACTCAAGGACGAGGAGATGGAGGTACGATGATAAGGAGATGGTTATTAACAAGCTTAACGAAAAAGCCGATGGAATGTAAGAGCTTGTCGCGATGTTGATGACATATGCTGATTATTTGACAGGTTCCGATGGGTTTTCTGTCAGTTAGAAGTGTTGTGCCATACTTCGCCGTTCTACCTCCGGCAAACTCTTGAGGAATTGCCAAAGTCCTTGGACGAGACATTTATGCGCATTTTGAAGGAAATCAGGATGGCCGACCGAGACCTCGCTCGTCGACTCTTACAATGTCTTTCCGTGGCAACTCGACCCCTGCGTGTCGAGGAGCTAGCAGAAATACGTGAGCTCGACTTTGATGGGGCCGAAGGAGCGACACTGGAGCTAATCGAGGGCCGCCGGTGGGAGAATCCGCAACAAGGCGTGCTATCTATCTGCTCGAGCTTGATCATGGTAGTCGACACCGGTCATTCCCGCATCGTCCAGTTTTCGCATTTTTCCGTCAAGAAGTTCTTGACTTCCGATCGCCTTGCCGCTTCCCAAAGCGACATTTCCTGTTTTCACATCGCGCTCAGGCCTGCACACACGACTCTCACACAGGTTTGCTTGGCGACTCTACTCCGGTTGGACGGCAGCTCAAGCAACGACCAGGTCGAACGTAACTTCCCCTTGGCCAGATATGCCGGTCAGTACTGGGTGGAGCATGCTCAGTTCGAAGGGGCGTCGTCGTGGATAGGAGATGGGTTGCGGCGTCTTTTTGACTCGGCCAAACCTTATTTTGCCACGTGGCTTCGGTTATACGACATCGACGATCACTGGAATCAGTCCGGAAATTCCTGGGTGGCCCGTGGATCTCCGCTTTACTACGCTTCGCTGTGCGGGTTTCGTGACCTGGCAGAACATATCCTCAATGTTCATCCAGAGCAAGTAAATGCGACGGGTGGTCGTCTTCACAGTCCACTGGCAGCGGCATTGCACAAAGGACACTTCCACGTGGCCGAGCTATTACTTCAGTACGGCGCGACCGTGGATGTTACTGATCATAATAACCAAACTCCGCTGCAAGCTGCATCGGTGGACGGAAGTAGCGATGTCGTGCGGTGGTTACTCGAGCATGGCGCAGATCCGAATTCCCAACGAGACGATCTCGGGGCTCCAATTCATTTAGCCGCAGCGAATGGACACCTAGAGGTTATCCGAACGTTACTGAACCACGGGGTATACGTCGACTCTGCGGACAAAGATGGGAGGACCCCATTGCACCTAGCGTCAACCTCAGGGAAGGTTGAGATCGCGCGCCTGCTGCTAGAGCGTGGCGCCAACGCAAATGCTCTGGACAACGATGGATGGACCCCATTAAGCCTGACATGGACAACTGAAGTCGAACGCCTACTCGACGGTGGCGCGAGTCTAGATGAGGAGGGAAGGTCAACTTGAGAATGGGAGGATATGATAATGTTGATGAAGCGTGGCGAAGTAGAGCGGGAACTATAGAAGTGTATCAGCAGAAATCAAGTATATTCAGAGCAGGACTACAGTAACGGTACTGTATAGGTAGCTACAAATATTACCACTGCCGTGACCACCGTCCTCACCATGACCAGTCGTACTTTCATCGCATCATCATCCCCCATTATCGTCAGGTTGCCGCCTTTGCCGCGAGCCTGTCAATGATGTCGCCACCTCGCCACCACTTGCGGCTTGTCGTGGTCGCCTTGTCCTCATTGCTAGTGGCTTGCGTTCGCGTCGCGTCATCGTCAATGCCGTTGTCGCAGCCCTTTTGGTCACTTTGAGGTCATGTTGCCATTGTTGTCGCTTGTGGTTTGCGCTTGCATACCCCCAGCCACCACTGGAGTCACCGTCTTATTACAGGCATCGGGTGCTTGCATTGAGTGGGGTCGTGGAGGTGGGAAGAGGAATACAGGCCGTGTCTGAAGAGGAAGCGAGGGTCCATTATACCTACGTCAGAGAGAAGGGGAAAAGAGGAAAAACATATACTGGGTCACTCAGCGGAAGGGAGCGGAATCGCGTGCAGAAGAAGATACGAGGGCGCACTCCTGGTCGGCGTGTGAAATGGGGCATGGATGGAGTGATAAAGGTACGTACTGCATTCGTGGGGATTAAAATATTAAACGTTGGGAACAACAGCAGAACGCCGGCTGCCTGAAGCCGTTAAAGGTGAAAGAATAGACATATCATGGGAAGTAGGCAGAACCTTCAAGTAGAGGCTGGCTCATGCCGCTGCGAGGGCGTGGTGAGCAAGCCTGAGGATGTAGTGAGCGAACGAGAATGCGACGAAGAAGGTGAGTGAGGCCAGGTGACGCTGGTGGGTTAAACGGGCAGTGTGACCAGACTGGTCCAAACGGCGCGACTTGTTTGTTGCTTTCAATGATCTGGCACAGCATGCCAACCTTCTCTCTCTGCTCGCTTTCTTCCTGCCGCAAACCATTTGAACTTCGGATGTACACAACACCAGTGTTCGCTATCACACCCCGCCTGCTGGGCCTGCAGACGTGACTACAACGATTCAACTGCATCAATGTACGGCATCCGCCCCAAAAGCTATTGCGTCGCAACGCCTGAGTCAAACCGGTGAGTTATTGACATCTTCTGGTCTTATTATGGTGAATAAATTCTCCCCTTCCACCAAATGTGTCTCGGCCATGCTCAACCCTGACCGTGACGATCTCCGAGCAGTGCCGCTCCGAAGCGCCCCTCAAACAAACCCAACCCCTGAACTCACAGTGGTGCAGCTGCTGGGGCACTCCACCAACGCGACGATGATGGCAATGACAGCGGTAACTGTAACAATAGCGACAGTGATGATGACTATGGCAGGCACGCAACGGTAGACGGTGTGCGACGACGACAGCCTGAGCATGGCGGTGGTGATGTGTGACGAAGACAACGACAACGGCGGTGATGACGATGACAAAGTTGATGGGCCATCCGCGCAACGGTGACTACAACCGCTCGGCGGCGACAATGCCGACGCTGAAGATGGTGAAAACCGATAAGTGGCGACGACTTTGACAGTGACTGGAGTATCCTGAGAATAGACAGAACTTCGAAATCACAATACAGTATATTATTTTCTTCTGATCTTAACTGCTATACATGCGCACCATGCTCTGTCAACGTGTCAATACTCGTACGACATCATCCATTCCCATTCTCACTCCCACCTAAAGTTGACTTTCCCTCTACATCTGGACTCGCGCCGTGGTCGAGGAGTAGGCGTTCGATTTCAGTTGTCGCCAGGTATAACGGAGTCGATCCATCCTTGGCCACCGCATTCGCGTTTGCGCCTTGATTAAGAAGCAGGCGAACGATCTCAACCTTCCCTGAGGATGACGCTAGATGTAATGGGGTCCTCCCATCTTTGTCCGCAGAATCGATGTATACCTTGTGCTCCAGTAACGTCTGGATAATCTCTAGGTGTCCATTCGCTGTGGCTAAATGGATTGGAGCCCCGTGGTCGTCTCGTTGGGAACCCGTATCTGCATCGTGGTCAAGTAACCACCGCGCGATATCGATACGTCCGTCCACCGATGCAGCTTGTAGCGGAGTTTGACCATTATGACCAGTAACATTGATGGCGGCACCATGCTGATGTAATAGCTCAGCCACGCGGAAGTGTCCCATGTGCAGTGCCGCCGCCAGTGGGCTGTGATTACGACCACCCGTCGCATTTACCTGCTCTGGATGAACGCCAATGATATGTTCTGCCAGGTCATGAAACCCGCACAACGAAGCGTAATATAGCGGAGATCCACGGGTTGCCCGGGAATGTCCGAACTGAGTCCACTGATCGTCGATGTCGTACAAGCGAAGCCACGTGGCAAAATTTCTTTCGGCCGAGTTGAAGAGACGCCGCATCCCATCTTCTACGTGTGACGACACCCTTCCGAATTGAGCATGCTCCACCCAATGCTGACTGGCGTATCTGGCCAAGAGGAAGTTACGTTCGACCTGGAGATTGCTTGAGCTGCCGTCTAACCGGAGTAGAGTCGCCAAACAAGCCTGTGCGAGAGTTGTGTGTGCAGGCTCGTCCCCGATATGAACCTGCGAAATGTCTCCTTGAAATGAAGCAAGGCGATCAGAAGTCAAGAATTCCTTGACGGAAAAATGCGAAAACTGAATGACGCGGGAATGACCAGTGTCGACCTCCATGATCAAGCTCGAGCAGATAGATAGCACGGCTTCTTGCGTATGATCGGACCGGCAGCCGTCGTTCAGCTTCGGTGTCGCTCCTTCGGCCCCGTCGAAGTCAAGAAGCAGTATTTCTGCTAGCTCCTCGACACGCAGGGGTCGAATCGCCATCGTAAGGCATTGTAAGAGACGATGAGCGAGACAGCGGTCGACCATTCTGATCTCGTTCAACACCCGCTGATATGTCTCATCCAATGTCTCCGGTAATCCGGAAAGGGTTTGCAGGATGGCAGTTGGAAGGCAACGGCGCAATGCGTCCAACTGACAGATAACCCATCGGAACCTGTCAAATAATCAGTAAATGTCATCAACATCATGACACACCCTTACATTCCATCAGCTCTTTCGCTAAGCGTGTTAACAACCAGCTCCTTATCCTGCTCCCTCCATCTCGTTATCGCCTTATCTGGCTTTGTGTGTACGGCAAATCGGATGTAGTCTTCAATGTCCTTCTTTTGTCCTTTTTGGTCGTGAATCGAGAGCGGGCGAAACGCTAGGGGCTCAAGCGCGGTTCGGATGTCGACCTCCGGACGGCTTGTGACACATACATGAAGATCTGAAAGCTGGGCACCGACAAGTTCCTCTAAGAACTCAAGGACTTCTTCGCGTGCGGATTGACGTCCAGAGGTGTTGGGCAAGGTGTTGGGACATTCATCTAGCGCGTCCAAGATGAGGTAGACTGGGCCTTTGTCAGGTAGAGCGAGCATCTCTTTAAGACATGCGATCATCGTTACATTGCTGGGTTTATATGCGCCGTTATTGTGTGCCTTATGAACGTGGCAAAGGATGTCGCAATAAGTGTCGGAATGAGCTGAGAGCTGTGTAAGGAGGGAAGAAAGGGCGTTGCTGAGGTCTTGCTTATTAGTGGTGTCCTTGAAATCGAAGTAGAAATAAGCGATGGTGGCTTCTCCGGCCTCCTGCAACGCTAACATGTCTTGGATGATTGCAGAGCTAGTTAGCGGTGTAAGTTCCTCGGGAGTGAACATGACAAATCGCAACAGACCAGAGGACGCTCTTCCCTGAACCTGCTATAATTGTTCGAAGCATCAATATCTAGGAGGAGACAAGGAACAGAAGGGCGCACGTTTTCCGTGGATCCACAACAAGGGTGCGGTCGACTTGGACTTCCATTCCGTGGATATATCTCCCTCGAAAAACCACGTCGCCGTCCCTTTATGTTGAGCCTTGGATGCGGTATTTTGATTAGTGGAGGGATTCGGCGGAGACAGCCACGTGTGGTCCGCCCGCACCCGGTTCCGGCGCTCCTCAATGATCTTGCGCCCTGCAATGATAGAACGTCAGCCCGAGAAATGAAGCGAAGTGGGATTGAAGAACTACTAACGCCTCTCTTCCTCCTCGCGAGCTCTCCTTTCCTTTTCATCTAGTTGTTTGTGGGTGTGAAATGGTATTTGCGTGTAGCTAACGTGCTGTACGTACCGTCGATAAGCTTGTTGACGTTGTCGCCGACAACCTCTACTCCGCCCTTGATATAGTACACGTCTGTCCCGATCTGCACAATCGCCATATCGACCTCTTCCCGCGTCAATCTATCAAGTTTGCTCAGCGCGTCCTCGACACCCTTCCATCCGGCTAATTTCTTGAAAAACTTCTTGAGATACCTCTCTGAATCGCTGTCAGCATGGGAAGCCTGTCATCAGAGATCGACTCACTCGTTCGTCCCTGCTTTATCTCCTTCGTCATAATCGCAAATATCTCAAGCACCTCCACCATTATCTTCACCATTATCACCATCATCGCTTCTGTCATCGGCACCTTAGCATGTTCCTCGAGCCGTTTGAAGAATCTCTCGATTTGCTCGAAGATTATGATGAGGGTATCGTGGCTCACAATAACGCCCTGTGCCGCCTGTATGGGTTCGGTATCAGATCACTCCGAGGGAGATCGAGGACGATAGCTACCGAAAGTAGGACACCGGCACCAGCGAAAATTACATCCGCGGGTTTAACCACCTAGAAATATGATATCAGATATTGGAACGTAGAGGGATCATTTGAACGGGAGTTACCATCCCAACGCCTGCGCTGATCACAGAGGAGGTCGCAGAGAGGACGTTGACGACCGGTTCCAGCCATTTTATCAATTTGTCGTCGGCAGCCATAGTTTCCCCGAACTTTTCAGCCTGAGAACGAAGGGTGGCGAGAATGTTGGCAGGAGAGTCGCAATTCTGAAACCGGGCCATCAATGGATGCGTGAGAATGCCTTTCCCCGTCTTTTGTTCATACTCTTTCAGAGAAGCGCTAAAGATGGCCTGCAAATTGGAAGAAGAGGGACTTAAAGCAGGGGGAGTTGTGTTGGACATTCCAAGAGAGGGTTGGGGTCTGAGCGTACGGTGTTGGCAGTTCGCGTGAGGCGGCTAAGGGTCTGATTCAGGTAATGGCAGCACGGGTACTCGTGAGAAGTGGCTGAGAAGCGTTTGCCATGAGGCCTTGAGGTTTGGCAGGTTACGCCCGCATTTGAACCTCGTGGACAATCCGATACGATTTTTCTTCAAAGCCTTGACGCGGGGGGTCTTCTGCGTCTTTGACGCTGGCGGACATAGAGGGCGACCAGTGACCGATCACCTGTGGTGCTGGGTCATGATAGGCGAAAGTCTCAAATCTCGGCATCGCTAACTTAGCAGCTGCAGGCGGGTTGAGTAGGGTGACTGGTCCTTTGGCCAGAATGACATCCGAAGACGAAAGTCGAGGCTCTGCCTGTCCAAGTTCATAGCCAATTTGGTACTGTGGCTCCATTGGGTGGTAAACAGAAGAGAAGTGGTCTTTCTTTTTTCACGTGCACGTTAAATGAGAAAGCGACAGATAAATTTATTACCCGTGAATGGAGGTGACGAAGCCGTCATATTGCAAGGAGTATACGATAGGTTGTGGCTGGCGGAGGTAGTAGGTAGGTAGGTGATAGGTAGCCAGTAGCCGGTAACTGGTAACCAGAAAGAAAAGATCATGAGTGAATTCGAATGTTGGGTCATGCCCGTAAGGTATTAGCGTTTGATACGAAAAATGTGGGAGGTATCAAGAACACACAGAATGAAAAAGAAAAACCCCACGAATGGGTGGAGAAAGGGAAGGTGCGTGTTCTTGTTGGCCTGTTGCGGTTCTCGGTAGCGCATGAGTATGATAGACAATTTCTTGTGGTACCATGCTGGTCACTTTCGTTGATGATGGAGGAGGAGCGAGACATACTGTAGTCTGACAGCCGAGTTGGGGTTTTGTCGGGTCGGGCGTCAACGAGGCACGCGAGCGCTTAAATGGCGAGAGAACTTTGTACGCACTGGATGCGGATTGGGCGGCGATGCCATCAGAGACATTCGTGCGCTCACAATTGAGGCTGTCTCGGGAGGAGCTCGCGTTCGCACGATGGTGGTTCGGCAAGCGTGTAAAAAACTCAGAGGGTCTATTCAGGCTCAAACAGATTCCCCGGGCTCAGCCGCATCGCCGGGTCCCTATGAAACACTTCTTAAGGAACCCGGTCAGCGGGCCCGAGAAGCATCCGGAATCGGCGGACGCTCGTCCTCAACAATCCGGAAAATCACTGGGTGTGCGTGATCTTCGGTATCAGCGACTGCAGAACAAACACCAAATTCCAGTTCACCCACCTGTCATAGTATTCCCGATATCGCGATTTGGCAGACGTCCCGTCACTGGCTCAATAATCGTATATTCGAGCAACGACTTGGTCGATGCGCCTTGAAGCGCGATGACTTCCGGTGCCATCCAGTTCGGCGTGCCCGCGACGTCCTTAATCTCGCGCTGCATCACGCGCAGATTGAGCGAGATTCCAAAATCGGGAGGCTTCACGTTCCCAGTCAGAGTCGTGAAAATGTTCGCCGCCTTGAGTTCGCAGTGCACACGTCGCTCCGGTGCAGGTAATCGAGCCCCTCGAAAATCTTGAACACGTAGCTCGCGACGAATTTCTCGTTCAATTTTCCGAATGCCTTGAGAGTCTGTCCGAGAGCACCATTCTCGGCGTATCTGCAGGTGCACACGTGCTGCGCAGCAGTCAGCTCGTGCCAAAGTAGAAAATGGAAGGCACAGCAGAGGGCAGAGGGCAGAGGAATATAAAAGGAGGAAGGGGAACAACGCACTCAGGTACAATGCCAGGATGCGACAACTGCTTGACGAGATCGACCTCCCGCATAAGCTGCGCAATTTCCTCCTCCTCGAGGTCTTCAAGCTCGATCCCTTGCACAGCGACCCTCTACCCGGTGATCAAATTGAGCGCGCGACACTCAGCACCAAACTGTCCGCGATTACCAAGTTGCTAGAGAAGTTCCCCGATTTAGTACCAGCCAGCCTCAAATAGCAGACCACTCACGAAGTGAGTTGGCGCATTACGACCAGCGTCTGCCGGAACACGCTCCCCTCCGTCACATCCAGCCCCGTCAGGTCGCTTGCGCTTGCGCTTGCCTGCTCGCCCGACGCGACGCCCAGGTTGACCATACTCTTGAACCGCGAGCGCGGATTAACACCAAACTTGTCATACGAGTTCGGCCGCGACCTTCTACGCGAGCCCGATCCATCCATCTCGCTCTGGAACCGTCCTCGCAGGAACAACAGCGGAGCCTGCGCCTGAACCCTGCTCGCGCTCGAGTGGATCGAACTATGGGGACTGCGACTGCGATGGAGTATTGAACGGGATGGGAGAGGGAGCGCTGCTGTACTCCGGAATGCTCCGCCTCGGTACACACGTCCCACTCCTCCCGTTGCGCGTGCTGTTCCCGCGCTACGCGACTCAGTCAAGGCTTAGTCCAAGACCGAGACAAGAAGAACCTAGTCTCGAGTCGCTACGTAAGAGGGCGCATGCGTCCTTCGGTGCAAGTACAAGCGCGTCGATGCTATGCCCGCATGGTGCGTGGGCCGACGCGCCGCAGCAGCAGCAGCGAGCCGAGGCGCAATCCCCGTTGTAGGGAACAACGATGATGGTTGCAGGAGCGACTTGACGCGGCCCGTCCCACGGACGAAGACGGTGGCAGAGGCACTTGGCGCCTCATCATGCTCATCTTCTACTGGGAATCAACCGTCAGTGCAGCACTATCTAGCACTGTTTTGCATGACGCACCCGGATCGTCAATCGCAACGGGAGTAGTACCGCGGACGAACGACAAAGACGAGCTCGCCACAAAAGGATAGAAGCGCGACTTGCGGCTTAGGTGCGTTTTTGACTGTTGCGGTTCTTGCTGGCGCGCGTGAGGATGATGAACGGTTTCCGGCGGATAGTGTACTCACCGGCATCACGCTGGTGACTTTGGTTGAAGGCGCAACAGAGGAGCAAGTTGGATAGAGTAGTTGGAGTGAGCTGGGGTGGTAGAAGTGCCGTTGCTATCACTTGGACACCCGAGATAGAAACACGACACCGAAGAATCGAGTGCATGATGCAGCTCGGTACCGTGCTTGTCGAAGTGATTGAAGTGGAGGCTCCGTGGGAAAAGGTGTGCACCAGCCATAAATGTAACACTAAGACAGCCTGAGGTAACTTAGAAGGGGAAGATCTCGTTATCAATGTCGAAATGTCGCAGTCGCTCTCTGCAGGAGAGGCTAGCCTGAGAAGTTTCAGAACGAAACGAAAAAGGCAACTCTGGCCGGTCCGGTTTCCGGGGGATTTATTCCCCTGTCTTTCCGCCCACACCATGACAAATTCGTTTCCACTTATTTGTAAGGACAACATTCTGGAAGCGAGGCGTCCAGAGAGGGAACCGCGCAACACTAAGGCCAAGACAGACGAGACAAAGATAGGATCCGAGTCTATTCGGGGAAAGCGCTTTGGGAAAGATACAACAAGAGCAGAGGGAGAATGATAAGAGATAAGAGCGGGAAAGAGGTAGTGATCAGTAAGTAGGATACAGGTTCGTCTTTATATCAGTCCGCACTATCATATGTTATCGAGGTCGAGCAATGCCATGTGTTTATCGTAGTCGAAGGATCTGTCGCGTGTCGTACGATGTGTGGTATGGATGTCGTCGATGTCGTCGTGTGACGTAGTTACACATTCCAAGTGTGCCCGCACAAATACCGCAGATAGGGATTTCCATCATACCACAGCGATCTAATGTACCCCTGCTCAAATCTGTATGAGTAAGCTCTGGATCTCTGACGGCCTATCCACTTGACTATGCTCTGTCAATATCGATACGGTATCGTCATCCCCGGTTCATGACTGAAATGACATGATACGACACGGTAGATGACAAACCAAGCCTCATAGATGCTCATGCTCATCAGAATACGCCCGGGATCACCCTGTACGGCACTCTCTCCGCCCACGCATCCCACTCAGCCCCAAACCGCTTCCTCAGAAATGCGTCCTCCATTCGTGCGCGACACAATATGTTCCAGAGCACATACGCCTCCACGCTGCACCACGCGAGCGCATACGCCTGTCCGCCGACGGTGCCCAGCCACCCCGCGCGCGCCCACCACGAGGCGGGACCAAAGTGCACTAACAACGTGCCGACGACGCGGAGCACGACGCCGCTGTAGCCCGGATGGCGCACGAACGCATACGGCCCGTTCGTCACGAGTCGGTGGTCTTCGCGCAACGTGAGCTCAAACGTGTAGAGCGAGCCAAGCGTCTTGTAGCATACCAACCGCAACACGCCGCTCGCGGCCGTCACGAGACACCCTAGCACGAACGCCGCAGGCAGCGCTGGTGCGTGTGGTGGTAGCGAGAGGTGTTTGGGTGCGCGGAGGAATGCGAGGGGGAGTTGGTGGTGGTGGTGTGAGGAGGTCTCGAGAAGTATACAGGCTACGAGCTCTGCGAGCAGGCTCGCGATGACTGAACATTAGAAAGGGGTGGTGTCAATCGCGGGACGTCAAGGTCTGGGAAGTGAGATATACCTTCCAGATGAGTCTATGAAAGCGTACAACGCTCCTAAATGAGCGCTCTACGCCCCCAGATCCTAGGCGCTCCTGGGCGCCTGGTGGAGGGTACGGTGGTGTGAGCGCATACCATGCGCCGAAGACTGCGGCTACCAACAGAGGAATTTTCACGAGGGATGACATGGTTTGGTGGGGGTAAGTATAGTAGTTGGTGAGGAGAACTGGGGAGAAGTTGAACAGATGGGTAGATAAAGGACACGAGTGGGTTGCAAACAAGAAGCATACAGTTAGTAGAGCGGGCGAGCTTGTGCTTCGGTTCATGCTTGAATTTATATCGAAAGTCAGACAGATTATGGGATTTGCTAGATGACATCAGGTAAGCTCCATGACTTATGATCCGTGCATCATGGGTTCGCTCTCAGAGGTGGGCAGCGCAGTACAGTTTACCAACCATTTCCGCTCCCTTCCAGCCTCGCTTAAGATTCATTAATCCTGCGTAAGAAAAGTGTGTTTACCACCGGTATCAGATGGGTCGCATATGATTGACAATATGAGCTTTGTTTAGGGTCGTACGTCCTGAGCTGGATTCAATACGTGACTTCGGGAACCTGAACCCCATCACTGAAAACTCCCTCAACGTACAGCAGTTTGCGCCCGACATGTTCGCATCTGCTGGTGATTCCCTGCATTGATCTCGACAAACCTCCGCCCCACTGCTGTCCAAACGATCCAGACTTGACTTTGTGGGAAAAGGACATGCCCGAACAATCCCGGCAAATGGCAACAACGAAGATCATAAGACGGGTTGTACTCTAGTACATAACACCAAGGCATGAACCATATCCCAAGACCCGAGGGCAGTAACGCCGCAATTATTTCATAAATAGAAGCCGAACGCACCGAATCCGAAATAACTTGATAGTCAACGTCGGCGACGGCGCAAGCCGCGCCCCCAATAGGGAGAGCTCTCATGCTGGGCTGGGCCTCAAATATAAAGGAACCCTCTAATTGCGCCAGCCACGTCCAGTTCTGCATATCCAATAGGAATGTGTCGTGGCCCTAGACGCCGCCGAGTTCGTAGTAGCGCACGCGCGAGTTGCCGGCCATCCGAACGCCAGTTCCCGTTGCGGCTCTACTGGGAACAATGTGTCGGACTGCACGCCGAGGGTGAGAGTCGGGCGTATGTGAGAGAGGACATAATCCCTTGGCGAGCGCGGGTAGGTGCGGTGGAGGATTAGGTAGCGGCGGATGAGCCCGTACAGGCCCAGATGCGCCAGTTGCCGGCGGTGCAGGCGTGATTGGTGAGGCGGAGTTCTTCGAGAGATTGCTCGGTCATGTCGAACAGATCCATTACTTTAGAGATATCAAGGAGTTGGCGTCGTAGGCGAGACAGAACTGCTCTCCCTGTGGATTAGGCAACAGGTAGGTTGGGGTACGCTGGTGAAGGAGAAGACGCGGCACGTGCCTGGTGGTCGACGGTGGTCGAGATAGGTCTCGATGAGAAAATCAGGGCACAAAGCAGGAGTACGCGTTCCCACAGTCTCAAGCGATTCCCGCAGTTTCCGCCCAAAGAAGATGTCGCATTCAGGACCTGAGCGATAAGACCGCGATAAGTAATTGTTGCGATTTCTAAGAAGGTTCGTAGCTTAGGAACCAATGCGATATATAAATTAGATCGTGGTTTATGACGCGCAAGTTTGGGACCAATATGTGGCGGCAGGCGGTCGTAATACAATTCGCACTCGTACTTCCCATTTGGATCCGCCATAAGGACTGCAAGTTCGATGACGAAGATCGATCGAATAGAAAACCCAACAATAAAAACGTACCACTGCATTGCGCGTATCGTACAGCGACGCTCGATGATTCAATGGGCCGCTGCGAGCGGTGCCATTAATAATAACGACCTTCCCAGCGTGCTTTGGGAACATCCAGCCAGAGGTAAGACTCTGCATTGCACACCACCCATGGAGGATCCGACGCTCGCAGAGCTCGCGGGGCCACCTGAGTTCTTGGCGTCGGCGGACCTCGAGGGTGTTTCGCGCGGTGAGATAACTTTGGGTCGACTTGTGGGCCTCGGTCGAGATAAACAGAAAAGTCTTGGTCACACACAGCGTCTTTTATCTGACTGAGTTCATGAGCACGTTGGTCGCTTTGAGCAATTTCCATTTTTGTTATCGGGAATAAATAAATTATTGTTGGGCCAGAAACAAGGTGGCCGTCAGCAAAAAAATGCCTGACCAGTTTCAACCTCCTCGGGCTTACAGCATTGTACGTCGCGCTGAGACGACACCGACGACTCCCTACGATTTTTATACTCAGTTTCGGAATTTCTGATGCGTGAAGATCCCAAGGTACGGGATTTCCCATATTTTCTCGTTTACAGGCAACAACACCTCGAATAATCCTGCGATTACTATCAGGACTAGCATTGCAGGAGGGCCCTTCGGGCCCTCTCAGCTGGTGCGTTGCGCCCCGGATGGCGATGCAATCAAGCAGGCACCCCGTAGCATGTGTAGATGCCCCTATCTGCAGCATCCGCTGCTTGCCCGCCTACTGCTAGTCTCAAGGCTAGTCTGAGACACGGAAGCAAAACTTGGAGAGCCCAAACTCCGAAAATATGTCTAAGCATTCACACGCACCCTCGTCTTTTATATATTGTATTCTGTCCGTGCCTACGGCACGGCTCGCTCACTTCATTTGCTTCACCTGCCTTCAGCACTCGACATCAGCTTGTTGGGGGCTGCGCCCCCAAACCCCCGCCTCACCATCTGAGCATAAGCATTCCAGAGCATAGCGTAAACGCCAGCGTCAGAGCAGCATAAACGCCAGCATCGGAGCATAGCATAAGTGCCAGCTTGAGAGCATAGCATAAACACCAGTGTCGGAGCATAGTGTAAGTGCCAGCTTGAGAGCATAGCATAAATGCCAGCGTCAGAGTGTAGCAGAGAAGCCAGCATCAGACCATAGAGGAGAAGCCAGCATAATAGCATAGCAGAGAAGCCAGCCTCAGAGCATAGCAGAGAAGCCAGTGTGGGAGCATAGTGGAGAAGCCAGCATGGGAGCATAGCAGAGAAGCCAGAATGGGAGCATAGTGTAAACACCAGCATCAGAGCATAGAGGAGAAGCCAGCATAGGAGCATGGTGGAGAAGCCAGCAGAGAAGCCAGTGTAACAGCATAGTGGAGAAGCCAGTGGAGAAGCCTGTGTGGAAGCATAGCTGTGAACCCACCATAAAACCATACCAGAGAAGTCAACATAACATCTTTATTTTATTCCCTGAAGCTGCCATAACAGTCTAACAGAGAAGTCACCATAACTCATTTATTTTCTTATAAAATCCTCCTCTACACTCTCTAACCCTGTCCAGAGCTGTCCCCTTCATTTTTTCTTATTTTATTCTGTCTTTTCCTTTCATTTTGATAGAGAGACTCAGAGCCAGTTTTGAGCCAGCCAAGTTGCCAACAGTGTGGCAACCCATCCCGTTTTGGAGGCTCTTCTGCTTAGTGATCTGCTTACCTGTAAGAGTCCCAAATCGAGGCAAAGATCTGCCCAAATCGAGGCAAAGATCTGTCCATATCAAGGCAATGAGATCTGTCCAAATCAAGGCAATGATCTGTCCCAATCAAGGCAACGATCTGTCCGAAATGGGCGTTCCCACACACCCCTCTCTGTTGTACAGTGATGGACATTCAAACTCGACAAATTTCTTAGCAGCTCCCACAGTGGTTTTTAGATATTTTTGACCCTCCCATTGTGTCCAGAATAGCAAAATATGTTAAAAACCGCACTTTGGGGGTTTTCCCACAAGTTTTTGGGAGTGGCCAACTTTTTTGGGCTTGAAGTTCCGGATTTGGGCACATTGGCTGGAGTTTCTGTGCAACACTTGTGTTACGGTTAGACGGACCGCTCTGCTCGACGTGAGCTGGGGTACTGTGGCGAAAGTTGTTCTGTTGGATTCGGATAAGCTGGGTCCGCAGCTTGTGTGTGACTTCAGACGGATGCGGATAGCCCGGTCTCTGGTAAGGTTTATATGACCCTATGATGACGGCGTGGGACTTTAACCCTCGCGGACTCGGTGATGACAGAGCAAAGTCTGTGAGAGGAACAGCTGGGGAAGTCGACTGGACTTATGCAGCTCCTAGCCTAAAGGCGTCGTAGAGTGTCTGATTGATACAAGAACTCAGACCTAAGGTCTAAGTCCGCTAATGGTACAGTTTATATACTAAGTACATGAGTCATTACTACTGAGTCATAATACTAGGATGAGTCACCTATGACGCTATGACTCCACTAATACTAATAGTCTCTGTAGTAGGAATGAGTAAGACTGACATCACATAGACGTCATATGGAAGGTAGTAGAACTGTCCAGAACTAATGATGTCATAATCACATGATAGTTCTAACTCATGTGATACACCGACAGTCTGTGGAGTGCGAGCGTAACAATACTCCCTTTTCAGGTTAATCGCCCACGATTTTGAATGGCGGAAGTCAGGTTCCTCACTGCCTCACCGAAAAGTGACCTAAGCGACTCCAAGTCTTCTTCTTCCCATCCATCCCAACGATCTAGACGCTCCCACCTTGTTTTCTTGTTTTGAGCCATACCATAGGCCCAAATCCTCTTGTTCAGCAGGGTCGGTTCTTCGATCAAGGTGGCTGTGGTCCAGAAATCTTCGTTATCTGATGGAGGGGGGACGTGGTCATGGTGGTGAAGGGTAAAGGTCATATTGAAGCATTGCCTAGTGCATTTGCCATTAGCGACGGTAAGGGCCGATGATGTTGTCGATGAGGAAGACCCTGATGGGTCAGGGGAAGGGTCACGAGGTGATGGTGGTGACGTGAGGTCGTAGTTATACTCAGGGGTACCAGGAGCGGGAGAACCAGGGTTTGACCCCATAGATACCACTGGAATCGCGTCCACTCCCTTTTCAGGGGTAGGTCGGTGTAACGGTTCGCTAACCGTTTGTCCGACTTGGACGATTTCGAGTGACTTGCAACGCGTGACTGGGCTTCTCGGACACTAGGCTGGCTAACACTAGGTCCCCTTAGAGTGAAAAGGGCGTGACAGCACCTCCACTAAGTCGATGATGAAAGAATAGAGATGAAGAAAGAGAAAGAAGAGATAGAGGATGACGATGAAAGGCAGACCGGAAAGAGAAGAGAAAGGAAACTGTGATAGTGAATTGAAGAAGACCAGGATGAGGATCCCTGGTCTTTACTAGTCGACTTATATACACGTAAGACTCGCTTTAAAGCGGAGTCTAAACTAAGTAATGAGTCACGAACCCTAGTACAGCTATCCTACGAATAAGTCATGTCCGCCGCATGTGATACTAAAGAACAATAAGAACGCTTGACAGCGTGTGAGTCTGGTGAGTAATACTGATACACCTGTCCTAGGATTGGAACAACATGGAAGGCTATGGAACCCTTGCCCGTCACATGTCCTAGAGTCATCTGATAACAAAGAGATAGCGCAATGATGGGGTAGTGAGATAAGATAAGAACGACGGCAGTCCCAATGATAGTCTGCGAATGGTGTTAGCACGGGTCGGTCCGTGACATTATCCCCTTTTCAGTTCCAGCGCCTACGCTGGATAGCCGAGGTGAGGTTCTTGAGCGTCTCACTCATAACGGCGCGAAGGGTATCCAACTCATCTTCTTCCCATCCATCCCACCTATCAAGGCGCTCCCAAGCTGCCGTGTCTTGCTGCATCCCATATCCCCATACCTTATGGTGTTTCAGGGGCCTCTCCTCTACCAGAGTGGCCGTGGTCCAGGCATCTTCCGCCGCCGTGTGGTCGTGGTGATGGAGCGTGAAGGCGATGTCGAAGCAGTATTTAGTACAGCCGGTTTTGTTGCCCGCTGCCAGCGGTTCGGACGCTGCTGATGATGATGACGAGGGGGAGGAGTCCTTGGGCGACGGTGGAGACGTAAGGTCGTAGTTGTATTCCGGCGTGCCAATGATAGGCGACCCTGGGTTGTCGCCCAACGCTGCCACGGGCACTGCGTCGATCCCCTTTTCAGGGGTGCTGTTAGGCCCTCCAGGCCAGAAAGGTGAGGGGTCTCGACTGAGTGTGGGGACGGGGGCCCATGGAGTGCTGCCCGGAGCTCCAAGAGTCCTTGGGGGAGTATGAGTCTCGATACCCAGATCGTCAGACAGGGGCCAAGAAGCTGGCGTTTCGACTCGGTTGTTGAACAGCAAGATGGGTGGAGATGCAGGAGAAGGGGGCGTGCGTGGCAGAACCATGCCTTGGTCGTCCACCAAAGGCCGCAAGGGAATATCAATAGGTGCCGACGCCGGGGCCGCATCGATGGAAGATGTGTTGGTAAGTATCATAGTGTACGGGATGGTATATCGAAGGGCGTGCTGGTGTAGTAGATGAGATTGGCTGAGGGCTGAGGGGTAAGGAGACTTAGCAGATGAGAGGCCCCTTATATGTGTTTCCTTGGCGGGGTTTGAAGCTTTGAACTCCCGCACCTTATCATCCGCAAATACGTCATCCTTGTCAACCCACATGTTGTCCGAGTCAGGGTAGCCTTCCCATTTGACCAAATATTGAAGACGCCGTTTCCTGCCGAACTTCCGAGAGTCTAGAATCTTCTCCACGGAGTATTCTTCTTCTCCGTCCACAAGGTCAGGCACGGGGCGCTGATAATTTGGGCCATGTGTTATTGTTTCTCGGTAAGGGGTGAGAAGATCGATGTGAAACACGGGGTGAATGCTCCACTGCGTGGGAAGAGCTAATTGATAACTGACCGGCGATAGTACCTTGATTACTTTAAATGGCCCATGTCTTCTGGGCGCAAGCTTGGCGGTTGGCTGACTGAGACGGAGATTCTTGCCTTCTAACCATACTTGGTCACCTTCCTTGTATTTGGGCGTATCACGGTGTTTGACCCATGACTGTTGTGCCTTGATCATGAGTTGTTGCGCGGTGTCTCGTGCTTGTTTCAGTTGCTCGAGGCGCAACGTGACCTGTGGGAGTGGGGAAGGCGCCGAAATCCAGTCAGCGCGTGGGTTGTAGCCCATCAAAAGGAAGAATGGGGACTTCCGTGTGGTATCACTGGGCCAATTGTTGTGTGCAAATTGTGCGATAGGGAGATAAGGGGCCCAATTTGTCTGATGGTAGTCGGAGATGAAACGAATAGCGGTCTCGACCCATTGATTTGAGCGTTCAGATTGTCCGTCGGTTCGAGGATGATATGCCGTGGAGGGGTTACGTTCTATCCCTGTGATTCGGCAAACTTCTTGCATGAATCTCGATATGAATCGGGGGTCTCGATCGCTGATGACCTTCCGCGGTAATCCGAAATGGGCGAATACGTGTTGAATGTAGAGGGCGGCCGTGCCTTCTGCGTTGATTTCTTCTCGACATGGTATGAAAATGGCGGCCTTCGTACAATCGTGATCGGTGATGGTGAGAATGGAATCATATCCCTGTGATTCAGGGAGTTTAGTGATGAAGTCTAATGCGATGGTTTCAAAAGGCATAGCTTCGGGTTTGGGATAGATCGGTCTTAGTGACGCTTTTGTAGGTCGGTTGTTAACCTTGTGGCGTTGACAATCGGCACATCCCTGTACGTAGTCCGTAATGTCCTTGCGCATTTGTGGCCACCAGTAGTTGCGCTCCACCAATTGTACCGTTTTGCTGATACCTGGGTGTCCATGTACTGGCGGATCGTGGTGCGCCTTGATGATATTGCGCTTGCCCTCTAAATCGTCCGTGACAACCACTCGCCCTTCTTTGTACCACGTGCCGTCGAGGCATTTGAGTTGGTGAGGGTCCACCCAGGGCTTGAGACGCTCTTCGTCTTGACGGTGTTGTTGTGTCATAGTCATCGTTGTTCTTGCAAAAAGGCGATCGGGGAGTACCACCACGTTGGTGTTGTCTTCAGTCCCCTGATCGTAGTCTGGTCTTCTTGACAATGCGTCTGCGCGACCGTTGGCTGTTCCCTTGATGTGACGGATTTCAATGTTGTACTCCGATAAACGAAGTACTTCCCTGGCTACCCGTCTACTAATCTTGTGGGGTTCTTTCCAGTATAGCAGGTTTTGGTGATCCGAATAAACGATAACCTTGTGTGGCGATCCTGCCAGGAATGACCTCCAGTTGTCGAGCGACATTACTACTGCCAGTAGTTCCAGATCAGCCACGTCGTAATTTCGCTGTGCCTCGTTGAGAGTCTTCGAAAAGTAGGCAATGGGGTGTCGTTTGCCATCTTCTTTCTTCTGTAATAGTACTGCGCCTACTGCGAACCCGGATGCGTCTACTTCCAGCTCGAATGGCTTGTCGAGTTCGGGATGCGCCAGTACTGGTTCACTGGTTACCCTATTCCTGAGTTCGTTAAACGCCTTTTGGTGTCGTTCCGTCCAGCTCCATTCGGCTTCTTTGCGCGTTAGCTCGTTTAGTGGTCTTGCGATATGTGCAAAACCGCGAATAAAAGGTCGGTAAAAATTGCAGAAGCCCAAAAAAGATCTGATATCCTTAACTTTGGTGGGCGTGGGCCAATTTTTTATGCCTGCAATTTTGATGGGGTCCATGCGCGTTATCCCCTTTTCAAGGATTACCCCCAGGTAATCCATACGTGGGGCATGGAATGTGCATTTCTCCGGTTTGAAATATAGGTCAAGTCGTTCCGCTACTTCGAATACTGCCGACACTGCCTTGATATGGTCTTCGAGGTTTGTGCTAGTGGCAATCGCAATATCGTCCATGTAAATGCGAATCGCCGTACCCCTAGCGTTCCAATAGTCGATAGTGTCTCGATACTCGTAGTTCATCATGTTTTGGAACGTAGCTGGTGAATTTTTTAGCCCAAAAAACATAACGAGGGGTTCGAATAGGCCGTATTTGGTTTTAAACGCGGCCTTGTGTTCGTCTCCCTCTTTGATTCGAATATTGTTATACCCATCTCGCACATCCAACTTGGTGAAAATGCGAGCTCCGCTAAGATCCGTAAGGAGTTCCGTGATGAGGGGTAGGGGGTACTGATTGCTAATTGTGATGTCGTTAATACGCCGGTAATCTTGGACCGGCCGTAATTTGCCGTCTTTCTTCTGAATAAAGAAGAATGGTGAGGCGTATGGTGAGATAGAGGGCCTTATGTATCCCTTAGCTTCTTGTTCCCTAAGGAACTTAAGTAGCCCTTTGTCCTCTTCTTGCGTCATAGGATACACCTTACATGGCAACGCGTCCGGTGCATTTGGTTTGAAATCGATTGCGTGGTCCCACGGTCTGGAGGGTGGGAACCGCGCGGATTCTTCATCACTGAACAGTTTGCTAAATCATCTGTACACCTCTGGGACCACTGCCGCGACTTGGTTCTGACCGGCTTGCACAGCCAATTCTGTTGCTACTCCTCGGATCGTGGATTGTGTCTCCAATGTTCGTACAATGGATTGTTTTTCTGCTTCAGTCATTATTGTTGCGATGACGGGACGCTGTCGGATAACGCGGGGGTTGATGGATGAAATGACAACTGGTAATACTCGTTCGTCAATAACGGCGCTTCGCCAGTTGAATCGTGGTTCGAATGACGCTAGCCACGGATATCCCAAGAGTATGTCTTCGCTTCCAATGTCAGTTATGAGGAAGCGCATTTCCCTATGGATGCCTTTTGTGAACACGTCTAGGTCAAGGTAGTGGGTGATCTCCCCTGATTTGTTGGTGGTATTATCAATGTTGTATATCTTCTTGGGTGTTGGGAGTTCTCGTAACCCCAACCCCATTTTGTTGGCGAATGTAGCGTTCATGAAGTTGTCGGTAGCTCCAGAATCCACTAGAGCTCGTTTGTCGGCCATAAAGTAACTTGTGCGAATCGAAACTGGAATGCGCATAGATCGATAGCGAGTAATGTACACAGAGTTACAACGAAGAGTCCTTACCCAGGCCGTCGGGTTCAGACATTTTGAAAATCCTCCCTCTTCCATAATTGCTGCATGACGAGGTCTTTAACCTCGTCTTCTTCTTCAGCTACACCACTCAACCAATCTTGCGCTTTCTGCTGCGGAGTACGAGTTTCCGCTACGCTGCGATCGTCTACTATGCTTCGAGCGGCATAGTATTCTTCTTCGGTGCTCCCTTGTCTGGTACGCGATGGCCCTTGCCCTTGTTGGTAATAGGGGTTCTTTTTGAGTGGCTGTCGACAGTCTCTTTTAAAGTGACCTGGTTTGCCACAATTGAAACAAGTGAGGACTTTCCTTGTCCCATCTTGCTGTACAGGTCCTCTGGGTATCCCGCCTTCTTGACTTCCACCAGTTCGTTGTTGGTATCGGTTTCCTCCTAGAAGGAAATCTTCGTTCTGAGCCACTCGTCCTCGAATGCGATCCGGTGTGGTGTCCATCGCATTTGGGTCCGGCATACGTGGGAAACTGGGCCCCCCCCATCTTCTGTTGGCGTTGTTGTTATTGGTGCCCTTCCAATTGTTGATCGTTGATGTGGCGGCTGGTTTAGATCTAAAGCCCTCCAGCCGACTCTTCATGTGTATGAACATCTTTTGTTGTTGGATTGCGGCTTCGCGCCATCCTTCGTAATTCCTTGGTTGTATGTTTTTGAAGATGAACTCATACATGGCGTGGGGTAGCGCATCTGTGAAGATACGCAGGACCAGTGGCTGATTGACGTCGTAATTGGCATGGCGTACCAAGGTCTCGAATTTTGTTATGAGACCGTCTAAGTCTCCCGACTGCATGCGAAGTCCTCGTCCAAGCTCTGCCTGGGCTTTCTCTTGTTCCAATACGTCGGCATATTGCCTGTTGAATGCACCGATTACTCCGTTCCATAGGCGTTCGTCAGTAGTCGCCCATCCTTGAGTTACGACTTGTGTGCGTAACCATGCGTTTACTCCTTTGACCCATTCGTTAACGAGTGCTCCTTGAATGTATGTGAGGAAGAACATAGCTCGTTGATATGGGTTACGCATAAGCGTATTTGTAATGTTGACTCCTTCGTATAGTTGCCATTGAGTAATAAATTGCTCTGCTTTGGACCTATCCCCTGTGAATATGACAGGGGGGTTGCCCACCAGTTTGTCGCCATGTTGTCCTCCTGGTTGTGGCGCTTGTGGCATAGGGAATGGGGGTCCTCCTGGCGGTCCTCCACCACCGGGTGGCCCTCCTCCTGGTGGCCCTCCGCCGAATGGTCCTCCACCTGGTCCTTGTCCTGGTGGTCCACCACGCGGCCATCCGAATGGTATTCTTGGTGGACTCCTACGTCCTCTGTCTGATGGGGGATCTGCTTGATCGGGTCCGATGGCTCGGTGTAGTGCCACCTCATCTGGATGCATTGGCATTTCCATATGCCCTGTGTGCGGGTTGATAGTTCCCGCTACTGGTTCCATGGTTATCGTACGACTCATGATAGGTTCTTGTATGTGTAAAGACTCAGCTAACTGTAATGCGATGACTTGATCGCTCCCTCTTTGTGGTACTGGTGATCGAACTTGGATATTGCTTGCTTCACTAGCCACTGACGGGGTGCTAGTACGTGTGGTGGGAGTATTGTCAGGGGATTGGCTGCGAATCCTTCTGGCTTGGTCGATGCGGTCTTGGTTTGCCGCGTCTTGTAATGTGATATCAAGTCCAAGGTCTGGTCCAGCAATACGGAACGCTTCCCAATGTCCGCCCACTTCTAGATTCTCAATCCAGCGAATTTCAGTCCAACAGGCACGTTCGGTGTTGAACTCAACTGGGTACCAATGCTCCTCTCCTGATGAATATTCTGGCGCACTTGACCGTGCGTGGTACCGTTCGATTGCGTTGACCACCCGCCAACTGGCTCCTTTGATGAAGGACTCTGGTACGTTCTGTCGTGGTTGTTGATTTTCGATCTCGTAAGGGATAAACCCCCCTTCTGCGGCCCAAACTTCTCTGGTTGTACGTTGCAATGCCACGGTGGGATCCTGGTCTTAATGTAACGGTTCGCTAACCGTTTGTCCGACTTGGACGATTTCGAGTGACTTGCAACGCGTGACTGGGCTTCTCGGACACTAGGCTGGCTAACACTAGGTCCCCTTAGAGTGAAAAGGGCGTGACAGCACCTCCACTAAGTCGATGATGAAAGAATAGAGATGAAGAAAGAGAAAGAAGAGATAGAGGATGACGATGAAAGGCAGACCGGAAAGAGAAGAGAAAGGAAACTGTGATAGTGAATTGAAGAAGACCAGGATGAGGATCCCTGGTCTTTACTAGTCGACTTATATACACGTAAGACTCGCTTTAAAGCGGAGTCTAAACTAAGTAATGAGTCACGAACCCTAGTACAGCTATCCTACGAATAAGTCATGTCCGCCGCATGTGATACTAAAGAACAATAAGAACGCTTGACAGCGTGTGAGTCTGGTGAGTAATACTAATACACCTGTCCTAGGATTGGAACAACATGGAAGGCTATGGAACCCTTGCCCGTCACATGTCCTAGAGTCATCTGATAACAAAGAGATAGCGCAATGATGGGGTAGTGAGATAAGATAAGAACGACGGCAGTCCCAATGATAGTCTGCGAATGGTGTTAGCGCGGGTCGGTCCGTGACAGTCGGGGTCCTCCAGGCCAGAAGGGTGACGGGGAGCGGCTAGGGACTGTGATGGGTGCCCAGGAAGTGGTACCAGGGGATGGAGAACGACTAGGGACATAGATGGGTGTATGGGTCTCGATACCCATATCATCAGAAGGAGGCCAGGAAGCTGGCGTCTCAACCCTACTACCGAACATCAGGGTTGGGGGAGGTGTCGGAGATGGCGGGGTTCGTGGTAGGACCATGCCAAACTGGTCTACCAAAGGGCGAGTAGTGACCGTGGTGGCGGTTGCGGGGAGGGGACTCTTGCCCTGAGCGTAAGGTAAGGCGGCGCAGATAGCATCTTGGGACATTGCCGTGTTACTGTAGATCCACGAATGTAATGTGGGGGTTAGTCCTACTGTTGCACTTTGAGCTCGTCTTATATGGGTAACGGCTCGCAGATTTTGTCTCTTAAAGTCTGCTAGAGCTTCGTCCGCGTTCATGTCGTCCCAGTTGACCCATTCATTGTCCGAGTCTGGGTATCCTTTCCACTTGATTAGGTATTGTACCTTACGCCCTCGTCCATGACGTCTTGATGACAATACTTGCTCCACTTCATATTCCTCTTCGTCATTGACAAGGTCAGGTGGTGGCCTCGTGTAGTTGGGCCCGTGGAAGTCCGTTTCGACATATGGGGTTAGAAGGTCAACATGAAACACATCATGTATCTTCCATGTCAGAGGTAGTGTCAGTTGATATGTGATCGGGGATAAGACTTTCTTTATCGGGAAAGGTCCGTGGCGTTTTGGCGCTAACTTAACTGTTGGTTGTTCCGTTCGAAGATTGCGCCCCTCCAGCCAAACCTTATCTCCTATTTTGAAGGTCCGTCCTAGGTATCTTGAGTGCGCCCATCGTTTTTGGGCGATAAGGATTGCTTCTCGTACTTGTTGTCTTGCTCGCGTCCATTCTTCTATCCGTGTCTCGACTCCTGGTAATGAGTTAGGGAATGGGGTAATAGTCGCCCTTGGGTGATAGCCCATGAGCACTTGGAAAGGGGATCGTTTCGTAGTTTCGTTATGCCAGGAGTTGTGAGCGAATTCCGCAAAAGGTAAGTGTTTACACCAGTTGTTCTGATCGAAGTTAGTCCAGGGCCGCAGCCATTGTTCTAGCCACTGATTGGACCTTTCTGATTGTCCATCGGTTCGGGGATGGTAGGCTGTGGACGCGTTGACTTTGATCCCCATTCGTTTACAAAGGGTTTGCATGAATCGGGAAATAAAGCGGGGATCTCTATCGCAGATGACTTTTGAGGGTAGTCCATATCGCACAAAGACGTTCTTGAGATATAGATCAGCTACTCCTTCTGCGTCGATGGTTTCGTTACAGGGGATGAAGATTGCCGCTTTAGAACAGTCATGATCCGTTATGGTTAGGATGGAATCATAGCCTTCTGACTTGGGAAGTTTGACAATAAAGTCCATCGCTATTGTTTGAAATGGAAGGGCGTCGAGTTCCGGTGTGATAGGGTTCAGGGGCGCTTTCCTTGCTTGTGTATTGACCTTATGTCTTTGGCATTCGGCACATCCCTTGACATAGTCATGCACGTCTTTGGCTATTTGCGGCCACCAATAGTATCTTGTGACCAATTTCATGGTCCGTGAAATCCCAGGGTGTCCATAAGCGGGTAGATCGTGATGATCGTGAATGATTTGTCGCCTCGTGTCTTGTCCTAGGGTAATCACCTGGCCGGTTCCTTTCCACCAGCACCCATTTATCCTTTTGAGGTTATGTGGGTTTACCCATGGTCTTAGAGTGTTGAGATCTTGATCATAGATCAGGGGTGTGGTCAAGGTGGTTAGCGCGCGTGCAAAGAGATGATCTGGTAGTACTGTGATATTTTCGTTGTCCCGTTCTCCTTGATCATAATCTGGGCGTCTAGATAGCATATCGGCGCGGCTATTAGTGTTCCCAGGTATATGTCGGAGTTCGATATCGTATTCAGAAAGTTCTAGAACTTCTCTAGCAATTCTTCGGCTAATCTTCTGCGGTTGTCGCCAGTATAACAGGTTAGCATGATCGGTGTATACTGTAACCTTGTGAGGTGATCCTGCCAAATAGGCTCGCCAGTGTCTTAGTCCTTTTACGACTGCTAAAAGTTCTAGATCCCAGATATCATAGTTTCGCTCTGCTTCAGTTAGAGTGGTGGAATAGTATCCGATAGGATGTTTCTTCCCATCGTCTCCTCTTTGAGTTAGTACCGCTCCCAAGGCGAATCCTGATGCGTCTACTTCCAGTTCGAAAGGTTTAGTCAGATTTGGCTGGATTAGGACTGGTTCTGATGTTATCCTTTGACAGAGGGTTTCAAAAGCGTTTTGACACTTTTGAGTCCAATCCCACGGGGTATCTTTTCTCGTGAGTTCATTCAAAGGCTTCGCAGTATGTGAGAATTGACGAATAAAGGGTCTGTAGAAATTGCAAAAGCCAAGAAAAGATCGGACTTGTTTCACCGTCGTGGGAATAGGCCAAGATCCGACTCCTGCGACTTTGGCTGGGTCCATGCGAGTTACTCCCTTTTCAAGGATTAGCCCCAGATAATCGACTCGTGGTGATTCCCACACGCATTTCTCCGGTTTCAGGTATAAGTCCAGTTCTTCTAATCGATCTAAAATTGCATGTACTGCTTCCCGATGATCTCGGAGTTTAGCAGTAGTTGCAATCAGGATGTCGTCCATATAGATAATGATTTCGGTGCCTTTTAGCCTAAAGCGCTCTATGATTTCTTCAAATTCAGAGTCCATCATTGCTTGAAATGTGGCCGGCGCGTTAGTAGGTCCGAAGGGCATTACTGTTGGTTCCAATAATCCGTACTTGGTTTTGAAGGCTGCCTTGTGCACGTCTGCTTCTTTGATACGAATGTTGTTATATCCCCATCTGACATCGAATTTCGTGAAGATCCATGCGTCCTTTACTTGTGCAATAAGTCCTGGGATCAACGGTAATGGGTACTTGTTCTTGACAGTATAGTCATTGAGTTTGCGATAGTCTATTACTGGACGGAGTTTTCCATCTTTCTTTTTAATAAAGAAGAATGACGAAGCATAGGGTGACTTTGATTGCTGAATATATCCTTTGGCCTTTTCTTCTTTGATCCATTTGAGGAGTGCTTCGTCCTCGGCCTGTGTCATGGGATATATTTTGCAATCTAGTGCTTTTGGTGCTCCTTCCTTGAGTTCGATTGCATGGTCCCATGGTCTAGATGGTGGGAATCGACGAGACTCTTCTTCACTGAAGACCTTCTGATGGCGTTGATACTCCGGCGGGACCGGCACTTCTTTGACATATTGTTGGACATTTTGCGCTAATTGAGTGGAAATGTTGGCGCTTCTGTGTCCCTGGTTTGTTAGGTCCTGGACGATTTGATCCTTTTCAGCATCAGATAAGGGTTCGGTAGCTATTCTGTTCAAAGATGTGTCCAGATGGGAAATGATTGGTTTGATCCGAAGTGATCGCCAATCTAGAGATCGGATAACAATTGGAAGGTATTTAGTATCGATAACAGCATCCTTCCATTGGAATTGGGGTTCAAACGCCGCTAGCCAGGGGTATCCTAGTATCAGATCTTCGAGCCCTAGATCTGTGATAAGGAATCGCATTTGTCTTTCCTTATCTCCAGTGCGAACTTCTAGATCCACATAGTCCTGAATAAGGCCAGCCTTATTGTTAGTCCCATCGATGTTCCAGATCTTCTTTGGTCGTTCCAATTTCTGAGTTCCCAGTCCTAGTCGTTTGATAAGCCTAGGATCAATAAAATTGTCGGTGGCACCTGAGTCCACTAGTATGCTTTTGTCGGCCATTGCTTGTGACGTGCGGAATGAAACAGGGATTTTCATACTTCGATAACGAGTAAGATACACAGAGTTACATTGCAGTCTACGAATTGCTCGCCCCCAGGCCGATGGGTTAGAGCTCAGGAAAAATCCTGACGGTTCTTCATGAAGACTTCTTGGATTACTACGTCCTTGTCTTCGTCGTTGAGTTCCTTGATTTGTTCAATAAGCCCTTTGGCATCGAACTTCTTTGGAGCCGTATTTGTGGCTTGAATTTGTACTTCTTCCTCCTGGTTGCCTCGAGCCTGTGACTGACGAGGCCTTTCAGGGCAATTTCGGCTCATGTGTCCTTGCTTCCTGCAACGGAAACAGCCTCCTGTAGCTAGTAGTTTGGCGCGGTCTTCTTCTGAAAGGGCACCCCTTGCACGGATATGTCCAGGGGTAAGATCCATGGCATTGGAGTTCTTCGCAGAACCGGACCCCTGCCCTTGGCGCCAGTTTTGATTTGGGCCTTGCTTCTTTTGGGGTACCTTGCCATTGAAAAAAGTTTGGAGGTATAGCCACTTCTGCTGTTGTTCGACCGCTCCTTCGGTCCATTCTTGCCAAGAGTTTGGGCGTCTCCCTCCTTGACTGATCATGTTGTAATGGAGCATTTTGGGGAGTCCTTCGGCAAACATGGTCCAGGTTCCTTTTGCATTAAGATCGTGTCCGGCGATCCGAGCTAGTTGTTCAAATTTGGCTATATAGCCATCTAGATCCCCATCTTTCATGCGGATCTCTTTGATAGCTCGTTCGGCTTTCTCCACGCTCATGGTGTCGGTAAAGGCATCTTTGAATCGGTCGATAATAGTGCGCCACAAGTACTCGTTGTGGATTTGAGCTCCTCCGGCCATTTGGTCTCCGAGCCATTCGATTTGGGCCGCTACCCATTCCTGGATATTTGGACCCTTGATGAAGGACAGGAATAACATAGCCCGGGTAAAAGGAGTAGTGATGACATCGGCGCCCCAGTTAAGGCCGTAGTAGATGTTCCATTCTTGAAGGAACCCTTCGGTTTTGCTTCTAGTTCCATCAAAGACTTCTGGTTCGCGTCCTACTAGTTTGCCTCCGCCGGGATTTCCCCCTCCTCCATGTCCTCCAGGATTTCCCCCTCCTCCAGGAGGTCCTGGGGGTCCTGGTGGTCCTCCTCCCACAGGAGGTCCTCGACTTGACCAATGTCCTCCTCCTCCTCCAGGAGGTCCCGAAGGTGGTGGTCCACTTCCGAAGGGGTTGGGGGGTACTGTAAATCTAGCAGTTCGGCCCAATATAGTTGCTGAAGGTACTGTGGTAGTTGCTGTGATTGAGGCCATTGTGCTAGCAGGTGTCGATGCTTTGTAGACAGTGGTAGGTGTGACTTTGGTAGAGACGTTGGTGGGAATGTTGCTAGCCAATTGCTCAAGTTGTTCTTCAGCTGCCTCTGCTGCGTCGGTGGCAGGAATGTCAATGTTTTCGTCTGGGGTGTCGTCTCGGTCGCTACCAAACTTGAACTCGGTTCGTGGCTGTTCTTCTTCTTCTTCTGCTTCTCTGTCCAGTGGCCCCCAACGGCTTCGGTCAACTCTTTCTTCGTCGTAGATGCAGAGTCCCAATTTGACTGGTGCAGGGCGTTCGATTGCAAATCCTCCGTTATCAGGAAGTTTTCTAGTAACTCCCCACTGGAGAGATCCGAAATCGAAATCGATTGCGATAAGTGTGTCGTCGTCTTCCGAGCTATTGCTGGTGGTATAGTACCCCCAGCCGTAATCTTTGTCCAGCCACTCAGCTCCTTTGAGGTATCGTTTAGGGACGTTTTGTTCCCCCCTACGTGTAACGTAGGTGGTAATCGTGTTGGGTCGTGGATCCGCCACAGTGGTGCAGAGGTCTGAGTTAATGTTACGGTTAGACGGACCGCTCTGCTCGACGTGAGCTGGGGTACTGTGGCGAAAGTTGTTCTGTTGGATTCGGATAAGCTGGGTCCGCAGCTTGTGTGTGACTTCAGACGGATGCGGATAGCCCGGTCTCTGGTAAGGTTTATATGACCCTATGATGACGGCGTGGGACTTTAACCCTCGCGGACTCGGTGATGACAGAGCAAAGTCTGTGAGAGGAACAGCTGGGGAAGTCGACTGGACTTATGCAGCTCCTAGCCTAAAGGCGTCGTAGAGTGTCTGATTGATACAAGAACTCAGACCTAAGGTCTAAGTCCGCTAATGGTACAGTTTATATACTAAGTACATGAGTCATTACTACTGAGTCATAATACTAGGATGAGTCACCTATGACGCTATGACTCCACTAATACTAATAGTCTCTGTAGTAGGAATGAGTAAGACTGACATCACATAGACGTCATATGGAAGGTAGTAGAACTGTCCAGAACTAATGATGTCATAATCACATGATAGTTCTAACTCATGTGATACACCGACAGTCTGTGGAGTGCGAGCGTAACAACTTGGTGTGACGCTTGCAGTCCCTCTGACCCTTCCGTGGTCAACGCCTCCCATTCTGATCCTCCCGTGGTCAAAATGTACTTCACACAGTTAATACAACAGCTTTGCACCATCAATTCCGAGTGTTTATTATATCAACAACATGTCAGTTAAGAATTGTGTCCACAGACATCATCACCTGTGGCCCCACTCTCCGATGTGATTTTTGCTTTTGGACGGCCCATTCAGCAGCTTTGCCCGTTAATCCTTGTCTATAGGCATCCATAAATCTCCAGCAGCGGTTGAAGAACCTTCGGATGACTTCCACCGGGCATGCATTCAGAAATTCGACAGCAGTTCTCTTTGCGTCCTTGAATTTTATTTTGTAAACTTCCCGATATCTTCCTTTGCACCATCCCCAATACTGTGTGACCTCAAGCATTCAGATAAGCTGCACATAAGAACGAAAATGCGCACCATTTCAATTGGATTGAGTTCACAATGAAACTTTGGCAAGAAGATGCACAGATGTCCTCGTGCAGTGATGGTCTGCTCAAGGAGTGAGGTCTGGTGTCGAAAGTCCTCCTGCTAGCTGAGGACACGAGCCATGCAACAACCTTCATTCTCAATCGGGCAGACTGGGGAGCACTTCACCCTCATCCCAGCAACATCAAAGCCGCGCTCTTCAAGTGTTTGCTGCAACCCCTTCTGTTCACCGTTCTCGAGCGTCATTTTCTGAACCAATCCACGATAATGTGGGTCAGGGTTACTCATTGGAATTACTGTATCTTTTTGTCTTCGTTGTTTGCCTCCATTAGACCTGTTCATGTCAAATGCACATAAAGCATCGGGCCCAAGTGACGCATGGGCTGAAGACTGGTCAAAAACAAACAGCGCATGGCAGCTTGGGTGTGCTTCTTCGAAAATTGAGAGGGCATTTTTTACCTGCTTCAGTAACTGCAGCAGGTCCCACCAAGGATCTCCATTTGCACCGGGATAAGTGATGCATCGTGCATCCTTGATTATGGCCCCATCTCGATCTCGGACAACAAGACGGCCGTTTTCTTCTTCAACGAAGTCCGACACATGGATGATTCGCCCACAGCCCTTCTTCATCAACTTTTGTTCGTCACTCCGCAGCCGTTCTCAACCAATGTCAGAACACTGCAAAACCATCAGATGCAAGGAGTGAACTGACCAGACGTTCGATTTGTACTCGCTGGTGTAACGGTTCGCTAACCGTTGGTCCGACTTGGACGAACTGGAGTGGCTTGCAACACGTGACTGAGCTTCTCAGACACTAGGCTGGCTAACACTAGGTCCCCTTAGAGTGAAAAGGGCGTGGCAGCACCTCCACTATGTAGACAATGAAATAATAGAGATGAGAGAGAAAGAAGACGATAAAGAAGATGAGAAGAGGCAGACTGGAAAGGAATAGAGAAACAAGATAGCGAATTGAAGAAGACCAGGATAGAGATCCCTGGTCTTTACTAGCGGACTTATATACATGTAAGACTCGCTTTAAAGCGGAGTCCAAACTAAGTATCGAGTCAAGAACCCTAGTACTGCTATCCTAGTATGACGCAATGTCCATGAGCATGTGATACTAGAGAACAATAATGCTTTGACAGCGTGTGAGTCTGTGCTACTACTATGATCTGGCCCCTGTCCATGACTAATGTAAGCTGAGTATCGTAGTCATAACCGATATGTCAGTCCACTTCCGAAGCCGTCCGTGACATCATCCCCTTTTCAGGGTAAACGCCCACGTTCTACCGACCATGGTATAAGAGGATGAATCCTCTGGTCCCTTCTCACCTCTTTGTTTACTCTCTCCCATACTCGGGCATCCTGTAGTCGATCCCAATTAGCTCGCTGATCCATCTGTACCGCGAACAACTGGTCCTCGATGCGTCTAATCTGCTCTTGCAACGACACATTCTTTACCTTCAACCCCCTATACTGTCTCACCTCTGCCTTCAATGACCTATCTCCAATCCGGTCCACCGCTTCATCAACCACCGCTTGGTAACAATAATCGTCACCAATAATGCGAATGCACTCAGCTGTCAACTCTACAGCGGGAGTCTCGGTGTCGTTAATGGGGGCGGCATGGATCTCACCGCGATAGACTGGCCCTCGCATGCTCATGCGGGCTTCAGCAAACGGGTTGGGGACTTCAAGGTGAACTTTGACATATCGAGCAGGGGTTTCGATGCCTTGCTCGTTGAGGATGTTGAATGGGACATAAGCAGTCCCGCGGTTGTATTTGTAGCCCTGCAATGGCGGCGATAGGGATCGGACTTCTGTGCGTGGAGGACCTCGCGTTGTGCGCGAGTGAGGGTTCGGTCAGCGCTGCTGTAGCGCGACGGGTCGGTCACCTCTTGTTCGTCCGCGTCCTCGACCGCGTACACCCACCCCTTGGGCAGCGTGTTCTTCAACGGGGTAGGGCGGCGGAACTGCAGAGGGATCTTGACTACCTTGTCTGAGGGCAGTGGCGAGTCGACCTGCCAGCGCCTCAGCTTCCGCACGGTTGAGGCTAAGTGTTGCCACGCGGTGGGGGCGAACGGGTTCTGGGATGGGGAGGGGGACGACGGGTCCAGGGACGGGGACTGGGGGGTTATGTTTGTGGCAGTAGTCTCTGGGTTCTCCGCATTGTGGACAAGGTGTGAGATCAGCGTGGGAGGAGTCGACGGAATGTGACCTATGGCGACGCGCCATCGGTTCTTCAAGTCCCACTTCTTCCTGGCGAGGAGCAGCTGCTCCTGATGCCACTCCAGTGCGGTCCTCATACCCAACGACGTTTTGTTCGGGCAGTGAAACTTCATAGAGACCTTCTTCTGCGACAGGGCTAGTGGTGGCGACTGGTGAAGTTGGGGCGGGGGTGTGGATGGACATGGCTCTAAAAGCCTGGGCAACCTCCTCTGCCTCGCCGGATAAGGTGCGAGGTCTAGGACTAAACACGGCTGCTTCAGCTCTAAGGGCTGCACTGATGGCGGCGGTATGAGAGTTGGCGGCGTCGATGAGCAGGTTGTGCATGTGTTGGACGAGTGGGATCTCATCCCCAGAGGCGGAGTCAGGATACACTCCAGCAGTATATTCCTGGGCAAGGTCTGATCCTCCATTTGATGACATATGTCGGCGAGCGTGTTGTAGTAGGAGATGAGAGTGGGTAAGAGCTGAGGGGTGAGGCAACTTAGCGGATGTTGTCACGGATCGCCCCGTGACGCGCCGGAAGAAGGTCACGTTCGACAAGAATGCAAAGGTACAAGCGCTGGTACAAGGCGCACAATGTCACGGATCGCCCCGTGACGCGCCGGAAGAAGGTCACGTTCGACAAGAATGCGAAGGTGCAAGCGCTGGTGCAAGGCGCGCAAGCCTTTAAAGAGAAGATGCTGGCTCTGGAAGCGGAAGCGGAAGTACGTGAGGAGCAGCAAGCACTGGCACGTGCCGTGAGTACCCGCCAATATGCAGTGGTGCGACGTACTGGCAGTGTCACAGGACGAGCAAGGACCACGTGATGGGATCACGTGATGACGCCCAGACTTAGGAAGTCTAACATATAAGCTAAGGGCCACGTTTCGGAGCAAGACCATGAGAAGAAGTCACGTGACCGGGTCATGTGATGGACGCCCAGACCCAGGGGCCAGACTTGAGCCTAGAGGGGTCTAACCAGATAAGTGATGGGCCGCTGATGAATATTATGGTGTCATGTTCTAGACAGGGTCTAGGCAGATGGTCTGCCATGGAGAGTCTGGAAGGTTCTAGGAGGATTCTGGCTGGGAGTCAGAAAGGTTCTGGAAGGATCTAGGCGGGCTTGGCGAGAAGGCCATGAGGCGCGTGGTGCGCAGAGGTATTTATCCCATTGGTGGGAGATATGGACATGTGTTGTATGCCCCTGGCATGAGGTATGCCTTGAGGCTGTTATCTATGACTCACAGTTGATAAGCCCCTGTGGCTTGATGGCGGTATGCCATTGGACGATTACTATAGGGTTTCGGGTTCAGTAGGAGCCTGAATGTGTTACTTATATGGTATATAAGGCTCTGCAGCTCGAGCAGTAGTCTTTAGCTTAGTTGTCTTGAGATTTCCACTCAGTTACCTCGGAGTCGCCCATTCCTGTGTTGTCCCTTCAGATCTCATCTCAATCCAAGCAGATACAGTTGTTGCTTCGCCTTAACTCAGGCATCGTGATCATCCACTTCTGTATATATACCAGCATTCCTATCCCTTTTGACGGGTGATAGAGGTTCAGTTCGTCAAGTGTAGCCGTTGTCATTCATCAAGACCCCCCCTTACGCCTAAGTCAGGCAGAACGATCAGTGGATCGTTACAGATGTGAGGCGCCTTATATGTATTTCCTTGGCGGGGTTTGAAGCTTTAAACTCCCGCACTTTATCATCAGCGAACACGTCATCCTTATCAACCCACATGTTGTCCGAGTCAGGGTAGCCTTCCCATTTGACCAAGTATTGAAGACGCCGTCTTCTGCCGAATTTCCGAGAATCTAGAATCTTCTCCACGGAATATTCTTCTTCCCCATCCACAAGGTCAGGCATAGGTCGCTGATAATTTGGGCCATGCGTTATTGTTTCTCGGTAGGGGGTGAGAAGATCGATGTGAAACACGGGGTGAATGCTCCACTGCGTGGGAAGGGCTAATTGATAACTGACCGGTGATAGTACCTTGATTACTTTGAATGGTCCATGTCTCCTGGGCGCAAACTTGGTGGTTGGCTGACTGAGACGGAGATTCTTGCCTTCTAACCATACTTGGTCGCCTTCTTTGTACTTGGGCATATCACGGTGTTTCACCCACGACTGTTGTGCCTTGATCATGAGTTGTTGCGCCGTATCTCGTGCCTGTTTCAGTTGCTCGAGGCGCAATGTGACCTGTGGGAGTGGAGAAGGCGCTGAGATCCAATCAGCACGTGGGTTATAGCCCATCAGAAGGAAGAATGGTGACTTCTGCATGGTGTCACTAGGCCAATTATTGTGAGCGAATTGAGCGATAGGGAGATAAGGAGCCCAATTTGTCTGGTGGTAATCGGAAATGAAACGGATCGCCGTCTCAACCCATTGATTGGACCTTTCGGATTGCCCGTCGGTTCTTGGGTGATACACCGTAGAGGGGTTGCGTTCTATCCCTGTGATTCGGCAAATTTCTTGCATGAACTTTGATATGAACCGGGGGTCTCGGTCGCTGATAACTTTTCGTGGTAATCCGAAGTGAGCAAACACGTGTTGAATGTAGAGGGCAGCGGTGCCTTCTGCATTGATCTCTTCCCTGCATGGTATAAAGACGGTGGCCTTCGTGCAGTCATGATCGGTGATGGTAAGAATAGAATTGTATCCCTGTGACTCAGGAAGCTTAGTGATGAAATCTAGAGCTATAGTTTCAAAAGGCATAGCTTCGGGCCTGGGATAGATAGGTCTAAGTGGCGCTTTTGTAGGGCGGTTATTGACCTTGTGGCGTTGGCAGTTGGCGCATCCTTGTACATAGTCGGTTATGTCCTGTCGCATCTGTGGCCACCAGTAGTTGCGTTCTACCAGTTGCACTGTTTTGCTGATTCCTGGGTGTCCGTGTACTGGCGGATCATGGTGCGCCTTGATAATCTTGCGCTTGCCTTCTAGGTCTTTGGTGATGACTACTTGTCCCTCCTTGTACCACATGCCGTTGAGGCACTTGAGTTGGTGAGGATCTACCCACGGTTTGAGGTGTTCTTCATCCTGACGGTGTTGTTGTGTGAGAGTTGTGATTGTTCTTGCAAACATGCTGTCTGGTAACACGACTATATTGGTGTTGTCTTCCGTCCCTTGGTCGTAGTCTGGTCTCCTAGAGAGCATGTCTGCTCGTCCGTTTGCTGTGCCCTTGATATGGCATATTTCAATGTCATATTCAGATAGGTGAAGGACTTCCCTTGCAACTCGTCTGCTTATCTTGTGCGGTTCCTTCCAGTATAGTAGATTTTGGTGGTCCGAGTATACAATGACCTTGTGCGGCAACCCTGCTAGAAATGACCTCCAGTTGTCGAGAGACATTACTACAGCCAAAAGTTCTAGATCAGCTACATCGTAGTTTCGCTGTGCCTCGTTGAGCGTCTTCGAAAAGTAGGCAATTGGGTGTCGTTTGCCATCTTCTTTCTTCTGCAATAGTACTGTGCCTACTGCGAAACCGGATGCATCAACCTCTAGTTCGAACGGCTTGTTGAGTTCAGGATGTGCTAGTACTGGTTCACTGGTTACTCTGTCTCTGAGGTTGTCGAATGCCTTTTGGTGTCGTGCTGTCCATATCCATTCCACATCTTTTCGTGTGAGTTCATTGAGTGGTCGTGCAATGTGAGCGAATCCTCGAATGAATGGTTGATAAAAATTGCAGAAACCCAAAAAAGATCTGATGTCCTTAACTTTGGTGGGCGTAGGCCAATTTTTAATGCCTGCTATTTTGATGGGGTCCATGCGCATTATCCCCTTTTCAAGGATTACCCCCAGGTAATCCATACATGGGGCATGGAAGGTGCACTTCTCTGGTTTGAAATATAAATCCAGTCGTTCGGCTACTTCGAACACTGCTGATACTGCCTTGATATGGTCCTCGAGGTTTGTGCTGGTAGCAATTGCAATATCGTCCATATAAATGCAGATCGCAGTCCCCCTAACGTTCCAATAATCAATAGTATTGCGGTACTCGTAGTTCATCATGTTTTGGAACGTAGCTGGTGAATTTTTCAGCCCAAAAAACATGACTAAGGGTTTGTACAGGCCGTATTTGGTTTTGAATGCGGCTTTGTGCTCGTCCCCTTCTTTAATTCGGATATTGTTGTACCCATCCCTTACGTCTAGTTTGGTGAAGATATGAGCTCTGCTGGGGTCTGTGAGGAGTTCTGTGATGAGTGGTAGGGGGTACTGATTGCTGATTGTGATGTCGTTGATGTGCCGGTAGTCTTGGACCGCTCGCAATTTGCCGTCTTTCTTCTGAATGAAGAAGAAAGGTGAGGTGTATGGTGAAATGGAGGGTCTTATATATCCCTTAGCTTCTTGTTCCCTAAGGAATTTAAGTAACCCTTTGTCTTCTGCTTGCATCATCGGGTATACCTTGCATGGTAATGCATCTGGCGCGTTTGGTTTGAAATCAATTGCATGGTCCCATGGTCTGGAGGGTGGGAATCGCGCGGATTCCTCGTCACTGAACAGTTTGCTGAATTGGTCGTACACCTTCGGGACGACTGCAGCAACTTGGTTTTGACCGGCTTGTACGGCTAATTCTGTTGCTACCCCTCGGATTGTGGATTGTGTCTCCAGTTGTCGTACAATGGATTGTTTTTCTGTTTCGGTCATTATCGTTGCAATGACTGGTCGCTGTCGGATAACGCGGGGATTAATAGATGAAATGACGACTGGTAAAATGTGTTCGTCAATGACTGCGCTTCGCCAATGGAATCGTGGTTCAAATGACGCCAGCCATGGGTATCCTAGGAGTATGTCTTCGCTTCCAATGTCGGTGATGAGGAATCGCATTTCCCTATGAATGCCTTTGGTGAATATGTCTAGGTCAAGGTAGTGGGTGATCTCCCCTGATTTGTTGGTGGTATTATCTATGTTATATATCTTCTTAGGAGTTGGGAGTTTTCGTAGTCCCAACCCCATCTTGTTGGCGAATGTGGCATTCATGAAATTATCGGTAGCTCCAGAGTCTACTAGAGCTCGTTTGTTGGCCATGAAGTAACTTGTGCGAATCGATACTGGAATGCGCATAGATCGATAGCAAGTAATGTACACAGAGTTACAACGAAGAGTCCTCACCCAGGCCGTCGGGTTCAGACATTTTGAAAATCCTCCCTCTTCCATAATTGTTGCATGACGAGGTATTTAACCTCGTCTTCCTCCTCTGCTACCCCACTTAGCCAGTCTTGTGCTTTTTGTTGTGGAGTGCGGGTTTCGATCACACTGCGGTCGTCAACTATGCTTCGGGTGGTGTAGTACCCATCTTCTTCGGCGTTTCCTTGCCTTGTGCGCGATGGTCCTTGCGTCTGTTGGTAGTAGGGGTTTCATTTGAGTGGCTGTCGACAGTCTCGTTTGAAGTGACCTGGTTTGCCACAATTAAAACAAGTGAGGACTTTCCTCATTCCGTCCGGTTGTACCGGCCCTCTAGGGATCCCTCCTTCTTGACTCCCACCAGCTCGTTGTTGATATCTGTTTCCTCCTGGGAGGAAGTCTTCATTCTGAGCTACTCACCCTTGAATGCGGTCGGGTGTGGTATCCATGGCGTTGGGGTCTTGCATGCATGGGAAGCTAGGCCCTCCCCATCTTCGGTTGGTGTTGTTGTTATTTGTCCCCTTCCAATTGCTGGACATTGGTACCGCGGTTGGTTTGGATCGGAATCCCTCAAGCCTACTCTTCATGTGAATGAACATTTTTTGCTGTTGAATCACTGCTTCACGCCATCCTTCGTAGTTTCGTGGTTGGATGTTCTTGAATATGAATTCATACATTGCGTGGGGTAGTGCGTCTGTGAAAATTTGCAGAACTAGCGGCTGATTGACATCGTAATTGGTGTGGCGCACCAATGTTTCAAACTTCGTAATAAGACCATCTAGGTCTCCTTGTTGCATACGGAGGCCCCTTCCCAGCTCAGCTTGAGCTTTCTCCTGTTCCAGAACGTCCGTGTATTGTCTGTTAAAGGCTCCAATAACACTGTTCCAAAGGCGTTCATCAGTGGTGGCCCATCCATGGCTAATAACCTGGGTGCGAAGCCATGCATTAACCCCCTTGACCCATTCATTAACAAGTGCTCCTTGTATGTAGGTGAGAAAGAACATAGCTCATTGATATGGGTTGCGCATGAGGGTATTGGTGATGTTGACTCCTTCATATAGTTGCAATTGCGTGATGAATTGTTCCGCCTTTGACCTGTCCCCTGTGAATATAACTGGTGGGTTACCGACTAGTTTATCTCCATGATGTCCTCCTATTTGTGGTGCTTGCGGCATAGGTAACGGCGGTCCTCCTGGCGGTCCTCCTCCTCCTGGTGGTCCTCCGCCGAATGGTCCTCCCCCTGGTCCCTGTCCTGATGGTCCGTTATGCGGCCATCCGAAAGGTATTCTTGGCGGACTTCTATGTCCCCTATCTGATGGCGGATCCGCTTGGTCCGGTCCGATGGCCCTGTGTAATGCCACTTTGTCTGGATATATCGGCATCTCCATATGTCCCGTTTGTGGGTTAATAACCTCTGTTGTTGGTTCCATAGTCATCATACAACTCATGACTGGTTCTTGTATATGTAATGACTCAGCTAACTGTAATGTGATGATTTGATCGCTTCCTCTTTGTGGTGCTGGCGATCGGACTTGGATGTTACTTGCCTCGCTGGCTACTGATGGCGTACTGGTTCGTGTAGTGGGAGTGTTGTCTGGTGATTGACTTCGGATTCTCCTGGCGTGATCAATGCGATCTTGATCTGCCGCGTCTTGTAATGTGATATCGAGTCTGAGGTCTGGTCCAGCAATACAAAATGCTTCCCAATATCCACCAACTTCTAGATTTTCGATCCAGCGGATTTCAGTCCAACAAGCATGTTTGGTATTGAACTCAACTGGATACCAATGTTCCTCTCCTGATGAATACTCTGGTGCACTTGACCGTGCGTGATATCGTTTGATTGCGTTGACCACTCGCCAGCTAGCTCCTTTGATGAAGGATTCTGGTATGTCCTGTTGTGGTTGTTGATTTGCGATTTCGTAAGGGATGAACCCTCCTTCTGCAGCCCAAACTTCTCTGGCAGTGCGTTGCAGCGCCACGGTGGGATCCTGGTCTTAATGTAACAGTTCGCTAACCGTTGGTCCGACTTGGACGAACTGGAGTGGCTTGCAACACGTGACTGAGCTTCTTGGACACTAGGCTGGCTAACACTAGGTCCCCTTAGAGTGAAAAGGGCGTGGCAGCACCTCCACTACGTAGACAATGAAATAATAGAGATGAGAGAGAAAGAAGACGATAAAGAAGATGAGAAGAGGCAGACTGGAAAGGAATAGAGAAACAAGATAGCGAATTGAAGAAGACCAGGATAGAGATCCCTGGTCTTTACTAGCGGACTTATATACATGTAAGACTCGCTTTAAAGCGGAGTCCAAACTAAGTATCGAGTCAAGAACCCTAGTACTGCTATCCTAGTATGACGCAATGTCCATGAGCATGTGATACTAGAGAACAATAACACTTTGACAGTGTGTGAGTCTGTGCTACTACTATGATCTGGCCCCTGTCCATGACTAATGTAAGCTGAGTATCGTAGTCATAACCGATATGTCAGTCCACTTCCGAAGCCGTCCGTGACAGCCGGTGTCACGGACTGCCTCAGAAGTGGACTGACACATTGGTTATGACTACGACTGTCAGCTTACATTAGTCATGGACAGGGGCCAGAATATCATTGTAGCACAGACTCACACGCTGTCAAGCGTTCTATTGTCTTTAGTATCACATGCTCACGGACATGACTCATTCCTAGGATAGTCGTACTAGGGTTCGTGACTCATTACTTAGTTCAGACTCCGCTTTAAAGCGAGTCTTATGTGTATATAAGTCGCCTAGTAAAGACCAGGGATCCCTATCCTGGTCTTCTTCAATTCGCTATCACTTGTTCCTTTCCCTTCTCGAGTCTGCCTTTCTATCTTCGTCTCTTTCTCTTCTTCTTCTTCTTTCAACTCTACTCTCTCATCATCGATCTAGTGGAGGTGCTGTTACGCCCTTTTCACTCTAAGGGGACCTAGTGTTAGTCAGCCTAGTGTCCGAGAAGCCCAATCACGTGTTGCAAGTCACTCAAAGTCGTCCAAGTTGGACAAACGGTTAGCGAACTGTTACATTAAGACCAGGATCCCACCGTGGCGTTGCAACATACTACCAGAGAAGTTTGGGCGGCAGAAGGAGGGTTCATCCCTTACGAAATCACAAATCAACAACCACGACAGGACGTACCAGAGTCCTTCATTAAAGGAGCTAGTTGGCGAGTGGTAAACGCAATCGAACGATACCACGCACGGTCAAGTGCACCGGAATATTCGTCAGGAGAGGAACATTGGTACCCAGTTGAGTTCAACACCGAGCGTGCCTGTTGGACTGAAATTCGCTGGATTGAGAATCTAGAAATTGGCGGACATTGGGAAGCATTCTGCATTGCTGGACCAGACCTCAGACTAGATATTACATTACAAGACGCAGCAGATCAAGACCGCATTGATCACGCTAGAAGGATTCGTAGTCAATCCCCAGATAACACTCCCACCACGCGAACCAGCACACCGTCAGTAGCAAGCGAAGCTAGCAATATACAAGTTCGGTCACCAGCTCCACAAAGAGGAAGCGATCAAGTTATTGTGTTACAATTAGCTGAGTCCCTACACATACAAGAACCAGTCATGAGTCATACGATGACCATGGAACCACCAGCAGGGGTTATCAACCCACACACGGGGCATATGGAGATGCCTATGAACCCAGACGATGTGGCATTATACAGAGCCATAGGACCGGACCAAGCAGACCCACCATCAGACAGAGGGCGTAGAAGTTCGCCTGTAGTGGATGACTATCGGCTACGTCAAACAAGCTGAAAATGGAACGGGCTCGTCAAGGACAACTCAAGCCTGACGCGGAGATAGATCACGCACCGAACTACTCACTGTGGAGCGTGCTGAACTTGATACCTTTATGCAAGGTAATAACAGCGGTGTCACACAAGGGAATAGTCTGAGTGAGAACCAAGAGGACAAGTTAGATTGGTGGTAAGGAAGACAAAGGAATGCGAACCTGAGTGAGAACCAAGAGGACAAGTTGGCTCTACTCAGGACGCTACAGGGTGTCTTATATACTACTAGGAATGAGTCACTTACTAATCTACTGAGTAAGTATATATGACTACAAGCTGACGCGTCGTGTATCTATATTTAGCACTTCTATTGTGATTACTGATCACTGTGTCATAAGTGCTTACTTGCGCTGATGCGTCGTCCTAATAATAGAACAATGCTGACTGAAACCTAATACAGCATGTAATCTACATTACCCTATTGTTCTACGTCCTTCCATGACATTCCAACCAATCACAACGTACACATGTCTAATGAATGATAAGGCAGGTCCTTCCCAGGATCACGTGCCTTGATAACAGATACAAATGCACATGTTGGCATCATGTGACTAACCATTTTATCATATCTAATGATAAAGACTTCAACACAGAAAAACAGAAAAAGATATACGCGTCCGTGACATCGCCGAGGATACCATTCAGATGGCCGCGTGGTGGACCACCAGGACAAGGACCAGGGGGAGGACCGTTTGGTGGAGGACCACCAGGAGGAGGCGGAGGACCGCCAGGAGGACCCCCGTTTCCCATGCCACCAGCCCCACAACCTGGAGGACATCATGGAGATAAACTAGTAGGCAATCCCCCTGTTATATTTACGGGAGACCGGTCGAAGGCGGAGCAATTCATCACACAATGGCAACTTTACGAAGGAGTCAATATCACTAATGTGCTCATGCGCAACCCATATCAACGAGCTATGTTCTTTCTCACTTACATCCAAGGAGTACTTGTTAATGAATGGGTCAAAGGAGTAAACGCCTGGCTTCGTGTACAAGTCACAACACAGGGATGGGCCACCACTGACGAACGCCTCTGGAATGGAGTAATTGGTGCTTTCAACAGACAATACGCCGATGTACTAGAACAAGAAAAAGCTCAGGCTGAGCTTGGAAGAGGACTCCGTATGCAGTCAGGAGACCTAGACAGTCTTATAACCAAATTTGAAACATTGGTATGCCACGCCAACTACAACGTCAACCAGCCACTGGTTCTGCGTATTTTCACAGATGCACTACCCCACGCAATGTACGAATTCATCTTCAAAAACATCCAACCAAGGAACTATGAAGGATGGTGCAAAGCCGCTATCCAACAACAGAAGATGTTCATCCATATGAAGAGTAGACTGGAAGGATTCAGATCCAAACCAGCAGCAATGTCGACATTCAACAATTGGAAGGGCACCAATAATAACAATGCCAACAGAAGATGGGGGGGGCCAAACTTCCCTCGTATGCAAGACCCCAATGCCATGGATACTACACCCGATCGCATTCGAGGGCAAGTGGCTCAAAATGAAGACTTCCTTCCGGGAGGAAATTGCTACCATCAACGAGCTGGCGGAGATCAAGAAGGAGGAGTACCCAGAGGACCTATGCAACAGGATAGGACAAGGAAAGTCCTTACCTGTTTTAATTGCGGCAAACCAGGTCACTTTAAACGAGACTGTCAACAGCCGCTCAAACAAAACCCCTACTACCGACAGGGGCAAGGTCCCTCACGCACCAGACAGGGGAATACCGAAGAAGAAGGATTCTATGCCGCTCGAAGCATAGTTGATGACCGCAGTGTCATGGAAACCCACACCCCCCAGCAGAAAGCCCAAGACTGGCTGAGTGGAGTAGCAGAAGAAGAAGACGAGGTCAAGGACCTTGTCATGCAACAATTGTGGAAGAGGGAGGATTTTCAAAATGTCTGAACCCGATGGCCTGGGTGAGGACTCTTCGTTGTAACTCTGTGTACATTACCCGCTATCGATCCATGCACATTCCAGTATCGATCCGCACAAGTTACTTCATGGCCGACAAACGAGCTCTAGTAGACTCTGGAGCAACCGACAACTTCATGAACGCTACATTCGCCAACAAGATGGGGTTGGGGTTACGAGAACTCCCGACGCCCAAGAAGATCTATAACATTGACAATACTACCAACAAATCAGGGGAAATTACCCATTACCTTGATTTAGACGTCTTCACTAAAGGCATTCACAAGGAAATGCAATTCCTCATTACTGATATCGGAAGCGAGGACATATTACTAGGATACCCATGGTTGGCATCCTTCGAACCATGATTCAATTGGAGGAGCGCCGTTATTGACACACGTGTCCTGCCAGTTGTAATTTCATCTATCAATCCTCGCATCATCCGACGACAACCGGTCATCGCAGCAATAATGACCCAAGAAGAAAAACAATCTATTGTGCGAACACTGGAGACGCAGTCTACAATTCGAGGAGTAGCAACAGAACTGGCCGTGCAAGCAGGACAAAACCAAGTCGCAGCAGTCATTCCAAAGGTATACGAACGATTCAGCAAATTGTTCAGCGATGAAGAATCAGCAAGGTTCCCACCTCCAAGGCCATGGGACCATGCGATTGATTTCAAACCAGGCGCGCCGGATGCATTACCATGCAAGGTATACCCTATGTGTCACGGACTGCCTCAGAAGTGGACTTACTCATCGGTTATGACTACGATAGTAAGCTTACATTAGTCATGGACAGGGGCCGGAATATCATTGTAGCACTGACTCACACGCTGTTGAAGCGTCTTATTGTTCTCCAGTATCACATGCACACGGACATGACTCATTCCTAAGATAGCTGTACTAGGGTTTGTGACTCATTACTTAGTTCAGACTCCGCTTTAAAGCGAGTCTCACGTGTATATAAGTCGACTAGTAAAGACCAGGGATCCCTATCCTGGTCTTCTTCAATTCGCTATCATCTATTCCTTTCCTTCCAGTCTGCCTCTCGTCGTCATCTTCTTTCTCCTCTTCTTTCTCTCTCATCTCTATTCCATCCTCATCGACTTAGTGGAGGTGCTGTCACGCCCTTTTCACTCTAAGGAGACCTAGTGTTAGCCCACCTAGTGTCCGAGAAGCCCAGTCACATGTTGCAAGTCACTCAAAGTCGGACAAGTCGGACAAACGGTTAGCAAACCGTTACAATCATAGGGTCTTACAAGCCTTATCAGCGACCTGGTTATCCGCATCTGTCCGAAGTCACACACAAGTTGCAGAGCCAGTTGATCCGAATCCAACAGAACAACTTTCATCACAGTACCCTAGCTCAAGCCGAGCAGAGCGGTCCATCTAACCGTAACATTGTATCACATAGTTACTTGTAAGTCATATGTAATAATATAAGCTGATAAGATATAGTTATCATTAAAAAGGTTATTTAACATTTTGGAAGTGCATACAAAATGCTCAAAGAATTGCAAGTGATTATAATTACCTATATTAAACCCACAGTCATATAATTGATTACCATTTCAAGAAGAATTGTAATTAGCTAGCAATCTTACAGATTTGGCCTGATCTTATGAAATTCATTGGACTAACACAAGCGCTTATAAACCAGTGATCTCTATTTACTGATTTTGGTGTTTACAAGCACTTATAATTAATTACAAAACCCAAAGTTTTTTGCTGATGTGGAGTGGACGTGTCCCGTGCCGGAGCTGTCGGAGGGCTTGAGCGCCGCCATATACGTGAAGATCTTGTCATCAGTGTCTCTCTGCGGGGGAGTGGGTGGTCGCTATCGGGTAGAATGTAACGAAAAAGGTAATCAGTTGATCTCGCCCAGACCGGACCGGTTTCCGGGGGTTTGTCGTTTTTTCACGGACTGCTGCTCACAGAACCTTGCATAGGACCGTGACTGAAGCGCCTTCTCGGGGTAAAAGTATTTTTCTCCTCGTACCGTGGCAATTCGTTTCCACTGGTTTGTATATAACTACAACTCATAATAATATTCCGAGTGTGCCCACACAAATACCGCAGATAGTAGAGATGACCCTCATACCACGTCGACCTAATGTACCTCGGCAATTGTGTATGAGCTATAACTCTCCATCCACTCGCGCACCATGCTCTGTCAATATATGTACGATATCGTCCATCCCCTGTGTTAATGCCACCTGGAGTGGGGTCCTGCCTTTCTTGTTCTTCGCATCTGCGTTCGCGCCACGGCTCAGCAAGAAGCGCACGGTCGTAACGTGGCCGTCCGATGACGCCAGGTGTAGCGGAGTCCAGCCCTCATTATCCTCAGCGTTCGTATTCGCGCCATGGTCGAGCAATAGGCGGACGATCTCCGTGTAGCCATCCGACGCCGCTAGATGCAACGGCGTCCACCCCTCCTTGTCCTCGGAATTTGCGTTCGCGGCACGATCAAGTAGTAAGCGGACGGTCTTAGTGTGGCCTTTAGACGATGCCAGGTGCAACGGAGTCCACCCATCCTTGTCTTTGGCATCTGCGTTCGCGCCGTGTGCGATTAGCAATCGCACTGTCTCTGTCTTGCCGTTGGATGAGGCTACGTGTAACGGTGTCCACCCGTCCTTGTCCTTGGCATATATGTTCGCGCCACGGCCAAGAAGTAAGCTCACCCTCTCTGTAAGGTCGTCCAATGATACAAGGTGCAACGGAGTCCATCCCTCCTTGTCCTCGGCATTTGCGTTCGCGCCACGCTCAAGCAGTAAGGAGAAGGTATTTGTGGCGAGTCTGGATGACGCTAGGTGCAACGAGGTCCATCCTTCTCTGTCCTCAGTATCAATATTCGCATCGCAATCAAGTAGCAGCTGTACAGCCTTCAACTGCCTATAATATGATGCCAGGTGTAATGGTGTCAAGCCGTCCTCAGTTTGTGAGTCAATATTCGCCCCATGTTGGACCAATAGCCTCATAATCTCCACGTGACCTCTTTTCGATGCCAAGTGCAATGGAGTATGGCCTGTATCGTCTACAGAGTTGATGCGTGCGCCGTGTTCCAGTAACATCCGAACAACCGCTAGTGATCCACGCTGAGCAGCTCTCGAAATGGAATTCCGGTGTTCGTCATCCTGCAAATTAGCATCTGCGTCGTGGTCGAGTAACCACCGCGCGACGTCGGTGAGTTCACCCCCCGATATAGCTAGTAGTGGAGTTCGGTGAAGGTAACCAGGCACATCTACGGGTGCACCGTGCTGACGTAATAACTCGGCCACGTTGAAATGCCTCTTGTATAATGCCGCCGCCAGTGGACTGTGATTACGACCGCCCCTCGCGCTTACTTGCTCTGGATGATCGACGATGATCCGTGCTGCAAGGTCATGAAATCCGCACAACGAAGCATAATACAGTAGCGATCCACGATCCGCATCGTCTTTTCCGAAGGAAAACCAGACATCGTCGACGTCGTGCAGTTGGAGCCACGAGGCCAAATAAGGTTGGGCTGGGTCAAAAAGGCGCCGCATCCCATATTCTATCCGTGACGACACCTTTCCGAACTGTGCATGTTCCACCCAATGCTGGCTGGCATATCTCGCCAACGGAAAGCTGTCTTCGACCTGGTCGTTTGTCGAGCTACCGTCTAACTGGAGTAGAGTCGCCAAGCATGCCTGCGCGAGTGTCGTGTGCGCAGGCTCGGGCGTGATATGAAAGTGTGAAACTCCGCCGGTAGAAGTGGAAAGGCGGTCCGAAGTCAAGAATTCCTTGACCGAAAAATGCGAAAACTGAATGACGCAGGAATCGCCATCGTTGACCAGCGTGATCAAGCTCGAGCACGCAGATAGCACAGCTCGTTGCCGATCCTTCCACCGCCAATCTACGTTCAACTCCGGTGTCATTCCTTCGGCCACATCAAAGTCGAACGCAAGGATTTCTGCTAGCTCGTCGACGTGTAGGGGCCGAATTGCCACGGTAAGACATTGTAAGAGACGATGAGCATGGTCTCGGTTGGCTATCCCGATCTCTTTCAACACGCGCCCATATGTTTCGTCCAAGGAATTGGGCAATTCGTTAAGGGTTCGCCGGATGCTCTGTGGAAAGCAGTGTTGCAACACTTCTAGCTGACAGAAAACCCATCGGAACCTGCCCAATAGTTAGAAGGGTATCATCACCACCTTTTAGTGCGCTTACATTCCGTCGGCTCTTTTCGTGAGCGTCTCAATAACCAGCGCCTTATCCTTGTCCCTCCACCTCCCTATCGCCGCATCAGAATCTGCGTGAACAACAGATCTGATATAGTCTTCAATATCCTTCCTTTGTCCGATTTGATCGTGAATCGAGATAGAATGAAATGCGAGGGGCTCGAGCGCGGCTCGGATGTCGATCTCCGGCCGACTCGTGACACATATGTGAAGATTCGGAAGCTGGAGACCGACGAGGTCCTGTAAGAGATTTAGGACTTGTTTGCGGGCGGGCGGGATCCCAGAGGTATTGGGACATTCATCTAGCGCGTCCAAGATGATGTAGACTGGGCCTTGGCCAGGTAGTGCGAGCATCTCTTTAAGAGATTCAATCATCGTGCTGGTGCTGGGTTTACGTGCGCCGTCGTCATGTGTTTTATATGAGCGGGAGAGTATCTCGCAACAACTGTCGGAACGAGCAGAGAGTTGCGTGAGAAGGGATGGAAGGGCGTTATGGAGGTTTTGTTTGTCGGTGTCCCTGAAATCAAAGTAGAAGTACGCCATGGTGGCCACTCCAGCCTCCCGCAACGCCATTATATCTTGGATAATTGCGGAGCTGACCAGCAGCGTGAGTTCGTCATTGATGAACCTGTCCAACGAAAACATACCAAAGGATGCTCTTCCCTGAACCCGCTACAAAGATTCGAAACGATCAATACATGGGAGACTATGAAGGGACAGAGCGGCGCACGTTTGCCATGGATCCACAACAAGGAGGTGGTCGACTTGGATCTCCATTCCACGAATATACTTCCTTGGAAGAACCATGTCGCCGTCCCTTCATGTTGAGTCCCGCTCGCGATATTTTGATTAGTAGACGGGTCCGGAGGAGACAACCACTTGCGGTGGTCCGCCCGTACCCGGGTGCCTGCAGTAGCATTTTCAGTTTCAGAAATCAAGAGCAGAGGTGCTAAGGAATCACGAACGTCTCTCTTCATCCATGTTGTTCGCTGCCTGTTGCACCAGAGCCTTTGTTTCCTTACCATCTAGTCGTAGATAGGGTCAAGATGGCATTTGCGCTGAAGCACTGAACGTGCGTACCTTCAACAGCCACGTTAACCTTGTCGTCGACGTCTTTTACCTTGTTATCGACGCCCCTCACTTGGTCGCCGACACCCATAACTTGGCTTCCGACGCCCATGACTTGACTTCCGACGTCCATAACTTGGCTTCCGACGTCCATAACTTGGCTTCCGACGCCCATAACTTGGCTTCCGACGCCCATAACTTGGCTTCCGACGCCCATAACTTGGTCGCCAACGTCCTTTACTTGGTCGCCAACAGTTCCTACTTCGTTCTCGACACGGTGTGCGACTTTCAGGACCTGAGCAGTCGCCATCCGGGCTTCCTCCTGCGTCAGCCTATCCAGCCTGCTCAGCGCGTCCTCGATGTCTCTCCTACCAATTAGTTTCTTGAGATATTTCTCTGAATCTCTATCAGCTATGGGAAACATAGCATCAGCGATAGACTCACTTGCTCGTCCCTGCTTCATTTCCTTCGTCATGATCGCGAAAATCCCAAGCACCTCAACCATTATTTTGACAATGATATCCTTCATTGCGTCTGTCGTCGGCACCTCCGCATATTCTTCGAGACGTCTGAAGAAGTTCTCAATGCGCTCGAAGATATCGATGAGCGCATCCTGGCTCGCAATAACGTCCTTCGCCGCCTGTGTGAGTTCGGGTATCAGAATAACCCGAAAAAGGGAGATCCAGGACGATAACTACCGAGAGAAGGACGCCAGCACCGGCAAAGATGACGTTCGCGGGTGAGAATACCTAGATGTATGATCTAAGATCGTAGATGGTAGAGGGATCGTCCGAAGAGAACTCACTAGTCCAACGCCCGCACCAAGCGCCGAAGAGAACGCATAAAGGACGTTGATGGTCGGGCTCAACCATTTTGTCAATTTGTCGTCACCGGAACTGGATTGCTCGAATTGTTGGACCTGAGCACGAAGGACGGTAAGAATATCGGCGGGAGAGTTGCAAGTCTGGAACTGGGCCATCAACGGATGCGTGACAAGGTCTTGTTTCGTCTTCTTCTCATACTCTTTGAGGGAAGCAACGAAGATGGCCTGTAAATTGGAAGAAGACGATGGTGTGGGAGATCTCTGAGACATGTCGATGGCAGCGATGATAGCGTCTGAGGGTGCAGTACGCATGGGTGAAGTGGGGAAGGGCAGCAGGGACGTTAGAAGCGCTCGCCATGCCCGGGTTACGCCTGCACTGCAGTACCGTCCTTTCTCTACCGCTTCTTCCCGGATAACCCTAACCCCCACCCCCAACCGCATCCGAAACCCTGACCTCCCTTCAGTCTCCCTTCTCGCATTCGGAAGAGGCTGCGGCGTTCCGTTCATCGCGCGCACATTTTCGCATGTTGTCCTACTTACGCGCCTGGTGATGCAATTGTCACAGTGAAGAGAAAGGGAGACGCATACAGTAGCGCATTTCTCGTTCGCGTCTTTTGCTTTTCCCTCTCTCCAATCGTTTACCTGTACAACAGCGGAGCGCACGCAGAAAAAATGCTCCGTGCAGTACATCTTAATTATAGAGCAAAGGGTCGAGAACGACCACCGCGTCCTTTACCTTGCGGACATATTTCAAAAGCCAGAAGGGTGGGTAGTACAGAGGCCTAGAGTTTAGGTTGTGCAGGTTCTCACGTAGTCTATGCGATTGACAATGAATTGGCACATTTTCTTACTCTGTGCAATTCACTGGAATGACCACACCCTTCCCAGTGCATGACAACGGGGGGCAGCCAGGCGCTAACTTGGGTTTGCGTTATTGACTTCGACCCCACGTTAAATACAGTCTTCAAAAAAAAAACGCGGGAACGGTTGTATACGAACAACTTTTCGAGCCATTGAGCAAGATCACGGGCTATCTTACCCAGTCAGTTTGCAAGCGATCTGTCTCTTTTGCACTTATTCTCAATCAAGGTTTTCTGATATCACGACTGCAGCGCTCGGCCATGTAATGACGATGCTTGCCGGCGTACAAATAAACATCTTCGCACATTGATAAAGTTCGACGATCTTGCTGGGTCATTCGGTAGAATCGGATGACGCCGGGACTGCAAAGTTTACAAGCAAGCTGCTCAGCTGCATTATACAGGACCGCAGGCCTACCGGACACGACCCCGAGGAATATGCGCGCGTGCATAGATCTTCTCAAGTGTGCATTCACACTTGTTCGTCTTGCAAAAAAGTCAAGGCTGTGCCTCCTTAAGGCTCAGGTACGGGTTGTCCCAAGCGGATTATGTGCCAATCGTGACGGGCATCGTGCGTTCACACTCACCCATTTGCGGATTATAAGGCACCCGCACGGGCATGGCTACCGTCGACCACGACAACCTCGGCGCCTGGAATGGCACGTCGGCGACTGGGCTCACCAAGACCGTCGCACGTGTGAGTAATGCAGAGGCTGTCGAGTTCTCGATGGGCTGCAAGGAGCGATGGACTCATGAGTTTGTATTCGGCTAGTTGAAAGGGTTAGGGGCCTCTCTTAACCTTAACCCAAACCTACCCTTCCATCGTTGGTGTGGTGGTTGATTGATCCATTACAGGGATCAGCCCAAGGCGGACAGCCTTGTCGTCGCAGAAAAGGCTGAAAATCAAATCCCAGTTGGAGATGTAGAGACCAAGACAGAAAACTCGGAGGTCGTGACGAACTTGGACGCGCTCCTAACAGCCTTACACGCAGCGCTCCCATCGTGCAGGACGCTGCTCCTGTTCTTGGGGCTCGGAGAGCCACAATCGATGTCCACGCTCACCGTGCGGCTGGCGGAGTGCCAAGCTAGACATCAGGAGTGGCTCTCCGGTGGCTAGGGGAGCTGCGGGCAGTAAAGGTGCGTTGAAGCATAATCGGGGGACTCGAGGAAGCGGTCGTCCAGGCGCGGATGGGGCTGTTGTTTGTGTTGGGGCGAAGACGTAGAGATCGTTCGCTTTGGCGATGGCTATGATAATATTATGTACTAGCTTACTCAAGTGAAGGCGCCGAGAATGAGGAATTCAGCCATCCAGGGTTGAGGGAGTGCTTTTCGACAGGAGGCCTCACATGCAAGGGCATCGGTAGACGTTAGATTGTGAGGGCGTACGTAGCTGTTACTTCAGGTGCATGAAAATGGATTAAAACAAACAAACAAACAAGGGCTTACTAACGGTCCTGGTCATCCGCAAATGTACTTCTAAGCGCAAATCTTAAAGATTGCACTTGATCAACACTTTCTCACTATTCACTGTGCTCAAAAAAATTACTGTAGATTAAGTAGGACATTAATATATGGGATCAAGTAAAAAAATAGAGATTAGCCCAGAATTATGACTTTTGCGACAAGATCAAGGGAGGGATGCAGTTCAGGGTCAATGTCTGTGTGCTCAGATCCTGTCGATCTTGATGGCTTCACAAAAATCAGTTCAACTGGTATATTAGAGCCAGTATTCAAGGTGTCATATGTCAAATCTTTACTCATGAAATGCAGATGATCGTGTTGCACAAGCAAAATACACAGAAATGACAAGTGAAGGTGACGGAACGTGACTAAACTGGGCTGGGCCATCAACGCGCCGGTGTGCCGTAGACTTCCGAAAGCGACACATTGGCGTGACAAGTGCGTGACCAACATTTGCGGTTGTCCAGTCAATTTTGAATCTCTTCTGTGCTCTCAGAAAAAAAAGAAACAAATAGGAGAAAAATATAGGATGATTCAAAATGCATTACTCTACTGCCATGCACAATCTGGAGTGGATTGGTTGAGGTTTCGAGGCTAGGGACGTCAAAAGGTGGTTTATTTGCGGATGACCGGGACCGTTAGTACTATGCTTACCACACCTCTGCAAACGTTCACACAACTGCAAATTCCGAAAGATTGTAGTCAATCAACACTTCCCCGTTATCCTCTCCTCTCAAAAAAAAAACACTGTATTCTCTAGCATATGTAAATATTAGATCACACAATAAAATTAGAATCGGAGCAAAAATGAGAGTACAGAAAATCAACAAAGGTGTTGGAGTAGCCAACAAAGTGTGTTGATGACTCCAGATCCCGGCGATCCTGATTCTCCGTTGGGACCAGCCTTCTTGAGGTGTTAGAGTATTTCACCAGGAGCACTAATATCAAGTTTGAGGTCAGTGAACCAAGGCGGTCAAGCTGTAGACAAATTTTTCACTTAGGGTGATGGAGAGGTGACAAAAACGTGACCCAATTTAGGATGTCTACTAGCATGCAAAACGGCATCTTCGGCAACGGGATCTCTCAATGGCGCAAACTTGCCTCAACGTGCAAAGTCCTGATGGTTGCCACCCTGCCGGAAGCTGCCGCCTGTGTGACACAATGTGACCAAAATTTGCAGATGTGGGTGCAACTGCCCCGCATTGAACTACTTATTAACAAATGAATAAAAAACGGAATTGTGTAGCAGATACATGGTTATATCGATGTGTAAAAAATGAAGTGGCTACGATATGTTTTTCAGGCTACAGAAAATGTTTAGTGCTTTTTTGCAGAGGTGTGGTAAGCATAGTATAGCAAGATCCAAAATTATTGGCAAGTGCTTACACGTATTTTCCAGCGGTCTAAAAAGCGGAGTTCACTGTTAAGTTAAGGAGAATAAGAGTTATATTTTTGATATAGGGTTATAAAATGGTTATTGGTATCAGACCTACCAAATCTGGGTTATTGATTTGTTTTTGGTTGCTACAATCAATTTCAAAATCTCGGCACGGGTGGCAGAATCACCCATTCAATTCCCGTATCTGTGGGAAAACCGTTGCAACTCGCCAATAATTTTGGATCTTGCTGTAGCCTAAATTTAAGACTCCACACTCGCGCCTTCTTGCGCGCCTTAACCAAGAATTTTCGCATACGAATTACTTTCCGTTTTCTTATTCCGATTTTGCGTCGTACGAAAATTGGACCTTCCATTCCACGGGGAACATGTTCGGGGAGCAATGATCTTGGCAATGATTAGTTCACAGTCGGCACCTCCTCGGGTCTGCGAAGCAATCGACCTCGAACCATTGCGCGCGTCCTTCTGGTTCACTACCGAGGAAACTCCCAGTAGTCGTAGCTATCAGGGTGACCGTCAAGCCGCCTGGTTGCACCGAACGCTCGTGGAGGTCTATGAGCGGGACAGATTTGGCAACACTCATTGGAAGTCGCGTGGCTCAGGCGCGTCGGAACATATAATGCAATTACGTACGACTCGATCACGTGCCGCGTCATTCGTACTCTGGCCATTTGTTTCCAGTCGTTTATTGTATTACTACGAGGCATCTTACAGTGCGCATCACGCTCTAAGACTGCCCACATAAATACCCACAGATGGGATTTACATCCGCTCAAATGTGTATAACTCAATCTAGTTGCGCATCACGCCCTTCTAACATCTGTACGATCTCGACCATTCCCTGTCCTGTTGCTACCTGGAGTGGGGTACTTCCTCGCTTGTTCTTCACATCAAGACTCCGAGTCGCGCCACGGTTGAGCAACAAGTGCACGGTCTTCATGTAGTCGCCCAATGATGCTAAGTGCAATGGAGACCATCCCTCCTTATCCTCGGCATTTGCGTTCGCGCCACGGTCGAGCAACAAGTGCACAATTTCTGTGTAGCCATCCGATGACGCTAGGTGCAACGGAGTCCATCCCCCATTGTCTTCAGCATTTACATTCGCACCGCAGTCAAGCAGCAAGGGCACAATCTCTTTGTGGCAACTGTTCGACGCTGAGTGCAATGGAGTCCACCCGTCCTTGTCCTTGGCATTTGCGTTCGCACCGAGGTCAAGCAACAGGTGCCCTGCCTCTGTGTTGCATTTGAATGATGCTAGGTGTAACGGGGTCCATCCCTCCTTGTCCTTGGCATTTACGTTCGCTCCACGGTCACACAGCAAGCGCACGGTCCCGCTTTTGGCTTTGTATGATGCGAGGTGCAGCGGAGTACATCCTTCCTTGTCCTCGGTATATACGATCGCGCCCCGATCAAGTAGTAGATGTGTGGTATCTGCGTCACCTCTGAATGCCGCTATGTGTAGCGGAGCCCTTCCCTCCTTGTTTCGGGAATTTACGTTCGCGCCGAGGTCAAGCAGCAAGCGTATGGTATCTACGTTGCCTTCGGATGATGCTAGGTGCAACGGAGTTGATTCCTCCTTGTCTTCGACATTTACATTCGCGCCGAGGTCGAGCAACAAGCGCGTGGTGTCTGCGTCGTCTTTGGATAATGCTAGGTGCAACGGTGTCGATCCGTCCTTGTCCTTGGCATTTACGTCCGCGCTACAGTAAAGCAGCAAGCGTGAGATATCTGTGTTGCCTTTGGATAATGCTAGGTGCAACGAAGTCGATCCCTCCTTGTCCTCGGCGTTTGGGTTCGCGCCACGGTCAAGTAGCAAGCGCGTGATATCCGGGTTGCCTCGGGATGACGCGAGGTGCAACGGGGTCTTTCCCTCTTTATTCTCAGCATCTCCATCCGCGCCATGGTGAAGTAACAGATCTGAAACTTGAAGCTTCCCATGCAATGTTGCCAGGTGTAATGGAGTCGAGGAGTTCTCATCTTGTGCGCTGACATCCGCGCCATGTTGAAGTAATAGCCTCAGGATCCCCACGTCGCTGAAAGATGACACCAAGTGCAATGGAGTCTGGCCTTCGCTGTTCGCCGCGTTGATGTGTATGCCGCATCCTAGTAATACCTGAACAAGCTCTAGAGATCCAAGCACAGCTGCTCTCATAATTGGATTCCAGTGTTCGTCATCCTGCGAATCGGCATCTGCACCGTGGTCGAGTAACCACCGCGCTACGTCGATGGATCCATCCTCGATTGCAGCGTGTAACGGAGTTCGGTTATTGTGACCAGGAACGTCCACGGCTGCACCGTGCTGATATAGTAGCTCTGCCACGTCGAAGTGGTTCTTGTACAATGCCGTCGCCAGTGGACTGTAATTAAAACCACCCCCCGCATTTACTTGCTCTGGATGCTTGACAACGATGTGGGCTGCCAGGTTACGAAACCCGCACAACGAAGCATAATACAGTGGAGGTGCTGAGCGATGTGCCTTAAATCTCGGCCTGGCTGTGTAGCGCTTCCCAGCTTTTCCCGTGAATGCAGGCCAGTCAGTGTCGATGTCGTGCAACTGGATCCAAGAAGCAAAATGTGGTTTAGCGGAGTCAAAAAGGCAACGCATCCCATGTTCTATCCGTGATGATACAGCTCCAAACTGCGCATGCTTCACCCAATGTTGACTGGCATATTCCGCCAACGGAAAGCTACGGTTGACCCCCTCGTATCTCTTCAAGTTCCCGTCCAACTGGAGTAGAGTCCCTAGGCAAGCTTGGGCGAGTGTCATGTGTGCGGGCTCATAAACTATACGAAACTGCGAAGTGTCCCCGGAGGAGGTGGCAATGCGCTCGGAAGTCAAGAATTCCTTGACGGAAAAATGCGAAAACTGAATGATGCGGGAATCGCCATCGTCGACCAGTGTGATCAAGCTGGAACACGCAGATAACACAGCTCGTTGCCGATCCTCCCATCGCCAGTCCGTGTTCAATTTCGGTGTCGCCCCTTCGGTCCCATCAAAGTCAAGCGCAAGAATTTCTGCTAGCTCCTCGACACGCAACGGCCGAACCGCTACCGTAAGGCATTGTAGAAGGCGATGAGCATGGTCTCGGTTGGCCAACCCAATCTCTTTCAACACACGCTCATATGTCTCGTCCAAAGACTTCGGCAATCCGTTGAGGCTTCGACGGATACTCTGTGGAAAACAGTGTTGCAACACCTCCAGTTGACAGAAAACCCATCGGAACCTGTCAAACAATCAGTAAGGCTCATCAGCATCCGTGAACGTGCTTACATGCCATCGGCTCTTTCTGTGAGCGTCTCGATAACAAGTTCCTTATCCTGGTCCCTCCACCTCCCCATAGCAGTATCCGAGTCCGCATGGACAACGGCTCTGATGTAATCTGCAATGTCCTTCTTTTGTCCATTTTGGTCGTGAATAGAGATTGGGTAAGACGCTAGGGGCTCAAGCGATGTTCGGATGTCGATCTCTGGTCGACTCGTGACACATATATGAAGATTTGGGAGATGGAGGTCGACAAGGTCCTTCAAGAAATCAAGGACTTGTTTGCGTGCGGATGGGATTCCAGAGGTATTGGGGCATTCATCTATCGCATCCAAGATGATGTAGATTGGGCCTTGGTCAGGTAGCGCGAGCATCTCTGTGAGACATTTTATCATCGCCCCGGTGCTGGGTTTGTATGCACCATTACTGTGTGCCTTATAAACGTTGGAGAGTATGCCGTAGCAACTGTAGGAACGAGCGGAGAGCTGTGTGAGAAGAGAAGGAAGCGCATTGTGGAGGTTTTGTTTATCGGTGTCCTTGAAGTCGAAATAGAAATAGGCCATTGCGGCCGTTCCAGCCTCCTGCAATGCCATTATGTCTTTAATGACTGCAGAGCTAGTTGGCAGTGTAAGTTCCTCAGGCGTGAATTCGAACAATGATAACTAACCAAAGGACGCTCTTCCCGGAGCCCGCTAAAATGGTCGAAGAGATCAATATTGGGATAATACGAAAGAAAAGAAGGACGCACGTTTGCCGTGAATCCACATCAAGGACGTGGTCGGCTTGGACTTCCATTCCATGGATATACTTCCCTCGAAGAACCACATGGCCGTCCTTTCGTATTGAGTGCTGGAGGTGAAATTGTGATTCGTGGACGGATCTGGCGGAGACAACCACTGGCGCTCTGCAATCATAGCCCTTCAGTCTCAGCAATGAAGAGAAGCGGGACTAAAGAACCACTAACGCTTCTCTTCGTCCATATGAGCTTTCATTTCGTTGCCACCTAGTCGTTTTTGGTATGAGATGGTATTTGTGAGTGCCAGTGCTGAACGTACCCTCGATAAGCCGGTTGACGTTGTTGCTGACAGCCTCTACTCCGCCCTTGATATGGTGCGCGAGTTTCAGGATTTGCACAGCCGCCATATTGACCTCCTCCTGGGTCAATCTATCAAGTTTGCTCAGCGCGTCCTCGATACCCTTCCTTCCAATTAACTTCTTGAAAAACTTCTTCAGATGCCTCTCTGAATGTCTGTCAGTGACAGGAAACATGTCATCAGGGATGGGCTCACTCGCTCGTCCCTGCTTTATCTCCTTCGTCATAATCGCAAAGATCTCAAGCACCTCCACCATTATCTTCACCATAATGTCCTTCATCGCGTCAGTCATCGGCACTTCGGCATATTCCTCAAGCCTTCTGAAGAAGCTCTCAATGCGCTCGAAGATGATGATGAGCGCATCCTGGCTCGCAATAACGTCCTTTGCAGCCTGTATGGGTCCGATATCAGATCGCTCCGAGAGAGGGAGATCCGGGACGATAGCTACCGAAAGGAGGACACCGGCACCCGCGAAGATAACATTTGCGGGCGAGAACACCTAGAAATATGATATCAGAGGTTGGATCGTAGGAGAACCATCTGAATAGTATTTACCATCCCAACGCCTGCGCTAATCACAGAAGAGGACGCAGAGAGGACGTTGACGATCGGGTCCAGCCATTTAATCAAATTTTCATCGGCAGACGTAGTTTGCTCAACCTTCGCAGCTTGAGAACGAAGGACGGTGAGAACGTCGGCAGGGGTGTCGCAGTTCTGCAACTGGGCCATCAACGGGTGCGTGAGAAGGCTTTTCTCGGTCTTCTTTTCATACTCTTTCAGAGAAGCTTCAAAGATGGCCTGCAAATTGGAAGAAGAGGAACTCGAAGCAGTGGGAGTTGTCTTAGACATGGTAACAGCAGCGATGAGAGGGCTGGGATCTGAGCGAATGTTGCGGAAGTACGGGTGTGTAGTATGCGTGAGAAGTGGCGGAGTGTGACTACCAAAATAGGAGCGTTTGCCATGAGGCCTTAAGACTTACAAGTAGCAGGTTACGCCCACACTCGAGCCTCGTGGACAATCTAATACGATGTTTTCTTCAAAACTCTTGATGTGGGGGTCACCTGAGCCCTTGACGCCGGCGGACTTAGAGCTCGAGGTTGGTCCGGTTAGAGTAATTGGGCTGCGGCAAGATAGGCGTCAGACGTCGGCATGGTCATCCCTCTGCGGCACGCGGCTGCAGGCGGGTTGCATAGGGTGATTGGTTGGCCAGGATGTTGCCCGAAGACGAAAGTCGAGGCGCTATCTGTCCGAGTTCAGCCAAATAAGTATTGTGGGACCATTGGATCGGTTAACAGACGAAAAGTAGGTTTTCTTTGCTCGTGTGCAAGTTAAATGAGGTAGCGATAGATAGATTTATTACCCGTGTACGACGGCGAAGCCGTCGGATTGTAAGGAGTATACGATAGGTGGTGGTGGTGGTGGGGTAGTAGGAAGGTAGATGATAGGTAGCCATTAACCGCAAAGAAAAAGATCCGAGTCATGAATAAATTCGAATGTTGGGTCATGTCCGTAAGGTATTAACTTTTGATGCGAAGAATGTATCAAGAATAGATAGTATGAAAAAGAAAAAGAAAAAAATTGGGTGGAGCAATGGAAGGGGGAGAGATGACGGTAGGTAAAAGTACAAAGTTAAGTGAGTGCATACAACAAAGCAGGATCGTTCGTTCACATAAACATAAACCTACGGAGAATCACGCACATACTGTACGAAGTGTTTAGGGGAGGTCAAGAAATTTTGGGGTGAGGTGAGGCGACGCAAAAGAATTGGGGAAAGGGTTGGATGAGAGGCAAGCAAGACCGAACGAACGCAACTTTTTTTTCCTCCCACATTCACTGGATGGAGCAGTTCCCAGACGACTCGCCACGACTGCACCTGCCCATCGTCATCATCCTCAGCGTCTTCTTATCCCTCGACGCGACCGTCGGCGCAGGTGCAGCCGTATCCGGCACAGTGACACACGACGCGCCAGGATCGTCAAGCGCAACAACAGCCGCTCCAGCGTCTACGAACGACGAAGACGTCGTCGCGGCAGACGGGTCGACCCGGCCCGCGCGGCTCGCCGAGGACGTATTGCTGCTAGTATTCCCGGTGGCCGCAACGACGGCCTGTAAACTGCGCAGGCTGTTCGATTGTGGGGACTGTGACGCTTGGGACTGCGGCGAATTAGCGCAGGACGAGCCGATGCTCGATATCGACTGGGGGCGTTCTCGAATGAGGTGCGTGTTAGCCTGTTGTTGCGGTTCTCGCTGGCGCGTGAGGGTGATAGACAATTCCCGGCGAATGATGTTCCCCTCTGGTATCACGCTGGTGGTCACTTTCGATGGAGGAGGCGCGAGTGAGACAGACGAGTTGGAATTTGTCGGGTCTGGCGTCAACGAGGCACGCGAGCGCTTGCTAAACGGCGACAGAACTTTATACGCCACTGACGGGTGTGGAGGCGACGTCGTCGGACACAGCTGAGGTGAGTTGGTGCGCTCACGATCGAGGCTACCTCGGGAAGAGCTTGCGCTCGCAGGATGGTGGTTCGGCAAGCGAGTGAAAGACTCAGCGGGGCTGCTGCCGCGCTCCGCGAACTGAGCGTGCATGAGCAGTTTCGAGCGTAGGTCGCAGGTTAGAGCCGCGCGGGCCCGGCGCACTTGGAGTGCGCAATCAGACTGCAGTGCGAACATAGTACTGCGCCCTTATTCGCTGGTAGGTAAGCTCTGGTAGAGGGAAACGTACGTTTGCTAAAGGTCGTCTTGACAAAGGTATGTTCGCGTATTTCAAAGAGATCTGCGTCGGTTTGTGGGGCTTCGGGAGGAACGGGTGATGCACTGCCAGTGAAAGATCGATGACATGGCGAGCTGGACAACATCGCCATGTCGCCCTCGAGCACGTATTGGGGAGTTGGGGAATCGAGCTCGAGATTTGCCATCAAGTGTCGTGCGACGCCATTCTTTTGCAGGTCAGCGCTCACTCGTTGAAGGAAAGGTATGCTATCTTGCGGTCGCAAGTCCTTCGTAAAACCCATAAACTTTAGCCTTTCCTACCGACGTTGCACGAGACTCACCTTATTTAAACCCCAATGGTTCTTCAGCCACTCATGTTCAAACAATTGCTCCGCACTCGGCCGCATTGCCGGATCCTTATGAAAGCATTCCTTGAGGAACGAGGCCAGCGGCCCCGAAAAGCGCTCCGGAATCGGCGGACACTCGTCTTCCACAATCCGGAACATCACTATGCGCGCGTTATCCTCCGTATCAGCGACTGCGGAACAAACAGTTCACCACCTGTCATTGCATTCCCGATATCCCTATATGGTGGGCGTCCCGTGAGCAGCTCAATAACTGTACACCCAAGCGACCATATGTCCGATTTAGTCGATGCGCCTTTAAGCTCTAACTTATGACTTCAGGTGCCATCCAATTCGGCGTGCCCGCGACGTCCTTGATCTCGCGCTCCATCGCGCGCAGGATAAGCGACACACCAAAGTCGGATAGCTTTACGTCCGCCAGTCTTCGTCGTGAGGATGTTGGCTGCCTTGAGGTCGCAGTGAACGACGCCGCTTCGGTATAGGTAATCGAGCCCTTCGAGGATCTTGAAAACGTAGCTTGCGACGAGCTTCCCGAACGCCTTGAGAGTTTGTCCGAGAGAACCATTCTCGGCGTATCTGCAGGTGCACACGCGGTGCGCAGCAGTTAGTATGTGCCAAAGTAAAAATAATAATAGAAGAATGCGCAGCAGAGGGCAGGGAGGGAGGAGCATATAAAGGGAGGCAGGGGAACGAGACGCACTCAAGTACGATGCTTAGCGTATTCTCGTCCCGGGCCATCCCTTCATACTTGACGATACTAGGATGCAACAACCGCTTGACGAGATCGACTTCCCGCATCAACTGCGAAATTTCCTCCTCTTTGAGACCTTCAAGCCCGATCCTTTTCACAGCTACCATCTGCCCGGTGTTCAAGTTGAGCACGCAATAGACGGCGCCAAACTGTCCGCGGCCAATACAATTCCCCAGTTGCTAAAAAAAAGTCCCCCAATTAATCACCGTACCTCCCACGCAAATCACTGGATCACTCACAAAGTGCGTCGGCGCCTTTCCCTCTTCCCCTACGACCAGCGTCTGCCGAGACATACTTCCCTTCGTCGCATCCCGCGCCATCAAATCGCTCGCGCTCGCCTGCTCGCCCGACGCGACGCCGAGGTTAACCATACTCGCAAACCGCGAGCGCCGCGGCTTAGCCCCAAATTCATCGTAGGAGTTTGGCCCCGGCCTTCTACGGGAGCTCGATCCATCCACCTCGCTCTGGAACCGGCCGCGCGGGATCAGAGACGGCGAGTTGGCGGACGAAGTAGAGCCTGCGCGCTCGAGTGGATCGACTTGCGGCGACTGGGACTGGGACTGCTGTAAGGGTCACACCTTACGCACGCTCGGACGCACGACCTTCACCACACCCGCCGTCCGACCACAATCCCCCATCCCGCGCTCATCGCGATAGCGCTTCACAAAAACGACAGGCCTCGAGGCAAGCTATAGAGCCTCGAGGCTCTCTTTATTTACTTAGTTACCGGTCTCACTCGTCATGTATATAAGGGCTCTGTCCTTCTCTCAGAAAGATAGCTTTCCCCGGCTCGATTCTGTGTGATCTCGACCTCTCGCCGTCCGTTCCTAGCCCCCGCGCCCCGTCTACGATCTGCGTCCTTCGTTTCGTGCACAGCTGGCACGCTTTCCACCTCCTTCCCAAAACGGTCACTAGACCTAACCTTAGACTAGGCTTTACTGAACTCGTATCACACTCGGCGTCTTTGTCTCGCCACACTGCTGGGACTGCGATGGCGTATTGAACGGGCTGGGAGACTCGCCAGAAACGGCGCGCGGGAGCGGGATGGGCACTGTCAGTGGTGAGTCACTATCGCACCCACTACCACCGCCGTCTTCAGGACTACTTCGCCTCGGAACATACGTCCCGCTCCTCCCGTTACGCGTGCTGTTCCTGCGCAATGCGACTCAACCTGGGCTTGGATCCGGACTTGAATCGCGGACGTAACAAGTCTTTCGGTGTAAGTACAGGCGCATCGACGCTATGTCTTGCACGGTGCGTCGGCTGGCGCGCGGCAGCGGCTGCGGCTGCAACAGCAAGCGGATGCGATATTCCGGCTAATGGGAACGACAACGATAGTGATAGGGACCCAACGCTATCTCTAGGCGGAAAAGAAGCGCTCGACTTGACACTGAAGCTCGCACTAAGACCGAGAGGATCTGCAGGCGCAAAGTCGCCCGACGACAGCGAAGGCTTCCCAATGGCGATCGGACGGGATGGAGAAGATGAAGAAGGCGTTTTTAGTGCGTCGAGAAAATCGTCCGGCCATCTGCCATTGCCTAGGTCAATCCGTTCCATGCGTACTGTCCTGTCGTCCGTAGATGCTGCCGGCGCTAATTCTTCCGACTCTTCGACGACGCGCAATAGGTCGGGTGGAAGCGTTTCGCTCGGTTTGCGTTCACGCGGTCGTACAGTGGGACCTTCGAGGCTTCGTCTGCGGCCAGGCACGATCCTGACGTTGGCCATTCGGGCTATTATTGCCGTATATGCTGCTGGAGGCGGCGACATCACTGTCATCGCAGCCTAACATAGACGCGACCATCGCGCTGCCCTCCGTGCGTGTCACCCTAGGCCACTCGGACGGGATGAACGACGTCGCCTCAGTGGTGACGGTGCGTATCGTGCCGAACTTCCCGTACGGCCCTGATCCACTACCGCTTCGACCGCCGCCGAGTCCGACACCGATACCGGCGTCGAGCGAGCTCGAGTACGTACTGGTGTCTGTCATGTTGCTAGAGGCGATAGACTGATCTGTCGTCGGATCTGCAATTGACATGAGTACGGACTCGTTTAAGAACGGCGCGAGGAGTGAGTCACGCTCTGAGGAGCGTGGACGTAGTGGCGAACGGGGCGGCGCGAGGATCGGAGGCACTTCGTTGCGGTCGCTCGTCGTTTCCGTGGGCGTCTGACGTCCTTCGGTATCAGTCCCAAGCGCCGTCCCCACATCGCTGGACGACGCAGTATCCGTGGGAAGGCCAAGTGGTAACCGACGCTTGGACGTACTTTGCGTCGGGGAGTGCGGTGTTGGTGCGATGATATCGGAGGCGCGGAATGGGGGGTGGATAAGTTGGGCGAAGACATGATTGCTCGTGAAGACGAGCAGGTACGGTAAGGTGAGTCCGGGGTCGCGTTTGCGAGGGTTACGTTGATGGGTTTCAGTTTGCTGCCTCCTCCGCGCAAGAGATGTGAATGTGTTGGTACGGGTGTCTCTGCCCACCTGACAAGAGTGATAATAGTCTTTGCCACGCGTGCGAGGCAGTCGGATGTGCCCTCTATGAGATCGTCGCGCAGGAAGAGGTCCTCGGGTGGGAGTCCATTCGGAGAGCACGACGCGAGGGACTTTGTCACGTTCGAAGTACGGAGCTTGCCGTCCTCGCGCGGGTCAATCCGAGCTATCGACCCAGGCCGCAACTTGTTCATGAGTCTGCAAAATGAATTCATGGAACAGACGTTAGTCTTCCGTTCTGCCCGCCCCAGTACACGCGGTAACAAAGGGGAACGGGATCACTCACTGGCACAGCACATAGCCATCCCGCAGCGCCTCTGTGAACAATCTTCGCGCTCTCTCTTCTGTACCCCAAGGCTTGCGCTTTGACTAGGTCTCAGCATCTCCTTGCAGAGCACTGAAGTGGCCGTACGGACCAGTGGATGGGATTTGAAGGGCCTACAAGCGAGAGCGACGAAGTGGAAGCGTTTATCTGGCGCGTCATAGCTGAAGATGGTAAGACTGTGTTGTCGGTGAGGACCCGGGGAAAGCGCACGGGGTCGGCTGGGTGTACTAGGAGACGCAGCACGCGAAAGTCCAGGTGAAGGCAAGCGGCGATCTACGCACGATCTTCGGATGGCGTTAGGAGAGTACGAAGGTGGATAGTTGAGACTGGAGGTGGAGGTGGAGGTAAAGTCGCGTGGGGTGACGACGCGAGGGGGAGGAGAGCGGGTGCGCGGAGAACTGAGGCTTTTGTGGCGAGAAGAAGATGGGCTCGAGGGGGGTTGGTCTCGATGGGTGCCAGATGAGGAACGCTTTCCTAGGTGTGCACGAGATGACGTCGGGGTAGGGGTGTCAGGGGGACTCAGTGGCTCGCGATGATTTCCTGGCCGAGTCGGAGTCGATGGTGCTGGTGAGGGCAAGTTGGTGTAACGGTCGAAGGACGGCGTGGATGGTGAAGTCGGTGAGGGATAGTGATGGGAAAGTTCAGTTCAGTTCAGTTCAGAGCCCATATTGCCTGAACCCTGAACTGAACCAATGGTTCAGTTCAGCCTAATTCCCTGAACCTGAACTGAACCTTGGTTCAGGTTCAAAAGGGTCCAGTTCAGGTTCGAACCAAATTGAACCCAAACCTGTGTGCCTGATTACATAATCATAAATTTGAGCATAGTTTGGAGGCAAAGTACCACAAAAAACTTGCTTTTGCAGAGAAACTAATTGATTACACTGTCTCTTGCTAGTACAAGTGGTAACTAATCATTAGATAAAACATACAAGTGGTTCAAAATGGATATGAAGCAAGAAACTTGAATCTGCACCCACCAAAGTGCAATGGATGGTGGTGGCTATTGGACCCCATTCAGTTGACAGGTTGGGGTAAGGGTTTTTGGGGGGTAGCATAAGGGTAGGAGGTGTTTTACCCTGGGGTTACCCCTGTCAATCACTAGTCCAGTCTGGTCTTTTGGGCTAATGGTTGTGCAAATGGACCAGAACCAGTTGCACTAAATGTAAAATTCACAAAGACTGGGCCAGTGTTACGTCACGGTAGGGACGTTCACCCGACGTGGGCTACGTTTACGATGACAGAAACACTAAGGGTCTAAACTGTGGTTCGGTGTGAGAGTACTAAGTTCGAAGAGAACTTAGTAAGCTTCTGATGACAAGTAACTCTCTGCTAAGTCAAGCAAGGACTTTGAGAAGAGTTATGAAAGGGAAGTCTTTATCACGCAAGTGAAAGAGTGGGGATGGTTCTGCTTGTTGTCTCTAGTACCGTAGGATACAAGAAGTCAAGTCTAAGGCTACAGGCTACTTAGTACCAGACTATATAGTAATAGAGAACAATGGGGTCACGACAACAATAGACGTCACGACAACAATGGATGTCACGAGAACAATGGTCACGAGAACAATGGTGTCACGGGAACAATGGGTCACGAGAACAATGGGTCACGGAGGACAATAAGAAAGTGAAGTGGTGATCTATCAGTCATGTGACTGGTGAGTTATCAGGTGGAAATTAAAGTAAAAGTTCGTATCGTAACATAGCCCCCCTTTCAGATGTAAAGTCGTCTCGACTTTACCTAGTCGAAGGCATTCCAGTAAAGTTCTTCGTCAACTCCTCCGTCTTCGAGTATATCATCGCGTCCTCCCTCAAAGGGGTGGCAGCGGTGACGCCTTACAAACCCAAAGGATCCCGAGTTCCTACAGCGAGGACACTCCTCGTAACGGTGGCACTCGTACTCGGTGTGGTTAGCGTTCACCTTTCCGCATTTGCTGCAGTAAGATGGGGTCCACTCCTTACAATCCATTAGTGCGATGCGGTCTAGGAGAGTAAACTCTCCTGTGTTCATCGGGACTCGCTCGACTTCTGGGGTCGTCCTGGTGGGGTACACTACTTTGCGTGGTTTGTAAGCTGTGCACTCGCTCTTCTTGTGCCCGTACTTGTTGCATTTGAAGCACCTAGTGTTACGTCGGCTTCGCGTCTTCTTCCTAGGTTCATCCATCAAGACGGGGAATTCGACTGGGCCTCTGGCCCTGGGCTCAATAGCGGTGATAACAGGTGAATGACGTGGGGGAATGGGGTTAGGGAATGCCAGCCTGTAGTAGTGGTCCAGTTCTTCGTAGATGTCGGCTTCTTCCAGGCGTCGCATAGACTGTGTTAACTCTGCACGCTCCTTCACTAACGTTTCTTGCAGCTCGCCTACTCGCTTCTGAGCATCGCTAAGCATCTCCTTCAGTGTTGTGCACAGATCCTCTTTGCCCCTAAAACGGTTTAGCTCGCCCTTGAGCCTAGGATCGGCGGCCATGGTGACTGCCTCGTTGACCGCAAACTCCTGGTTACTACCCCTCTTGAGGTCGTTCCACTTGGCTGTCGTCATCTTCTGGAAGAAGCGTGCTTTTCTTCCAATGTATACTGGTACTGCACGAGTCTCTTCGTTCTTCCCTGCTGTCCCTGTTACGTAGGTGAAGTCAAGGGAATACTGAACAAAGGGGGCCAGCATGAGCTTTGGCTCCCTATCCCATTTGCCGTACTTGGGATTTTTCACATAGATGGGGTAGAAGTATGCTCCTTCTGGGTCATTTGGTATGAACCCATCAGGCATGTCGTAGGAGAAGTCCTGCTCCGCGACGTGGGAGTAATCAATAGCGCTGGTGAGGAGACTATGAGTGACGCTAGCTACGTCGTTGTCCTCATCCTCATTCATGGGGAGGGTGCGTCGTCCCAACTGTGGTGAGAGTGGTTTGGGGGAACCGGTGGTAGGCGTATTCTCTGGTGCAGATACAATGGAGGGGGTGGATATGGCCTCGGAGGATGGGTAAGCCAGATCAGAGACAGAAGTAGTAGACATGGTGGCAGAGGGCGAATGGTGAAGAGAGGGGAGTAGGAATGGGGTGTAATGGGAAGTGAAGCGGATGTCTCTTGTCGTTGCTTGCTTCACTCTTTTATGGATTCCTAGCTTTGCCCTTGTCCTGTCTTCTTTGTTCTTCTTTGTACTCCTTGATCAAGTCCTTAGCTTGTACGTTTTCTGCGGGTTCCCAGGAGTTGTCACTCGTGGGATATCCTTTCCACTTGATTAGGTAGTGCATTTTGCGCCCCTGTCCTTTCTGTTTCATGTCTAGTATCTTCTCTACTTCGTATTCTTCTTTGCCATTGATCAGGTCCGGCGGTGGTCGGGTAAAGTTAGGACCGTGGAGTTCCGTTTCCTTGTATGGTGTTATTAAATCCGCATGAAACACGTTATGGATCTTCCACTGTCTTGGCAGCTCCACACGATACACCGCGTCTGATAATCGTTTCAGCACTTTGAATGGTCTGTATCGTCTTTGTCCTAATTTGCTTGTAGGGTCTAGGGTTCTAAGATTTGTCCCCTCGATCCATACTTGATCTCCTTCGTTGTAGGGTTTGAATCTTTTGTTTCCCGACCGAGTTCTTCTCATGTCTGCTTGCGCCTTTGCTATTGCTTTCAGGGCATCGTCCCTTATCTTGTCTAGTTCTTCTATTCGTGCCGTTACTGCTGGCACCTGACTGGGAATAGACGACCAGTTGACTTGTGGCGTATATCCCATGATCAGATCATAAGGCGTTTTCTTGGTGGTCGCATTAGGCCATTGATTATGCGCGGCTTCTGCTATTGGCAACCACTTGCGCCAGTCCCTCCGATGTTCTTTGCAATAACACCGAAGGTATCCTTTGAGCCACTGGTTTATTCTTTCGGACTGCCCATCGGTACGTGGATGATAAGCGGTGGAGATGTTCTGGTATATCTCCAGTGCTTGACATAGTCCTTTTGCGAATTTCGATGTGAACCTGGTGTCTCTGTCTGAGATTACTTTCTTGGGGATTCCAAATCGTGGGTAGACGTATTTCAGGTAGAGGTCTGCGACTCCTTCTGCTGTGATTGTTTCTTTACAGGGGATAAAGATAGCTGCTTTGCTACAATCGTGGTCGGTGATGGTAAGGATCGTGTCGTATCCTTCTGAAACTGGTAGCTTCGTGATGAAGTCCATTGCGATCGTCTGGAATGGCAAAGTATGTTCTGATGTGATGGGGATTAAACTAGGTTTGAGCGGCCTTGTGTTTACTTTGTTTGCTTGACACACAGCGCAACCTTTGACGTATTGCTCCACATCTTGTTTCATGTTTGGCCACCAGAAGTCTCGCTTTGCCAGTTCAAACGTATTTGAAATTCCCGGGTGTCCGGCTGGTGGGGAATCGTGGTAAAAGTTAATTACCCCCCTCTTCAGATTGTTGTCTCCGGCAACAACAAGCCGTCCAGATTCGCCTTTCCACCAGATTGAATTTAACTTTATCAATTGGTGGGTATTGGTCCATTTCTTGATTTGCAGGATACTTGCTTGGTTTTCCTGCTGATCCTGCTCGACTTTGTCTTGAATTGACTGATATGCCCCTGTTTTCGTCATTCGGGCATATGCACGACTAAAGAACTTTGGTGGTAACACCACAAGTTGCTTATTATCGTCGTCTCCTATGTCGTGGTCTGGGCGTCTAGATAGGGCATCGGCGTGTCCGTTCTTCTTTCCAGATATGTGAACTAGTTCGAAGTCGTATTCCATCAGTTCCGCGTGCCATCGTGCCACTCTTCTATTATGTTCTCCTGGATTCTTCCAGAATAATAGATTGGCGTGATCTGTGTGTACTTTGACTTTGTGCTTGGCTTGATGCAGATATGGCCTCCATGTCCTAAGTGTTTCTCTTAATCCCAGAAGCTCCCGATTGTAGACATCGTAGTTTCTTTGAGCTTCGTTCATGGTTTTTGAGAAGAATGCGACGGGGTGAAGGATATTTTTATCGTCTCTTTGCATCAAGACGGCACCAATAGCGTAATTTGATGCGTCTACTTCGACTTCGAATGGTTTTGTCTGATCCGGTTGTAATAGGACCGGTTCTTCACATATGCGCCGTTTGAGCTCCTGGAAAGCCTTTTCCTCAGGTTCACCCCATGTCCATTGGGCACCCTTCTTGAGGCGTTCGTTGAGTGCTTTTGCAATTTGTGAAAATCCTCGGATAAATCGTCGGTAGAAGTTGCAGAACCCAAGGAATTTGCATATATCTTTAACATTCTTGGGTGTCTTCCATTCTTCTACTCCGGCGACTTTGATCGGGTCCATAGTGACTGTGCCGTTTTCCAGTAATACTCCCAGAAATTCGACTTTTCTGGTTTCAAAGATGCATTTGCTGGGTTTGAGATAAAGGTCTAGCTTCAACAGCCTTTCCAGGACTTGATGTACCAGTTTACGATGTTTTGCGATATCATCTTCGGTTGCGATAAGAATGTCATCCATATAGATGATTACTTTTCCCGTAGCGGTGAGGTCTGTGAACTCAGTGTTCATGAACCGCTGGAAAACTGCTGGTGCATTCTTTAATCCGAAGGGCATAACTGTGTTTTCGTAAAGTCCCATATTTGTTTTGAAAGCTGTCTTGTGTTCGTCGCCTTCCTTTACTCATATGTTGTTATATCCAGCACGTACATCCATCTTGGAAAAGATCCGCGCGTTGTGGACTTTATCCACAAGTTCTTGGATAAGTGGCAGGGGGTATCGATCAGGTACCGTGAATGAGTTTAGCTTCCTATAGTCGACCACGGGGCGTAATTTTCCGTCTTTCTTTCCCACAAAGAAGAAGGGGGAAGAGTATTGCGATTTTGATGGTCGAATATATCCCTTTTCCAGGTTTTCCTTGATATATTCATCAAGTTTTCCCTGTTCTGTAAGCGTTAAAGGGTATATCTTGCAATCCAAAATCTTGGGTGCGTCTTCCGTAAAATCGATTTCGATATCCCATGGTTGATGTTCCGGAAATCTTCTTGCCTCTTCTTCTGAGAAGACCTTCTTCCATTTGTGGTACTGCGGAGGGACTATCTGGTCCCAGGGTTTCTCTTCTCCTCGCGCGTTAGCCGCCATTTGCACAGCTGTAGATGTTTTCCGGATTTTTGATTGATCCATGTATGAAACATAGATTTCTTCTCCGGGAGTTGCCAGTGTCTTTGCTCGGCGAATCCACGCCTTGCGTACTCGTGCAACTTCGTCTTCTATTGGCAATCCTAGAGTTTTGATAACCAACGGTTGCATACTTTCATCGAGTACCGCTTCTTTCCAATCAATGACTGGTTGGAAGGCTACTAGCCAGGGGTACCCGAGAATGATTTCGTCTTCTCCGATGTCGGTTACCAGGAATCTCATGTCCTGGACTTTGGCTCCGACTCGTACTTGTAGGTCCACATAGTGCGTTATTGAACCAGCTTTGTTGTGCGTTCCATCAATATTCCAGATGGTCCGCGTTCTTTGAAGTGGGACTTGCCCAATTTTCATTCTTCTGAGGAGCTTCGGGTTTATGAAATTGTCGGTTGCTCCAGAATCGACAAGAACTTGTCTTTCGGCCTTTGAGTGCGATGATTGTAAAAGAGTTGGGATTCGTAGACTTTTGTATTTACAAGCAAAAACACTCTTGAGTCCTAGTGTGCGCGCCCAGGCCGTCGGGGTTGCACATCTTAAAAATCCGCATCGTCGCCTTCCGCCCCCTGCTCCGCCTCAATGACCTTTCTTATGATCGCGATCTTGGTATCTTCCGGAAGTGATTTCCCAAGTCGCACATATGTGTCAAGGTCCATGGGCTTAGGGTCTTCGGTCTCGCTGTCACTATCCTGATCCGAAGTCTCGGCTTTCTTTGCTTTAACCTGAGACTTCTTCTTCTGTGTTTTATCAGGACAGTTGCGTGAGATGTGCCCTTGTTTGTTGCAAGTGAAACAACGGCCTTCTGCACGTTGCTTCTGGGTGTCTTCTGTGGTAGATGCGCGTCCGCGGGTTCCTTTGTTCCTATTATAGGAACGGGATCTATCGGCCCTGGTGTCCATTGCGTTGGGATCCAATGGCATTTTGACATTCAGGATCTTGGCCCACTGCTGAGGGGAGAATCCCGTTTTGTTAAATGGCTTGTTCTTTCTTCCCGTCCCATCTGCTCTGATTGCAGCCACATTCTGGACTAAAGTGTTGTCCTTGTGGTAGTTTCGGACTGCTAATGCCCAATCCTGGAAGCCAATGGGTTTGACGACCAGCAAAATGTGTTGCATCATTTTGTATGGGAGTTTAGCGGCGAACATGGTGATGGTGTTGTCGACGTCTATGGGGAAGTTGGCCTCGTGTGCCAGGGTTTCGAATTGAGCGATGAACGTGTCCACCTCTCCTGGGATGAAGGGGAGGTTGCGCAATTTGTCCTGAGCGCGTTCCTTGGCACCGGTGTCCTCGAAGGCGGATTGGAACTCATTAGAGATATGAGTCCAATATCCTTCGTCCGTATCGGCCATTCCTGTGGTTAGTTGATCCACAATCCACTGGGTTTGGCGCTGAATCCAGGCTTGGACGATTGGTCCCTGAATAAAGCCTAGGAAGAGTGCTGCACGTTTCATGGGGTTGGCCATATGATCGGTATCATGATTTGTGATTCGGTAAAGGTTGAACTCCGTCATGAAGTTATTGGCCTTTGATCTGTCGCCATCAAAGATGGCTGGGTGGTTTCCGCCTAACTTGCTTCCGCCACCTCCTCCACCTCCGGGTCCTGTGTGCCTGAAAATGGATCCTGGTCCACCTGGTGGTCCTCCAGGTGGTCTTCCAGGGGGCCCGCCTGGCGGTCCTCCTGGTCTGTGTCCTCCAGATCCTCCTGGCGGTCCACTGCCAGGTCTGAAGTACGAGTGCACCTTCCCTGGCTTAGTATTTGCGAGGGTAAGGGCTGCTGCTGCCGTAGAAAGTACTGGCATTGTCTGTGTTGCCATTGAGAGACTTTGATTATGCTCTATAGCGGTGGAACTTTGAATATGTCCGGTTTCTGTGTCGTCGACTGCTGCTGCGGCGATTGTAGAGGGAGCGATTGACTGCCTTCCGAGGTTATACTGGGAAGGTACTGGTTGTGTGGCTACCCAACGGCTAGATCTAGAGTCTTGCTGTATGAAGTACCACTGTCTGTTGTCCTCGTCGTATTCGACTTCGAGGTACGTTTGGCTAAGGAGATCGTAAACTTGATACCCTTCTGTGTTGTTGGCTTCGTTCCAACAGGCTGCTCCTCTGATGTGTGAAGGTAGATTGTCTTCAATTCGTCTTTCAATTACGAATGGAATAAATCCCGCTACGCTTCGAGACTGAGTAAGTCTTCTGTTCTGTTTCCCCAGTGTGGCTGTCTTTAAGAGACTTGACTTAATGTTACGTCACGGTAGGGACGTTCACCCGACGTGGGTTACGTTTACGATGACAGAAACACTAAGGGTCTAAACTGTGGTTCGGTGTGAGAGTACTAAGTTCGAAGAGAACTTAGTAAGCTTCTGATGACAAGTAACTCTCTGCTAAGTCAAGCAAGGACTTTGAGAAGAGTTATGAAAGGGAAGTCTTTATCACGCAAGTGAAAGAGTGGGGATGGTTCTGCTTGTTGTCTCTAGTACCGTAGGATACAAGAAGTCAAGTCTAAGGCTACAGGCTACTTAGTACCAGACTATATAGTAATAGAGAACAATGGGGTCACGACAACAATAGACGTCACGACAACAATGGATGTCACGAGAACAATGGTCACGAGAACAATGGTGTCACGGGAACAATGGGTCACGAGAACAATGGGTCACGGAGGACAATAAGAAAGTGAAGTGGTGATCTATCAGTCATGTGACTGGTGAGTTATCAGGTGGAAATTAAAGTAAAAGTTCGTATCGTAACAGCCAGAACCACAATGGACTGGTCCACATCAGTCCAGTTCATGAAAAGATCAGTCTTGGACTGTTGGCCAGTCTTTTCTGAGACTGGTTCACATCTAGTATTAACTGGTTTTCTTTGTGGTTGCAACCAGTCTTAGTACTAGTGGGTTAGTTCATTGCTAGTCATTTCCAGAACTTCACCCTCACAGGCCTCACCCTCACCCTCACCCTCACCCTCACCCTCACCCTCACCCTCACCCTCACCCTCACCCTCACCCTCACCCTCACCCTCACCCTCACCCTCACCCTCACCCTCACCCTCACCCTCACCCTCACCCTCACCCTCACCCTCACCCTCACCCTCACCCTCACCCTCACCCTCACCCTCACCCTCACCCTCACCCTCACCCTCACCCTCACCCTCACCCTCACCCTCACCCTCACCCTCACCCTTTCCCCCATCACCCCTTGGTCCCTTGTTCTCACACCCTTGCCCAGCTTGTTGACCCTCACTGGTCTCATCCTTTCCACCCTTGCCTTACCCAGTCTCATTCTCACCCACTCCTGACCTCATCACCTGCACCCACATAGCAGGAAAGATAAACACTTTAAGGTTTCTGAGAGTTGTAATATTGAAGTACCTACAAGTAAACCAATGTGAAGGAGAAGAACTGACTGAATATGGGAGGGAGGGCAAGGGTGAGGGTGAGAAAAGGAAGGTAGTCACACAAGCAATGGCCCACCACCACTTGAGATTGAACAGTTCAGGGTTCAGTTCAGGTTCAGACCATTCAGAAATTGCCTGAACCCTGAACTGAACCATCAGTCCAGTTCAGGTCAACACCTGAACCTGAACCTAAATTAGAGTTCAGTTCAGTTCAGTTCAGGTTCGGACCACAGTTCAGAACCGAACTTTCCCATCACTAGTGAGGGAGGTAATAGAGAGTCAGGACGTGACTTTCTTTGACGAGATGAGGATGCCACGGGAGAATTGGCATTCGTGTGCTTCGGCAAGAGTGGCATGGGCCAGCTTCAAGTTACAGTCGGGCGGTTTGGAGAGGACGAAGATGAGGGATATGCGTGGGAGAACCCGGAAACGTGGACGTGACCTGTGCCGCTCAGTAAAAATGAAAAAGTCGGCCCGAGTCAGTGCGAGTCCGCTTTTGGTCATTGGTTGTCGGCTGAGGTCGAATTCGGTCGAGCTGAGTCAAAAATTTTGCATCAGTTAATAGACAGTCGACGAGAGTCATCGGTAGTCGAATCTGGTCAATTTTTCAAAACTCTATTTCTGTTCCCAAGATAAAGACAAATAGGTCGGCTACAACTGGAAAAATCTCGTTAGAATAGATAATTGATCAATAATCAACATACTATGGGAGCGTCGCAATCTCGAATCTCACCGACTTGCCCACACCAACCCATCTACCAGCCTCTCCCCCATCCGCCTTCCTTTCATTATCATCAGGTGGTCTGTTGTATTTTCGACACTCTCGACCCGGCTGACTCGAGTGCTGCCGTGCGCATCATCCCTGCCGCGCACGATCACGGTGGTCCATCAAATTCCTTTCACTTCAGCTGCATCGCTCTGGGACTTCCGATCCCTTTCTATTCCATTCCCAGCTCTCAGGCCTCAGGCTTCGCTCAAGTTCATTTCTATTCGCCTCAAGTTCCACCTGTCTCGTGTGCTCATCGTTGACTGTCTTCATTTCTGTTTTAACATAAAATGTATAACTCATGTATAAAAAAATGCCTGTAGCTCGAATTGATTATCCTGTTTTCTTTCCTCCATCTGTCTGTGTGCTCTCGTCTCGATTTGCTCATCTCTCGCCCCTCGTTTGACTTCAACTCTTCTCGCACCCTTCTCGACACATTGCTCGCTGTCCCCTTTGACGACGCTGACAGAACTGGCCTTGCACTTAGACTCGACCTCTATTGGCTCGACTTAGCCACTACCTTGCCCTTGCTCACCTGGAAGTTTAGCATGGTCGATGTAGCTTGCTTGCGAGCTGCACAGATAGCATTGGCACCAAGCGATCAATGTGAGGATCCACGATGCTGTTGATATCTCACTGTGCCAGTGGAAGCTGGAAGGACTGAACGAGCTTTTTAGAAGGCATTGGTTTGGTAGCTACATTGAGAACGGTCAGCTCGTGCAAGGCGCAAAGCTGCTTGCTTTGTCGACGGCTTCTTCTCGACGACTACTCCTGGGCTAGTTTGACGTCGCCCTCGCTGCTGCTGGCTGTGTTCTCAGGGGAGATTCGAGACGGCTGAGATGCTCTACAGCCCAGTGCGTGTGTCTTGCTTTCCCATCCTAAGGCTTGCTCTGATTCATGTCCTCGCACATCCCTGGTGCTCACAGACTGCAATGGAAACAAGGAAAATATATCCCCACTGACTCTTGTTGAGTTCATTTGTGGTCTCAGACAATCGATGTTCCCTTTGTGCGACTTGTAAGCTGCTGCAGAGTTTTTTGGAGATCTTCCCAAGCAACAACTTGAGAGTTTCCACTTCATCACGACTGCTGAGGTACTCACACTTCTTTCCAGAAAATTCACTGCACAAACTGGTTGTCACGGACTTGTTATGTTCCTGCCTTACTATACTGTGCTTACCATACGGACTATCATTGGGACCGTCATCTTTACCTTGTCATCACCTCCTCCATGCACAGACATTGATCATACTTGCTTACTAGCCTCGTTCCGTACGTGACTCATACTAGTACTTGTACTAGTAGTATTCGGACTATGACTCCATCCTACTATGACTATGACTCGACTTGGTGGCTTTACTAGTACTGAGACTAGTAGCCTTTGCTTGGTGTCTTGTTGTATATAAACTGTACCATTAGGACACTTAGACTTTAAGTCTGAGTTCTTGAATCATATCGACTCTTGTACTTGCAGACCTCAGAACCAGAACAACCCCAGGAGCTGCATAAGTCGTTCGACTTCCCAGTCTCACTCCTCTCAGTGACAGCATAAGCCAGTGCGCTTCCCTGTTCACTCATCACCGAGTCTGCACAGAGTATTCCTCTGTGCCTTCGATACAACGGAACCCCCATACGTTATCCCACATCCTACGGAGCTAACCCATCAACTTCGCACCAATTTGCTCCGGATACGGGAACAGAACCGCCGAGGTAGCCACAGCCTAGAACCTGCTCAAGTCGAGCAACACGTGCCATCGACACGTAACAGACTGCTTCTGAAGTGGACTGACTTAGCGGTTATGACTACGCCATCAGCTTATATTAGTCATGGACAGGAATCAGAATATCGTTGTAGCACAGACTCACACGCTGTCAAGCGTCTTACTGTTCTTGGGTATCACATGTATCGGACTATGACATCATACTAGGATAGCTGTACTAGGGTTCGTGACTCATAGCATAGTTCAGACTCCGCTTTAAAGCGAGTCTTACGTGTATATAAGTCGACTAGTAAAGACCAGGGATCCCTATCCTGGTCTTCTTCAATTCGCTATCGGTTTCTTATCCTTCCTCAGTCTGCCTTCTCTTTTGCGTCTCATTCTTTGGTCTCTTCCCTTTCTTCATCTCTACTTTCAACTCTACGCCAGTTTATATCTTGTGGTAGTGCTGTCAGGCCTATTCACACACAGGGGACCTATTGTCATTACACATAGTGTCCGAGAACCAAGTCACGTGTTGCGCTGCCACATCCCTAGTCCAAGTCGGACGAACGCTTAGTGAAGCATTACATTAAGACCAGGATCCCACCGTGGCACTGCAATCAACAAGACAGATCTGGGCAGCAGCAGGCCCTTTTGAGCAATATTCGATCAATGGACGACCACAAAGGAACGTACCATCAGCATTTCTCAAAGAAGCTGTTTGGCAAGTCAACAACGGAGTAGAGCGTTACTATGCCAAGTCACACGCCCCAGAAGAATCAGGGCTTGCAGTTTGGTACCCAGTTGAGTTCAATTTCGAACACATCTGTTGGGTGGAAGTACGCTGGGTAGAACCCATCACAGGAGAAGGATATTGGCAAGCCTTCTGTATCACAGGAGAAGATCTTCACCTGGATATTACAACAGACAACGTAACGGAACAAGATCGCATCGAGAACAAACAATGAGCACGTCTAGCAGCTGCAGTCATGGCATACAGAGAATCAGCCAATAACACACCAACATCCAGGGCTAGTACGCCATCAAGTAGGGCAAGTATCATACAAATTTGTCCCTCGCCACAAACACCAGGAAGCTGCGATCAAGAAATCGCAACCCAATTAGCTGAGTCCCTTCGCATAGATAGACCAATGAGTCACACAGTTACAATGGAAGTCCCAGCCGGAACTATCAACCCAATCACAGGACACATGGAGAACGCCAATGACTTAGCACTACATCGTACTATAGGACCCGACCAACCCGACCCCCCAAGTAGTGCAGGATGTTCCAGGACAGAACCTCCCAGAATACCATTTGGATGGCCTCGTGGAGGACCACCATATCAAGGACCACCAGGAGGGGGGTTTGGAGGACCACCTGGAGGAGGAGGACTGTTTGGAGGAGCCCCAATGCCAATGCCAACTGCACCAGTCATCCCAGCAGCGCCCCACGATTCAAAATTAGTCGGCAATCCCCCTGTGATCTTCAAAGGAGACAAATCTCAAGCAGAAGAATTTATTACCCAATGGGAGTTATACGAAGGGGTCAATATCAACAATACCCTCATGAGGAACGCATACCAACGAGCTATGTTATTCCTCACCTATATCCAAGGACCCCTCGTTAATGAATGGGTCAAAGGTGTTAACGCATGGTTATGCAACCAAATCACCTCTCATCATTGGGCCACAAACGATGAATGGTTGTGGGATAGCACCATTGGAGCATTCAATCGACAATACGCAGATGTATTGGAACAGGAAAAGGCACAGGCCGAGTTAGCTAAGGGTCTTCAACTAAAAAATGGAGACCTTGATGCACTGATCACGCAGTTTGAAACACTAGTGCAACATGCAAATTATGATGTCAACCAACCCCTGGTGTTACAAATCTTCACCAACGCACTACCCCATGCTATGTATGGGTATATAATCAATCACATGAAACCACACAACTATGAAGGATGGCGAGAAGCGGCCATCCAACAACAAACAATGTGGGTACATATGAAGAGCAGGCTGAATCGATTCAGCCCGAAAACGGCAAGACCAGGTAACCAGCCTAGTAACTGGAAGCCTAGTAATCAATGGGGACGACCTAATATGGGTCGACAAACTGATCCCAATGCTATGGACACTACACCAGATCGAATTCGGGGACGACTCGCTGACACAGAAAACATCCTCCCAGGAGGAAATCAACATGAGGCACGCAACCAAGGCCGACGAGAAGGGAGTATGACGAGAGGATACGTTCAGCAGAATGGACAAAGGAAAGTCTTTACCTGCTATAATTGCGGAAAAATTGGACACTTCGCACAAGATTGCAGACAACCAAAGCACAACAACTACCCTGCTAACGCAGGACCATCGCACACCAGACAAAGTTACACCAATGAAGACGACTACTACGCCGCTCGACGCATAGTAGATGATCGAAGCAATATTGGCAAACGAACCCCACAGCAAAAAGCACACGATTGGCTGAGTGGAGTAGCTGAAGAAAACGACGAGGTCAAAGATCTTGTAATGCAAGAATTATGGAAAAAGGAGGATTTTCAAAGTGCCTGAACCCTACGGCCTGGGTGAGGGCATTACGTTGTAACTCTGTGTATATTACTCGCTATCGATCTATGCGCATTCCAGTTTCGATTCGCACAAGTTACTTCATGGCCAACAAACGAGCGTTGGTGGACTCTGGAGCCACTGACAATTTCATACATGCTGCATTCGCTGCAAGAATGGGGTTGGGATTACGGGAACTCCCAACGCCTAAGAAAATATTTAACATCGACAACACAACAAATAAATCAGGGAAGATCATGCATTACCTTGATTTAGATGTTTGCACTAAAGGAATTCATAAGGAGATGCGCTTTCTCGTTACGGATATTGGAAGCGAAGACCTATTACTGGGATACCCTTGGCTGGCTACCTTTGAACCAAGGTTCAATTGGCGTCATGCCGTTATTGACAAACGAATGCTGCCAGTTATCATCTCATCCATAAACCCCCGCATCATACGACCCTGGCCTGTCATCGCTGGATTAATGACAAATGAGGAGAAACATTCCATTGTGCGCACCTTGGAAACACAGTCCACAATCAGGGGAGTATCTACAGAACTCGCAATCCAAGCAGGGTATAACACAAAGGCAGCAGTAGTACCACCCGAATACGCAAACTTTCACAAACTATTCAGCGATGTGGAATCATCACGTTTCCCACCAACTCGACCTTGGGACCATGCAATAGATTTCAAGCCACACACACCTGATGCTTTACCCTGTAAAGTATACCCAATGACACAGGGCGAAGATCAGGCTCTCCTCAAATTCCTGAAAGAGCAGGAAGCCAAGGGATACATATGCCCTTCCATATCACCATATGCGTCACCTTTTTTCTTTATTCAGAAAAAAAAAGATGGCAAATTATGCCCTGTACAGGATTACCGGCGTATAAATGACATCACCATCAGCAATCAATATCCCCTACCCCTTATCACAGACCTACTCACTGATTTGAGTGGAGCTTCAATCTTCACCAAATTGGACGTATGAGACGGATACAACAACATTCAAATCAAGGAAGGGGATGAACACAAAGCTGCCTTTAAAACCAAATACGGCTTGTTTGAGCCCCTGGTCATGTTTTTTGGATTAAAAAACTCCCCAGCTACGTTCCAGAATATGATGAACTACGAGTATAGGGACACTATTGACTATTGGAACACTAGGGGCACTGCTATTCGAATTTATATGGACAATATAGCAATAGCAACGAGCACCAACCTAGAAGACCATACTCAAGCGGTATCAGCAGTGTTTGAAGTCACAGAATGTCTCGACCTATACTTCAAACCTGAAAAATGCACATTCCATGCCCCACGAATGGATTACCTGGGGGTAATCCTTGAAAAGGGGATAACGCGCATGGACCTCATAAAAATTGCAGGCATTAAAAACTGGCCTACGCCCACCAAAGTTAAGGACATCAGATCTTTTTTGGGCTTTTGCAAATTTTACCGACCTTTTATTTGGGGATTCGCACATGTGGCACGACCCCTTAACGAACTCACCAGGAAAGATGTCGAATGGATATGGACGGAGCGACATCAGAAAGCGTTCGAAGAGCTGTGCAACAGAGTCACGAGTGAACCAGTATTGGCACACCCAGAACTAGACAAACCATTCGAGCTTGAAGTTGATGCATCCGGATTTGCGATTGGCGCAGTCCTGCTACAAAGGAAAGACGATGGCAAGAAACACCCAATCGCATACTTCTTGAAAACACTCAATGAGGCACAACAAAACTACAATGTAGCCAACCTAGAACTGTTGGCAGTAGTCATGTCACTGGACAACTGGCGATCATTCCTGGCTGGATCACCACATAAAGTTATTGTCTATTTGGATCATCAAAACCTGCTATACTGGAAAGAACCACACAAGATTAGTAGGCGGGTGGCAAGGGAAGTACTCCGCTTATCAGAATACAACATTGAAATACGTCACATCCAAGGAAAATCAAATGGGCGAGCAGATGCACTGTCTAGAAGACCCGATTACGACCAAGGGACGGAAGACAACACCAATGTGGTTGTTCTACCAGACCACATGTTCGCAAAAACAATCGCAACACTCACGCAACAACACCGTCAAGACGAAGACCGTCTCAAACCATGGGTTGACCCTCACCAACTTAAATGCTTAAATGGCACGTGGTATAAGGAAGGACGAGTGGTTGTAACCAAAGATCTAGAAGGCAAACGAAACATTATCAAAGTACACCATGATCCGCCGGTACATGGACACCCAGGTATCAGCAAGACGGTGCAACTGGTCAAACGTAACTACTGGTGGCCACAGATGCGCGCAAGGACATCACTGACTATGTTCAGGGATGTTACGTTCTGATTACGCAGCATCGGTGTATCACATGAGTTGGGACTATCATGTGGTTATGATGTCATTAGTTCCGGACTATTCTACCACCTTCCATACGACGAGTCATAGTGACTCATACTATTACAGGGACTAGTAGTATTAGTGGAGTCATAGCGTCATAGGTGACTCATCCTAGTATTATGACTCAGTAGTAGTGACTCATGTACTTAGTATATAAACTGTACCACTAGTGAACTTAGACCTTAGGTCTGAGTTCTTGTATCAATCAGACATTCTACGACGCCTTCTAGGCTAGGAGCTGCATAAGTCCAGTCGACTTCCCCAGCCATTCCTATCACAGACTTAGTTCTGTTACTACCGAGTCCGCGAGGGTATTGAGTCCCACGCTGTCACCATAGGGTCCTACAAACCTTATCACCGTCCTGGGTATCCGCATCCATCCGAAGTCACACACAAACTGCGGGCCCAGTTGATCCGTATCCAACAGAACAACTTTCGTCACAGTACCATAGCTCAAGCCGAGCAGAGCGGTCCGTCTAACCATAACAAGGGATGTGCCGATTGTCAACGCCACAAAGTAAACAATTGTCCCACAAAGGCACCACTCAGGCCCATCTATCCCAAACCCGAAGCTATGCCATTCGAAACTATTGCATTAGACTTCATCACTAAATTACCCATCTCCCAGGGATATGATTCCATCCTTACCATCACCGATCACGATTGCACGAAGGCATCAATCTTTATTCCGTGTAATGAAGAGATCAATGCAGAAGGAACGGCGGCACTATACATCAAACACGTGTTTGCCCATTTCGGACTACCGAGGAAGGTCATCAGCGACCAAGACCCCCGGTTCATATCCAAATTCATGCAAGAAGTGTGTCATATTACGGGAATAGAACGTAACCCCTCCACAGCATACCATCCAAGAACCGATGGCCAATCCGAACAATCTAATCAGTGGGTTGAGACGGCCATCAGATTCATTTCGGACTACCATCAAACAAATTGGGCTCCCTATCTTCCAATCGCTCAATTCGCTCACAACAATTGGCCTAGTGACACCACGAGGAAGTCTCCATTCTTCCTCCTGATGGGCTACAACCCATGTGCTGATTGGATTTCAGCACCTTCTCCACTTCCACAGGTCACATTGCACCTTGAACAGTTGAAACAGGCACGGAATATGGCACAACAACTCATGATCAAGGCACAACAATCATGGGTCAAACACTGTGATACGCCCAAATACAAGGAAGGAGACCAAGTATGGTTAGAAGGCAAGAATCTCCGTCTCAGTCAGCCGACTGCCAAGTTTGCGCCCAGGAGGCATGGACCCTTTAAGGTTATACAGGTGATGTCACCAGTTAATTACCGCCTAGAACTTCCCACGCAGTGGAGCATCCACCCCGTGTTTCACATAGATCTTCTCACCCCTTACAAAGAAACAATAACACACGGGCCTAACTATCAGCGCCCAATACCTGATCTGGTTGATGGGGAAGAAGAATACTCCGTAGAGAAGATTCTAGACTCTCGGCTATTCGGCAGAAGACGGCGTCTTCAGTATTTGGTCAAATGGGATGGATACCCAGACTCGGACAACATGTGGGTTGATAAGGATGATGTATTCGCAGATGATAAGGTGCGGGAATTCAAACAATCAAACCCTGACAAACGAACACATATAAGGACCCTTCGCTACGACGAATCCCCTCATCCCTCTATCTCATCCACATCTCAACTCCTCACTCAGCACACCCACAAATACATGTCCTCTAATGGAGACAACGATCTTGCCCATGAATACCCTGCTGGAGTGTATGATGACACCACTGCTAGGGATGACCTCCTTGACGACATCCAACAGGCGATTGTTGATGCTGCCACCAACCACACTGCCAGTCAGCTCAGACGCCTTAGTCAACCCGTGCGGCTCAACGAATCGTTCGTCCCTCTCGACCCCTCGGCAGTCCCCTTCGAACCTAGATCCCCTTCTTCATATGCACAATCCATTGCCGACACATTCCGGCAATTGTCCATTCACACCCCTGCTAGACTCTCCCCAGACGGAGCTGCTGTTGCTGAGACTCTCCGAACGCACCCATATGAAGTTTCAGTCCCCGCTGCCGCAGTCGTTGGGGATGAAGATGGCGAGAGCTTGGCATCAGGAGCACCTCGCACTAGTCCGTCAGTGGTTCGACGAGAAGAACCGACGACACATCGCAGCAGGACACATTCCTGTGCGGCATCCATACCTGACGACACATACTGCCCTCGCTGTGCCAGACCAAGAGAATACTGCCACGGCCATTCTCCCGTTGAGAACCCAGCACTCCCTGTCCCAGCACCCCCAACACCCATACCTGTCCCAGCTCCAGCCCTTCCGACCCACAGAGTGGCGACATTTAACCTCAATTGTGTGCAAGCCGAGGCACTGGCTGCTCGACTCACCACTGCGCTCCAACAAGACGGTCAAAATCCCGCTGAAGTACCGCCACCATACCCTGTCCAAGCCGAAGCTGCCCAAGGGATGGGTGTACGTGGACGAAGAGGTAGAGGCAGAGGTCAAAGAGGAGGTAATCGACTCGTGCAAGTACACAGTCCTCCCCCGTCCATCCCTCGACCTACCAACACCAGGTGCCCAGTCGAGCGCCTCAACATCAGTGCAGGAGACCTGCACCTTGCCTGCCAGGCTAGGGCGCAAGGTTTTGAAGAGAACATTGGAAGACGATACGTATGTTATGACGCCTACATTTCTTTCTCATTTCTCACCCTTTTCTTGATATTTATGACTCATGATGACTCTAGAAGGACACATCGTCCTTAGCTAGGTGACAGGTCATCATTACCCATATGACTCAGTACTAGGACACTTTGGTTGTGACTCAGTCCTAGTACTCTATTGTTCTCATACTGTTACAGTGACGTGGACTTGGATACTGACACGTTGGTCTCTTAGTTTTCTATTGTTCTCCCTTACTATAAAGTCTCGTCCATAGGTAGCACATAGCCTTAGACTTGACTTCTTGTATCCTACGGTACTAGAGACAACAAGCAGAACCATCCCCACTCTTTCACTTGCATGATAAGAACTTCCCTCTCATAACTCTTCTCAAAGTCCTTGCTTGACTTAGTAGAGAGTTACTTGTCATCAGAAGCTTACTAAGTTCTCTTCGAACTTAGTACTCTCACACAGAACCACAGTCCAGACCCTTAGTGTTCCTGTCATCGTAAACGTAACCCACGTCGGGTGAACGTCCCTGCCATGACATAACAACGTACCAGTCCAGATCCTGGGAGTCAGTGGCGAAGAAACCCCGGCACGTTTCATCAAGGTCTACATGACGGACAACCCCTATGTAGAGGCTCACATGTCTCCATTCACCGCAATTTATCGTGGTGAGATTCATGCTATTTCAGAGGTGGACAACGATGATGATGCCGAGGAACTGTCGTACGAGATCCTCAAGATGTTGGAGGATGATTTTCAGGACGCACACCATGTCGATGCGGCATTAGACCGCATCCCTGACTTATCATTGGAGGCTGAGGTACGAAGGTGGAGGGGTTTGAAGAAGCGCATCAAAGGGGTTAACGAGCAAATACATCTGTTAGAGGACCGCCTCTATTCGCTGGGAGTTGACCAGCGGTCGTGCTGTCAGAGGCTGCAGAACGCCAAGGTGATAGAACGGGTGTTAGAGGAGATGAGCCGTGACCAGCATGTTCATCCACTGACACCGTGGTCGGCAGAACGTGGGTGTTTACCCTGAAAAGGGGATAATGTCACGGACTGCTTCCAAAGTGGACTGACTTAGTGGTTATGACTACGCCGTCAGCTTATATTAGTCATGGACAGGAATCGGAATATCATTGTAGCACAGACTCACACGCTGTCAAGCGTCTTATTGTTCTTGGGTATCACATGTATCGGACTATGACATCATACTAGGATAGCTGTACTAGGGTTCGTGACTCATAGCATAGTTCAGACTCCGCTTTAAAGTGAGTCTTACGTGTATATAAGTCGACTAGTAAAGACCAGGGATCCCTATCCTGGTCTTCTTCAATTCGCTATCGGTTTCTTATCCTTCCTCAGTCTGCCTTCTCTTTTGCGTCTCATTCTTTGGTCTCTTCCCTTTCTTCATCTCTACTTTCAACTCTACGCCAGTTTATATCTTGTGGTAGTGCTGTCAGGCCTATTCACACACAGGGGACCTATTGTCGTTACACATAGTGTCCGAGAACCAAGTCACGTGTTGCACTGCCACATCCCTAGTCCAAGTCGGACGAACGCTTAGCGAAGCGTTACACTGGTGATGTTTGCTTCCTATTCGAGGCTCTCTGCGGTGCAATTGATCTTGCTGTAATGCAGCCACCAGCCAATTTTTATTCTATCCAGCATGTTAACTGGAGGATGGCAGAACCTTTTCTGACTGTGAGTACCTTTTCTCCACTGCACACACTCAGAATCTGCTCATTTTTTATTCTATCCAGCATGTTGGCTGGAGGATGGCAGAACCTTTTCTGACTGTGAGTACCCTCTCTCCACTGCACACACTCAGAATCTGCTCATTTTTTATTCTATCCATGATGTTATGGAAAGCAGCTAGAGGATAGCTGAACTTTCTAGAAATCAGCTCTTCATCTTATCCTGTGCCATGTGGAGGAATGCAAATCTTTGTGAGTACCATTCACTAAGAATTTAGTCATGCTGAAGGTGTTCTCCTAGACCAGGTATGTTTTTCCTTACAAAATTCACACCAGACACACATAATCACAGTCAACAATATTTATTTATAGTACATAGGATCAAGACTAAGACACTAGTTCTTGTATATATAGGTAAACCTACTCTACAGGATCCTCACCAACAATACCACATTCATCCAGTGTTAATAGGGCAAGTCCTGGATGTTTACGCAAGATGTGAACATGATCATTGTAAGCCCAAATTCCAATGAGGCTAACCTATGGCTGATGTTTCTAGCACATATACTGATGATGACCACTTCCCATACCACCTTCCAAATTTTTTATGACGTTCTATCAAGGGATGATAGACAACAAGGGAGAGGTCAGTCCCAACAACAGTATAGAAAGCTAGGGCCTCTCCAAATATGGGTTTAGTCTTCTCTACCTCCAGTTCTGTGACATCTGTGGGCTGATATGTTGGCTGTAGCTCTGTTTTTACCTGAGCCTCAAAGTACCTGGAGGAACAAGATAGGGTCTTTTTTGAGAGCTCAAAAAGCTGACTTGTAAGAGTAACATTGTTTGAAAGAGGGCATTTCCCCCATCTCATAATTTCAGATAATAGATCTGTTCCATCTCCAAGATAAGATTTAATTGCCTCCAATTGAGCTTTTACTTCATCATCTTCTCTCTGCTTCTTTGTGATGGCAATTGGTTTAAATAGAGAAGTCTTTGAGACTTTTGCCTCAGGTGCTGGGGAGAGCATTGGATAGATATGATGTAAGAGTCTGACAGATTGCTTGTCTGTCTTATATGAGACAATGTTTTTGAATGGTGATTTTCTTGACTTGATACCATGTCCAATGTCTCCTATGGCCCGCTCACAGGTAGCTTGAGAGCCAAATCTGATTGAGCCATTATAAGAAATATGATAGGGAACATGGATGAGTTGGAAGATGCAAAGTCTGCAGTGGGTAATTTTGCTTATATCATTTCCAACATAGAGCCTTTCAAAGTCTTTCAGAAAAAGGATAATTTTGTCAAGAAGCTTGGACAAATCCTCTTGTGATCTAGGGATAGCTGTCATAGCAAACTCCACCACATTAGAGAAAATAGCAAAGTTTTTGACCACATCTTCATTAAACCCAAGCTCCCATGCAATGGGAACAATATACCAGTGAAGGAGAGCCATCCACTCATATATTTTGTATTGACTTTGGCGCTTTTTATATGGGTCTCGAATACCTCCAGAGAAGGATGGGGGTAGTGTTGCTATAGCACTTTCAGCCAATGCACCAAGCATTGAAGCAATATCTCCACTCATATTGATAATTTCTGATGGATCACTAAATGTGATCCAAGTGTCCCAGAAATGTGGCATGCAGTTTTCATAGAAGAGGTGAAAGGGATCAAGTGGAAAAAAGAATGGATGTGAAAAGGCAGGGCTAGCTGCACAAATAGGAAGAGCAGAGACACCAGTTTCCTTCACAATGTCAGCTTGCTGTCTCTTTTTGCCTTTTACAACTTCAAGCCTCTGGATGGTTTCCCAGTAGCTTTCTAAAGTCTGAATTGGCAAATTATGAGGGTCAAAATCAGGGTGATTCTCATTAATATCATCCTCCTTTCTAGGTGGGTGTGGTGGGGAGAGGGGGTAGTACTGGGCTTTAGCACCTAAAGGCAAAGGCATAAGATAAAATAATAATATAATAATATAACATCATGTCATACCTCTCTTTTCACTAGGGTGCACACCCCACACTGTACAAAATCGGCATCCATGTAAAGCCATATGGCCAGCCATTTTGCTGAGCTTTGCAGAACCAAGCATATCTCCAAGAACACCACAAAGATAGACCTTCAAAAGGAAATAATTTCCTGAGAGTTCATCCTTAGTCCATACACCAACACTAAGCTTTGCAAGTTCTTCATAAAGAACATAGATGAATGATTCAACATTCCCAGGTGAACAGGGCCCAGGGATAACAAGAGGAATGATGATATTAGCAGCTCTAGATCACATGTTGGGGGGAAGGTTCAATATTGTGACAACAAGGACCCATACATCAGACTGCTTCTTCATAGTAAGCTGAGCACCATCCCCTGAGATGGTTATTGCAGTATCTGTTTCATCTTGAAACAATTCCAAGTGCCGAACATGGTTAATATGATTAATGGAATCTGAGAAGTCGGTGTATTCAGCAGGAGATGAATCTGGTTCCAGATTTTGTAAAGCCTCTTGTAGGTGCACATGTCGATATCGCATGGCTTCTGCCATTTCCCTATTCCTATATAATGCCTGAAGAACAGGTACAATGGGAGTGTAGCTCATCTGAGCCCTTGGTTGGTTATTTTTATCATAACGTGGTTCTCCACAAGGTTCTGTGCGTCCACCACGGATATACACACAGGTATGGTGGTTTTTGAACTCTCCTGTAAAAGCCATGCAGCTTTTGGGACAAATGTCAACCAGCTGAGACTTTAATCCTGTAAGCTCCATGGGAAGCTTTCGCACCATATATAAGCTAAGGATCTCAATGTTTGTAGCCTCTTGCAGAACCTGTGCATGAAGGCTGTATGCCTTAACTGTGCCACAGGAGTCAACCCAAGCCATAAAGTGCTTCAGAGATAGCTCCTCAGTTGAGGTAAGCAAATGACCTCTAGGGTCATTAATTGGTGGATGATTTGGGGGTCTATAGCCAGATAAAAGCTGCTTCTGAAGTTTCTGAACAACTTCAGGCAGGTCAGCAGGACAAGCAGCAGTGGTGTCAGCCTCATCAAGATTGGCACCGTCTGTCTCCTGCTCAGGGAAGAGGTTATCACAACCATCAGCACTGGAGGTAGGTTCCAGAGCTGGATGACAGTCAGGGTTATCATCATCCTCATCCTCATCATCATCATCATCATCATCAGGATCTTGATCCAAGATTGGATCCAAAGAGTTAGAACCAGCCTCAGACACAGCCAGATCCAGCTCAAAGTCAGACTCAGAGATGTCTTCTCCAAGGTCCATCCCTAGATCAGCACCACTAGGACTGAAAGCAGTATCTAGTATCATGCAGCAGTGAGCACAAATAAACCACTTTACATTCACACTTACCATCTTGATGGTGTTCAAGCTGCTCAAAAAACTCGGAGCCAGCATGCTGGATTGGGTGATCTACATAATTAGGTACCGCTTTAGGGTTAAATAATAGTATATAATAATAATAATGTAAGCAAAGATCAATCAAGACGTCAATGACTTGAGTTGCACACCTGTGAAGTCCTCTGCATGAGATCCTTGAGCATCTGATGCTGTATCAGTTGGCATTTGACCCCTATAGATGCAAGAAAGGAGTTGTATGTTCTGATCGATGCACGATCTCACAAAGGAAGTGAGTTGTGTGTCAGAAGGTGGAACTGATTGAAGCAAGTTTCGATCTCGTCGCAGATGGCTCTCGATTGTGCACTTAGTGTAACTTTTTCATTAACTTTTGCATACAGTACATTGACAGGGATACACTGGAGCCACTGGGCATCATCATGTAGGAGGTTTGCAAAATCGACGAGAATCTTGCGGACTGATGGTGAGCGAGTCGGTGCAAGGAGCGTGTGAACGGCATGTGTTTCCACCCTCAAAACTTTGTTGACACGTTTTGTCGTGCGTGTTTCTTTTTTTTTTGGACCTCCTTCGTATATGCATACACTACACATACCCTCTTCTACCGTGCCCATGCAATTCGATGACTTTGATGACTATGTTGACTTGGGTCAATGCATCGATAGATCTCTGTCCCCAAACATCCCCCCCTTCGACTTTGACACCAACGAAAACAACTTTGGCGGTTTTGGAGTGGATACTCTGCGCGCGCCGAAACCTTTGTTGAGGTCAAGGCCTGCAATCGACTTTTCTGGACGACATTCAACTATTTATCCAAGCCAACCGCCCTCCCTTACATCGGGTTCAACGCACTCCTCTTCCAACCACTCAATATATCCGCGCAAGGCCGATTTTATTCCACAGTTCTCCCTGGAGGCCATCGCAAGTCTCACTATCTCTGAGCTCTATCATAACCCCCACTTCTGGAAGCTCCGCCAACAATTCGACTACGTGTCTGGAGCCCTTGCAATGTACAGGGACAGGGAGCGTGCAGTGTCTCAGGCTGCGAAGTCCAACATTCTTGTTCCGGACATACACCAAGGTTCGTCACCTTTTCTCATCCCTAGGCATCTTCTAAGTGAATATCACAGCACAACTCTCCCGTGGGGATGATTCCTGCACTTCGTCTTTGGGGCCAAGCGACTCTGCTTCCCAACACACACAATTCGAGTCTGCTTCCCAACAAGCACGATTCAATACCACATTTGCCAACGCCGTCAAAGAACTTCTCGAGAGCGTTGAGGCACCGTCCGTGCAGCCAGGGTTTCTGAAACCCAGCATTCTCTGGTACTACGAAGACTGCCAGACTGACAAGACGGAGGGCGACATTGTCACAAAAGCTAACCCACACCGACCCAAGATGCACCTCGCCGTCCGCCGTGCAGATGGCTCAAAACTCGCAAGACCAAAGTTCAATGTCATATGAGTCTCTGCGGAGACAATTGTTTGCCAGCTCATGGAATGTGTTGGCTCCGACCCCCATCTTGCCATGCACGCTGATGACCCCAAGTTGCCAACCAAGACCCTTATCAAATCCTTATTCCCTGCCAAGTTTAATCAGGCCATCCTCTGGCTCGAAGCGCAGTGGACGATTCTCCGCCTATGTTCAGCTCACTGGAAAGCTGAAACCATGATCGGCCAGGTGTTCTTGCGGCGAAGCAAAGAGGCCAACGGGAAAACAGTCGACCCGTGTTCAGCTTCAAATCTTGGCCCTTCGGAGCCCGAGCCCACTGTTTCTGCTCCCCCAGTCCCACAAGTTTTGAATGTCGCACCCGTGAATGTGTCGAAGCGTGCCCTGGAGTTGAGCCCTGGTCCCAAGTCCCCCTCAGCATCGCAAGCTCAAAAATGCAGCAAGGACAACACCATGAATTTCGGACAGAAGATGACGGGCTTTCCAGTGCCCTCAAATCATCGTATGTGCTCCATTCAATAAAATCCAGCCGCTAACTCACACATGCACACAGAAACTCAACACACTGCAGCACGCAAGCTCACTCCAACATTCCTCAACCGCACTGCGACGATTGAAAAGGAACCTACACCAACGAATCCCCCCCATGCCTCTGTTGATCCCTTTGGTGCGTTCACAGTGCGCCCTCAGCTTTACACTAGGGTTGAACATACAGTTGAAAGCCTCATCGGTGAGAAAAACGATTTCTGTGCTCACGCCTTTACTGACTGCGCCTTGGCAGCTGTCCTCACTTCCGAATTTCCATCCCTAACCAATGCTCCCCGCCTCCTCCGGTCCATGAACGCGCAGCCTCTGTTCAAACAAGGCGAAACCTCGGCAAATGTTTTGGCTCTTCTTGAGCGTATCCAACTTGCAGAACCATCCTCCCCTGACATCGATGAGGACAATCTGGGTCTAAGCTGGGGACATTATCAGTTCACGGCAGGTAATCTAAGCCTGTCATCCACGCTTACCTCCTGGCAGGAAATAGGCAGTGTTACCATAGCCTTCAAATTTGTGGCTGCTGCCCTCAAGACATGTTGGGGCGCGAGGACAATGTGTACAAAGGCCAGCTTGCTGACGACCGGTGGTTTCATCAGCGACAACTTTTTGGAAGTAGTTCTCAAATGTCTTGAGAAATGCTGGGTGGGTGCTGGTGGGGTACATGTTTACATTCTCCCCCAATCTGTCGTCATTAACACATTTCTTTCTAGACAATTCCTCCTCATAATCCAATCATCCCTTCCACCCCTCCTTCCTATTGTGAGGTTGCAAAGTCACCTCTATGTCCAACTCGTACCTCGCTCAAAGTCAAGCTGCCATTGTTTGTCCCAGAGAATGTCAATGCAACCTGTACCCCAGAGGCTCCTACCGGCCAGCAGCCTGCCATTGACACGGAACCCCTGCAGGAGCCCTCAGCGGCATTACATGAGGTGCATCGTCCTTCACTGTGGCATCCCAGATCACTCACAGCATCTCTAGGGTGCTCGTGCCGATATCAATATGCTCAAACTCCTTCAAGTCCCAGAACTCCACACCTTTGTCAGCGACAACCAGTTTATCATCCCGAAGCTGAAGCGCAAGGATGGTGTGTGTCTCTGGCACTGGGCTTGCGGAATGACTTAATGGCTTTGACCGTCCCGCAGATATCATTGCTGCTATCATCAAGTTGCCAGAGTTTTCGACGGTGCTAAAGTCGACCATCGATGAAATCATTGAGAAGGTAGGCTTTAAGCCCATTTCATTCAAAATCTGACCACTTTCTTTTGCCAGTGCAAGTCGAAGAAAGCGGCAGCAAGGCAACCCACTGCACAACCCTAGGGTATGCGCGCGACGGCACGCACTGCACATTTGGCGCGCTGATGGCTTGTTGTGCGCACTGGCTCGGTGCTGGCATGTTCGGGAAGATCGGAGGCCTTTTTCAATACCATTTATTTACACGACCACTGCATGACTTCCTCTGACTTGCGTTTGACTGCAAGTGAATATATTTAACTTCAATTGACACGCAATGACTGGAATCTGGGACCTGAAAATGACTTGAAATGACAAGATTGGACTTCGTAAATGACATATATTGACTAAATCAGACACGATTGGACTCAGTAAACCGGAAAAGAAGTCAATAGAATCGTCCCAAAATGACTTAGGTCGACTCGGATCGCCCTTACGCTGACTTGTTTTGACTTCGGCTGACTCCACCATTTGGACTCTGTAGTCCTCTGTGGTCGGATATCGTGCAAATATTCATTTGAATGTCATTTGACAACCAATGACCAAAAGCGGACTCGCACTGACTTGGGCCAACATTTTCATTTTTACTGAGCGTGCTGCGTGCCAGAGCTGTCGGAGGGCTTGAACGCTGCCATACTGTATAGAGGGAAGATCTTGTCCTCTGCAGGAGAGTATCGGTAGTCTTTATGGGGTAGAATGAAACGAAAAAGGCAATCCAGTTACTGTACTGTAGCCCGACTGGACCAGTTTCCGGGTGTTTGTCGTCTTTGTTCACAGACTGCTCAGAACCCTGCAGAGGACCGAAGCACCTTCTCTGGGTAAAAGTCTTCTTTTTCCTCGAACCGTGGCAATTTGTTTCCATTCGTTTGTGTATAACTACAACTCAAAAGCATATATTCCGAGTGTGCTCACAAGATACCCGCAGATAGCGATGACCAGCATGCCCCAGTAACTTAATGTACCGCTTTTTAAACGTGTATGAGTAACCTATAACTCTCCATCCACTTGCACACCATGCTCTGTCAATATCTGTATGGTATTGTCCATCCCCTGTGTTGATGCTATCTGGAGTGGAGTCCTTCCTTTCTTGTTCTTCGTGTCTGCATTCGCGCCACGTTCAAGCAATAAGCGCACGGTCGTTGCGTGGCCGTCCGATGACGCCAGGTGTAGCGGAGTCCAGCCCTCATTATCCTCAGCATTTGTATTCGCGCCATGCTCGAGCAACAGGCCCACTATCTCCATGTAGCCATCCGATGCAGCTAGGTGCAACGGCGTCCACCCCTCCTTGTCCTCGGAATTTGCGTTTGCGGCACGATCAAGCAGCAAGCGGACGGTCTTAGTGTGGCCTTTAGATGACACCAGGTGCAACGGAGTCCACCCATCCTTGTCCTTGGCATTTGTGTTCATGTTGAGTTCGAGTAGCGATCACGCTGTCTCTTCGTAGCCTTTGGATGACGCTAGGTGCAATGGAGTCCAACCGTCCTTGTCCTTGGCATTTGTGTTCACGCCACGGTCAAACAGTAAGTTCACTGCCCCATAACTGCTGATCGATGACACGATGTGCAATGGAGTCCAACCGTGCTTGTCCTCGGCATTTGCATTTGCGCCACGGTCAAGTAGTAAGGAGATGGTGTTTGTGGCGTGTGTCCGGTGGTGTTTGTGGCGAGTTGGGACGACACTAGGTGCAACAAGGTCCATCCCTCTTGGTCCTCAGCATCAATATCCGCATTGTAGTCAAGTAGCAGCTGTATAGTCTTCAACTGCCAACGATATTGTTGGAGTTGAGATCCGGATGTCGGACTGAGGTTAGTTTGTATCTTGTTGTTTCATAGTATTACTTTATGTCTTGTCTCGTTGCCGCTGTGCAAACCGCAGCAAAGGTCTCTAAGTAACATATCAAGTCTGCAACTCGACTCATTTTGTAGTAGTACTTAAACCCTTAGTATTCGTACCGTAGTCCTCAGTTCTGCTGTAGTGTGTGCAGTACTGAGGTAAGCTTCTCTAATCTACTCTATTCCCGAAGCCTGTACTTACCAGCACCGTGTCTGTTTGTACAGGTGAATATACCTAGTTCTGCTGTAGTGTGCGCAGTACTGAGACGCGTGTCCGTTTGTACAGACCACGCCTGCGCACTTGTTATCCTACCCACTAACTTAACCTCACCTTAATCCCATTCTGTCCGCGTCCATACCTGTTTCAGGTTATGGGCCCTGATAAGTCCACTGCACACACCATGAATGATCCCCTTCCCACATCCATTCCCCATCTTGATCCCACTGGGTCCAACTGGGCCATCTTCTCCATGCGGTTCCAGGAAGCCATGGAAGCCAATCAGAAGTGGGGCCACTTTGATGACTCCATGCTGCGTCCTGATCCTGCTGATGCTACCAAACCTACCAAAGATGAGAAGAAGGCTATGGCTGCCTGGGACCTCGATGAAACCATCTCCCATTACATGCTCTCCCAACGACTCCCTGACTCCACTGCTGTTCGTCTGAAGGCTATTACATCTGTGAAAGACTGCTGGGACAAAGTTAAGAACGAGTTCAGCGTCAAAGCCAGTATGCTGAGACAGATTTGCTCACTGCATTCAATGAGATGTGTTGTCCTCGTGGAGGGAACGTTCGCAAATTCCTTGGGACAATGCGTGTCAAGTGTGAGGAGCTTGCAGCCGTGGGCGTCACTATGAATGAAAAGGAGTACCGCTCAGCCATCATCAAAGCCCTCCCCGAGGAGATGTCAAAGTTTGCCTCAGGGCTACTCACCACTGCACGCATCCTGTCTTCCACCAAGTCCATTGATCCCAAAGTTCTTATCGACCACGTTTCTGAAGAGGCTGACCATTTGGCAGCCCGGCGCAAGCATGACGGGAACTCATCTGGCAAAGGGAAGCAGAACAGCACCCAGGATGAGGCGATGGCTGCGACACAAGGGGATGGTGGGAAGAAGAAACGGAAGGGGAAGTGCCATAACTGCGGGAAGCAGGGGCACTGGGCACACGAGTGCCAATCTGCAAAGAAAGAACAGTCTAACAGTAATCAGCAATCCCAATCGTTGGGACAGTCCAGCCAGCAGCAAACACAGCCGCCAGCTTACCAGAGCACCTCCAAATCCGAGAACAAGCCCGTTGGGTCGGCAAACGTTAATACGACCGCTAGCGCGCTGACCCCGGAAATCACGAGTTGAGCACGTGGCTGGCACCTTACGAAGGCGTGCCCGGCCCATGCCACGAGCAACAGGCCCGGCCGTGCCCGAGGACCAAAGAAACAAACCCTTATCAGATACTCAGCGGACGGCGGCCCGGAGTGCCACCCGACTTAGCGGAATCAAGATGATTCAACACAGCGATCCAGCGATACCGCACGCGACTCGTGCCGCAGCGTGCGGTGCCCTACTCCTAAAGACGTCCAAGACTACGTGGAAGCGGGACATCATGAGCATGTCCGCACGCCCCTTAGTCTGCGGGACCGGTCAGCGGAGACCACAGGAATTGTACTATCAAATGCATAGAACTAACGACCAATCGACCAGTCAGGCCCAATGTGCGCGGGCCCTGCCCTTAGCTACAAGGTGACTGACACTAGTGCGACATACCTCGCCGTGTTTTAGCATGCGCCCACTGCCAAGGGCATGCGGGCCCTGTTTCGAGTTGACAGAGTATTCAAACGCTCCGGCACCCCTCGCGACCAGCGGCGACCTCGGGCGGCGAGAAAGGCATGCGCGCGACTCGTATGATGCGAGTGCGACTTAGAATGTTTCGCGCTCTGCCCTACTGGCACGTAGGCAGAGTGTGCCCGCGTATTTAAGTAGACTACTCTGTACCAGAAAAGAACAATTCAAGTTATTCCCTCGCTCCTCTCTTCGGCTTCCATTCTCATCTCTCTACCTTGTGGTGATGTAGTGAACGTCTCCGAACCCTTCCGCGACCGTACCGACCGTAGGACACGCCCGTGTGTGTGTCTGCACTCGCTCCGCTCCCTGTCACGGATCGCCCCGTGACGCGCCGGAAGAAGGTCACGTTCGACAAGAATGCGAAGGTACAAGCGCTGGTACAGGGCACGCAAGCCTTTAAGGAGAAGATGTTGGCTCTAGAAGCGGAAGCAGAAGTACGCGAGGAGCAGCAAGCGCTGGCACGTGCCGTGAGTACCCGCCAATACGCAGTGGTGCGACGTACTGGCAGTGTCACAGGACGAGCAAAGACCACGTGATGGGATCACGTGATGACGCCCAGATGTAGGACATCTAACATATAAGTCACGGGCTACGTTTCGGAGCAAGACCAGGAGAAGAAGTCACGTGACGGGGTCATGTGATGGACGCCCAGACCCAGGGGCCAGACTTGAGCCTAGAGGGGTCTAACCGGATAAGTGATGGGCAGCTGATGAAGATTATGATGTCATGTTCTAGACAGGGTCTAGGCAGATGGTCTGCCATGGAGAGTCTGGAAGGTTCTAGGAGGATTCTGGCTGGGAGTCGGAAAGGTTCTGGAAGGATCTAGGCGGGCTTGGCGATAAGGCCATGAGGCGCGTGGTGCGCAGAGGTATTTATCCCATTGGAGGGAGATATGGACATGTGTTGTATGCCCCTGGCATGAGGTATGCCTTGAGGCTGTTATCTATGACTCACAGTCGATAAGCCCCTGTGGCTTGATGGCGGTATGCCATTGGACGATTACTATAGGGTTTCGGGTTCAGTAGGAGCCCGAATGTGTTACTTATACGGTATATAAGACGCTGCAGCTCGAGCAGTAGTCTTTAGCTTAGTTGTTTTGAGACTTCCACTCAGTTACCTCAGAGTCGCCCATTCCTGTGTTGTCCCTTCAGATCTCATCTCAATCCAAGCAGATACAGTTGTTGCTTCGCCTTAACTCAGGCTTTGTGTTCATCCACTTCTGTATATATACCAGCATTCCTATCCCTTTCGGAGGTGATAGAGGTTCAGTTCGTCAAGTGTAGCCGCTGTCATTCATCAAGACCCCCCATACGCCTAAGTCAGGCAGAACGATCAGTGGATCGTTACACTCCTGGCCCAGCAAGTCAGCGCAACTTGTACCTTTTGCTCCTGAATAGCACCCGTGACCTGCCGCTCCGGCCGCGTCGAACGCCTGTGAATCCGAAAGCCCCTCGAACCTGCTCGCTCTTCGCCGGCATTTTAGCGTTTAACGCCGGTTTAGGGTATCAACATAGTGGCCAATTCCGATGACGAACCAGACGGGTGCTGGTCAGCTGTGTTCATCAGCGACGTATTTTGTGTTGAGTCCCCCATTCCAGGCCGTGAAGAGGCAGGGGCAAGTGTCGCACCACCATCGGGCGAGCTTGCAGCTGCTGCCATCATGCAAGTGGAGGAGGATCGAACAGCGCGTGTTGAGTTGTACGACTCAGGCGCAATGCGTCACATTTCCCCTTTCCGCGCCAATTTCACCACATATCGCGCGCTCGACCCACCGCTCTTCCTGAAGGCGGCCAATGGGCAACAATTCCCGGCTGTAGGCACCGGGGACATGGTTGTCAGCACACCGAATGGCGATGGGCACTCCGAACTCACCTTGGAGAATGTCTTGCATGCACCGTCAGTCGGCTACACACTCGTGTCGCTAGGGGCCTTGGATGGCCTTGGGTACCGCATCGCGATCAGTGGCGGTCACCTCGAAATCCAGTCCCACACCGGCGAGTGTCTTGGACGCATTGCGCGGACAGTATGGGGACTTTACCGTGTCTTGCACAAGGGAGAGGCGAGTTATGCTGTGGAAGTAATCAGCATCATGGAACTGCACCGGCGCATGGGTCACATCGCACCCAAAAGCGCCCGGAAGCTCGTGGAGAGTGGTCTTGTTACCGGGCTGTCGCTTGACCCGAATTCTCGGGAAGAGCACTGCGAGGCGTGCCTCTATGCACACACCATTCGGAAGCCTGTTCCAAAGGTCCGAGTCAGTCCGCAAGCAAGGCACTTCGGTGACGAAATCCACACCGATGTCGATGGACCGACCCGAGTTGCTTCTTGTGGTGGCCGCCGGTTCTACATCACCTTCACGGATGATGCGACGTGCTTCACCTTAGCGTATGTACCTCCTCCCTGTCAAGAGCGACGTGCTCACACTCTACAAGCGGTTCGAGGCCTGGGCCATCACCCAGGGTCACTGTGCCGCGATCAAAGTCCTGTGATCAGATCGTGGTGGCAAGTACATTGGTGATGAATTTAATGCACACCTTGCAAACGCTGGGACCGTGCGCAGGCTCACCGCCCACAACACCCCCCAGCTGAATGGGATTGCCGAGCGTCTGAATCGGACCCTCTGGGAGAAGGTCTGTGCGCTCCTGCACATGGCAAATCTCCCCCAAAACATGTGGGGGGAGGCACTTCGGCACGTGAATTGGCTGAAGAACCACACTTCAACGCGGGCGCTTGGTGGGATCACCCCCTGGCAGGCGTTGTACGGGAGTCCTCCCAACCTGTCGAAATTGAAGCGGTTTGGTGAGACAGTCTGGGTGCACAACGTGGACGGGTCCAAGCTCGATCCATGCACTCGTGAGGGGCGCTGGCTCGGCTTTGATGTTGAGTTGTGTGCGCACCGGATTTACTGGCCTGCGAACAGATCCGTCAGTGTAGAGCACAATGTGTACTTCACCACGGCTGCACGGCTTGAGGGGGAGCATATGGACATACCCACCTCCAAAACTTTCGCGAGCGAGCCGCTGCTGTCGCTGCCTGCTGATTCAATGTTACCGCCTGTCCTGCCACCACTCCCTACATCTGCGCCGCCGTCTCCACTGTCGTTGCTTTCGTTGCTGTCTTTGTCATCTTCTCGTGCTGTCCTTGAGCAGCTTGAACCTGAACCTGAGCCTGAGCCTGAACGCCCTGCTCATCCCACTCGCCTTCGCAAACCATCCGCTTGGATCCGGGATCTTCAGTCCGGAGTTGGAGTTTCCTCCACTCATGCGTCGGACCCGTTGATTCCTCGGGGTGTGTCGTTGCCTGGAGGTTTTGAGGAGGAAGATGTTGACTTGGTCGACGTGGCGACAGGTGCATGGTCGGTCGAAGCCGGTTTACCCATGTTCTGTGAGAGTTGGGCCGGATTCGAATTGGCTCTCGTAGCTGAGACCGGTGACGCTGAAGTGCTCGAACCGAGAAACCTGGCTGAAGCGAAACGACGGCCGGAGTGGCCTCTGTGGGAGAAAGCTATCCTTGAGGAACTCACCACTCTGCGCAAAGCCGGCACTTGGCGACTCAAACACTCACCGCCCAGAGCCAATGTCATCGGCTTGAAGTGGGTCTTCAAGGCCAAGAAGGACGCTTCTGGCAGAATCGCCTGCTATAAGGTGCGTTTGGTTGTGCAGGGGTTTAGCCAGGTGGAGGGGGTCGACTATTTCGACACCTATGCTCCAGTGGCCAAACTTGCTTCATCTCGGGCCATCATCGTGATGGCTAATCGGCTGGGATGGGAGCTGCACCAGGTTGACATTAAGGGTGCATACCTCAATGGCGAACTCGAGCCTGACTGTAATGGTTTGCTAACCATTGGTCCGACTTGGATGACTGGGAGTGGCTTGCAATTCATGAATGGGCTTCTTGGACACTAGGCTGGCTAACACTAGGTCCCCTTAGAGTGAAAAGGGCGTAACAGCACCTCCACTAAGTCGATGATGAGAGGATAGAAGTGAGAGAGAAAGAAGAAGATAAAGACAATAAGAGGAATCAAACTGGAAAGAAGAATGAGACAAGATAGCGATTCGAAGAAGACCAGGATGGGGATCTCTGGTCTGTACTAGTCGACTTATATACACGTAAGACTCGCTTTAAAGCGGAGTCTAAACTAAGTAACGAGTCACGAACCCTAGTACAGCTATCCTAGGAATGAGTCATGTCCATGAGCATGTGATACTGAAGAACAATAACGCCTTTGACAGCGTGTGAGTCTGTGCTACTACTATGATCCGGCCCCTGTCCATGACTAATATATCCTGACACTCGTAGTCATAACCAATGTGTCAGTCCACTTCCGAGGCAGTCTGTGACACTGACAAGATCCTCTACATGCGCCACGCGCCTGGCTATCGTGAGGATAACTCTGGCCACGTCCTGCGCCTTCTCAAGTCCTTGTATGGCCTCAAACAGGCCGGGTGACGCTGGTACCAGAAGTTCGTCGGCATCTTCAACGCGCTCGGCTTCACCCAATGCAAGGTCGACCAAGCCATTTTCTACAAAGGAAACGAGGGCCAGCAGACGAGCATCGTTGTCGCGGTCCATGTGGACGACTGCACCATCGCCGGCTCCACCCTCGCCATCATCGACAACTTCAAGAATGGGCTTCACAAGCACGTTGAAGTCACTGACTTGGGCGAGCTCCACTGGATGCTCGGGATTGAGGTCAGGCATGATAGGGTGGGAGGGTCGGTGCACCTGTCCCAGTGCTCATACATCGACGCGATCATCCGTCGCTATGGGTTTGAGGATGCAAAGCCAGTCTCAACCCCCTTTGACACCCAAGTTCGGCTCACCCTCGAGCGGGCCCCAGCGGATGCGGACGAGTTCGCGGTCATGTGCGACGTGCCCTACCGCGAGGCTGTCGGCGCACTCAACTGGGTCGCGCTCGCCACACGCCCGGACATTGCGTTCGCGGTGTCCACGGTGGCAAGGTTCTCTGCGAACCCTGGGATGGCACACTGGAACGCTGTAAAGCGTGTTTTCCGGTATCTTGCGGGAATGCGTGACCCTTGGCTCACCTATGGCGAGGCTCGCCGGACACTGGTCGGCTACACTGATGCTGATGGGAGCATGTCGGAGGACCGCCGTGCAATCATGGGGTATGCATTCCTGATCGACGGCGGCGCTGTGTCTTGGTCCTCGAAGAAGCAGGAGATCATCTCCCTGTCCACCACGGAAAGCAAGTACGTGGCGGCGATGCATGGCATGAAAGAGGGCCTTTGGCCCCGAAGCCTGCTCGCCAAAATCTTCGAACCATTCACAGACGCGACCACGCTTTTCTCAGACAACCAGTTGGCAATTGCACTGACCAGAGACCATCAGTACCACGCACGCACCAAGCACATTGATGTATGTTATCATTTTATTCATTGGGTGGTTGAGAACGGCACGCTCCGGCTTGTGTACTGCCCAACTGCAGACATGATCGCGGACACTCTCACCAAAGCGCTCCTGTCGCCGAAGGTCAAGCATTTTGCTGCGAGCTTAGGACTTCGCGCGGTTTGAGGGGGAGTGTTGGAGTTGAGATCCGGATGTCGGACTGAGGTTAGTTTGTATCTCGTTGTTTCATAGTATTACTTTACGTCTCGTCTCGTTGCCACTGTGCAAACCGCAGCAAAGGTCTCTAAGTAACATATTGAGTCTGCGACTCGACTCATTTTGTAGTAGTACTTAAACCCTTAGTATTCATACTGTAGTCCTCAGTTCTGCTGTAGTGTGCGCAGTACTGAGGTAAGCTTCTCTAGTCTACTCTATTCCCGAAGCCTGTACTTACCAGCGCTAGACACGTGTCCATTTGTACAGGTGAATATACCTAGTTCTGCTGTAGTGTGCGCAGTACTGAGATGCGTGTCCGTTTGTACAGACCATGCCTACGCACTTGTTATCCTACCCACTAACTTAACCTCACCTTAATCCCATTCCGTCCGCGTCCATACCTGTTTCAATATGATGCCTTGTGTAATGGTGTCAAGCCATCCTCAGTTTGTGCATCAATATTCGCCCCATGTTGGACCAATAGCCTCATAACCTCCACGTGGCCATCTATCGCTGCCAGGTGCAATGGAGTCGCGCCTGTTTCGCTCAAAGAGTTGATGCATGCGCCGTTGTAGCGGATGACTATCGGCTATGTCAAGCAAGCTGAAAGAGAAACGGGCTCATCATGGACAACTCAAGCCTGACGCGGAGATAGATCATGCGCCAAACTACTCACTATGGAGCGTGCTGTACTTAATACCTTTATACAAGGTAATAACAGCGGTGTCACACAAGAGAATAGTCTGAGATAGAACCAAGAGGACAAGTTAGATTGGTACTATGGAAGACAAGAGAGGAATGCGAACCTGAGATAGAACCAAGAGGACAAGTTGGCTCTACTCAGGACGCTACAGGGTGTCTTATATACTACTAGGAATGAGTTACTTACTAATCTACTGAGTAAGTATGAATGACTACAAGCTGACGCATCGTGTATCTATATTTAGCACTTCTATTGTGATTACTGATCACTGTGTCATAAGTGCTTACTTGCGCTGACACATCGTCCTAATAATAGAACAATGCTGACTGAAACCTAATACAGCATGTAATCTACATTACCCTATTGTTCTACAACGTTCCATAACATTCCAACCAATCATAACGTACACATGTCTAATGAGTAATAAGGCAGGTCCTTCCCAGGATCACGTGCCTTGATGATGAATACAACTGCACATGTTAACATCATGTGACTAACCATCTTATCATATTTAATGATAAGGACTTCAACACAGAAAACACAGAAAACAGAAAAAAGATGTATGTGTCCGTGACAGCCGTGTTCCAGTAACATCCCAACAAGCTCTAGTGATCCAGATGCAGCAGCTGCCAACATGGGACTATAGCGTTCACCCTGAGAATCAGCATCTGCGCTGTGGTCGAGTAACCACCGCCCGATGTCAACGAGTCCACCCTGCGATGCAGCTGGTAAGGTAGCCGCCATGAAGGACCTGCAACCCCCTTAAAACTCCATATTTCGCTTATATCTCATTCAGTTTAAAATATTTTCAAAAAATAAAACCAACAAAAGAAAGATGGTCTTACTCTTGTTAACTTGTTGGTTTTACATTTTTACTTTTGTGAAAAGTCATGGAGGAGATTGCAATTGTGTGGTGAAAAAATGGCCAGGCACCCACCTAAAGGGTTGTGGGTCCTTCATGGCGGCTACCTTAGTAGAGTTTGGTGACGGTAACCAGGCACATCCACAGCTGCACTGTACTGACGTAATAATTCGGCCACGTTGAAATGCCTCTTGTGTAATGCCGCCGCCAGTGGAAGTTCGGGACTTTTCGCACAGATCTCACGGTCCGGTCCGGCTCTTAACCGGCCTTAAGGTTTGATCTCCGCTTAAACACTTATTTTTTGACTTCGTACTCGCAAGAATTTTACAATGATTAGTTAATAAAAATGATTGATTAAGTTGTTATAATTTCACTTAAGATTTGAGCTGAACAAATGACAAGTTTTATTTATTTGATAATTACGTAGGTTACAAAATGCTAATTCTAAAAGGTGGCACAGGGGAAGGGGTGCATGTAAGGGTGGGGAGAGAGGTGCGAGGGGGGTGCGACGAGAGAGGGAGGCGCGAGGGAAGAAGCCAAGGATGGGTGAGGACAAGGGGGGCAAAGACGAGGGCAAGGGTGGAAGGTGGGGGCAAGGGTAAGGGAGTGCAGGGACGGGGAGGGAGGTGAGGGTGAAGGAGGGAGGGCGGAGAGGGAGGGCGGAGAGGAAGGAGGGTGGAGAGAGGGAAGGGCGATGGAGGTGTGAGAGGAGGGTGAGGGAGGGGTGAGGGAGGGCAGAGAGAGGGAAGGGCAGAGAAGGAGGTGAGGGAGGGTGGAGAGGGAGGGAGGGCGGAGAGAGGGAAGGGTGATGGAGGTGCAAGGGGGGGGTGAGGGAGGGGTGAGGGAGGGCGGAGAGAGGGAAGGGTGGAGAAGGAGGTGAGGGAGGGAGGAGAAGGAGGGAGGGCAAGGGAGGTGAGGGCAGGTGAAGAGAGAGGTGTGGGTGGTGACAGGTGAGGGCGAGGGCGATGGAGGATGGGTATGTGATCGGGGGACTGGGGATGGCGGGAGAGGGAGGGGCCAGGGCAAGGGTGAGAGGGCAAGGAAGAGGAAGAGGAGGGGGGCAGAGGGGGGACGGAGGGGGCAAGGGTAAGGGAGTGCGGGGACGGGGAGGGAGGTGAAGGCGAAGGAGAGAGGGAGGTGAGGGAGGGCAGAGAGGAAGGTGAGGGCGGAGAGAGGGAAGGGCGATGGAGGTGTGAGAGGGAGGTGAGGGAGGGGTGAGGGAAGGGCGGAGAAGGAGGTGAGGGACGGTGGTGAGGGAGGTGAGGGAGGGCGGAGAGGGAGGGAGGGCAAGGGAGGGAGGTGAGGGTGAGGGAGGGAGGTGAGGGAGGTGGGGGTGGGCGAAGAGAGAGGTGAGGGCGAGGGCGATGGAGGATGGGTATGTGATTGGAGGACTTGGGATGGTGGGAGAGGGAGGGGCAGGGCGAGGAAGAGGAAGAGGAAGGGGAGGGGGGCGGAGAGGGGACGGAGGAAGGCAGCGCGAGGGAGGTAGGGGGGATGGAGGAGAGAGGGCAGAGAGGGCAGGAAAGGGAGCGCGAGGGCGAGGGAGGATCGGTATGTGATCAGAGGGCTGGGGATGATGGGAGAGCGTGTGGAAGAGAACATGTGGAAGAGGAAGGGCAGAGAGAGCACGTTGTTACGTCAGCCAATGTTTAGCGGTGGCTTATGTAATTGATAGCCTAGCCGACGCTTAGATTCTTCTATGGTTGATAGCCCAGCCGACACCGGCCGACGCTTAGATTCTTACATATTTGATAGGTCGGCCGACGAGCAGACTGTCCGCAATGTATATGACCACTGAAATCATTGTCTGGAGACTCCAGGAACAAAGGGGTGGAAAAAGCGGACCATCCGACTTAGAATGGCAAATACAATTGAAGAAGTATTTAAGAGCATTGGAATGGGAATGGGATGGAATATGAATGGAATGGGATAGAAATAGATGTCAATGAAGTTCATAAGAGTGTGGAACTAAATGTGGGTGTTCCAACAATATATTGAGGGGGCTTAAGAAGAACTCAGTGGTATGGGATGGTATTGGATAGCAGCAGTGATGTTGGGGTGGACTGTCCACCATGACTGTTACCAATTCAATAATCATGTGGAGGCTCCAAGAACAAAACTGCGGACCTCCCAACATGGAATGGGAATGGGAATAGATAGAATATATGTCAATAAAAGTTCATAAGAGAGTGGAATGATGTGCAAGTGGACTGTCCACCATGACAGTTACCACTTCAATATCATGAGGAGACTCCAGGAACAATAAAAGCAGACCACCCAACATGGAATGGATAGAATAGATGTCAATAAAGCTCATAAGAGTGTGGAACTGGATGTGGATGTTCCAACAATATATTGAAAGGGCTTAAGAAGTATTCAATAGCATAAATTGTATTGGATAGTAGAGGTTGTGAGTGGGAGTGGACCACCCACTATGACCGTTACCAATTCAATAGTCATGTGGAGGATCCAAGAACAAAAAAGCAGACCATCCAACATGGAATGGGAATGGGAATAGATAGAACAGATGTCAATGAAAGTTCATAAGAGAGTGGAATGATGTGTGAGTGGACTGTCCACCATGGTGGTTACCACTTTGATATCATTAGGAGACTCCAGGAACAATAAAAGCGGACCACCCGACATGGAATGGGATAGAAATGGATGTCAATGAAGTTCATAAGCATGTGGGGATGTGCATGAGAATGGGGATGGGAATGGGAATGGGAACAAGAATGGGAATGCAGCAGAGATAATATTAATGAAGTTCATAAGAGTGTTGAACCAAATGTGGATGTTCCAACATATTGAGAAATATGCAATACTATGGGATGGTATTGGATAGGGGTGGTGATGTGGGAGTGGTCCACCATCCACCATGTAACGATCTACCGATCGTTCTGCCTGACTTAGGCGGGTGGGGGGTCTTGATGAATGACAACGGCTACACTTGACGAACTGAACCTCTATCACCTGTCGACAGGGATAGGAATGCGGGTATATATACAGAAGTGGATGATCACAATGCCTGAGTTAAGGCGAAGCAACGACTGTATCTGCTTGGATTGAGATGAGATCTGAGGGAACAACACAGGAATGGGCGACTCCGAGGTAACTGGGTAGAAATCTCAAAAACAACTAAGCTAAAGACTACTGCTCGAGCTGCAGAGTCTTATATCCTAAACGGCAGCCATACTTCAGGCTCCGCTCCAATGTGAAACAGTAAGTAATCGTCCAATAATAAATGTCCATCAAGCCACAGGGGCTTATCAGGCATGACTCATAGATAACAGCCTCAAGGCATACCTCATGCCAGGGGCATACAACACATGTCCAATGCATGTCCATATCTCCCACCAATGGGATAAATACCTCTGCGCACCACGCGCCTCATGGCCCTTCCGCCAAGCCCACCTAGAACCTTCCAGAACCTTTCCAACTCCCAGCCGGAATCCTTCTAGATCCTTCCAGATCTTGCTGGCTAGACCATCTGCCTCTAGACCCCGTCTAGATGACGTCATAACTTCATCAGCTGCCCATCACTTATCCGGTTAGACCCCTCTAGGCTCAAGTCTGGCCCCTGGGTCTGGGCGTCCATCACATGACCCCGTCACGTGACTTCTTCTCGTGGTCTTGCTCCGAAACGTGGCCCTTAGCTTATATGTTAGACTTCCTAAGTCTGGGCGTCATCACGTGATCCCATCACGTGGTCCTCGCTCGTCCTGTGACACTGCCAGTACGTCGCACCACTGCATATTGGCGGGTACTCACGGTACGTGCCAGCGCTTGCTGCTCCTCGCATACTTCTGCTTCCGCTTCCAGAGCCAGCATCTTCTCCTTAAAGGCTTGCGCGCCTTGCACCAGCGCTTGCACCTTCGCATTCTTGTCGAACGTGACCTTCTTCCGGTGCGTCATGGGGCGATCCGTGACACTGGGCGTCTAGATAGAGCGTCGGCTCATCCGTTCTTCTTTCCAGATATGTGAACCAGTTTGAAGTTGTATTCCATTAGTTCCACGTGCCATCACGCCACTCTTCTATTATGTTCTCCTGGATTCTTCCAGAACAGTAGATTGGCGTGATCCGTGTGCACCTTGACTTTGTGCTTGGCTTGATGCAGATATGGCCTCCATGTTCTAAGTGTTTCTCTTAACCCCAGAAGCTCCCGATTGTAGACATTGTAGTTTCTTTGAGCTTCATTCATGGTCTTTGAGAAGAATGCAACAGGGTGAAGGATATTTTTATCGTCTCTTTGCATCAAGACAGCACCAATAGCGTAATTTGATGTGTTAACTTCGACTTTGAATGGTATTGTCTGATCTGGTTGTAACAGGACCGGTTCTTCGCATATGCGCCATTTGAGCTCCTGGAAGGCCTTTTTTTCAGGTTTGCCCCATGTCCATTGGGCGCCCTTCTTGAGGCGTTCGTTGAGTGCTTTTGCAATTTGCGAGAATCCCTGGATAAATCGTCGGTAGAAGTTGCAGAACCCAAGGAATTTACGTATATCTTTAACATTCTTGGGTGTCTTCCATTCTTCTACCCCCGCGACTTTGACTGGGTCCATGGTGACTGTGCCGTTCTCCAGTAATACTCCCAGAAATTCGACTTTTCTGGTTTCAAAGATACACTTGCTGGGTTTGAGGTATAGGTCTAGCTTTATCAGCCTTTCCAAGACTTTGTGAACCAGTTTTCGATGTTCCGTAATGTCGTTCGCGGTTGCAATAAGAATGTCATCCATGTAGATAATGACTTGGCCCGTTGCAGTAAGATCCGTGAATTCTGTATTCATAAATCTCTGAAAGACTGCTGGCGCGTTCTTAAGACCGAAGGGCATAACTGTGTTTTCGTAAAGTCCTATATTTGTAACGGTTCGCTAACTGTTGGTCCGACTTGGATGATTTGGAATGGCTTGCAACTCGTGACTGGGCTTCTTGGACACTAGGTCCCCTTAGAGTGAAAAGGGCATGACAGCACCTCCACTAAGTTGATAATGAAAGAAGAGGGGCGATAGAAAAAGAAGAAGAGAAAGATGACAAGAGGAGTCAGACTCTAGAAAGGAAGAATAGAACAAGATAGCGAATTGAAGAAGACCAGGATAGAGATCCCTTGTTACGGTTAGACGGACCGCTCTGCTCGGCTTGAGCTAGGTTGCTGTGACGAAAGTTACTCTGTTGGATTCGGATCAACTGGGCCCACAGTTTGTGCGTGACTTCGGATGGATGCGGATACCCAGGACAGTGATAAGGTTTGTAAGACCCTATGGTGACGGCGTGGGACTAAATACCCTCGTGGACTCGGTGGTAACAGAGCTAAGTCTGTGATAGGAATGGCTGGGGAAGTCGACTGGACTTATGCAGCTCCTAGCCTAGAAGGCGTCGTAGAATGTCTGATTGATTCAAGAACTCAGACCTAAGGTCTAAGTTCGCTAGTGGTACAGTTTATATACTAAGTACATGAGTCACTACTACTGAGTCATAATACTAGGATGAGTCATTTATGACGCTATGACTCCACTAATACTACTAGTCCCTGTAATAGTATGAGTCACTATGACTCGTCGTATGGAAGGTGGTAGAATAGTCCGGAACTAATGACATCATAATCACATGATAGTCCCAACTTATGCGACACACCGATGCTGCGTAATCAGAACGTAACAATACTCCCTTTTCAGGTGGAATGCCCACGTTCCATATCCTGTAGGAGTTCAGCAACTCGTCCCCTCGCTTCTGTAATATTTCGTCCGTTAGCCTCTGCCATCCTCTCTAGTGTGTTAGCCTGTTCAAGTCGCCTTACACACTGATCCTTCTCCATCTGCGTCAGTCCTAACCTTTCCTCCAACTGCTGAAGGTCGTAAAGGAGGTTGGAAAGTCTCGCATCCAAACCCCTATACCTCCGTACCTCTGCCTTGACAGTTTGATCTTTGAGAGCGTGAAAACCTAAATCCACCTCGTCACGGTACGGATAACGATGACTAAGGAACCATAGGTCTGCTTTTGAGTAGTGAGGTCGATGGTATAAATCAAAACAGGGCTCGGCGTAAAGGTAGTCGGAGTAGGGAGTGGGACTTCCAGCACGATAACCACAGACACGAGGGTTGTCCGTATATTCAACCTTGGTGAACTTGGCTGGCCACAGACGGCCATCAGGTCCCTTGATGTGCATCGGCACGTACTGGTCGCCTAGATTGTAGTAGTAGCCCTCAGGGGGTGGCGTCCACGCTTCTCAAACTGGTGGAACATCTTCCTCGTCAACCTCCGCCCTCCTGTCGGTATCTGTGTCAGTAAATTGATGTCCTCCTCGAATCTCTGCTCCGGTGTGATCCTGAACCGGCGTGGCTTCTTGACCTTGCGAGTTGGATCCAGTGATTTGAGATCCTTCGCGTAACCGCCGTGTTTGATCAAGTATGGCCCCCAGATAGTTGAGCTGCGGAGGGATCGGCAATGGGGAACTGGAGCGCGTGGAGGAGGGGATGGAAGTGGGGTCAGTGGTGATAGCATGTGTCGGGGAAGGGGGTTCGGAGACGAGGTCTTCAAGCAATCGTACGTGAGGGGTACTTCCTGCTCGTCCAATGAGTGTTTGGGGAATAGAGAACTCCATGTATCGAGGAGCGTCGGGGTCGACCAGTTCGGGTGTACTGGCTGCGGAGCGATGAGGGGACTCAGTGGGAGTACGCCAGCTGGAGGGTTCAAAGCAGTTGATGGCGTGCCAAGCCTCGTACCAGCCCCTTCCCGGATGAGTGTTGGGGGGTGAGTACTGAGATCCAGCATAGCTAATTGTCGTCTGGGGTAACGGACTCGGGACTCCAGCTTCGGGGAGGGGACTCTCGCACTGAGCGTAAGGTAGGGCGGCACAGATAGCATCTTGGGACATTGACTTATTGCTGTAGATCCATGAATGTAATGTGGGGGTTGGTTCTACTACTGCGCTTTGAGCCCTCCTTATATGTGTGATTGCTCCGGGATGTTGCTTCCTAAAGTCCTCCAGAGCTTCGTCAGCATTCATATCGTCCCAATTTACCCATTCATTGTCTGAGTCCGGGTACCCTTTCCACTTGACTAGGTATTGTACCTTGCGCCCTCTTCCATGACGTCTTGATGACAATACTCGTTCCACTTCATACTCCTCTTCATCGTTGATAAGGTCAGGTGGTGGCCTCGTGTAATTGGGGCCGTGGAAGTCCGTTTCGATATAAGGGGTTAAAAGATCCACATGAAACACATCATGGATCTTCCATGTCGGAGGTAATGTCAGCTGGTATGTGATGGGTGATAAGACTTTCTTTATAGGGAAAGGTCCGTGGCGTTTTGGCGCTAACTTGGCAGTGGGTTGTTCTGTCCTAAGATTACGCCCTTCTAGCCACACCTTATCTCCTATCTTGAAAGTCCGTCCGAGGTACTTGGAATGCGCCCATCGTTTTTGGGCGATAAGAATAGCTTCTCGAACTTGCTTTCTTGCTCGTGTCCATTCTTCAATGCGTGTTTCGACTCCTGGTAGCGAATTAGGAAATGGCGTGATGTTAGCTCTCGGATGGTATCCCATAAGTACTTGGAAAGGGGATTGTTTCGTTGTTTCATTACACCATGAGTTGTGAGCAAATTCGGCAAACGGTAAATATTTGTGCCAATTGTCTTGAGCAAAGTTAGTCCAAGGTCGTAGCCACTGTTCCAGCCACTGATTGGACCTTTCTGATTGCCCATCTGTTCGAGGGTGATATGCCGTAGATGCATTGACTTTGATCCCCATTCGTTTACAAAGGGCTTGCATGAATCGGGAAATAAAGCGGGGATCTCTATCGCAGATAACTTTAGAGGGCAGGCCATATCGCACGAAAACGTTCCTAAGATAAAGATCAGCTACTCCTTCTGCATCGATGGTTTCGTTGCATGGGATAAAGATAGCTGCTTTTGAACAATCATGATCTGTTATAGTTAGGATGGAATCGTAGCCTTCTGATCTTGGGAGTTTGACGATGAAATCCATGGCTACTGTTTGGAAAGGAAGGGCATCTAGTTCCGGAGTGATAGTGTTTAAGGGTGCCTTCCTCATTTGTGTGTTGACCTTGTGTCTTTGGCATTCGGCGCATCCCTTGACGTAATCGTGTGTGTCTTTTGCTATTTGCGGCCACCAATAATATCTTGTGACTAGTTGTGTTGTTTGTGAAATTCCGGGATGTCCATAAGCAGGTAGATCATGATGATCATGTATGATCTGGCACTTGATTTCTGTTCCTGACGTGATTACTTGTCCTGTTCCTTTCCACCAACGCCCATTAACCCTTTTGAGGTTATGTGGATTTACCCATGGTCTTAGGGTATTGAGATCTTGATCGTATATCAGGGGTGTGGTCATGGTGGTTAGGGCACGTGCAAAAAGGTGATCTGGTAGTACTGTGATGTCTTCGTTGTCTCGTTCTCCTTGGTCATAATCTGGGCGTCTAGATAGCATGTCTGCACGGCTATTAGCGTTTCCAGGTATATGGCGGAGTTCAATATCATATTCAGATAGTTCTAGAACTTCTCTGGCGATTCGTCGGCTAATCTTCTGGGGTTGTCGCCAATATAATAGGTTAGCATGATCGGTGTATACGGTCACTTTGTGAGGTGATCCTGCCAGATAAGCTCGCCAGTGTCTTAGTCCTTTTACGACTGCCAAGAGTTCTAGATCCCAGATATCGTAATTTCGTTCTGCCTCATTCAGCGTCATGGAGTAGTATCCTATGGGGTGTTTTTTCCCATCGTCTCCTCTCTGTGTTAGTACTGCTCCTAGTGCGAATCCAGATGCATCTACTTCCAGCTCGAAAGGCTTAGTCAGATTTGGTTGGATTAGAACTGGTTCTGATGTTATCCTTTGACGAAGGGTTTCAAACGCTTCCTGGCATCTTGGAGTCCAGTCCCATGGGATGTCTTTTCTCATAAGTTCATTTAAGGGCTTTGCAGTATGTGAGAATTGACGAATGAAGGGTCTGTAGAAATTGCAAAAGCCGAGAAAAGATCGGACCTGTTTTACTGTCGTGGGAATGGGCCAGGATCCGACCCCTGCGACTTTAGCTGGGTCCATATGAGTTACTCCCTTTTCAAGGATTAGCCCCAGATAATCGACTCGTGGTGATTCCCACACGCATTTTTCCGGCTTTAGATACAGGTCTAGCTCTTCCAGTTGGTCTAGAATCGCATGTACTGCTTCCCGATGATCTTGGAGTTTAGAGTCGCAATCAAGATGTCGTCCATATAGATAATAATTTCGGTGCCTTTTAACCTAAAGCGCTCTATGATTTCTTCAAATTCATAGTCCATCATTGCTTGAAATGTGGCTGGCGCATTAGTAGGTCCGAAAGGCATGACTGTTGGTTCCCATAACCCATATTTAGTTTTAAAGGCCGCTTTGTGAATATCTTCTTCTTTGATACGGATATTGTTGTATCCCCATCTGACGTCAAATTTAGTGAAGACCCAAGCGTCCTTAACTTGAGCGATGAGTCCCGGGATGAGTGGCAATGGATATTTGTTCTTGATAGTGTAATCATTGAGTTTGCGATAGTCTATCACTGGTCAGAGTTTCCCATCTTTCTTTCGAATAAAGAAGAATGATGATGCATAGGGTGACTTGGATTGTCGAATGTATCCTTTTGCTTTCTCCTCTTTGATCCATTTGAGGAGCGCCTCATCTTCTGCTTGTGTCATTGGATAGATTTTGCAATCTAGTGCTTTTGGTGCCCCTTCTTTGAGTTCAATAGCGTGGTCCCAGGGTCTCGATGGTGGGAATCGATGAGATTCTACTTCGCTGAACACTTTCTGATGGCGCTGATACTCCGGTGGGATCGGAACTTCTTTGACATATTGTTGGACGTTTTGCGCCAGTTGAGTGGATATATTGGCGCTTCTATGTCCATGTTCTGTTAGTTCCTGAACGATCTGATCTTTCTCCATATCGGATAAGGGTTCAGTGGTTATTCTGTTTAGGGATGTGTCCGTATAGGAGATGATTGGTTTGATCCGAAGTGATCGCCAATCTAGAGATCGGATAACAATTGGAAGATATTTAGTATCGATGACAGCATCCTTCCATTGGAATTGGGGTTCAAATGTCGCTAGCCAGGGGTATCCTAGTATCAGATCTTCGAGCCCTAGATCTGTGATAAGGAATCGCATTTGTTTTTCCTTATCTCCAGTGCAGATTTCTAGATCAATGTATTCCTGAATAAGGCCAGCCTTATTGTTAGTCCCATCAATATTCCAGATCTTCTTTGGTCTTTCCAGTTTCTGGGTACCCAATCTGAGTCGTTTGATGAGCCTAGGATCGATAAAATTGTCAGTGGCTCCAGAGTCCACTAGTATGCTTTTGTCGGCCATTGCTTGTGACGTGCGAAATGAAACAGGGATTTTCATACTTCGATAGCGAGTAAGATATACAGAGTTACATTGCAGTCTACGAATTGCTCGCCCCCAGGCCACTGGGTTCCTTTAGTGAACACGTCTAAATCAAGGTAATGGGTGATCTTCCCTGATTTATTTGTGGTGTTATCAATGTTATAGATTTTCTTGGGCGTTGGGAGTTCTCGTAACCCCAACCCCATTTTCTTGGCGAATGTTGTGTTCATAAAGTTGTCGGTGGCTCCAGAATCTACTAGAGCTCGCTTGTCGGCCATGAAGTAACTTGTGCAGATCGATACTGGAATGTGCATAGATCGATAGCGAGTAATGTACACAGAGTTACAACGAAGAGTCCTCACCCAGGCCGTCGGGTTCAGACATTTTGAAAATCCTCCCTCTTCCACAATTGTTGCATGACAAGGTCCTTCACTTCATCTTCCTCCTCTGCTACCCCGCTCAGCCAATCCTGTGCTTTCTGCTGGGGGGTACGGGTTTCCATGACACTACGGTCATCGACTATGCTTTGAGCAGCATAAGTCCCTTCTTCTTTGGTATTGCCTTGTCTGGTGCGCAAAGGGCCCTGTCCCTGTTGATAGTAGGGATTTCTTCTGAGTGGCTGTCGACAATCTCTTTTAAAGTGACCTGGTTTGCCACAATTGAAACAAGTGAGAACTTTCCTTGTTCCGTCTTGTTGCATAGGTCCCCTGGGTATTCCCCCTTCTTGACTTCCACCGGCATGTTGCTGATACCGATTTCCTCCTGAGAGAAAGTCTTCATTTTGAGCTACTCGTCCCCGAATACGGTCTGGCGTGGTGTCCATTGCGTTGGGGTCTTGCATTCATGGGAAGCTAGGTCCTCCCCACCTTCTGTTGGCGTTGTTGTTGTTGGTGCCCTTCCAGTTGTTAAATGTCTGGTTCACGGCTGGCTTGGACCTAAATCCTTCCAACCGACTTTTCATGTGAATGAACATTTTTTGCTGTTGAATAGCCGCTTCGCGCCACCCTTCGTAATTCCTTGGTTGGATGTTTTTGAAGATGAACTCGTACATGGCATGCGGTAAAGCATCTGTGAAAATGTGCAACACCAGTGGCTGGTTGACGTCGTAATTCGCGTGGCGCACCAATGTTTCGAATTTCGTGATGAGACCGTCTAGATCTCCTTGTTGCATACGGAGACCTCTTCCAAGTTCGGCCTGAGCTTTCTCTTGCTCCAGAACGTCCGCGTATTGTCTGTTGAATGCTCCAATAATGCCGTTCCAAAGGCGTTCATCAGTGGTGGCCCATCCCTGGGTAATGACTTGGGTGCGAAGCCATGCATTAACTCCCTTGACCCATTCGTTAACGAGTGCTCCTTGTATGTAAGTGAGAAAGAACATAGCTCGTTGGTATGGATTACACATGAGCATATTAGTAATGTTGACTCCTTCGTATAGTTGCCATTGTGTAATGAATTGTTCCGCTTTTGACCTGTCCCCTGTGAATATAACAGGGGGGTTACCGACTAGCTTATCTCCATGATGTCCCCCTGGTTGCGGTGCTGGCGGCATAGGTAATGGGGGTCCTCCTGGCGGTCCTCCTCCTCCTGGTGGTCCTCCGCCGAACAGTCCTCCACCTGGTCCTTGTCCTGATGGTCCATTATGTGGCCATCCGAATGGTATTCTTGGCGAACTTCCACATCCCCTACCTGAAGGTGGATCCGCTTGATCCGGTCCGATGGCCCTGTGTAATGCCACTTCGTCTGGGTGCATCAGCATCTCCATATGCCCTGTATGTGGGTTGATAACCTCTGTGGTTGGTTCCATGGTCATTGTACGACTCATGACTGGTTCTTGGATGTGTAATGACTCAGCTAACTGTAATGCGATAATTTGGTCGCTTCCTCTTTGTGGTGCTGGGGATCGGATTTGGATGTTACTTGCCTCACTGGCTACTGATGGCGTGCTGGTTCGTGTCGTAGGAGTGTGGTCTGGGGATTGGCTTCGGATTCTCCTGGCGTGATCAATACGATCTTGATCTGCTGCGTCTTGTAGCGTGATGTCCAATCCAAGGTCTGGTCCAGCAATACGGAATGCTTCCCAATATCCACCAACTTCTAGATTTTCAATCCAGCGGATTTCAGTCCAACAAGCATGTTTGGTATTAAACTCAACTGGATACCAATGCTCCTCTCCTGATGAATATTCTGGCGCACTCGACCGTGCGTGGTATCGTTCGATTGTGTTGACTACTCGCCAACTAGCTCCTTTGATGAACAATTCTGGTACGTTCTGCTGTGGTTGTTGATTGTTGATCTCGTAAGGGATAAACCCTCCTTCTGCAGCCCAAACTTCTCTGGTTGTACGTTGCAATGCCACGATGGATCCTGGTCTTAATGTAACGGTTTGCTAACTGTTGGTCTGACTTGGACAATTTGGAATGGCTTGCAACTCGTGACTGGGCTTCTCGGACACTAGGCTAGCTAACACTAGGTCCCCTTAGAGTGAAAAGGGCGTGACAGCACCTCCACTAAGTTGATAATGAAAGAAGAGGGGCAATAGAAAAAGAAGAAGAGAAAGATGACAAGAGGAGTCAGACTCTAGAAAGGAAGAATAGAACAAGATAGCGAATTGAAGAAGACCAGGATAGAGATCCCTGGTCTTTACTAGGCGACTTAAATACACGTGAGACTCGCTTTAAAGCGGAGTCTGAACTAAGTAATGAGTCACGAACCCTAGTACAACTATCCTAGGAATGAGTCATGTCCGTACACTGATACCCTAAACCCCCTACAAGCGGTGTAAGAAGGCCAAGAGTGCTCGAGTTCGGGAAGGATGAGGGATATAGACGCAAGCTGACACGCTAGTTTGTCGGCGAAGATGCAAGACTAATAGAAACCGCGAGCCAAGGCGAGTCCGACGCGAGCCGCAATGGCGAATACCTATACTAATAGCGAGAGTGAGTACAACCGACGATGGCCTACGCACGCCGCACGCGAGTACGATGACGATGACTTCGCGCGCAAGGGCGAAGCTTAGTTACGATAGCGAGAACGATGAGGGCGATGAGTGACTGATATCACAATGCGAACGCAGAGATGAAAGGTGAACTCTGGTCTTAAGATGAGATATTGCCTAATAAGGAAGGTACAAATGTGAAGTAAAGCTGCTAAAGGTCGCGGCTGAACTGCCGAACTACGAGCGACAGCGGTCCTTATATATGTGGAGCCGAGGGCGAGTAGAAACCTCTCGAAGGCTCGCGTTCACCCCGCCTCAGCCAATCCGCATCCTACCCTAGCGAGGCCGCGCGTCGCCTGTAGTCATACTCGAGTCACTATCCTTTAGTCGAACCTCGCCGTCGCGCCTCGAAGCTTCGGTAGCGGTCGACTTTACTCTGGAAGGTTCGACGCGCTTCGCGCTCGCGCCAGTCGAATGCGACCACTATCCTAGCCGCTGGGCCGCGTGCGCCCGTGCGCGTGGTCGCCACATGGCTTATCGCTAGCCGAGAACACCAACTCAGGGAATGCGCAGGTACTGTCGCTATAGTGCCTCGCCTTCACAAGCAGTCTGGTCGCTCTCGGTCTCGCCTCGATGCCACGTGACTCGACTCGCGCTTCGCTGTAGTCTTCTACTCGTAATGCCTAGACCTTGCTACTCGCTGATGCCAGCGCGATACGAGCTCCAAGGGCCGAGGGCGCGCGGATGACGTCGCTATCCTGTAAGCGTTAGAAATGCGAAAAACGCTGTGTACACCGCCAGCGCGGCGCGGGGTGTATCATCTCTCCTCCCTACTTGAAATCCTGACTGTCCTCAGTCAGCCAAGCGATCGCGTCGATAAGGCGACGTCATGATGGCGGTGGAGCGGCAACTGCTCGGGACCGCGCCTAGAAATGGTTAAGGGTGCTGGGGAATGTGACGTATGACTTCGCTTCGCGTCCGTGCGCAGATTTAAGGTGCGAGGTCCTGGGGCCTTGTTGCTTTGTCCGTCGCCTACGTCTGCTATCATGTCTGCTGCCTTCGGATTTGTCAAGGAAGTGCTCTTTGACCTGCGTTCTGGGTTAGAGCTGGCCCGCCTCAACAGCGCCGACGCCGAGGCCTGGCTTGCCAAATTTTCCCGGACGCTGGTGTGTGGTAGTTCTGGTGTGCTTCGCGCTTTGGTTAACGCCTACTAGATCGCTGCTTACAGCACGGGTGCTGAATGTGGCATCGATCTTGCAAATGACGATCCGGTCGACGTTTTCATATGCAAGGTTAATATGTATTTGCAGCCTTTCGCCAACGAAGCTTGGTTCCTCAGGTATACTCAAGAGGTCGCCGCCGTCATGGACGGCTATCGCCAGCGAGCAGCAGAGCGGCGTACTCCTGTTTCCTCATTTTTTCAGCCTCGCACGTCGCCTGCGGTTTCTACTATCCACTCTTCTGCCGCTGGGTTGGGTCTGCGCGGGCCGGCAGCGCCCTCGTCTTCGCGTTTATCTTCTGCCGCCGTCTCGCCTGTTCCATCTTTGTTACCTGCCGGTTCGCCGGCTGCTGTGTCTCCCGTGGCCGCATCGCCTCCGGCACCATCGCCCTCGCTTCTTCCTCTCCGACAGGTGCAGCCCGCACCGTCCAATTCTCCTGTGGCGGTTGCCGCGACGGTCCCACCTTCCACTGCCAGAACACCCGTCATCGTTGAGGCGGCGGCGACAGCTGCGTCTTCTGGTTCTAGGCGTGCCCACTTCGAGGATCTTGATGCTGCGGAAGGCGAGGACGAGGAGCTCCCATGGATCCGTGTAAGTCGCCTTACAGCCTAAAAAGTATCGTGTTGCCGACACGACTTAGTGCAACCCGTGTGCCGATCGTAGGGTCGCGTGTCTTCAACTCGCGGGCGCCCCTCACTCCCATGCATGCGGTGCCTGCTTCAAGCGTGGCGACTCGTATTTGCGGGAGTCCGACCGCTATCGCAAGCGCTTTGCCCAGGAGCTCGCCCTTCAGCGTGCGCGCCGCGATCCGCTTCCGGCTTGCACTCGTTGCACTTCTCGTACTCCTCGCGTCGCTCGCGCCCCTTCCGCGGCCGACGAGTTCGAACCGTCATGGGACCCTCGCTTGGACTCTCCTGGCCCCGCCTACAACATACTTGTCGGCGGTCACTTCTACTTTCCTGGCCTTGAGTTGGCTAGCGCCGCCCTATTCTGGCGCTCCGAGGTTGCTCGCGCCGAGGGTAACTATCTGGGGGCCAAGCGGCACCTGCAGTTCGCCCGGAGCATGCTCAGCGACGCGCTAACGCGCTGCATCGCCCCGACGCTGGATTCGCCCCGGACTCATCACGTGCAGTTTTCGCGTCCTTCGACGACGAGTGCGGACCTGGGTGCGACTGGGCCGCTGGACGACGTCGCTCCTCGCGGCGAGGGTAGCTCTAGCGGTAAAGGGAAGGGCTGGGCTTTCGTGCCGATGGACGAGGATGTGCCCAAGCGGCCCGCTTCGCCCTCTGACGGCGACGGCTGGGATGGCATACTCGGTTGACGTAGTACTCGCTTCGAACTTTTGTAAATATCCAGGCCGATGTCGTATTCGTGGACTTATCAAATTCATTTGCGTATTGTCTCTCTGGTTACTGCCTGGCAAGGCGGCCTGTGGTGTGATTGTCGTGTGATCGTTTCTTCGTTGTTCGCTTTGTGGCGTCGGTAACTAAATTTCTTGGGGGTCCGTGGATATCGCAGTGGTGCCTTGTGGATTTTTGTGTTTCTAGTGCGGCGCGTGTGGTGGGCGCTCTCCCTGGGCGCTCGGCAACGCGTCGTGTAGCCACGAGGGAGAACCACTTGGTGTCTTTGACGTGTAACGCTGTGCCTCCTCGTGACCGCGAGCTGAGTATTTAGACTCTTGATGCGAAGCTGGGTTGCTGCATCGTCTTCCTCCCTTCAACCTTCCTTACCACCCTCGCCTTACCCTCTTGCGCTATGTCTTCTCCCGCTATCTCTGCCGCGCGCTCTCTTTCTGTCGAGGCTGGGCCGTCGCCTGGAACGCCTGCCTCTGCGGGCTTGCCTGCGGTTGCGCCCGACTCTGTGACCGTCGCCACGGCTACGGCTTCGGTGCGTGTCATGCGCCCTCGCTTGTACTGCAGTTTGCTGACTTCCTCGGCTTTTGTTAGGAGTCCGCGCCTGCCGCGTCTGCGGGGTCCAAGCGCACTTGCTCGCCTGAGATTGATGACTTTGTCGAGGCGGACGTTCTGTGGGTCAGGGTAAGTCGTCATCGCTTCCTTTAACTCCCTTGTGCTAATGCCTTCCCAGTGCGACCCGTGCGCGGAGTCTAAGGTTGCCTGTCGCCGGATGCTCGGCGCTGGCCCTGACTTCCCATGCCAGAAGTGCTACGAGAGGAAGCAGGAGTGCGATCGCTCCTCGTCGCGCTACCTCCGTGTCTTCGCCTGCCAGTCGCGTGTGCTGCGCACTTCCTTGCCGCCGCTCGTTCCGCGACCTCGCCGCGCTTCTCGCGCGGCTACTAACGCAGTGGCTGGACCGTCGCGTTGGTCGCGTTCGCCTCCCGCTGACAAGCGCCGGCCCGCTTCAAGGGCCGCTGGCTACGATGCCCCCTTCCCCGCTAACGAGCGGGAAGGTTACTACGTTGGGCTCGACCCTGAGCGCGCTGCCCTTTTCTGGTGCAGCGAGCTCGAACGCTCCGAGGCGATGATCGACGTGTCGTACCGTCAGCGTGACTTCCATCGCCGCCAGCTGGTCGAGGCGCTCGCGTGGTGCAAGGTCTCGCCCCCCGATGACGGTCCGCGCCCTAAGCGCATCAAGCTTACGGTTCCTGCTTCGCCTCGCGGTCGCATGCTCTCTGAGCGCCGCGACAAGGCCAAGCGTCACGCCGATCTGGTGGAGGAAGAGGAGCCGCAGGATTATGGGAAGGGGCGCACGGATCCCCTAGTGAGCGAGGGCGATTCCGAGTCGGCGTACTCCGGCGATGCAGAGGACTGGTTCGGCCTGTAGCGAACTGGTCCTGCCTCGTTCTTCGCGGGTTGGCACATTAGGATTAATTTTATTATTACTTAATTTTTACTTGTCAACTAGTTGTCGCCTCTGCTATTGGATCATTGTTGCGGTGTTCTGCGAAAGGGTGCAAATCATGGTTCAAATGACTAAGTTGGCTTGCTGTTGAGTGGTGACTAGTGATAACCGCGAATAGTTAGATTGGGTGGTGAACGACTGCGTGTGCCCTGCGATTTTGATAGATGCGTAAGGCTAGATTGACATGCAGCCTAACTGTAACGGTTCGCTAACCGTTTGTCCGACTTGGACGACTTTGAGTGGCTTGCAACACGTGACTGGGCTTCTCGGACACTAGGCTGGCTAACACTAGGTCCCCTTAGAGTGAAAAGGGCGTAACAGCACCTCCACTAAGTCGATGACGAGAGAGTAGAGATGAAAGAAGAAGAAGAAGAGAAAGAAGTAGAGGAAATGAGGCAGACTGGAAAGGAAGCGAAACAGATGATAGCGAATTGAAGAAGACCAGGATAGGGATCCCTGGTCTTTACTAGTCGACTTATATACACGTTAAGCTCGCTTTAAAGCGGAGCCTGAACTAAGTAATGAGTCACGAACCCTAGTACAACTATCCTAGTATGATGTCATGGTCCAGTACATGTGATACATAAGAACAATGGAACACCTGACAGCGTGTGAGTCTGAGTGAGTCATACTAATACACCGGTCCTAGGAATAGAACACCATGGAAGGCTACGGAACCTTGCCTGTCACATGTCCTAGAGTCATCTGATAACAATCATAAACACGCATGGTAAAGGATAAGATGAGATAAGAACGACTGCAGTCCCAATGATAGTCTGCAACGTGTGTTAGCGTGGGTCAGTCCGTGACACTAACCATGCGCAAGGCGAGCTGGATGCGAAGGGCAAGTTGTAAGTTGCGAAGCGAGGTCCCCGTTCTCTGCGTGCACTGAGCTGGTATAGGAACCCCGTAAGGTTACATTAGTCTCTCCTCTCCGCGAAAAAAAAATCTTGGCTGTCCTCAGCCTCGCATTAAGACGGCGTCTAAGAGTGCAAAAGGGCGCGGGATCTATGAGTCGCTGTGTGAGTATATAAGTCGCGCCACGAGCGTAGTGCCACGCTCAGCATTCGCCCTCTTGCGTTCTTGCTACTTTGTCTGTCATGCCTATGCCTGCTCCAGCTCCACGCGTCGTTCGCCTTGAACAGATTTTGCCTTGGAACAGCACTCGCGCTGTGTATGATAACGCGGTCACCTGCTTCCTCTCGCTGCGCGAATCTTGGGCCGCGTGCCCTCGCTATCAGCACGAAGTCGCCGAATGGCTTTACGTGTACCAAGGTGTCTGGGTAGGCCCACTTTGTTGTTCATGTATCGTCTCAGGAAGCTAACTTTCGCACTGCAGCATTTGGTCGCTATGACTGCGCACTTCGCTGGCGTGACTTTGCATAGCGATGCCGTCGCTGCGTTTCACGACCAGGTTTCTAGCGAAGCGAGCTTGATCGCCACTGTCGACTGGGGTCGTCGCTTTCCCGATGTGTGTGCGACGGTTGCCGAACAGCTGGCCGTCCATACCGCGATCGTTAGTCGCGCTCAGGCCTATGCCGTGATTCTATACTCGGCCGGCTTCGAGGACGTCCCCGATCCGCTCGACGAAGCTCAGTACGAGGTTAACAAAATGCATAGCCTCGGCCTGGTTACCTGTTGCGCAGCACATGGCGCAGCACGCAGGCTACAGAAGACTCACCTTTTGGTAGAAGGTGTTGGTAGTCTTAAGCGCAGTGTATAGAGCACGAGTGAATACAAGTGATATTCTGCTGGGGAGGGTCTCAGGGTTTTCACCCCTCCTTATATAGGGAAAAGTGGTCCCTATGGTCCCACCATGTCCCTTTGCGTAACTATGACGAGTAAAGGTGTCCACTATATCGCGTTTTCAGTGACGCCTGATGTGTGGAACACCCTAGAACATCTCAGAATCATTCACATGACTCTGATATGGGTTACGCCCATAGATGTGCGTAAAGTAGCTACCTAATATGGTAATCATACTTGCGTAGTCTACTTATTGCGTAACTGCTATAGATAAGATACATACGTACTTATTACGTTTCAACATTACCGACTTCGAACTTGTCTGGCACCTCGCTAAGTTTGACCAAGAGCGCAATGAGATCGCTAGGGAGCGTCACCTCCTCTGCAAGTGTACGGCTGTGCACGTCGCGCCGCAGCTTGGTAAGTGTCTAGTCGCTGTCACCGCTGTTCCATTGCTAATATTCGACGAAAGCCATTCGCACTTCCGCGGTGCGTCGCCGCGCTCTGCCACTATCCGCCATAATTCGCGGCTACGCGGATGCCTCTCTGGATGTGTCTGACGATGGCGAAGGTGATAGCGAAGGCGGCGCGATGATCTTCGACTGGGAGGGTGATGACGACCTTTATCTCGAGCCGTCCGACCCTACTGAGGGTTGATGTGATAAAATTGGGGGAGGGTGTGCACGGTGCGCCGGTGGATAGAATAACAAGACGGGGTAAACGCGAAAAAACGCGAAATTGAAATAAAATGGGGATGTCTTTGATATGAGGGCTGCCTTAGCCAGGGTTCCACGAATGATACCGATCAATAGTCTCCTAGTAAGGTTAGACTCCTCATTACTGAAGTTTTCGCCATTTTTCGCCCTCAGCCGATGCCTCGCAATAGGGATTAGTGATTCTCAGGAGTGCGCCCCTATTTAAGATGCTCGGTATCGCTATGCCCCTATCCAATCATTCTTCACCCTTGATGGATATCCCGGTGCGATCTATCATGCAAAACCATCTTGACGCTCTCCATCTCACGGCGGCGTTACATTCCGCGTCGACTCGCGAGCTATATGAGAGCGCGGTGAAGTGTCATCTCGCCATGCGGGCTGTGTGGGCTGCGTGTCCTCGGCCCAATTCCGATGTCACTATTTGGCTCGACTTTTACTACGACATCTGGGTTCGTCTCGATGTTCTGGTGCACGCCATTGTTCTAATGATCCGTGCAGTGCCTGCTAGAGCGGACGGCTTCCTGGGCGGGCGTGTCTGTACTCGACCATGCAGTCCGCGTTTTTCACCAAGAAGTCCTCCACGATCTTCGCATGATTCTGACCGACGCCGGCCTGCGCAATTGGTACGTCGCTAAACGCGGAGCCGAGGCCGAGGTTGCTCTTCGCCTTGGTATCCTTCTACGGCGCGCAGACCCAGCGGCGTGATTCCTGTATCCCTCGCCGCCCAACGAGTTTGGCGAAGACGACGAGTGGACTGGTCTGGGAGCGGGCCCCGAGGGCAAGTCCACTGGAGCTAACGCGACCGATGCCGAGGTTCCGGAAAGTAGCGAGTTGGGAAGCGTAACTGCAGTGCCGGACGACGAAGGCGCCGCTCAATATTCTGGTTCACCCGATGACGGTAGTACAGTTAGTGAGGATGGGGTCTATTATGGCGACCCAATTGATGACGAGGATTTCGCCTTGTACGAGCGCCGCACTGACGAGGCTATGAGCGAGTTTACTCTTCACTGGAGCAGTCGCCAGGACGGCGTTGATTATTAAACTTGCACGTTCTGTGGAAGCATGTTGCATCAAGTACAACGCCGTAGTCGGGGTGCGTCTTCAAATGATCCATCGCCATGGGTTGTAGAAAGTTTTGAATACGCGCTCAGAATATGGAAGACGACCGAGGGTGGTACGCTCGCACGCTTTCGCATGTTTAAGCACTATTGTCCGCTGAATGGTCGCTTCACGTGTCATCATTGCGCTAAACTTCGCTGGTGCTGCCAAGTCGAAGTTGTACGAACAAGTGATGTAACTAAAAAACAGGTGTCGTAAGAATGATATGAAAAGGGCTTGCATAAAATCTGAAATCTTGGGGTAATTGATTTAATCTCGTCTCCTCGCTCGCTAAGCGTCGCCCGGACGCCTTGCGATGCCGGATCACGTTTTTAGGTGACAATGTCGAAGAGTTCAGACTCCTGCTCGGCATCGTAGTTCGCTAACTCGTCACCGGGCTCTTGCCAATCTGCCGAGTCCATCTCTCCGGTGTCGCCTATCGAATGTGCCGAGGGATCCTCTGGATCTTCTGCGGTGCTTTGTTCCATTTCTCGAAGCCGCTTGACTGAGATGTCGGAATACTTCTCAAAGTCTGGCAGTTCGATATACTTGCGCGCGAAGTACGGTATAACGCGGTATGCTGCGACAGGGTTGTGGTAAAGCGTTCTGTCCAGTTCGCATACGATGTATGCGCCGCCTTTGTTGCGCGAGACCACTACTAGTGGTCCTAAATAGCGAGGTCACATCTTCCTATTGAGTGCTTTCTCGATCGCGGTGTTTCGTATAAGGACTAGCACGCCGGCTTTAAAATCAAAGTCGCGTATTGTCGCCGCGTGGTCCTTTTCGAATTTGATCGCCGTGCGATTGCGGTGTCCATGAACGCAGTCGCGAAGCTGGCTCAAGTCGCCTGTGCATTTCTGTAACGCGATCGCTCGCCATGCCATGAGGTCTGTCGTCGATAGTAGCGACTCCGGTGGCGGTAGTAAATAGTTCGCCTCTACGATGTCGAATGGTAAGATCGGGTGGACGCCAGTCGCCGCGTAGAAGGGCGAGCAGCCCATGCGCTTCTTGATCGTGATGCGCTCTGACCAGAATACCGAGTAGGCGACCTGCGACCACTTGTTCTGATCGCCGTCCGCCGCTTTGAACATCGCTTGCCGAATGTCGAAGTGCGATCGCTCTACTATGCCGTTCGCTCACGAGTTATAGCCGCTAATCCTGATGTGCTTGATATGGTACTTGCGCTCCAGGTGCGAGAGCGCCGCTACGAAGGGTTTGCTGTTATCAGAGACGATCTCCGCTAGCGTGCCCCATTGGCAAAGTACATCTTGGAATATCCAGTCGCCTATGCTTTGCGCGGTTTCCTTGCGTAGCATGCGAAATTCTGGGTAGCCGGTGAGCGAACAGCGCCCTTGCACGATGTATGCGTAGCTGCCAGAGCGAGGCAGATGCATAGTGTCCATGTACATTTTTGTGAACAGCGGCGTGGGGGTGGCGACAATCGGTGGGATGAGGACTTGGCGAGTTTGTCGGCTTTGACAAATATGGCACGTCTTGATGTACCACGCGATGTCATGGCCCATGAAAGGCCACCAATAGCGTTCGACAATAATTGCTCGCGTAGCGTAGAAGCCTCGGTGTCCAACATCGTCGTGCCCCGCCTGTATGGCTTCAATGTGACGGTGCCGGTAGAGCACTCGCTTATGTGCGCCCTGAGAATCTCGCTTCCAAAGAATGTGCTCATCCAAGAAGAAATGCGACGCTTGGCAAATCAGTGCTGCGTAATCTTGATCAGAGAGGCCGTCAGGTCTCTCTAGAAATGTGAGCCAGTCATGAATCATCGCTAATTTCTCATCGGCCTGCGTCGCTGTCGCGCTCCTCAGGATAATGTCGTAGTTGGGTTCGTACCTCTGAGGGTCGGGGGTGACGTATGGATGGCTAAGCGTCTGCTCTAAGGCGAGGACGTGCACGAGCCGCTCTGACTTCGGCGCGCGAATAGGGTTATTGATCATATGCGCGAAGCCGTAGAGGTTGTCGATCCAGTCCTCGAATTCTTCGGCTTCGTCGTCGCTCTCGCCGTCGTCGCTATCGTCATCTGGCTGTGGCGGTCGCCGCGAGAGACCGTTGGGTCCGTGGCTCTTGCCCGGTACATGCTGAAGCTCGAAGTGGAATGTCAATATCGAGACAATCCATCGATTTACGCTAGCCGACGGCGCAATGTCGGGGTTGTTGAGCATGCCCTTGATGTATCTCGCATCGACCTCGACGATGAGGTTACAGACGCCGACGAGGAACATCTTGTATGCGCGAAGGGCGCGATATAACCCATACAGCTCTAGCTTAGGTTGCGAGAAACGCCGTTCGCAGTCATTTAGCGGTAGCGACCCAAAACGGGCGAAATAACGCTTCTTGGGCATATGTGCGTCGGCCTGACAAAGGTAGAAGCCGACTGCGATCTGTGAAGTGTCCACCGCTAGAATGACCGGCAAGTCTGAATTGTAATCGATGGGTCGCAGCGCTGGTGAGTTGAGTAAGGCCTCTTTGAGGTTGGCCTGCGCCGCTACTTGTGCTGGGCCGAACTCGAAGGGTACGTCTTTGCGTGTGAGGTTAACCAATGCATTCGCTCGCTTGGCGAAATTCGCTATAAAGATGCAACAAACGCCGATCGTGCCTAGGAATGCGCGAACCTCTGAGAGGTCTCGGCATGGTCCCCATTTGACGATCTTGTCGACGCGAGATGGATCGGAAGGCGACTGCGAGGCGTGCATCTATGGCCTACGACGGTGATTTCTTCCGCACATAAAACTGTTTTGGGACCGCTATACGTCCTGCCGCAGTACTTGGTCCGCTGCACGATGCGATTAAGCCCTTGGAAATGCTCCCAAATGAAGCGTCGGATACCGGGGTTCTCAGGGATACGCTCCTCGGTACTGTCGGGCAATATGTACCTATCCGCGGGGCCGCAAATCGGCACGTCGTCGATATATGGGACTGTGGTGTTAGGAATTTCGGGCTGAAGTATAAAGGTGACGTCATCGTGGAATATCGGCACTGAGTTCGTCCAGCCCATAGGTAAAGTTACGAGACGTAGCGTGCCGAAGGGCGACTGAAACATAGTCAGGTCGCGCGACTCAGGCGCGAGACCGCGCTCGTCGTAGCCGACATAGAGATCAAGCATGCCGCCGCACGCTCACCCTGCGAAGTGCTCGCCAATCTGGTCGGTAATGGGCGTGACGCCCGCGTGCTTGATGGTTACTTTGTTTAGCGGTTCTAGACTGTGCACGATGCGAAGCGATTTGCCGTCCTTCTTCGCTACGCAGAACCACTTAGAGCGATATGATGAGTTTGACCGCTCATAAACGCCTGCGTCGATCTTGCGCTTGATGATGCGGCAGACTTCGTCGTAGATGCCAGGCGGTATCAGTATGTTTCGCTGTGCCCATGGCTTGTGCGGAATGGTCGGTATTTCTATTGGCGGAAAGAAGTCTTCACAGAAGTGCCCTCGCTCTAGGTCGTTCCAAGCGAACGCCTTGTTTTGCAGGCACATAAACTGGTCCGCGAGCTTCTTCTCCTCTGGTAGCAGGAAGTCGCCTTCGTGCACTTTGTCGAACTGCTCTTTTCGCTCTTGCGTGTAGCGACCTGTCGGCTTAAAGTCATGCGGGTGCGTAGGTAGTTCTGGAATGTTTTCTAAGGGGTCGCCCTTAATGTCGCGGATGATGCGAAACCGGCTAGGTAGCTCGGTCTCGACCGGTCGCACTTTAAGCGCGACAGGTTTGTACTTCTTTCCCGCGAAGATGGCGAGTGGTGGTTTTACATTGGAAAAGGAAATATACAGCGCGCAATCCAAGCTGGAATCGCTGCTGGAAGTGGTAGGCATAGAGCGAGAACGAGGCGAGTCGGCGAGAAACAGAGAATCAAAACATGTGGAATTCGAGTCACAGAGAGATACATAGGCCGCCGCGATTTCGTCCCGCGTGGTATTGTCCGGTAGGACAGCGCAGGCTTCAAGCAAAGCGGAGTGATTTGCCGAGTCATAGTCTATAGAAAGTGCGAGCTCTCCTTGGTCTTCCACCAAATCATCGATACTCAAAAATCCTGCGCTTTCGCGTCGCGCTGCTTGCGCTTCTCCGAGAAGCGGTAGCTACCACGCTTTACGGTCGGTACTGTCACCTTTTTGCCGGTGTTAGGGTCAAGTATGGTGATGGTCTGGTTCTCGTTGCGATAATTGACCACGACGGATTCCGTCAGTACGTCAAAAGGTCACCCTAGCAGAATGTCGTAGGCCGGCTGGCGAAGTACGTGGACTTGCAGATAGACGGTAATGTCACCGATTTTGAATGGTACGTTCTTCGCTAAGCCGAGCGACTGGTCGACGCCGCCGTTCGCCGATACCATGTTCAGGCGAACGTTCGGATTGTACACGATGCTAAGCGCCATGCAGACTTCCTCAGACATGGCGACAATTTGGCAGCCAGGGTCCAAGATCGCCTTGACTTGCTCCTGGTCCGCTATGGTTGGGAGGATCGCCCTAAGCGCATTAGACTCGGTCGCTACTTTGACCGGCTCGCCGCTATCCTCGCCACTAAGTCACTGTCGCAGTAGCACTTCGTACGGATCTTTGATAATGGTCGCGTTGGCGGGTAGTTCGTGTATGGCCTTAGAGAATGATGCCGGCATGTGAGCCTCAGAGGAATGCGTGGGTGCCGCTTCTGGGATGTTCTCTAGTACCACTTGTGCATCTGTCCTAGCAATGCGTTTGCGAACCGTCGCGTCGGCAATCTTCGTGCGGAGCTCAGGCACGAGCGAAAGCAAATCCCGCTGCGATAGAGTGATCCCAGTGCTCAAGATCTGCTCAAATACCTTGTGCGCAACCTTGGCATCATAGATTTGCAACGTCGTGGTATATGCGCGCTCGCTCTTGCGCGGTGGCGGCGGATCGCCATCCGCTTCGCCGAGCGGATCGCGAGTCAGCGAAGGTTTGGCGAAGGGATGTTCTACAGTCGACCCGTCAGTGTCTGAGTCTGGTGGTTGCGGTACTACAGGGGGAAATTCGTTAGTAAACTTAGTAGGCTCGGCTGCACTGTCATCCTCCGAGTGGATTTCCACGATGCGCGGGGGCGCGGCCTCCTTCGCCTTGCCCTTGGACAAACCCTGCTTCCTGTACGCATACACGCCAGGCTGGCCCAACTCTGGCTCGAAACGGGTGACCTTGCTCTGTTTAGACGGCTCTGCCTCGGCTTGAATCAGTGTAGCGACAGTAGCCGCGCTGGCGACTTCGCATAACATCTGCGCGGCGCCTTGTTGGTTAGGATTCAGCCAATGGTACTCGTCAACGCGGTCGTGCAGCCAAGTGCCGGTGATGCTGCACGGAACCGTCGCCCCCGAGGACAGGACTACCCTATTCTCGTGGTTACGCTTGCACTTGCCCATACGCGTGTACTCGTTGACAATTTTGCAGTCGCGCATGAAATGCCCAATTCCACCACAGAAGTTGCACTTGCTGCCCTGGTCCTGCGGCGGTTGCGCTATGGTCGGCGCCCGTGCTTGTGGCTGATTGGCTTGCGCTGCACCGCTAAACTGCGCTTGTGCCGCGAAGACGTTTTTGAACATCTCTGTCATTTCTGCGACAGCGGACTTGATCGCCGACTGGACCTCGATCTGGAGCTCGGCTTTGATGTTAACTGGGGGCGGCTGAGGTGCGAGTGACGTCGCGCTTCTGATCGCACCCATAGAACCTGCGGGCGCGCTGCCGAGCAGGCAATATGCTGCCGCTTCATAGAGTTTCCCGAGCTCGTACGGATCCTGTGGATTGTGTTGCGGGTCCGTGATCTGTAGTCGCTGTCTGACTTGGTTCTCCAATTCTGGCTGGAGCACGCGCAGGAAACCCCGCGTTTCTTCGGCTTGCGACATTCAGCGTTTATCTATCAGGTACTTGGATATCGTCCTGAACTGGAGATGGAAATCGCCGAGCTCGGTCGCGTTGCAGACGCCGAGTCGCGCGCGCTCGCCTATGAGCGTATCTAAATGGTGGATAGTAAAGACATTATCGCTAGACCCAGGGTAGAATTTGTGGATCTCTGCCTTGAACTCGGCGTAGGTCTTCGTTACGTCGGTATAGGTATCGCTAGCCTTCCACGTTCTTTCAAGCGCGGCGGTAGCGAGATATCTGAGCGCGCCCGCTTTCTTATCTTCGTCTGTGGTTATTGTGTGCCTCGTGAAGAGGGCTTCTAGTTCTGAGAAATAGCGACCGAGCTCTTCGGCGCCGCCATCAAACGATGGCGCCGAGCGCTCGCCTTGGCTGGGTAAGTCAGCGAAAGGCATTCTAGGTTGCTGTGGATTGACTGGTGGATTAACTGGTGGTGGGACTGGTTGTACTGGAGGTGGTGGAGGAGGCGGTGGAGGAGGCGGTGCTGGTCCCCACTGGTTCGCGGTGGTACTCTGATTCGCTGGTGCTGAAGCCGACTGCGGTGGTGTACTTGCTTGTACTTGCGCCGCTGTTGGCTGATTTGTTGGTTGTTGGTTTTGTATAGATGCGGCTGCCGATGCTGATCACTGTTGCTGAAGGCGAGTGCTCGCCCTGGTAGACCTGGGCGCGACGGTTTGTGCTGTGTCACCTGACAGGATGACAAAAACTTCTTCTTCGCTTTCTAAGTCGGCTAGTAGCGAGCTTTGGCTCGCATTCGCACTGGGTGGAGGGTCGCTAAGTTCGCTTGACAGGGAACTAAGCGGTGAAAGGTTGTCGCGTTCCGGAAAGCTTCCAGGGAAATGGTGATCCAGATCGTAACCTGCCCTCGTGATTTCGTCTAGTAGCGAACGCCTACGGTGGCAAGGGCGACTAGGAATGGTCCCAACGGAGACCCCAAACTTGGACTAAACTTCTATATTCCAACCTCCCCATGTTGGCCACCAGAAATGATACCCTAAACCCCCTACAAGCGGTGTAAGAAGGCCGAGAGTGCTCGAGTTCGGGAAGGATGAGGGATATAGACGCAAGCTGACACGCTAGTTTGTCGGCGAAGATGCAAGACTAATAGAAACCGCGAACCAAGGCGAGTCCGACGCGAGCCGCAATGGCGAATACCTATACTAATAGCGAGAGTGAGTACAACCGACAATGGCCTACGCACGCCGCACGCGAGACACGAGTACGATGACGATGACTTCGCATGCAAGGGCGAAGCTTAGTTACGATAGCGAGAACGATGAGGACGATGAGTGACTGATATCACAATGCGAACACAGAGTTGAAAGGTGAACTCTGGTCTTTAAGATGAGATATTGCCTAATAAGGAAGGTACAAATGTGAAGTAAAGCTGCTAAAGGTCGCTGCTCCACTGCCGAACTACGAGCGACAGCAGTCCTTATATATGCGGAGCCGAGGGCGAGTAGAAACCTCTCGAAGGCTCGCGTTCGCCCCGCCTCAGCCAATCCGCATCCTACCCTAGCGAGGCCGCGCGTCGCCTGTAGTCGTACTCGAGTCACTATTCTTTAGTTGAACCTTGCCGTCGCGCCTCGAAGCTTCGGTAGCGGTCGACTTTACTCTGGAAGGTTCGACGCGCTTCGCGCTCGCGCCAGTCAAATGCGACCGCTATCCTAGCCGCCGGGCCGCGTGCGCCCGTGCGCGTGGTCGCCACATGGCTTATCGCTAGCCGAGAACACCAACTCAGGGAATGCGCAGGTACTGTCGCTATAGTGCCTCGCCTTCACAAGCAGTCTGGTCGCTCTCGGTCTCGCCTCGATGCCATGTGACTCGGCTCGCGCTTCGCTGTAGTCTTCTACTCGTAATGCCTAGACCTTGCTACTCGCTGATGCCGGTGCGATACGAGCTCCAAGGGCCGAGGGCGCGCGGATGACGTCGCTATCCTGTAAGCATTAGAAATGCGAAAAACGCTGTATACACCGCCAGCGCGGGGCGGGGCGTATCATCGTCTAGACGGATCTCGTTGTCTTCCACAATCCGACGGAGACGGGTTATGTCGCACGTGGTTATGTAGTAGTCGCGATTGGTCCACTTGTAGGATTCGTGCACACGTTTCATCTGTGGGATGGCCGCTCCGTTGGCTTGGCAAACAAACAATAGACTGTTCACTTACTATTGCCTGCCAGCCCATTCCCGTGTGTACCATATCCATGACAAGGTTCCTAACTTTGTGGGACAATCTAAGAAATCACAGATTATCATCGCCAAGCGGGTGATCGTGCTCCCCTTCATACTTGCTGAGAATAGCTTCAGTGTTTGGATATTGTTTGATGATCAGCTTACACTTGCATCCAGTCTTCTTGGAAGGGATCTTCCAATCCCAATTGTGTATATTGTCCCGATTTGTCTTCCCGCCAGAGAATTCACGCAAGCACCTGAATTCGTGGCGCACCCGCCAGTTTGGTGAGTCTGACTGCTCAGTGCGACTCACGATTAGCTTGATCGCCTTCCCTTGTTCCTCGGCAGCAAGCCATTCCAGGAACTTGTTTTCATTCGGCCACTCCAGCATATCCCCTTTCTGGCGGTCGTATGTAATGCTCCCGTAGCGTGGCTTCGCAGGGCGTTTGCTGCACCGCATGTTTGCTTCTGGCACGAGGCAAGTGGCACCCCTTTCGGGACCGGTGGGAATATGGAAGGTGAGCATGGTAGGTGGTTCCAGAAGAAGCGCTGTTTGTTGTCCACCCTTCCCCCTCCCTCTCATGAATGCCAAATGATACACAGAGTATTATTTACCCTTATTTACGCGTTGTTTATGCGTTGTTTATAGTAATATTATTCTTATTTTAGTGTATATTTTACATGCATAAAAAAAGTAAACATGTGACCCAAGAAACCGAGAAAAAGCGGAGTTTAAATTAGAGTTCTGGAGAAGCGGACTGGACTGTGAGATCCGTGCGATAAGTCAAAAACTGCCAGTGGACTGTGATTACGACCACCCCTTGCGTTTACTTGCTCTGGATGATCGATGATGATCCGTGCTGCAAGGTCACGAAATCCGCACAACGAAGCATAATACAGTGGCAATCCAAGATCTGTGTCGTCTTTTCTGAAAGGAAACCAGACATCGTCAACTAGTGTTGCCACGGTGTGGCTGGAGCCGGCTGGAGCCACCAGCCGCGCCAGGTTCAGCTGAGCTACAGCCGAGCTGTGGGAGTCTGGCTGGACCTGGCTCAGAGCTTGTTGGGCCCGGCTGGCGCTGGCTCAGCTATAGCTCAGTTGTGGCGTGACCAATACAGGACCTTCCTTATTTGATTACACCCTTCCTGGTAGCTCACTCATGGTGGAGGTTTTTGTCTGCACTCCTAAGAGCGCTGCACCAAAGCGCACCCTTAATAACTTTAAGAAAAAATGCAAATAATATACTGTATTATTTATGCAAAATTTATAAGCATGCAGAGGCATGCACGATTCCTTGCATCACCAGTAAATGTCGAGTTGCTGTAGCTGACATTTTGTATTCCTAAATGTGCTGTGCCCGTGTGCGGGCTTAGTAAATCAAGTAAAGCATATTTATAAACTAAATAAACACTAAGATAAAGTTTTATGACATGCAGATGTGTGCACAATCTCTTGCATTGCTAATCACTGTGGAGTCAGAGCACTCACTAGCATGTTTTACCCTTGGTTTTACCATCCCTGAGAAAGTTCCTGAGTGTGCTGCACCCATGTGCATCAATATAAGTTTTGAGTGCTTCTAATTCTGCCTCTGTTTGTCGGTAGATTTTACAATCCAGTTTGGTGGGTGCACCTGGTTTTAGTTTGATTGTATGGTCATCTGGTCTAGAAGGTGGGAATTGTTGAGCAGCTTCCTTGCTGAATACTCACCAATGATGATGGCATTGTGGGGGAATCAGCTTCTGAACTTCTAGTTCATCTGTGGGGGCCTTGAATGTGATGTTGTTGATATTGAGGATTTGTGTCTTAGTCCAATAGCCTGCTGTTTTGATTGCCACGTCTCCTCCAGTTAGCTGGTTGGTAGTCCAGCCAATGGCCAGGTTGAAGTCTTTGAACCAGGGGTGTCCTAAATTGGCTATGTAGAAACCCAGTTTGACGGTTCTGTCTCCTTGTTTCAGCCACAGGTTGCAGTATCTGGTGATGCTCCCTTCTTGGTTAATAGTTCCATTGATGTTATTGACTGTAAAGGGTGGGGTAGTTGCTGTGTTCCTAGCCCCAGAGATTTGACCACTTGTTTGTTGATAAAGTTATGAGTTGCTCCACTATCCAGGAGAGCTTGGGTGTTGGTCTTTTTGTGCCACATGTGAACAGGAATTGTTATCGTCATTGAATCTTTCTTGTTACTGTACATGATAGCTACAGATGCCAGGAATGCGACCTTCAGTACATGGCAGAGCAAAAATCCTTGCCCATACTGCAGGTGTCAAGATAGATGCCTTGTTCTTCTTCAGACATTTTCTCTTTGAGCACACATATCTGCTGGGCATATGAAAGTTTTGGGGGAACAGGAGGGGGTGCACTTGGGGTTGACACAGGGGTAGTGGTGACAGGTGTGGTAGTGGTGACAGGTGTGGTAGTGGTGATGGGTGTGGTAGTGGCCACAGTGGAAGTGGTGGATTCACAAATGTTTGAGTGATTTGGTACATTTGTTGAGTTTGTGTTCTTGGGTGTTACAATACGAACTTTCACTTTAATTTCCACCTGATAACTCACCAGTCACATGACTGATAGATCACACTTCACTTTCTATTGTCCTCTGTGACCCATTGTTCTCATGACCTATTGTTCCCGTGACACCATTGTTCTCGTGACCATTGTTCTCGTGATGTCCATTGTTGTCGTGACGTCTATTGTTGTCGTGACCCCATTGTTCTCTATTACTATATAGTCTGGTACTAAGTAGCCTGTGGCCTTAGACTTGACTTCTTGTGTCCTACGGTACTAGAGACAACAAGCAGAACCATCCCCACTCTTTCACTTGCGTGATAAGAACTTCCTCTCATAACTCTTCTCAAAGTCCTTGCTTGACTTAGCAGAGAGTTACTCGTCATCAGAAGCTTACTAAGTTCTCTTCGAACTTAGTACTCTCACTCAGAACCACAGTCCAGACCCTTAGTGTTCCTGTCATCATAAACATAACCCACGTCGGGTGAACGTCCCTACCATGACGTAACATTAAGTCAAGTCTCTAGAAGACAGCCACACTGGGGAAACAGAACAGAAGACTCACCCAGTCTAGAAGCGTAGCAGGATTTATTCCCTTCGCAATCAAAAGACAATTCGAAGACAACCTACCAGCACACATCAGAGGAGCAGCCCATTGGAACGAAGCCAACAACACAGAAGGATATCAAGTTTACGATCTCCTTAGCCAGACCTACCTCGAAGTTGAATACAATGAGGATACCAGACAGTGGTATTTCATACAGCAAGACTCTAGATCTCGCCGTTGGATAGCCACACAACCAGTACCTTCCCAGTTTAACCTCGGAAGACAGTCAATCGCTCCCTCTACAGTCGCCGCAGCAGCAGTCGATGACACAGAAACCGGACATAATCAAAGTTCCACCACTACAGAGCATAATCAAAGTCTCTCAATGGCAACCCAGACAATGCCAGTAATTTCTATGGCAGCAGCAGCCCTTACCCTTGCAAATACCAAGCCAGGGAAAGTGCACTCATTCTTCAGACCTAGCAGTGGACCGCCAGGAGGATCTGGAGGACACAGACCAGGAGGACCACCGGGTGGGCCACCTGGAGGACCCCCTGGAGGACCACCAGGCGGACCAGGATCCATTTTTGGGCATGTAGGCCCCGGAGGTGGAGGGGGTGGCAGAAGTAAGCTAGGCAGAAACCACCCAGCCATCTTTGATGGCGATAGATCAAAGGCCAATAACTTCATGACGGAGTTCAACCTTTACCGCTGATACCCTAAGCCGGTGCTAAGCACTGAAATACCAGCTTAAGTATCGCAAGTTCGTGGGGCGTGAAGCCAGTTGATCGGGTCCGTACAGGCCTCCGCGGGACGCTATACTTCGTAGGCGCGACCGCCGGTGCAGGCGCCGCGTCAGGTTCGCTTCTCTAAGGCCGCGCACGCGTGTGGCACTGTCGGGAACGCGAGGGGTGAGCTACACGGAGCTCTGAGGAAGCAGGGACACTCGGGTCCACATGGGCTTCTGCGGAATACAAGACTTTACAAGGGCGGCTGCTGGGGTTGGGGACGCGTCGGGTTCGCTTCGCTAAGGCCGCGCGTGCGTGCGGCACTGTTGGGAACATGAGGGGTGAGCTACACGGAGCTCTGAGAGATCGGAACCGCGAGGGGGAAAAGGGTACTAAATTCTCTAAGGTCTAAGGTGTAGTTACATGCATTATATACTAAAAGCATAGCTAAGGAGTCCAGGAACAAGGGTGAGGGCAGGAAGGTATGGTAGGGATGGTACAATATGGACAGGGGGAGCCAGGGGGACACCGGGCGAGGTGCGGGAAAGCGGTCCGATGCGCGGGAACGCGGTCCGATGTGCAAGTGAAAGGCGCAGGAAAGCGCTGATGTCAAGAAAGTGCGGCAGCACATGTACTGATGGTGCGGTGGTGCGCAGGGTGAGCGCAGAATACAGTGCGAGGTGTGTGCGGAGAGCATGGGAAAGCACGAGAGCGCGGCAAGGTCGGCAAGGCTCTGCAGAGCGTAGAGAGTGTGGAGTGGGTCCGCTAAGCGGAAAGTGTGCAAAAGCTGTAATATAAGCTGTTTCACTGGCTAGCGCGGGAGCGGTCATATTACCGCATCACCAATCATGATACTGATCATATGTCCAACCCAATGAAATGCACAGCACTCTTCTTAGGTTTCATTCAGGGACCAATTGTCCAAGCTTGGATTCAGTGCCAAACCCAGTGGATTGTGGATCAGTTAACTACGGGAAGGGCCGACTGTAACGATTCGCTAACCGTTGGTCCGACTTGGACGAACTTGAGTGACTTGCAACACGTGACTGGGCTTCTCGGACACTAGGCTGGCTAACACTAGGTCCCCTTGGAGTGAAAGGGCGTGGCAGCACCTCCAATAAATAGACGACGAGATGGTAGAGATGAGAGAGAAAGAAGATGACAAATAAGATGAGAAGAGGCAGACTGGAAAGGAAGTTTGAAACAAGATAGCGAATTGAAGAAGACCAGGATAGGGATCCCTGGTCTTTACTAGTCGACTTATATACACGTAAGACTTGCTTTGAAGCGGAGTCTGAACTAAGTAATGAGTCACAAACCCTAGTACCGCTATCCTAGGAATGAGTCATGTCCGTACACATGTGATACTAAAGAACAATAGAACGCCTGACAGCGTGTGAGTCTGTGCTACAACGATATTCCGGCCCCTGTCCATGACTAATGTAAGCTTATGATCGTAGTCATAACCGATGAGTAAGTCCACTTCTGAGGCAGTCCGTGACACCAACACAGACGAAGGATATTGGACTCACATCTCTACTGAGTTCCAATCCGCCTTCCAGGATACTGGTGCCAAGGAACATGCTCAGGACAAACTACACAACCTTCCCTTCATCCCAGGAGAGGTGGATATGTTCATCGCTCAATTCGAAACTCTGGCACATGAGGCCAACTTCCCCATCGATGCCGATAACACCATCACCATGTTCGCCACTAAACTCCTGTACAAGATGATGCAACACATCTTGCTGGTTGTCAAAACCCATTGGCTTCCAGGCTTGGGCATTAGCAGTCCGAAACTACCACAAGGACAACACTCTAGTCCAGAATGTGACAGCAATTGGAGCGGATGGTACAGGAAGAAAGAACAAGCCGTTCAACAAAACGGGGTTCTCGCCTCAGCAATGGGCCAAGATTTTGAACGTCAAAATGCCATTGGATCCCAATGCAATGGACACCAGGGCAGACAGATCCCGTTCTTATAATAGGAACAAAGGAACCCACGGATGCGCCTCCACCACAGAAGACACCCAGAAGCAATGCGCAGAAAGCCATTGTTTCACCTGCAACAAACAAGGGCACTGTCCTGATAAAACACAGAAAAAGAAGTCTCAGGTTAAAGCAAAGAAAGCCGAGACTTCGGATCAGGACAGTGATAGTGAAACCGAAGACCCAAAGCCCATGGACCTTGACACCTATGTACGGCTTGGAAAGTCGCTCCCAGAAGACACCAAGATTGCTATCATAAGGAAGGCCATAGAGGCAGAGCAGGGGGTGGAAGGCGACGACGCGGATTTTTAAGAAGTGCAACCCTGACGGCCTGGGCGTGCACATTAGGACTCAAGAGTGTCTTTGCTTGTAAATACAAAAGTCTATGAATCCCAACTCTTTTACAATCATCGCACTCAAAGGCTGAAAGACAAGTTCTTGTCGATTCTGGAGCAACCGACAATTTCATAAACCCGAAACTCCTCAGAAGAATGAAGATCAGACAAGTTCCGCTTCAAAGAATGTGGACCATCTGGAATATTGATGGAACGCACAATAAAGCAGGATCAATAATGCACTATGTGGACCTGCAAGTCTGAGTCGGAGCCAAAGTCCAGGACATGAGATTCCTGGTAACTGATATCGGAGAAGACAAAATCATCCTTGGGTACCCCTGGCTAGTTGCCTTCCAACCAGTTATTGATTGGAAAGAAGCGGTACTCAACGAAAGCATGCAACCTCTGGTCATCAAAACCCTAGGATTGCCAATAGAAGACAAAGTTGCACGAGTATGCAAGGCGTGGATTCGCCGAGCAAAGACGTTGGCAACTCCCGGAGAAGAAATCTATGTTTCATATATGGATCAATCAAAAATCCGGAAAACATCAATGGCAGCACAAATGGCAGCCAATGCACAGGGAAAGGAAAAACCCTGGGATCAGATAGTTCCCCCGCAGTACCACAAATGGAAGAAGGTCTTCTCGGAAGAAGAAGCAAGACAATTCCCAGAACATAAACCTTAGGATATTGAAATCGATTTTACAGAAGATGCACCCAAAATCTTGGATTGCAAAATATACCCCCTTACACTTACAGAACAGGGAAAACTTGATGAATACATCAAAGAAAACCTGGAAAAGGGGTATATCTGACCATCAAAATCGCAATACTCTTCTCCCTTCTTCTTTGTGGGAAAGAAAGATGGAAAACTACGCCCAGTGGTTGACTACAGGAAGCTTAACTCGTTCATGGTACCCAATTGATACCCCTTGCCACATATCCAAGAGCTTGTGGACAAAGTCCATAATGCGCAGATCTTTTCCAAAGTGGACATACGCGCTGGATACAACAACATACGAGTAAAGGAAGGCGACAAACACAAGACAGCTTTCAAAATGAATATGGGACTTTACAAAAACACAGTTATGCCCTTTGGATCAAAGAATGCACCAGCAGTATTCCAGCGGTTTATGAACACCGAGTTCACAGATCTTACCGCTACGGGAAAAGTAATCATTTATATGGACGACATTCTTATTGCAACCAAAGATGACATTATGGAACATCGCAAACTGGTACACCAAGTCCTGGAAAGGCTGTTGAAGCTAGACCTTTACCTCAAACCCAGCAAATGTATCTTTGAAACCAGAAAAGTCGAATTTCTGGGAGTATTACTGGAAAATGGCACAGTCACTATGGACCTGGTTAAAGTCGCTGGAGTAGAAGAATGGAAGACACCCAAGAATGTTAAAGATATACATAAATTCCTTGGGTTCTGAAACTTCTACCGATGATTTATCTGGGGATTTTCGCAAATTGCAAAAGCGCTTAACGAACACCTCAAGAAGGGTGCCCAATGGACATGGGGCGAACCCAAAGAAAAGGCCTTCCAGGAGCTCAAACGACGCATATGCGAAGAACCTGTCCTGTTACAACCTGATCAGATGAAACCATTCGAAGTTGAAGTAGACACATCAAATTACACCATTGGTGCTGTCTTGATGCAAAGAGATAACAAAAATATCCTCCATCCAGTTGCATTCTTCTCAAAAACAATGAATGAAGCTCAAAGAAACTATGACGTCTATAATCGGGAGCTTCTTGGGTTAAGAGAAACACTTAGAACGTGGAGGCCATATCTGCATCAAGCCAAGCACAAAGTCAACGTTCATACGGACCACGCCAATCTACTATTCTGGAAGAATCCAGGGGAACATAATAGAAGAGTGGCACTGATACCCTAAACCCCCTACAAGCGGTGTAAGAAGGCCGAGAGTGCTCGAGTTCGGGAAGGATGAGGGATATAGACGCCAGCCGACACGCTAGTTTGTCAGCGAAGACGCAAGACTAGTAAGAAAACGCGAGCCAAGGCGAGTCCGACGCGAGCCGCGATGGCGAATACCTATACTAATAGCGAGAGTGAGTACGACCGACGATGGCCTACGCACGCCGCACGCGAGACGCGAATACGATGACGATGACTTCGCGCGCAAGGGCGAAGCTTAGTTACGATAGCGAGAACGATGAGGGCGAAGAGCGACTGATATCACAATGCAAAAGCAGAGATGAAAGGTGAACTCTGGTCTTAAGATGAGAAATTGCCTAATAAGGAAGGTACAAATGTGAAGTAAAGCTGCTAAAGGTCGCTGCTGAACTGCCGAACTACGAGCGACAGTGGTCCTTATATATGCGGAGCCGAGGGCGAGTAGAAACCTCTCGAAGGCTCGCGTTCGCCCCGCCTCAGCCAATCCGCATCCTACCCTAGCGAGGCCGCGCGTCGCCTGGCGTCGTACTCGAGTCACTATCCTTTAGTCGAACCTCGCCGTCGCGCCTCGAAGCTTTGGTAGCGGTCGACTTTACTCTGGAAGGTTCGACCCGCTTCGCGCTCGCGCCAGTCGAATGCGACCGCTATCCTAGCCGCCGGGCCGCGTGCGCCCGTGCGCGTGGTCGCCACATGGCTTATCGCTAGCCGAGAACACCAACTCAGGGAATGCGCAGGTACTGTCGCTATAGTGCCTCGCCTTCACAAGCAGTCTGGTCGCTCTCGGTCTCGCCTCGATGCCACGTGACTCGACTCGCGCTTCGCTGTAGTCTTCTACTCGTAACGCCTAGACCTTGCTACTCGCTGATGCCGGCGCGATACGAGCTCCAAGGGCCGAGAGCGCGCGGATGACGTCGCTATCCTGTAAGCGTTAGAAATGCGAAAAACGCTGTATACACCGCCAGCGCGGCGCGGGGCGTATCAGCGCGATGGCACGCCGAATTAATGGAATACAACTTCAAATTGGTCCATATATCTGGAAAGAAGAACGGACGGGCCGATGCCCTATCTAGACGCCCAGACCACAATACAGGAGACGACGATAATAAGCAACTAGTGGTGTTACCACCAAAGTTCTTTAGTCGTGCATATGCCCGAATGACGAAAACGGGGGCATACCAGTCAATTCAAGACAAAGTCGAGCAGGATCAGCAGGAAAATCAAGCCAGTATCCTGCAGATCAAGAAATGGACCAACACCCACCAATTGATAAAGTTAAATTCAATTTGGTGGAAAGGCAAATCTGGACGGCTTGTTGTTGCCGGAGACAACAATCTGAAGAGGGGGGTAATTAACTTTTACCATGACTCCCCACCAGCCGGACACCCAGGAATTTCAAACACATTCGAACTGGCAAAACGAGACTTCTGGTGGCCAAACATGAAACAAGATGTGGAGCAATATGTCAAGGGTTGCGCAACGTGTCAAGCAAACAAAGTGAACACAAGACTGCTCAAACCTAGTTTAATCCCCATCACACCAGAACACACCTTGCCATTCCAGACGATCGCAATGGACTTCATCACAAAATTGCCAATTTCAGAAGGATACAACACAATCCTCACTATCACCGACCACAATTGTAGCAAAGCAGCCATCTTCATCCCCAGCAAGGAAACAATCATGGCGGAAGGAATCACAGACCTATACCTGAAATATGTATACCCACGGTTTGGAATCCCCAAGAAAGTGATCTCAGACAGAGACACTAGATTCACATCAAAGTTTGCAAAAGGACTATGTCAAGCACTGGAGATCTATCAGAACATCTCCACCACTTACCATCCACGTACCGATGGACAGTCCGAAAGAACAAACCAGTAGCTCAAAGGATACCTTCGATGTTACTGCAAGGGACTGGCGCAAGTGGTTGCTAATAGCAGAAGCCACGCACAACCAATGGCCTAATGCTACCACCAAGAAAACACCTTATGATCTGATCATGGGATATACGCCACAAGTTAACTGGTCGTCTATTCCCAGTCAGGTGCCAGCAGTAACAGCATGAATAGAAGAACTAGACAAAATAAGGGACGACACCCTAAAAGCAATAGCAAAGGCACAAGCAGACATGAGAAGAACCCGGTCAGGAAATAAGAGGTTCAAACCTTACAACAAAGGCGATCAAGTATGGATCGAGGGGACAAATCTCAGAACCCTGGACCCTACAAGCAAACTAGGGCAAAGACGATACAGGCCATTCAAAGTACTGAAACGATTATCAGATGTGGTGTATCGCGTGGAGCTGCCAAAACAGTGGAAGATCCATAACGTGTTTCATGCAGATCTAATAACACCATACAAGGAAACAGAACTCCACGGTCCTAACTTTACCCGACCACCCCCGGACCTAGTTGATGGCGAAGAAGAATACGAAGTAGAGAAGATACTGGACATGAAACAGAAAGGACGGGGGCACAAGACGCACTACCTAATCAAGTGGAAAGGGTATCCCACCAGTGACAATTCCTGGGAACCTGTGGAGAACGTCCAAGCCAAGGACTTGATCAAGGAGTACAAAGAAGAGCAAAGAAAGTGATAAAAGAAGGGACAAGACCACATCAATAACCCATCTCCCTTCTTCCCAGTTCCATATCACCAGTACTCCTTCCCACCATTCGTCCACTACCACCATGTCTACTGCTTCTATCTCTGATTTGGCTTACCCATCCTCCAAGGCCATATCCACCCCCTCCATTGTATCTGCACCAGAAAATACGCCTACCACCAGTCCCCCCAAACCACTCTCACCACAACTGGGACGACACACACTCCCCATGAATGAGGATGACGATGATGAAGTAGCCAGCATCGCTCGTTCCCTCCTCACCTCTGCTATCGACTACTCCCATGTTGTGGAGCAAGATTTCTCCTATGACATGCCAGACGGGTTTGAACCAAACGACCCAGAAGGAGCATACTTCTACCCAGTTTATGTGAAGAATCCCAAGTATGGCAAGTGGGACAGGGAGCCAAAACTCATGTTGGCCCCCTTCGTTCAGTACTCCCTCGACCTCACCTATGTAACAGGGTCAGCAGGGAAGAACAAAGAACGCTGCACAGTGCCAGTCTTCATCAGAAGAAAAGCACGTTTCCTCCAGAAGATGACAACGGGCAAGTGGAATGACCTCAAGAGAGGTAGCGACCAGGAGTTTGCAGTTAATGAGGCAGTTACTATGGCCACTGATCCTAGGCTCAAAGGCGAGCTGAACCGCTTCAGAGGCAAGGACGACTTATGCAACACACTGAGGGAGATGCTTAGCGATGCCCAGAGGCGAGTAGGCGAGCTACAAGAGAGGTTGGTCAAGGAGCGCGAAGAATTAGTGCAGTCTATGCGCCGCCTAGAAGAAGCCGACGCCTACGAAGAACTGGACCGCTACTACAGACTAGTGTTCCCCACACCCATTCCCCCACGTCATTCACCCGTCATCACTGCCATGGAACCCAGGGCCAAGGGCCCAGCCGAATTCCCTGTCCTGATGGATGAGCCAAAAAGAAAGACACAAAGCAGGCGCAACACCAGGTGCTTCAAGTGCAACAAGTACGGGCACAAGAAGAGTGAGTGCACGGCTTACAAACCGCACAAGGCAGCTTACCCCACCAGGACGACCCCAGAAGTCGAGCGGGTCCCGCTCAACACAGGAGAGTTTACTCTCCTGGACGCATCGCACTTATGGATCAGAAGGATTGGGTCCCAAAGCACTGCACCAAATGCGGAAAGGTGAATGCTAACCACACCGAGTACGAGTGCCACTGCTATGAGGAGTGCCCCCATTGCAGGAACTCCGGATCCTTTGGATTCGTGAGGCGTCACCGCTGCAACCCCTTCGAGGGAGGACGGGATGACATGCTCGAAGACGGAGGAGTTGAAAGCGAACTCTTCTGGAACACTTACGATTAGGTAAAGTCGAGACGACTTTACATCTGAAAGGGGGGCTATGTTACAATATGAACTTTCACTTTAATTTCCACCTGATAACTCACCAGTCACATGACTGATAGATCACACTTCACTTTCTTATTGTCCTTTGTGACCCATTGTTCCCGTGACCCATTGTTCCCGTGACTCTATTGTTCTCGTGACCATTGTTCTCGTGACGTCCATTGTTGTCGTGATGTCTATTGTTGTTGTGACCTCATTGTTCTCTATTACTATATAGTCTGGTACTAAGTAGCCTGTGGCCTTAGACTTGACTTCTTGTATCTTACAGTACTAGAGACAACAAGCAGAACCATACCCACTCTCTCACTTGCATGATCAGAACTTCCTCTCATAACTCTTCTCAAAGTCCTTGCTTGACTTAGCAGAGAGTTACTCGTCATCAGAAGCTTACTAAGTTCTCTTCGAACTTAGTACTCTCACACAGAACCACAGTCTAGACCCTTAGTATTCCTGTCATCGTAAACGTAACCCACGTCGGGTGAATGTCCCTACCGTGACGTAACATTGGGGCAATTGTGAGCCATGTGGCCTTGGGTCCTGCATTGGAAGCAGCATCCCTTAGCCCAGAACTTAGCACATTCCTCATCCATGAGTTTACAGAAGGGAATTGATATATTGGTGGAATCAACGTCCATAGGGATGTGCTGGTTATTCAAAGATTCCCATTTGGTATGAATGTTGGTTATGTGAGGGTTGGTTTTGGCATGGGCTGATAAGTCCTGTGCTCTGAAGCTCTTTGATATGGCCAACCTCTTTTCTTGTGGCCTCCTTCCACTTGTCCATTGTGGTGGGTAGGTTTTCTCTATTCACAACCCATCAATGGACATTTTCACAAAGACCTACTTGGTATCTCATGATGGCTCCCTTAGCATTGGGCTCCCATTTGGCTGCATTGGCTAGTTGTTTGAAGGTGGCATTGTAAGTATCAATTTCTAGCTCTTTCATTTGTAGTTTCATGTGCTGATTGTATGTGCTCTGTGTGTTTTTGCAGTGTCCTTCCAGGCTGATTGGAACACTGTCTCAAACTCTGTCCAAAGGACCTTGTCCAATTTGGCAACGTGGGGGATTTGGGTTGTGTCAATACAATGTTCAAGGAGGCTGGCTTGGTTATTCACCCAGTCCTCCATGAGAGGTCCCTTGATGTATGAAAGGGCAGTGAGTACCCTGTAGAAGGGTGTGCTAATATACTCATTGCTTTGGTTCAACAATCAGTAGTGCCAGAACTTGTTCCAGAAAGCATCTGATCATGAGTGATTGCCATTGAAAATAGCTGGGGCAGTGCCTTTTAGGCTGTTTGAAGGTATGGACAGGCTAGCGGTTGTAGTGTTAACTGACATTGTGATGTCTGGTGGGTTGGTAGGTGGATCAGTGATATTGGTCCAAACAATGCGGTAATGGAGGCAATTGAGGTGGTTGGGTTCTTGATGGCTGGTGAGTTGGGATTGTGGATACTTTTTACACTGACAGCTGAATGTGCTGATGCAGTGCTTGAGCCAGATGAGGAGTCACTTGTGGGGGTGAACTGGAATCCTGTGCGTGAGACTGTATGAGAAATTGGTTGGTATTCTGGGTGCTGTGGATCTGTGATGTTCCAGTATCCAAGTCTGAAAATGTTTTCTTGGGGAATGATGAGTCCAATTCTAGTGCTGAAACTTTGTAGGATTTGCGAGAGGCTGTTAGTGATTGGCAGGGGTAACCCTGGGGTATTATTTTTCAACCCATACCCCTACCTGTCCCAAGGGTACAGGTATACACAGGTAAGGGTAAGGGGTTTCACAGGTTCTGCGGGTATGAAAACCTGCACGGGTTTGGCAAAGGGTTACCAGATTGTATGTACCAGTCCAGGTTTCAGACGCGATGCTATACTGACATTCTACTTGACTTTAATTGCATCCCAACCATCACACAGGTCCTCCTCCTCTCCCTCGATCTCTGGGAGTGCTGTTGCTGCTCTGACATCGCTATCCTTCACATAGCCCAATAAACTCCATGCCCCAACACACATCAGAGCCTGAGTTGACTGAACCAGAAGACGAGAACAAATGTGTGACAGTAAGATTCAGCCCTTGCTGAAGACACATTCGACATCTACAGATGTTGCTATCATAGCATTGTGTATGAGTTAGCAACTCGGCAGTGGTTCCATAGTCCAATGATAAGCAATGTACCTGGTATTGAAATGTAGTCCTTTGCCATTCTTGAAAGCCTGGGGTATCCTTTCCATTGCTCATGCCACCATACAAGAACATCTGGTACAAACTCTGGGTCAGTACCCAGGTAACGTTCAAGTTCACCCCATAGGTCTGAGGACTTAGGAGTGGCAAGCACTGGAAGATTGTCGAACATGTTCTTTGAGGTGGTTTGTGTTGTGGTCTAGAACCGAATCAATTTCCGAGCTGCAGTGTAAGAAGCAATGTATGGTGTGCACCTCATCGGCTGCAACACCAGTTTCACTGGACAGCCCATCTGCACAATAGTTAGCCTGAAAACAATTGCACAGAAGTGTCTCTGCTGTTGCAATCCATTTGTCCTTCCAACCTGTGTCTTGAAAATATTGGAGTTTGTGGCGGGGGTGGAGAACTGTAAGGCAATTGCATCGTGTCAGTACTTAATATTAAGTTAATACAAGCAAACATAGTTACTCATAGCGATCCTGTAAACTTCAGAATGGTCAGTCTTGCTGTAGTATCAGGTCTTCTTGCCCATTGCAAGTGCTGCTTGAATTGAGACAGAGTACTGGGAGTTGACTGCACTGGTTGCCAAGACCTTGTCAATGCGATCCATGGCCGGGATGACTGTGGCAATGTTTGGTGTGCTGTTGTGTGAGAAAAAAAGGGTGGCATCCTTGAAAGCCTACAGACAACACATGGGTAAGTAATGTCAATGAGCAAGGTAAATGGAACAATAACCAACCTTTAACACATCGCAAAGCTGCTGGGCAATGGCCCATCCAGTTTTGTCCATCTCATATTGCCAGAGTTTCATGTTGCAATCGCCTGTGATGAAGTCCAGTGCGTCCCAATATTTCAAGGCAAACACAAGCATGTCATGTGTTGAATTCCACTGAGTTGAGACATCTTGAGGCATCATGCAATGTCCAAGTCCAAGGTTGTCCAGAGTCAAAAACCACTTTGGAAGGATGATCATGGGTGAGTTTTTCAATGTGTATGCCACTTTGAGCAGCTAAGTTAGATTGTTTACATCAGCAAATTGCTGACACGAACATGTTGACATGTTGACAATGCACCTTTACAAGTGTTTTCCGTATAGGCTGCACATCTTCCTCAAGCACTTTCAGATCTGTCATTGACAACCTACTTTGCTCGTCTCTCCACCCTTCAATATCATTGTCATCTCCACCATCATAGCCATGGCTAGCCTGTGTCAGGAGTTCTTCCACATCCATGTTGGCAGCCAATGCATGTAACTCTGCCATTGCAGCATCAACAAGCTCTCCTTCTTTGGCCTTAGGTATGTCGAACTGCTGAATAACTGTCTTTCCAATCAGGTTGATAATATGTGCAAAGCAGCACATTCAATTCGCTCCTCCAGGGAAGCTGCTCAGCAAGTGTCTCAACTCATCAATCATGGAGTTGTTATTGCTCACATTGTCACATGATCTGGGTCTCTGGTAAGTGCTTTCTAAGCTACTGGTTACAGACAAACTCACCTTGTCTGCAATTCTGAAGTCATCAAGGATCCTCACAAAGGCAATGGCAAGGTTCAACCCTGAGTGTGACCTTGCAACATCCACCAGGTCCAGGAGCATCGACACAGTGACACCATCCTTTTCGAAGTGGACAGTCATGGCCACATACAGTTTGTGGTTTGGCAATGTCCAAGTGTCTGTGGTGAAGCTCAAGGCTCTGTCATATTCCTGGTGAGTGACTGTGAGCCTGGTAATCAGAACTAGGGCGCTCACATACCTGGAGTAGCTTCGCAATCCTCTGGCAACAATGTACAAACACAGTTTTGACGTCACAGGATACGGTTTCAGGTGAAGGTATGTTGTGATCTGGTCCGGTCTGCCTGTTTTCATCAATGACTGAAAGCCTTGGTCTTTGACGATCATGAAGGGCCGCATACTTTCAGCGACCCAATGGACAATTTCTGCCTGGGATTCAGTCTTCGTATGTTGGTGATGTGAGTACCTCACACTTCTTGGTCCTGATCCACTCAAACACAGCAATTAGTGAACCGTCCTTGGGAGTTACCTTTGCCAAGGCATTATGAGCAGTGCTGACATCTTTCATTTCACATGCAAGATCTATGGTCTCCATCCCCCAACATAGCTTTGCATGATGCTGTAAGTTGCTTGTTGACTTCGCGTCCCCTGTGTCCAAGTACTGCCGGACGTGCTGTCCAAATCTACCCTTTCCTTTGCAGTGCCGTGTGCCACATACAAAGACATGGACACGGCAGTTATCAATGTAGTCAATGAATGGCATGGGCTTGAAAAAGGCATAAATTGGTGAGTTCCAATCTTTTGACAGTCATTCTATGGACACTTTTAGTGACTGTAACATAACAATGTGATGGGCTTACTTCTTTCACAGTCTGCACTTTCCTCCTCCTCCTCCTCAACCTCTGTTGGAGCGGGTGTCCCATCATTGTTGCCACTCTCATCAATGTTTTCTTCTGTGTTGACAGGGCACATGCCAGGGGAATTGGCTGGGTCATTGTCATTGATGTCTCCCACGTCAATGGAGGACTTTTGACTTGGAGTGGTTGTACTTGAGCTTAAAGACTCATTGGGTGCATGATGTTGCTTCTGATTGATGTTGGCTTTTGACTTTTTGTTCCTTGGCAGCTGCACATTGCTGTCATCTTGGAGGAAGCAACTGTTCTCCTTCTGCTTGCATGAGCTTGCAGCCTGTAATTCAGGTAAGGGTTTCTTGGTGCTGGGATGGGGCATGTTGAGCTGAAGTACTTGAACTGCAGGGCACAACATTCGTATTGGCATATGGAGTGCGAACTTATTGAACATTCCTGTGGTGTAGCTAGTTGGGTTTAGCACATGTATGAAACTGCAAGTACAGTATATCCATGGATCGGCTGCCAGTAGCACAACTCTGGGGTCTCGATTGCTCATTGAAACAGGCACCTATTTGATGGAAATACAGGTTGGGAGTGCCAAACTTTGGCCCAATACAACCTTGGTGCCACTGTGATCGACAACAATATTGGTGAACCACGGTAGCATGCTACAAGGTACATGGTGGCGGAAGCAAAATTCCTGTATTGCCCACACATCCAGGAGCGCAGACACTAACCTGTAGAACCTGTAGAACCCCTGGGAAGGGTATGGGTTTGTTGAGGGTTGGAGATGGTGTACCCGTACCTGTACCCTTACAAACCCGTAGCACATACCCATATGGGTCACAAAACCCTTGCCAATCACTACCTGTTTGCAGGTACAGGTATTTCCTAGGTAGACAAAGTGCCACCTGCACCTGCACCTAGTCTACCTGCACCTGCTACCTGCATGGGTTGAGCAAACCCCTGACTAGGGCTGAGCACCATAACCATATTGACGGGTATACGGTAATACGACCACTAGTGTGCTGACCCCGGAAATCATGAGTTTAGCACATGCCTGGCACTCTACAGAGGCGTGCCAGGCCCGTGCCACAAGCGACAGACCTGGCCATGCCCGAGGACCAAAGGAGCGAACCCTTATCAGATACTCAGCAGACGGCGGCCCGAAGTGCCGCCTGACTTAGTGGAATCAAGACGATTCAACACAGCAATACAGTGACCTTGTGCAGGTGCTGCAGCATGCAGAAACCTACTCCTGAAGACATCCAAGACTACGTGGACGCGGGACATCACGAGCATGTCTGCATGCCCCTTAGTCTGTGGGACCAGTCAGCAGAGACCACAGGAGTTTGTACTATTAAATGCATAGAACTAACAACTGATCAACTGGTCAGGACCAATGTGTGCAGGCCCCACCCTTAGCTACAAGGCAACAGACACTAGTGCGACACACCTCGCTACATTTTAGAACATGCCCACTGCCAAGGGCATGCAGCCCCTGTTTTGAGTTGACAGAGTATTCAAATGCTCTGTCACCCCTCGTGACCAGCAGCAACCTCGGGCAGCGAGAAAGGCACGTGCATGACTCGTACGATGCAAGCATGACTTAGAATATTTCGTGCTCTGCCCTACTAGCGTGTAGGCAGAGCACGCCAATGTATATAAGTAGACTACACTGTACCAGCACAACAACAATTCAAGTTACCTCTTCACTCCTCTCTTCAGCTCTCATTCTCCTCTCTTTGACTTGTGGCAATGTAGCAAACGTCCCGAACTCTCTCTGCGAACATCCCGAACGTAGTATGCACCCATGTGTGTGTTTGTGCTCGCTCTGCTCCCGGCCCAGCAAGTCAGCGCGACTTGCACCTCTCTTGTCTGGATAGCACCCACAACCCACCGCTCTGGCCATGCCTTACACTGTGAATCCAAAAGCCCCTCGAACCTGCATGCTCTTACCAGCATTTCAACGCTTAGTGCCGGTTTAGGGTATCGATGGTTTATTTTTGACGGGTGCCAATACTGTACCGTTAAAGATAAAAAATGTCAATTCTATGGCCATCAACAATACAGGATGTAACTGTATTCAACCATCAAATGACGGCCATAAATGGCAGGCTACAGGTGTTACAGGTGTATTAACAACACTACTGTACAAGCTGTCGTGCTACTGATTGTATGTACACCAGAAGTCGCTGCAAGAGGTATTTACCTTTGACATTTGTCATGACCATCATGGCTGCGGCCATGTTTGTCATTCTTACACTGCCATTCAAGTTGCAGCAGTCCAAATAGCAACTGCCCTCGTCACTGCAGGGGTCTTTGCCCTGGCTTGTTGTCATGGTTGTCCTCAAGTGCTTGGAAATGTCTGAGGGCATGTTGTGTGGGCAAGGGGCACGAAGCAGTTTTACACTGCAAAAACTGTGGTGGCTGGTGAGGGTGGGGCATGGCGCCGTTGGTAACTAGGGGCAGTCTTGTAAGTCTCATAAACATACTCATATAGCGCAGCATGACAATGAGAAGAGTGGTCGGTGTGGTGTATTGGCTAAGTTTTTTGTAATGGTTGCGACTCACAGTTCGATTCCCAGCTTGTGCACTTTTTTGCAGTCCAATCACACGTCCCCTTTAGCGATCCACACCCTCAGCACTCAGGCATTTGGTGCATCCCCCACTACCTCCCCCCCTTCTGGCTTAACAGACTGGCTCAGGCCTTCAGAAGACTTGGAGTCCCATACAAGGTCCTGACGTCCCGTCCCGTACTGTTTACGGCTGTATAACCTGCTGTACCGTACTGTCATCAATATTCAAGCTTTGTTGACAGTACGGCTATTAGGGCCCGTATACTGTCTTGCACCTGTCAACTTATGGCTGTATACTGTATACAGTACAGTGCGTAGCCCTACCCCTGACAACAATCACTAACCAAACCCATACCCATACCCATAAAAACCTGTGACCCTTGTTGCAGGTATGGGTTTTTCAGCATGCAGGTATGAGTAGCCCTAAAAAAACCTGAGGGTCACCCAAGCCAATCACTAGCTGTGTGCCCACAACATCTTGTAGCATGAACTGTGGATTGTAGAATTGTGGCCTTTACATTTAAATTCATTAACTTATCTTAGTTGATCTCTCAGCTCTCAGTTGATCAGGAAAATGTGCTATATTGATTATACATAATGACTTTACAATCTATGCTACTGTGCCACTGTATGACTAAGTAAGGTGTGCAAGGTGGTGTACACAGGGCAGCATGCATGATCAAGCCCACATGTCAGCAGCATACACAGCCTGATGCAACAGGTGGGGCAGGTGGGTCAGCACAAGTGGGTCATGCAGTGGGGACGTGCCTGCAGGTGGACGTGCTCGGCATCCCATCCGCACGCCCCATTGGGGTATAAACGGGGGTGAGGGAAAGAGGCGGGGACAGGAGGCGGGAACGAGGGAGGGGGCGCAAGTACCCCCCGTCTAGTGCCACCCTATGTTCGCGTTCCCGTCGATGCCTCCATGCCGATGCCTCCCTCGTGTGCACCAGGGTAAGCAAGGGGGCGGGGGTACTGTCTACCCCCCATCCCCCACCGTCGCTGCCGTTGCCACTCCCCTCATTGGTGAACGAGACACCAATACCCCCCGCTTGCTTAACCTGTTGCAGGCAAGGGGAAGTGGTGGCAGCGGCAGCAGCGGAGGAGGGGGGGGGGGAGGGTGTCGACGATATCCCTGCCCCCTTGCTTACCCCAGTGTGGGCTGGGTGTTCTGGTGAGCGTAGAGCGTTAGCGAAGGCGGGAGGGTGAAAAAAAGTGGGGCATACCTTGCGTGTTCCCTTGCACGTGAGGGGATGGGGGCATAAGAAGGGGGGAGGGGGCAAGTCCTCCTGCACAACCCCCCGTCTGCGCGTGGATGAGGTGGGTGCGAAGGAAAGGGGGCTTGGCCCCGCGTGGCCCGTTTGAGCATAAGTGGGAGTGGGGGTGCAAGAAGGGGAGGGGCAAACCCTCCTGCATGCCCCCCTGTGTGCGCATGGACGAGATTGGGCTCGACAGGAGGGGGGGCTTATCCCCACGTTGTCCTGCATCGTCCTGTGTTCGCATGTGCTGTGTGAGCATAGACAAGGGCGGTGAAGAGGGAAACAGGGAGGGCTTACCTTTCCGGATCCTTCCCGTGCTCCCATGGCGGTGGGGGCCTAAAACTGAGGGCGCGAACGGGGGTGCAACCAGGGCGGGGTCAAAGAAATGGGGATGCACGCCAAAACGGGAGGGAGAGTACCAGCACGATTTCCTTTTTAGTATGTAAGCTATAGCTGGAGCTGGCTCTCAGCCGAGCCAACCAGCGCTCCGCCACATGTAATGGCTCTGGCTCGGCTCCGGAGCCGATGTCAGCCGCGCCGTGGCAACACTATCGTCAACGTCGTGCAGTTGGAGCCACGAGGCCAAATAAGGTTGGGCAGGGTCAAAAAGGCGCCGTATCCCATCTTCTATCCGTGACCACACTTTTCCGAACTGCGCATGCTCCACCCAATGCTGGCTGGCATATCTCGCCAACGGAAACCTGTCTTCGACCTGGTCGTTTGTCGAGCTACCGTCCAACTGGAGTAGAGTCGCCAAGCAAGCCTGGGAGAGTGTCGTGTGCGCAGGCTCGGGCGTGATATGAAAGTGTGAAACTCCGCTGGTAGAAGTGGAAAGGCGGTCCGAAGTCAAGAATTCTTTGACCGAAAAATGCGAAAACTGAATGACGCGGGAGTCGCCATCGTTGACCAGCGTGATCAAGCTTGAGCACGCAGATAGCACAGCTCGTTGCTGGTCCTTCCAGCGCCAGTCCGTGTTCAGCTTTGGCGTCATTCCTTCGGCCACATCGAAGTCAAGCGCAAGGATTTCTGCTAGCTCGTCGACGTGTAGGGGACGGATTGCCACAGTAAGACATTGTAAGAGACGATGGGCGTGGTCTCGGTTGGCTATCCCGATCTCTTTCAACACACGCTCATATGTTTCGTCCAAGGAATTGGGCAATTCGTTAAGGGTTCGCCGGATGCTTTGTGGAAAACAGTGTTGCAGCACTTCTAATTGACAGAAAACCCATCGGAACCTGCCCAAAAGTTAGCAGACTGTTATCATCATCCTTGCACGCGCTTACATTCCGTCGGCTCTTTTCGTGAGCGTCTCAATAACCAGCGCCTTATCCTTGTCCCTCCACCTCCCCATCGCCGCATCAGAGTCCGCATGAACAACAGATCTGATATAGTCTTCAATATCCTTCCTTTGTCCAATTTGGTCATGAATCGAGACCGTATAAAAAGCTAGGGGCTCGAGTGCGACTCGGATGTCGACCTCTGGCCGACTCGTGACACATATGTGAAGATTCGGAAGCTGGAGGCCGACAAGGTCCTGTAAGAGGATTAGGACTTGTTTGCGGGCCGGTGGAATCCCAGAGGTATTGGGACATTCGTCTAGAGCGTCCAAGATGATGTAGACCGGGCCTTGGCCAGGTAGTGCGAGCTTCTCTTTGAGAGATTCAATCATCGTGCTCGTGCTGGGCCTACGTGCGCCGTCGTCATGTGTTTTATAAGATCGGGAGAGTATCTCGCAACAACTGTCGGAACGAGCAGAGAGTTGCGTGAGAAGGGAGGGAAGGACGTTATGGAGGTTTTGTTTATCGGTGTCCCTGAAATCAAAATAGAAGTACGCCATGGTGGCCAGTCCAGCCTCCCGCAACGCCATTATATCTTGGATGATTGCGGAGCTAACCGGCGGCGTGAGTTCCTCATGGATGAACCTGTCAAACGAAAACGTACCAAAGGATGCTCTTCCCTGAACCCGCTACAATAATTCGAAACAATCAATATCTGGGGGCATTAACGGGACAAGGCGGCGCACGTTTGCCATGGATCCACAACAAGGGGGCGGTCGACTTGGACCTCCATTCCACGAATAAACTTCCTTGGAAGAACCATGTCGCCGTCCCCGCATGTTGAGTCCCGCTCGCGATATTTTGATTAGTAGATGGGTCCGGAGGAGATAACCACTTGCGGTGGTCCGCCCGTACCCGGGTGCCTGCAGTAGCATTTCAGTCTCAGCAATCAAGAGCAGAGGGGCTAAGGAATCACGAACGTCTCTCCTCGTCCATGCTGTTCGCCGCCTGTTGCACCAGAGCCTTTGTCTCCTTGCCATCTAGTCGTAGATAGGGTTAAGATGGCATTTGCGCCGAAGCACTGAACGTGCGTACCTTCAACAGCCACGTTAACCTTGTCGTCGACGTCTTTTACCTTGTTATAGACGCCCCACACTTGGTCGCCAACGTCCTTTACTTGGTCGCCAACAGTTCCTACTTCATTCTCGACACGGTGTGCGACTTTCAGAACCTGAGCAGTCGCCATCCGGGCCTCCTCCTGCGTCAGTCTATCCAGTCTGCCCAGCGCGTCCTCGATGTCTCTCCTGTCAATTAGTTTCTTGAGATATTTCTCTGAATCTCTATCAGCTATGGGAAACATAGCATCGGCGATAGACTCACTTGTTCGTCCCTGCTTCATTTCCTTCGTCATGATCGCAAAAATCCCAAGAACCTCAACCATTATCTTGACAATGATATCCTTCATCGCGTCTGTCGTCGGCACCTCGGCATATTCCTCGAGATGTCTGAAGAAGTTCTCAATGCGCTCGAAGATATCGATGAGCGCATCCTGGCTCGCAATAACGTCCTTCGCCGCCTGTGTGAGTTCGGGTGTCAGAATAACCCGAAAAAGGGAGATCCAGGACGATAACTACCGAGAGAAGGACGCCAGCACCGGTAAATATAACGTTCGCGGGTGAGAATACCTAGGTATACGATTTAAGATCGTATATCGTAGAAGGATCGTCCAAAGAGAGCTCACCAGCCCAACGCCCACACCAAGCACCGAAGAGAATGCATAAAGGACGTTCGTTGATGGTCGGGCTCAACCATTTTGTCAATTTGTCATCACCGGGACTGGATTGCTCGAATTGTTGGACCTGAGCACGAAGGACGGTAAGAATATTGGCGGGAGAGTTGCATGTCTGGAACTGGGCCATCAAGGGATGCGTGAGAAGGTCGTTCTTCGTCTTCTTCTCATACTCTTTGAGGGAAGCAACGAAGATGGCCTGTAAATTGGAAGAAGACGAAGGTGTGGGAGATGTCTGAGACATGTCGACAGCAGCGAGGTGAATTGTCTGATGGTGCAGTGCGGTACGGTACAGTATGGGTAAGAACCTCAATTTGAGGTACGTTTCAAGCGCTTGCAACTCAGTTGCAAGTTGCAATGTAAAGTATTTGGCAGTCTACTGTACGCCGTACAGCCTCAAGTTGGGCCTCGTGGACAATGCGATACGGCGACTTTTTCTTTTCAAGACCATCGATTCGGTTACCTGAGTCCTTGTCATCAGCGTACTTAGAGGAACGTCCGCGCGGTGAGGCCGGTGAGGCCCGGGTTTTGGGTCGAGATCAGCCCATTGCGCAACTGACTGCCCAATTCGTTAAACCAAAAAATGCCGGGTCTAAGCCGAAGCGAGGCACGAGCATAGGCATAGAGCATAGTCTTAGCACGAGTGGACCAGGCAGCACATGCCCTATACCCTTCTCTCTCATGCTGCCACCTCCTCTTCCACCTCTTCGTCCGGCTCATAGAACCGGTGCTCTTTTCTTTCACCCGCCCGCTGCTCCCAGAAAACTCGCATTCCGGATCGATGATGAGACCTTGCGAGTCCGACGCTTATCAACTCGCGCCAGGTGGTCCCGCCCACTCGTCGCGACCTCGCCTCGGACACAAAAGCCACATTTTCGGTCGAGCAGCACTTCGTGCTCCTGCCCATTCTCTATGCTCTGCAGTTGCTATCTGCTTCCCCGCGCGCCAAGCACACCTTTCCTGGCCTTGCCAAGTGGTGCGGCGCGACTTCGTCCTAGGGCCTCTGCCCACAAGGTAATGACGTGCGAAGAGTGTATTTTCTGAGCTTTTTTTGTCTGGGTCGCGCAAATTAAACAGATCCAGGGCTGGATGTAGCAATCAATAGATTTATTACCCATCCGTCGGATTGTAAGTTAAGGAGAATACGATAGGTGGTGGTGGTGGTGGTTGGCGGAGGTAGTAGGTAGGAAGATGATAGGTAGCCAATAACCGCAAATAAAAAGATCATGAGTAAATTCGAATGTTGGCTCATGCCCTTAAGGTATTGACGCTTGATGCGAAAAATGTGGGAGGTATTAAGAATACATAGTATGAAAAAATGAGGAATGGGTGGGGAAACTGAGAAACGAAGAGAGATGAAGGTAGAAGTACCAAGCTATTTTCGATGGATGATATTTCCCTCCGGTACCACGCTGGTCACCTTCGTCGTTGATGATGGAGGCGCGAAGACAGACGAATAGGGATTTGTCGGGTCGGGCGTCAACGAGGCACGGAAGCGCTTAAATAGGGACAGGCAGGACTTGATACGCCACTGGTGAATACGAATGTGGCGGCGACGTCGTCGGAACAGCCGAGGTGAGTTCGTGTGCTCACAGTCGAGCACGATGGTAGTTCGGCGAGCGAGTGAAAAACTCAGCGGGGCTGCTGCTGTGTGCATGAGCAGTTTCGAGCGCAGGTCGCAGGTTAGAGCCGCACGGCTGGCGCACTTGGAGTGTGAGATGAGGCTGCAGTGCGGATACAGTACCACGTCCCTCTTCGTTGGTTCCATGCATAGGCGATAGTTGACGGCTACACAAACGGTCAGCTCTCAGGTCAAGCACTAGTAGCGGGAAAACGTACGTTTGCTAAAGGCTGTCTTGACAAAGGTATGTTCGCGTATTTCAAAGAGGTCTGCTCCACTACCGCCGCCGTCTTCAGGACTACTTCGCCTTGGCACATATGCCCCGCTCCTCCCATTGCACGTGCTGTTCCCGCGCAATGCGACTCGGCCAGGGCTCGGACCAAGACCGAGAGAAGAAGGATCCGGGCTTGAGTCGCGACGCAAAAGGTGCCTCTTTCGGTGAGTCTGCCGACCCGCCGCAGCTACGGCGGTGGTGGCAGCAAGCGGAGGCGCAATCCTTGCTGAAGGGAAACAAGGACAACGTTTGTGGGAGCGGCTTGACGAGTCCATCCCACGGACGACGACGGCACTTGGCGCCGTCATCGTGCGCACCTTCTTCAGTGCAGCACTATCTGGCACTGTTACGCATGACGCACCCAGAGCGTCAATCGGAAAGGCAAGAGGAGCGTGGGAAAATGATGAAGACATAGTTGCTGTACAACGATAGAAGCGTGGTGCGCGACTCGTCAAGGGCGTGTTGCTTCTGTTCCCCGTTGCCGCGACGGCCGCCTGTAAATGGTGCAAGTTGGACGATTGTGGGGATTGCGACGCTGATGACTGCGGCGAGATTGCGCACCACGAGGTGATGCTTGGGATCGACGGAGGGTGTCCTCTCAGGTGAGTTTCCGCCTGTTACGGTTCTTGCTGGTGCATGAGGATGATAGACGATTTCTGGCGGATACGTATCCCTCCGGTATCATGCCGGTCACTTTGGTTGGCGACGCGACAGAGTTGCGAGTGAGATAGTTGGAATGAGTTGGAGTGGGTCGAAGTGCCGCTGATATAACTTGAGCACCAGAGATCGGAACACAACACCGAGGAATCGAGTGCGTGGTGCTGCACGGCACCGTGCTCGTCGAAGTGAATCACGGAGGTTCTGTAGGGGAGGACGGGGGGCACTAGCATCAAATATAACACGCGTAAGACAGCTTGGGGGTAGTGAAAAAAGTAGGAACAACCCACCTCGTCTTTCCATGCGACACTCTCTATATCGCCGCTCGAAGATATCAATCAGCGAATCCTGGCTCGCAGTAACTCCTTCGACGCCTGTATGCGTTCGGTATCAGAATAACCCGGAAAAGGGAGATCGAAGACGATAGCTACCGAGAGCAGGACGCCGGCACCGGCAGAGATGACGCTCGTAGGTGAGAATACCTGGATATATGATATCAGATCTTAGATCGTAGTGGGATCGTTAGAATATGACTCACCAGTCCAACCCTCGCGCCAATCACCGAGGAGAACGTGTAAGGGTCGTTGGCGGTTGTGTTCGACGATTTTGTCCATTCGTCATCGCCAGACGTAGATTTCTCGAACTGTTGGACTTGAGTACGAAGAACGGCGAGAATCTCGGTGGAGGTCTGGAACTGGGCCATCGACGGATGTGCAAGAATGTCCTCCTTCGTCTCCTTCTCCTACTCTTTGACCTGTAAGTTGGAAGAAGACGATGGTGTGGGAGATATCTGAGACATGTCGACGGCAGCGAGGATAGCGTTTGAGGGAGCAGTACGCATGGGTGAAGTGGGGAAGGGCAGTAGGAACGTTAGAAGCGCTCGCCATACCCGGGTTACACCTGCACTGCCTCGGCTTGGACCTCGTGGACAATCTGATACGACTTTGTGTTTCGGGTGAGTTCTTGTCACCGGCGGACTTACTGAACAGGGAGTTTCGCGATCGAGAAAAGTGGTTGTGGGAAAGCACACGTGATTGAGAGCCTCGAGAGTGCCATCTTTTCTCGTTTACACCTTTTCTCGTTTACACAACACCTTGGATGTCCGCGACCTTGTCCTTCATGTCACAGCCAATCCCCCGATCAGGATCAGAGTGCAGTACACACAAATCATACAGAAACCTCTCGTCTCCGGCTTGACGTCTACCATCCTTTCTCTACCGCTTCTTCCCAGCTTACGAACCCTACCACCTCTGACCACATCCGAAACCCTGACCTCCCTTCTTCCGTCGACCCGTATTCGGAAGAGGCTGCGGCACTGTATGGTAGCGTTCTGTTTGTCGCACTCACGTTTTCCACATGTTGTCCTATTCACGCGCCTGGCGATGCAATATACATGCACTCCGTCCTCAACACCTTTTCCCAGACACCTGTCAGCAGAAAGGAGAAAAATAGACGCATACAGGAGCGCATTTCTGGTTCGTGTCTTTTGCTTTTCCCTCTATAATCGTTTACTTGTGCCACAGCGGAGCGCACGCAGAAAAAAAGCCCTGCATAGTACCTCTTAACTATAGAGCAAATGGTCGATTATACCATCCCATCGTACCTTGCGGACATATTTCGAAAGCCAGAAAGGTGGATACAGACGCCTCAAGTTTCGGCTGTGCAGAAGGTCTTCACGTAGTCTAAGCGATCGACTATGAAATGGCGCATTTTCTTACTCTGAGCAATTCACTGAAATGATAACGCTCTTCCCAGTACACGACAACGAACGGCAGGCGCTAAATTGAGTTTGGATTACCGTCGACTTCGACCCCACGTTATGATAAATACAGTCTTAACAAAAAAGACGTGGGAACGGTTGTATACGAATGACTTGTCGAGCGACTGGGCGAGAACACCAGGTATCTTTCCCGGTCAGTTTGCGAGTGATCTGTCTCTTTTGCACAGCGCGTAATGACTACCCTCGCCGACATGCAAATGCACCTTCGCACATTGACAAAGCCTTCGACCATCCTGCTGGGCCATAATCGGATGACGCCAGTACTGCATAGTTTACATGCAAGTCGCTCGGCCGCACGATACCGTATCGCGGGCCTGGCGAGCACGACCCCAAGGAATATGCGTGCTTCCATACTTCTTCTCAAGCGTGCATTCTTGCTTGTTTGTCCTGCAATAAGTTATCGGTTTGCCTCCTTAGAACTCAGGTACGGGTAGTTCCGAGAGGATTACGTGCCAATCCTGACACGCACCGTGCATTCACACTCGTTCAATTGCGGTTTGAAAGGCGCCCGCACGCGAACCGCGATCGTTGACCAAGGCAACCCTGGCGCATGGCATGGCATGTCAGTGACTGCACTCGCCAAGACCGTTGCACGTGCGAGTGACGCAGAGGTTCTCGACGGCTGCGAGGAGCGATATGCTCCCTGAGATGAGTTGTATTTGGCGGGCTGATAGGGTTAGGGGCCATCTTAACCCTAACCCTAACCAGTCGGTGGGTCACCGGTCACCCGGTCACGCCGAAGCAGACAGTCTCGCCCTCGCAGGAAAGGCTGAAAACTAAAACCTGAGTTGGAGATGCAGAGACTAAGACAGAAAACTCGGAGGTCGTGACGCCTTGCACGCTGCGCATGGCCCCGCACCCGTTCTCGGGACACAGCGACCCGCAATCGATGTCTCGATGTCCACGCTCGCCGGACGGAGTACCATGCTAGACACCAGGGGAATTAGAGTGGCTCTGCTGCGGCTACGGGAGCTGAGGGTAGTACAGTGCGTTGGACAGCAGACATTTGGGGGCTCGAGGAGGATGTCGTCCAGGCGCGGATGGGACTGTTGTTCGTTCGGGTAAAGACATAGAGATCGTTTGCTTTGGCGATGGCCATGACAATATTATGTACGAGCTTACTCAAGTGAAAGCGCCGAGAATGGGGGGACTTCAGCCATCCACTGGCAGGGCCGAGGGAGCTGCTTTTCGAGAGGAGGCCTCACACGCGAGAGAACCAGTAGGAGTTGGGTTGCGAGGGCGTAGATGCAGGGAGGCCTTGAGGTCCGAGAACTTCAGGTGCACGAAAGCGGATTCAAAAAAACAAACAAACAAGGGACAGACCACGTAACCCTCCAAACTCGTGCCTTAACCGCGTACGAATTACTTCAAGTTCGCTTATTCCAATTTTGCGTCGTACGAACATTGGACCGCCTCTTGCTTCCACGAGGAACCTGTTCGGAGAGTAATAATTAGCTCGCTGTCGATACAGTGCCTCAGGTCTGCGTAGCTGCGCGGCGGCGATCGACCTCGAACTGCTGAGTCCAGGCTGTCCTTCTGGTGTCTTCACTATCGAGGAAACTTCCAGCTGTCGTCGTCGCTATCAGAATGGCCATTAAGCCGCCTAGTTGCACCGAACGTTCGTGGAGGTATATGAGCGGGACAGATTCGGCAACACTCATTGGAACAGCTGCTCGCGTGGCTCGGGGCGTGCACGAGACCATGATGCACGTATTGGTAGCGCCGCACTCTCACCCTTTCACCCTCGCCCTTTCGCCTCGGCGGCCTCGCCCTTTCGCCCTTTCCCTTTCCCTCTCATTGCGACAGATTGTTAATTAAAGATTAACCTCTTCTTTTAAAACTTTTTATTTTATCAAAAATCCTGGTACAGCATCAATTTTAAGTCCTAATGAAGGTACAGTAAATTTAAATATTTCTACATTCCAAATACAAAAATAGATTAGTTATTAAATTAAAATATTGCGTTGAAAATTTAAATTTTATATTTATAAAAACAACAAAAATAAATATAAAATGTGCCCTTTATTGCGAGCCCCATTACGACATCTTCGTCCTAGTCATCCACTCAGACTTCTTCCACTACACGATGTCCCAGGATCCGGACGATCCGTCTGGCTCAACCTCTTCCCCAAACTTCCAGACCATCTTTGCAGACGCTTTGGAGCAGTACAAAAAGCAGACGAAGAAGGACATTGCCGCTCATAGCCTGGCCGCCCAGATCGAGTCGTGCGACTCTCCCAATGCCGTTCTCACCGTGCTTCAAACCCAAGTTCAGATGTTTGATCCATCCCCGAGTGCCAACGACAGGTGGACAAAGTTGTTGGACCCGACCATCACTGTGTTATACGCATTCTCCGGGTTCGTCAACAACATTTCCAGGCCGGTAAATTGCGAGCATCAGCGGCTTGAGACCAACCCTCTGACCTGCGTGAGCACAGGCATTCCCACCAGCAGCTGCAATTTTTACTGGCATTGGAGTCCTACTCCAAGCGAGTACTTCCTTAATCTTGCATGGATGTCTTGGTGACAATATACCTCTTAGGTCGTCAAGGACGTCCGCGCTACCCAAGGTACTGTTATTGATCTGTTTGACCACATGAAATATTGTTTTATGCGGCTTGAAAAATACATCGCCATCCGACCGACGGCGGCCATGACGGGCATCGTCGTGAAGATCATGGTTGAGGTTATATCCATCCTTGGGATTGCGACGAAGGAAATCGGGCAGGCACAATTCAGTATGTCCCTCCTCGTCGAGATATCGCCGAAATTTGACGTTTCACGCAGATAAATACGTCAAGAAGCTGTTTGGAATACGTCGTGTCGAGGACGCGTTTCAACGGCTGGATCGATTTACGCAAGAGGGGGCTCGCATGGCTGAAGTAGAAATCTCGACTATCGCTACGCGCATTGATGAAGAGATACAAGGGGTGTCTGAGCATGTCAGCGATCTAAACCGTTCGTAATCTCCCAACTTGATGACCACCAATCACGATGGCTTGGCCTCTCGTATAGGGAATTTTCCGCGCGGGGCCCTTCGACAATGGATTGACGCCCCCGATCGGTCTTCTAATTTCTACGCTGCGTCCGACGCTCACCACGAGGGTACTACAGCGTGGTGCATCGAAGGGAAGACATTTGCCGATTGGATGGCATCTGGCTCTTTGTTATGGATTCACGGAAAACGTAAATATACAATCGCCGGAGTCTTAATTGTCACTAATGACTCTTGGGTTGATAGTTGGCTCTGGGAAGACTATTCTCTGGTACGTTACCCCCCACTTCGAGTCCCCTAATCCGCACTCAAATTCGACAAGCTCCGTGATCATCCGGGATATCGAATCCATGCGCAATGCTGGCTTGGCTTACTTGGCCTATTTTTACTTCGATTTCAAAGACGAAGGGAAAAAATATCCTCGTGCTCTATTAATGTCCCTTATCGTCCAACTCTCGGATCAATCTGATCGATTCCGTGATGTTCTTCGCCGATTACACTCGGAACATGAAGATGGATCGAAACAACCACATAACGACGCACTTGTTCGATGTCTCAAGGATATCCTCACGATTGCGCGATCAGCACCCATCTATCTCGTTGTGGATGCTCTCGACGAGTGTCCCAACGATTCGGGCGATTTATCATCTCTGTCGCCACGTGGATTTGTCCTCAGTGTTGTGGAAGAACTTGTCAAGCTTCGCCTTCCAAATCTGCGCCTCTGCGTCACGAGCCGTCAGGAGTTGGACATTCGCACCATTATTAAGCCTCTGGCAACCCAAGAAATATCTCTGCATAACGAAAGCAGACAAAATCGGGACATCAATGTTTACGTCACTTTTGTTGTGCGGTCGGTGAAGCATTGGCGTGACGATGACAAGAAAATGGTCATTAATAAGCTGACGGAGGATGCGGATGGAATGTAAGGGCGTCTTTGCGTGATCATGCCGTTCTCTTATGCTGTCAAACAGGTTTCGATGGGTTTACTGCAAATTGGAGGTTCTGCGACAATGTCACCGGAACGATCTGCGTCGTATCCTCAATGAATTTCCGCAATCGATGGACGAGACGTACCAGCGTATCCTGAAGGAGATCAATGGCACGAACGCGAAACAAGCGCATAGACTTTTCCAGTGTCTCGTGGCGGCCCATCGTCCACTCCGGGTCGAGGAGCTCGCGGTTGTGCTCGGATTAGACGTCGACGCCGGAGGGATCCCAAAGTTTAACGCAAATTGGCGTCGGAAAGACCACGAAGCAGCGGTGCTCTCAGCGTGCTCCAGTTTGGTTTCTGTAGTCATCCACGACGGCTCCCGGGTTGTTCAGTTCTGCCATCTCTCCGTAAAGGAATTCTTAATGTCGGGTCGCCTCTCATCCACGGAAGACATCTCCCAGTTCCATATTTCCCCCGAATCTTCCCACGTGGTTCTTGCCCAGGCTTGCCTCGGTGTCTTGCTCAGCGTGGACGACCCCAACTCCGAAGACAGTGCCGGGGATATTCCTCTGTCTGGATATGCTTATGAATACTGGCTTGGGCATGCCCGGGTCGGGAATGTGGAATTACAAATAAAGGACGCACTGGATCGATTCTTTGACCTCGACAAGCCACATTTTGTGGCATTTTTCCGACGAGCACCCGCGCCTTTCAAACTACGATTTTTTAGAGCCTCCTCTGATGAACATCCGAAAGGCGTGCTAACCCCAGCCGCCCCCTTTTACTTCGCCGCCATATCTGGACTCAGCGGTCTGGCGGAACGCCTGATAGTGGCCAAGAAACCACAAGTAATTAATTTCTGTGGTTACAAGGGCACTCTGTTACATTTGGCTGTGCGTGAGGGGCACACCGAGGCTGTTCGATTGCTGCTTGCACATGGCGCTGACATAAATTCACGCAAAGACTACGCGACTCCACCACACATTGCTTCATTCCAGAGACTCAGATACAACCGGGGACTGGAGAGCCACTTAGAGAGGCCGCTGTACGGCGATTTAGATGCGATCAGGACTGGGCTGCAGGACTGCAGTGCAGATGTTCGCTCTGAGGAAAGCGATGATGTGGACACGGGCCCCGGGGAGGAAAGAGGCTTCACTCCACTACATTTAGCGGCCTCAGAGATACACCTCTATAAGTGTCAGATGCTACTGGAGCGCAATGCGGATGTGCGCGTACATGACAACAGCGGAGACACTCCACTTCATTTGGCGACGTCCAGCCATCACCTCGAGATTGCTCGCATACTTCTCAAATACAATGCAGAGGTCAATTCCCGGAATGAAGATGGGTCTACCCCATTACTCATAGCGTCATCAAGGGGAAATCTTGATATTTTGCGTTTACTTCTGGCCCACAATGCGGATCTGTTCGTCCGTGACAACAGGGGAAGCACACCACTCCATCTCGCCGCAATCAGAGGTCACCTTGAAGTTTCTCGCAGTCTTCTTGAGCTCAAGGCCGATATCAATGCCTTGAATGACGAGGGATTGACCCCATTACAACGAGTATTACAGGGTGTGCGGGAAGAATACCTAGACATTATACGCCTCATGCCAGACTGTGGCTCGGATTTGAACGCTCACAACAAGAGCGGAAACATTGCGCTCCAATTTGCGGCGTTCGAAGGTCACCTCAAAGTTGTCCGCATGCTAATTGAGTTCAAGGCGCGGGCCGATTCCCTAAACGACGAGAGAATGACCTCATTGCAACGAGCATCACAGGATATGCCGGAAGGATACCGAGACATTATGTGGCCGTTACTGGACAATGGCGAATATGTGAACGCTCACGAAAAGAGTGGAAACACTGTGCTCCATTTCGCGGCGTCCGAAGGTCGCCTCGAAGTTGCTCGTGTGCTACTTGAGCTCAAAGCCGACGTCAATTGCCTGAACGACAAGGGATTGACCCCATTACATCGGGCATTACAGGATCAGCCGGGGAGAGACCCAGAAATCGTGCGGTTCGTACGGCTCTTGTTGGACAACGGCGCGGATCTACACGCGAGCGACAACAGCGGAGACACTGCACTCCATTTCGCGGCGTCCAATGGTCTCCTCGAAGTTGCCCGTATGCTGCTTGAGCTCAATGCCGACGTTAATTCCCTGAGCAACGATGGGTTGACCCCATTACACCTAGCACCATGGGGTTGGTCGAGGGGAGACCCAGACATCGTGCAGTTCGTGGGGCTCTTGTTGGACTACGGTGCGGATATACGCGCGCGCAACAAGAGCGGAAACACCGCACTCCATTTCGTGGCGTCCAATGGTCACCTAGAAGTTGCCCGTGTGCTACTTAAGCTCAATGCCGACGTTGATTCCCTGAACGAGGAGGGATCGACCCCGTTACACCACGCAATACGAGGTGGACCGAGGGGGCACCCAGACATCGTGCAGTTCGTGCGGCTCTTGTTGGACAATGGTGCGGATTTACACGTGCGCGACAAGAGCGGAAACACCACACTCCATTTCGCGGTGTCCGGAGGGCACCTCGAAGTTGCCCGTATGCTGCTTGAGCTCAAGGCTGACGTTAATTTCCTGAACGAGGAGGGATCGACCCCATTACACCTAGCATTACAGGGTCCGTGGAGGGGACATCCAGACTCTTTGCAGCTCGTGCGGCTCTTGTTGGACAACGGTGCAGATTTACACACGCGCGACAGCGGTGGAAACACCGCACTCCATTTCGCAGCGCCCGAAGGTCGCCTTGAAGTTACTCGTATGCTCCTTGAGCTCAATGCCGACGTCAATTCCCTCAACAATGCGGGATCGACCCCGTTCCACCAATCATTACAAGATTGGCGGGGGGGAGACCCAGACTTCGTGCGGCTCCTTTTATACCACGGGGCGGATCTGGACGCGCGGGACAACAGTGGAAACACCCCACTCCATTTAGCGGCGTCCAATGGTCGCCTCGAAGTTGCCCGTATGCTACTTGAGCTCAAGGCCAACGTAAATTCAGATTGCAAGGGATTGCCCCATTACTCCAAGCATTACAAGGTTGGCAAGGGGAAGACCCAGACATCGTGCGGCTCGTGCGGCTCTTGTTGGACAACGGTGCATATCTGCGCGTGCGTGACCACAGCGGAAACACCCCACTCCATATTGCAGTGTCCAAAGGTTACCTTGGGGTTGCCCGCATGCTACTTGAACGCAACGCAGAGGTCAATTCCAGGAATTCCTACCAATCTACCCCATTACACCTAGCATCGGGAAATTGGGGAGGAAACCCAGACATTGTGCAGCTCTTATTGGACCACGGCGCAGATGTGCAGGCACAAGATGTCAATGGAAAAACCGCATCTCAGCTGGCCCGTAGTCTATGCTGGAAGGAAGTTGAACAATTGCTCTCCCAGCACGCTGTGGAATGAACCAACGAGACAGGATATAGCATCTACATTGTAAGCTATGATTTCCCTTCGTGTTTACTGATTATTGACTCTTAATGCAGTGATTAACGGGAGCCCATTATTATTTATGCGGCGAGATCCTGGTATAATACTTTCGGAATTCTGTTACACGAGATGTACCTGTCGTGCTATCATTTTATGTACAATATAGTGCTCGTGTTTATCAGTCAGAGTGGAAATCCGATCCGTAAGCGATATAGCAATTAGTTTTCTGGTGTTGTCCCTAGGACCCTAGCTGATCAGGACGTCCTCTCATCTCCGAGGGAGAAATATTTCAGGAGCCAAGAGGGATCCGACACAGCGTGGAAAATGACTCGCCGTTTGAAATGTCGGTATGTGTCCCAGAACACAACGTCGCAATTTGATGACATTGATTCATTGTTCCCACACGACACACGTACGGAGCCCTAATTTATCGCTCAAGAAAAGTTAACACCCTTAGGCGCTTCCGAGTTCGTTGTAACACAAGAGGCGAACAAGTCTATGGCCCTAGGATAAAGACAAGCAAAGACAAAAAGAAAATAGAGAGCAAACTGAGAGACTCCTACCCGTCGGTCCCCGCGTAAGAGACATTACCACACCCTCCTTCCTAATATATCCAAACTTCATATCTCGTTAAGGTGGGGACCATGCTATACAGTACAGAACCTGTACTGTACACCGATCTCGAGCATCCAATAAATTAAATGTATTTTCCTAATATACACGTGCGTCTATGATTAAAAATACCCGCCAATTCCAAGACTCCGCAGAGAGATGTAAACGACAGCCTTCCAGTCGATACACAAGTTGTTCTGTTTGTGCCGTTTCAGGTATTTGTAGACAAAGTCAACAGGAAACTTGAACGGCGACAACCGAGCAACACCATGCAGCCGGGCGTGCTCGAGTGAGATAAAGATGAAAGGTATCAGAATTGAAGTTAATCGAGGGCCGCTCTCGCGCTAGGGGTCTGCAAGACTGGGCCCGGGTGATGGTGCATTGACCGTCCACGTTTTGGTAGCATGCGTTGGAATGTTACCGATGACGAACTGCAGCTGAGGTTACAGGTGAGTCGGAGGCTTGCGAACGGAACCCGTTGGAAGCGGGCTGCTTCACATCAGTAAGTTTGCAAATTTGTTTCGCGTTTTTGCCGGGTTTTTCCGGCTTTCCGGTTTTGGAGCCCATACTATCGTTAGACCACTAATGCAACAGCCAAACAAAACCAACCCCAGAGATGCAACACGGATTGATTGGCCTCGTCTGACACCACACACCACATTTATGCCCCATAACATAAAGATCAGGCACCAATGTGTATTATAGAATATAGTGTAGCCCTTGATTTGTGTATTTGAATGTTGATGCTCATGCTGCAGGTCGAAAAATGTGAAAAAATAAGTGTTTCGTGTGTCTTTATGCCTAAAAAATAGGAAAATACCACTGATCCTCATGCTATTGCACTCTCATAAGATAATAGTACTTAAAACTTGTTGTGCAGCACATGGCGCAGCACGCAGGCTACAGAAGACTCACCTTTGGTAGAAGGTGTTGGTAGTCTTAAGCGCAGTGTATAGAGCACGAGTGAATACAAGTGATATTCTGCTGGGGAGGGTCTCAGGGTTTTCACCCCTCCTTATATAGGGAAAAGTGGTCCCTATGGTCCCACCATGTCCCTTTGCATAACTATGATGAGTAAAGGTGTCCACTATATCGCGTTTTCAGTGATGCCTGATGTGTGGAACACCCTAGAACATCTCAGAATCATTCACATGACTCTGATATGGGTTACGCCCATAGATGTGCGTAAAGTAGCTACCTAATATGGTAATCATACTTGCATAGTCTACTTATGTCGTAACTGCTATAGATAAGATACATACATACTTATTACGTTTCAGCACTCCCCCTTGCTAAGTACACGGTAGTGATCTAAGCATAATGAACGAAACAAAACAACATACAATTCAAGAACTTGAACTGAGCACGGGAGATATCGTTAAGAGAAATACTCTCATGTGCTAGTTGTTTTCATAGCAGTTTAAGAAGTCTTTGATGAGACGGGTTAGAGACTAGACAAGAAATTGAAAACTCGGTTTCCGCCTTTCTGTCCCAAACATCTCAGAGGAAATGTTTCTGTGTAACAGTGGTTAAACTGAACACCACACTTCTCATCGACTCTTAATGACTAGGATGAGTAAAACTCTAATCCTAATTGTTCTCTGAACTTCTGAAATTTGATGCGGCCCAGATTCTTAGTAAACAAATCTGCGGGATTCTCAGATCCTTCAATAAAGAAGAGTTCAATCTTCTTAGCACGTATGACTTCTCGTATATAGTGGTAACAGATGTCAATGTGTTTAATGTGCTTTTCTTGCACCGGATTAGATGCAAGGAAGATGGATCCTTGATTATCACCGCATAATGGAATTGGTGCTAGGATTATTCCGATCTCTTCAAATAGTGACCATATCCAGACCAACTGTCTACTCGTATCAGCGAGTGACATATATTCTGCTTCAGTGGAAGAGAGCGCGATAGATTTCTGCGCTCTTGAATTCCAACAGAATACACCATTAGCTAGTTTAACTAAGTAGCCCGTTGTAGACTTTCTAGTGATCGGGTCAGAGGCCCAATCAGAGTCAGCATATGCTAGTAAACCCCCATTGCTTTTGCCATTATAGACTAAAGCATAATCGGATGTACCTAGTAGATAGTGGCAAATATACATCGCTCTATCTAGGTGATCCTTATTGGGGTTCGCTGCAAATTGCGACAATTTAGTCACAGCGTAGGCTATATCTGGTCGCGTTCCAATCATTATGTATAGGAGTGATCCTATCACTTGTTGGAACTGAGAGCGGAGCTCTGGGTTTGGAGGATCTTTATTAGGCAATGGCTGATACCCTTCCGGTAACGGAGTAGGAACAGTTTTCGCATTAACGAGCTTGAAACGCTGCAGTACTTTGTGTAAGTAATCTACTTGGTCAATTAGAATACGACCTTTCGATTTCACTATGCGCATGCGTAAAAACTCTTGCGTATCGCCCAGATCTCTACATTCCCAGATCTGCATAAAACGCTCTTTCAGAGAACTGATGTCTTTTTTATTTGCTCCAAGAAAGAGCACATCGTCGACATAAACGATAATGACAATGGTTTTGCCTTTATTGACAAATATACCAGAGTCAGAAACAAGTCGCGTGCAGCCTATTCTAGCCATGGATCCATCAAGCGCTTTCCACCAGGCTAAAGCAGCTTGTTTGAGTCCATAGATGGCTTTCTTAAGGCACATCACTTTGTTTTTATTTTTGTGGCCAAGGACTTTAAACCCTTCAGGTTGTTCCATGTAAAGCTCCTCATCGAGGTCGCCATACAGGAAAGCTGTTTTGACGTCCAGACCGGAGATGTGCCAATCTTTTAAAGCGGCAAGCGCTATCATCATCCGGACTGTCTCAAACCGTACCACAGGTGAGAATATTTCGTCATAATCTATGCCTTCAACCTGGGAAAAGCCTTTGGCTACAAGCCTAGCTTTTTTGCGGCCATCCGACTTTAAGTCGAATACCCATCGGTTTTTTATGACCTTTCTGCCTTTCGGCGGGTCAACCAGTTCAAAGACTTTGCATTTGCGAAGAGAAGCCAACTCCTCACGACACGCTTGTTTCCACTCCTCCTGTAATTCACTTGGCATTTTAAGAATGTCCCTAAAGGTCCATTCGTGAATATTGGAGGTATCAGGTGACTCAAGATCATACGGTGGAACTGCTTTGGCAAGCAGATAATCTTGGAATTTGACTCCCCCTTCCTGAGCAAGGCAGATCAGCAACTGCTGATCTACCTCATCCTCTGAATTGTGCGAACTTTCACTCAATGTATCTGGAAGTTTAGATGCAGATTGCTCAGGAGAGTTTCCTGATTCTGTCTGATCATGGGATGAACGTCGCCGGGAGCTACCCGGTTGGTTCTCAACCATTTGTTTCCATGTACGAGTTCGCTCAATGTCTCGGCTAACCTTTGCAGGGTGCCTTTCACCATAGACATTGTCAGGATCGGTAGGTACTTTCCTCAATTGCGTTGACCGCCTAGGTTCTACAGATGATGTAGGATCAGGTCGAGACCGTGATTTACCCTTAGGCTTAGGTACAGGGTCAGGGCGATGAGGCGGAGCTTGCTGCTCTGGAGGATCGACTGCATCTGCAGGGACCTCTTCAACCCCATCGGGTTGTGGAGCGCTACTCCCTTTTGGTGGCTCAGGGGGTGATAAGTCAAGATCACCAGGAGTGGTGTCTTCGAAATCAAGTGGTGGTTGATTAGATGGAGGTTCATCTAACTGGGTTATTCCACGTGTTTTCCCAGGAGTCTGCTGATTAGAGCAGCGAGGGAATAACATTTCATCAAAGAGTGCTTTGTCTGAATAAAACAAAGTATTTGGAGTACGCATAAACATGTCTCCTTTCATTCCGCTAGGTCTACCTAAGTAGATCATGAGTTCGCTTTTAGGAGAAAGTTTATTTTTTCTGCGAGACTCAGGAATATGGACATATGCGCCACAACCAAAAACTCTAAGATGAGAAATATCAGGGATTTCATTGTTTAATAATTGGTAGGGGGTTTGCCAATTTATACGACTCATAGGAGTCCTATTATAACAATGTGCAGCATGATTAACTGCAAATTCCCACCAGGACTGCAGGAGACAAGCTTCTAACCGCATGGCCTGGGCTTTATCCATGATAGTGCGCATAAAGCGTTCAGTGCGCCCATTTTGCTGTGGCGTATGGGGCGTGCTTTGAAGCACTGTAATGCCGGCATCCTTCAATGTTTTTAGAAATACATCTGATTTATATTCACTGCCGGCATCAGACATCCACTCTTTTATGATAGTATCAAATTGATTTTTGATAAGCGCTAACCATTGTCTCAAAGCTGTAATAGCTGAGCCTTTGTCACGCAAGAGTGTGATCCATGCATACGAAGTATAATCGTCTAGAAAGACAATGAAATACTTGTATTTGGCATATGACGGTAAAGGAAAACTTTTTAAGTCAGAGTGTATCCTTTTAAAGGGTTTGATAGCCCTTGTAATGGAAGGAGGATGCGAGGCAGCAGGCATTTTGCCTTGCGCACATCCAGGACATACATCGCTAGATGTATCAGGAATTTTAATCCCATCGGGAAAACCCTTAGTATGATCCTTAGCATGCCTTAGAACCTCTTTAGATGGGTGACCGAGGCGACGATGCATAAGATCATAATCTACTTTGTAGATATAAGGTGTTTCGATGAACTGCGCTTCTATGCTAGTAGATGCTGCATCTAACCAATATAGTGTATGTCCAGGTATTAAGGGTTTACACTGGACAAACGGCTTTTGGTGTAACAAGGTGATATGCAGCGAATTTCCCAAAACATGCATTCCTTGTTGTAAAAATTCTCCCATTGAAAGAAGACAAATGCTCATAGATGGAATGTAAAGGACTGGATGTACTCTAGTCGTAACAAGAGTCTTATTGACATAATGCCGAAGCAATACTGTCCCAGATCCTTCAACAAAGATCGTATGAGCCGCAGTCCTAACAGGTTGCCTGTCAGATTGCGAATAAGGCTGGTAACTTATGAAGTCACTCTTTCTGTTGGTGAAGTGTGCAGAAGCCCCTGAGTCTAATAGCCAGAGGGTTTCAAGTCTCTTATTACACTGTGCACACTGAGTAAAGAAATCATCGTGTTCGCATTTCAAGATATCAAGAACGCCGAGATTTATACTGTACAGTTTAGATACTACAGACGATAACATATTATTACATTGCCGCTCCTCTGGCTTTCTTTGGGAGCGGGCTGATACTATGTTAACGTTAGCATCATGTGCAGTGAGTGAAGAAAGAGCATACTCTTCATCATCAGATCCCCAATCAAGTAGCTCATCCTCCAATAAGGAGTTAGCATCATGACCGGGTGTCGCACAACGCGAGGTAGGTGTGATAGGCGACGCGGGTGTGGACGCCATCGCACCAAACTCCAGATTCTGGAGGTATTGCTGGTGGTTCCTGTAAAGTTCATCAATGAACTCGTTAGAACCCCTGCGTTGTACGGCTCTGGAGTGACCAGGATTTGCCCACATTGCTGCAATTTCATCCTCCGAATGGAGGGGTCCAATAGTCTCTGGATCTGTGTACTCTGGGGTAGGTGCTCGGGTAATACCTCCAGAAGTACGTGAGTTTAAGTCGACAGACAAATCCTCAAATGCAGATACTAGGGACGTACCCCCATCGTCTTCAAAGTCAGACCCGGTCAGCGTATTATCGTGCCCAGGAACTGGCTGAGACATATCCACGTCCACCTCGGAGTCATACTCCTCGTCAAAGTTGTAATTCGACCTTGATCTAACTGTTTGATCGTAGTCGTCAAACCGCTGCTCAATCGTTTTGACGACTTGAATGCTCAGCAGAGCATCCATGCGTTCAAGTAACGAGAGCGCTCTATTGACGGTAGGGTAAGAACCCTCAACCCTTGCCTGTAAGGTAGGGTGTGGAATGGAGACAGTGCGCGTTACAATGGACGATGATGGTCCAATGTGTGCGACGGAGGTAGTGGATGGGGATGGAAGTGCGGGAGTGAGGGCAGCGACTGAGGCGACATGAGAGTGGCCAGCCTGAGAAGCCTTCTTCTTGCCTTTAGCTTTTCCTCCGCGAGCTCCCGCCCTAGCACCGCGCTGCTTATGCTGCTGCTGGTTGGTAGGTGGGGAGTCGGCGGCCTGCTGCTGACTTCCACTTTGCTTTTTAAAGCCAGGGTCGTCGCGCTTCCGCTTAACATTGGAAAGCTTGTTAGCATGCTGCTCCTTCTTGTTACCCTTATGAGCGCCACGATTGGTCTCATTTTCGAACTGGGTAACGACGATGTCTTTGATATCGGAGATTTCTAAGTCTTCAATCTCGACACCGTTACAGATGATGGGAATGAGATTTTCCCATTTGTTAGGAATAGCAGCCATCGCAATGAGGGCTTGAATGATGTCGGGTACAATTATCTTCTTCGCAGATGACCCTTTCCCAATAGTAGTATGGGAAATGCGCCCAAAGGCAGCTTCCATCTTATCAAATTGGGGACCAGGGTGATATGCGGGGTTAATACGTATAGTGATCGCTTCTCTGAGGTTGCGATAGATGGAGGGAAGGGAAGCAGAGCCAAACTCCCTCTTAAGCCAGTCCCAGGTTTCTTCAGCGTTAAAGTTAGGACTAATACGCTGCTGAATGGCAGGGGATAGACAAAGGGTAAGGTTACCCAGTGCCATATCATTACCCTTCTGCCAAACAGCGAAGAGGGCTGGGTGGAGAGGAAGGTTTTTGTCATACGCATCCTTATCGACGAGGTACTGAGCCTCGAGGACATCATGAGCGGCGGTTTCTACCGCTGTGGCAGTAGAGGCAAGTGGAGGAATGGGAAGTGGTTGGGTGGGAGGATAAGGCTCAGAGTTAGTACCATTGGTAAAACCCCAGAGTCCTTGAGCCATAAGGAAGGCACGCATGGCCTTAGACCAAGTGCCATAGTTTTGTCTGTCAAAGACTTGGACAAAGGTTGTGAGTTGGGACGACATTGTTTTCTGTGGAAAAGCTTTGCAAATCGTCAGCAAAGGCTATTCACAATTACTGAGTGAGAAAAAAACAATGGTCTAATAGGAACGTATCCTTTCGACCGCCAACAACAACTCTCCTTATGGAGAACTGCCTTGAGGAACGCTCTACTCCACCTTAAATCAATAAGGTGGTGTCGTCCATGATCCCAAGGTCTTACATGCCCACTAGGGGCGTTGTAGGCTATGCCAACGAAACTAGTCTCAGCACCACATCCACTTTACAGTGGGGAGTGGGCAGGTGCGCTCAGCGCACAGCTAGCCGTTGTGGCAGGGCCCATAACCAGTTGCGCAGCACATGGCGCAGCACGCAGGCTACAGAAGACTCACCTTTGATAGAAGGTGTTGGTAGTCTTAAGCGCAGTGTATAGAGCATGAGTGAATACAAGTGATATTCTGCTGGGGAGGGTCTCGGGGTTTTCACCCCTCCTTATATAGGGAAAAGTGGTCCCTATGGTCCCACCATGTCCCTTTGTGTAACTATGATGAGTAAAGGTGTCCACTATATCGCGTTTTCAGTGACGCCTGATGTGTGGAACACCCTAGAACATCTCAGAATCATTCACATGACTCTGATATGGGTTACGCCCATAGATGTGCGTAAAGTAGCTACCTAATATGGTAATCATACTTGTGTAGTCTACTTATGTCGTAACTGCTATAGATAAGATACATATGTACTTATTACGTTTCAACAAAACTATCTGCTTTTGTAGAGACACAACCAAAAATCGGTGGGATTTCACTGAGCGTGACAATCAGTTATCGGAGAAAGCACTTCAAGCTCTGCACACTGGGGACAGGCTGTTACGGTTAGATGGACCGCTCTGCTCGGCTTGAGCTAGGATACTGTGACGAAAGTTGTTCTGCTGGATACAGATCAACTGGGTCCGTAGTTTGTGTGTGACTTCGGACGGGTGCGGATACCCGGGATGGTGATAAGGTTTGTAGGACCCTATAGTGACAGCGTGGGACTCAATACCCTCGCGGAATCGGTGGTAACAGAGCTAAGTCTGTGATAGGAATGGCTGGGGAAGTCGACTGGACTTATGCAGCTCCTAGCCTAGAAGGCGTTGTAGAATGTCTGATTGATACAAGAACTCAGACCTAAGGTCTAAGTTCGCTAATGGTACAGTTTATATACTAAGTACATGAGTCATTACTACTGAGTCATAATGCTAGGATGAGTCATGTATGATGCTATGACTCCACTAATACTAATAGTCTCTGTAGTAGGAATGAGTAATACTGACATCACATAGACGTCATATGGAAGGTGGTGGAACTGTCCAGAACTAATGATGTCATAATCACATGATAGTTCTAACTCATGTGATACGCCGACAGTCTGTGGAGTGCGAACGTAACAATACTCCCTTTTCAGGTCAATCGCCCACGATTCTGAATGGCAGAAGTCAAGTTCCTTACTGCCTCACAGAAAACTGACCTGAGCGACTCTAAGTCTTCTTCCTCCCATCCCTCCCAGCTATCTAGACGCTGCCACTTAGGTTCTTGGTCGTTAGTCATTCCATAGCCCCAGACCCTCTTGTTCTTCAGGGTTGGCTCTTCAATCAGTGTGGCAGACGTCCAGACATCTGGCTTATCAGATGGGGTAGTGAGGTGGTCATGATGGTGAAGGGTAAGGGCCATGTCCCAACAATGGGCTGTACATGCACCTTTAGCTGCTGCAGGGCGTGATGAGGTTGTCGATGATGTGGATGATGATGTAGAAGATGACAAGCCCTTAGGCGACGGTGGGGAAGTAAGGTCGTAGTTGTACTCAGGGGTACCAGGAATGGGAGACCCAGGATCTGACCCCATAGATGCTACTGGAATCGCGTCTACTCCCTTTTTAGGGGTAGGTCGGGGTCCTCCAGGCCAGAAGGGTGATGGGGATCGGCTAGGGACTGTGATGGGTGCCCAGGAAGTGGTACCAGGGGATGGGGAACGACTGGGGACATAGATAGGTGTATGGGTCTCAATACCCATGTTGTCAGAAGGAGGCCAAGAAGCTGGCGTCTCAACCCTACTGTTAAATAGCAAGGTCGGGGGAGGTGTCGGAGATGGTGGGGTTCGTGGTAGGACCATGCCAAACTGGTCTACCAAAGGACGAGTAGTGACAGTGGTGGCGGTTGCGGGGAGGGGACTCTCACCCTGAGCGTAAGGTAAGGCAGTGCAGATAGCATCTTGGGACATTGACTTATTGCTGTAGATCCACGAGTGTAGTGTGGGGGTTGGTTCTACTACTGTACTTTGAGCTCCCCTTATATGTGTGATTGCTCTAGGATTTTGTTTTCTAAAGTCCTCCAGAGCTTCGTCAGCATTCATGTCGTCCCAGTTTACCCATTCATTATCCGAGTCCGGGTATCCTTTCCACTTGACTAGGTATTGCATCTTACGCCCTCTTCCATGACGTCTTGATGACAATACTTGCTCCACTTCGTATTCTTCTTCGTTGTTGATAAGGTCAGGTGGTGGCCTCGTGTAGTTGGGGCCGTGGAAGTCCGTTTCGATATATGGGGTTAGAAGATCAACGTGAAACACATCATGGATCTTCCATGTTGGAGGTAATGTCAGCTGATACGTGATGGGTGATAAGACTTTCTTTATAGGGAAAGGTCCGTGACGCTTTGGCGCTAACTTGGCAGTAGGTTGTTCCGTCTTCAGATTGCGCCCTTCTAGCCACACCTTATCTCCTATCTTGAAAGTCCACCCCAGGTACTTGGAATGCGCCCATCATTGTTGGGCGATAAGGATTGCGTCTCGAACTTGCTTTCTTGCTTGTGTCCATTCTTCGATACGTGTTTCAACTCCTGGTAATGAATTAGGAAACGCCGTAATATTAGCTCGTGGGTGATATCCCATTAGTACTTGAAAAGGGGATTTCTTCGTAGTTTCATTGCGCCACGAGTTATGAGCAAATTCGGCAAAAGGTAAATGTTTACACCAGTTGTCCTGATTGAAGTTAGTCCAGGGTCGTAGCCATTGTTCTAGCCACTGATTGGATCTTTCTGATTGCCCATCTGTTCGGGGGTGATATGCTGTGGACACGTTGACTTTGATCCCCATTCGTTTACAAAGGGTTTGCATAAATCGGGAAATGAAGCAGGGATCTCTGTCGCAGATGACTTTAGAGGGAAGTCCATATCGCACAAACACATTCCTAAGATAAAGATCAGCGACTCCATCCGCATCGATGGTTTCATTGCAAGGGATGAAGATAGCTGCTTTTGAGCAATCGTGATCTGTTATGGTTAGAATAGAATCATAGCCTTCTGATTTCGGAAGTTTGACGATAAAGTCCATGGCTATTGTCTGGAAAGGAAGAGCATCCAATTCCGGAGTAATAGGGTTTAAGGGTGCCTTCCTCGTTTGTGTATTGACCTTATGTCTTTGGCATTCGGCGCATCCTTTGACATAATCGTGCACATCTCTGGCTAGTTGTGGCCACCAATAGTATCTTGTGACCAGTTGTGTTGTTCGTGAAATCCCAGGATGTCCATAAGCAGGTAGATCATGATGATCGTGAATAATTTGTCGCTTCGTGTCTTTTCCGAGGGTGATCACCTGTCCTGTCCCTTTCCACCACCGCCCATCTATCCTTTTGAGGTTATATGGGTTTACCCAGGGTCTTAGAGTATTGAGATCTTGCTCATAGATCAGGGGTGTGGTAAGGGTAGTTAGAGCGTGTACGAAGAGGTGGTCTGGTAATACTGTAATATTTTTGTTGTCTCGTTCTCCTTGATCATAATCTGGGCGTCTAGATAACATATGTGCACGGCTGTTAGTGTTCCCTGGTATATGGTGGAGTTCGATGTCATATTCAGATAGTTCTAGAACTTCTCTGGCAATTCTTCGGCTAATCTTCTGGGGTTGTCGCCAATATAACAGGTTAGCGTGATCGGTATATACGGTGACTTTGTGAGGTGATCCTGCCAGATAAGCTCGCCAGTGTCTTAGTCCTTTTACGACTGCCAAGAGTTCTAGGTCCCAGATGTCATAGTTTCGTTCCGCCTCAGTTAGGGTTGTGGAATAGTAGCCTATGGGATGTTTCTTCCCATTGTCTCCTCTTTGTGTTAGTACTGCTCCTAACGCGAACCCTGATGCATCTACTTCAAGTTCGAATGGTTTGGTCAAATTTGGTTGGATTAGGACTGGTTCTGATGTGATCCTTTGACGAAGGGTTTCGAAAGCGTCTTGACACTTTGGGGTCCAATCCCATGGGATCTCTTTTCGTGTAAGTTCGTTCAAAGGCTTTGCCGTGTGTGAAAATTGACGGATAAAGGGTCTATAGAAATTGCAAAAGCCAAGAAAAGATCGGACTTGTTTTACTGTTGTGGGAATGGGCCAAGACCCAACTCCTGCAACTTTGGCCGGGTCCATGCGTGTTACTCCCTTTTCAAGGATTAGCCCCAGATAATCGACTCGTGGTGATTCCCACATGCATTTTTCCGGCTTAGGTACAGGTCTAGTTCTTCCAGTCGGTCCAGAATCGCATGTACTGCTTCCCGATGATCTCGGAGTTTAGCAGTGGTTGCGATCAGAATATCGTCCATGTAGATGATGATTTCGGTGCCTTTTAACCTAAAATGTTCTATGATTTCTTCAAATTCATAGTCCATCATTGCTTGAAATGTAGCTGGCGCATTGGTAGGTCCGAAAGGCATGACTGTAGGTTCCCATAGCCCATACTTGGTTTTAAAGGCTGCTTTGTGAACGTCTTCTTCTTTGATGCGGATATTGTTATATCCCCATCTAACGTCAAATTTAGTAAAGATCCAAGCGTCCTTTACTTGAGCGATAAGTCCCGGAATGAGTGGCAATGGGTATTTGTTCTTGATAGTGTAATCATTGAGTTTGCGATAGTCTATCACTGGACGAAGTTTTCCATCTTTCTTCCGAATAAAGAAGAATGACGACACGTAGGGTGACTTGGATTGTCGAATGTATCCTTTGGCTTTCTCCTCTTTGATCCATTTGAGGAGTGCCTCATCTTCTGCTTGCGTCATTGGGTAAATTTTACAATCCAGTGCCTTCGGTGCTCCCTCTTTGAGTTCGATCGCGTGATCCCAAGGTCTAGATGGTGGGAATCGATGAGACTCTTCCTCGTTAAACACTTTCTGATGTCGTTGGTATTCTGGTGGGACTGGAACTTCTTTGACATATTGTTGGACATTCTGCGCCAATTGAGTGGAAATGTTGGCGCTTCTATGTCCCTGTTCTGTTAGTTCCTGGACAATTTGATCTTTTTCAGCATCAGATAAGGGTTTGGTGGCTATTCTGTTCAGAGATGTATCCAGATGGGAACTGATTGGTTTGATCCGAAGTGATCGCCAATCTAGAGATCGGATAACGATCAGAAGGTATTTAGTATCGATAACAGCATCCTTCCATTGGAATTGGGGTTCAAACGCCGCTAGCCAGGGGTATCCTAGTATCAGATCTTCGAGTCCTAGATCTGTAATAAGGAATTGCATTTGTTTTTCCTTATCTCCAGTGCGAACTTCTAGATTCACATAGTCCTGAATAAGGCCAGCCTTATTGTTAGTCCCATCGATGTTCCAGATCTTCTTTGGTCGTTCCAGTTTTTGGGTACCCAGTCCTAGTCGTTTGATAAGCCTAGGATCGATGAAATTATCAGTGGCTCCTGAGTCCACTAGTATGCTTTTGTCGGCCATTGCTTGTGACGTGCGGAATGAAACAGGGATTTTCATACTTCAATAGCGAGTAAGATATACAGAGTTACATTGCAGTCTACGAATTGCTCGCCCCCAGACCGATGGGTTAGAGCTTAGGAAAAATCCTGGCGGTTTTTCATGAAGACTTCCTGGATGACCACATCCTTGTCTTCGTCATTGAGTTCTTTGATTTGTTCGATAAGCCCTTTGGCATCGAATTTCTTTGGAGTAGTATTAGTGGCTTGGATTTGTACTTCGTCCTCCTGACTTCCTCAAATCTGTGATTGACGAGGTTTCTCAGGGCAGTTTCGGCTCATGTGCCCTTGCTTCCTGCAGCGGAAACAGCCTCCTGTAGCCATCAGTTTGGCACGTTCTTCTTCGGTGAGCCCTGCCCTTGCACGGATATGTCCAGGGGTAAGATCCATGGCATTTGAATTCTTCGCAGAACCGGACCCTTGTCCCTGGCGCCAGTTTTGATTTGGGCCTTGCTTCTTCTGGGGTACCTTGCCATTGAAGAAGGTTTGAAGATATAACCACTTTTGCTGTTGTTCCACCGCACCTTCGGTCCACTCCTGCCAAGAGTTTGGGCGTCTTCCTCCTTGACTAATCATATTGTAGTGGAGCATCTTCGGGAGTCCTTCGGCAAACATAGTCCAGGTTCCTTTTGCATTAAGATCATGCCCAGCGATCCGGGCCAGTTGCTCGAATTTGGCTATATAGCCATCTAGATCCCCATCTTTCATGCGGATCTCCTTGATAGCTTGTTCAGCTTTTTCCACACTCATAGTGTCAGTGAAGGCATCTTTGAATCGATCGATAATCGTCCGCCATAGGTACTCATTGTGGACTTGTGCTCTTCCGGCCATTTGGTCTCCTAGCCATTCGATTTGCGCTGCTACCCATTCCTGGATATTTGGTCCTTTAATAAAGGATAGGAATAGCATGGCACGAGTAAAGGGGGTGGTGATGACATCAGCTCCCCAATTGAGTCCATAATAGATGTTCCATTCTTGGAGGAACCCTTCGGTTTTGCTTCGGGTTCCGTCAAAGACTTCTGGTTCACGTCCTACCAACTTGCCTCCTCCGGGATTTCCCCCTCCTCCATGTCCTCCGGGATTTCCCCCTCCTCCAGGGGGTCCTCCTCCAGGGGGCCTTCCTCCCATAGGAGGTCCTCGACTTGACCAATGTCCGCCTCCTCCTCCTCCAGGAGGTCCTGATGGAGGCGGTCCGCTTCCGAAGGGATTGGAGGGTACTGTAAATCTAGTAGTTCGGCCCAATATAGTTGCTGGAGGTACTGTGGTAGTTGCTGCGATTGAGGCCATTGTGCTAGCAGGTGTTGATGCTTTGTAGATAATGGTTGGTGCGAATTTGGTAGAGACGTCGGTGGGAATGTTGCTAGCCAACTGCTCAAGTTGTTCCTCAGCTGCTGCTGCTGCGTCAGTGGCAGGAATCTCGATATTTTCGTCTGGGGTGTCTTCTTTGTCGCTTCCGAACTTGAATTCGGTTTGTGGTTGCTCTTCTTTGTCGTCTGCTTCTCCGTCCAGTGGACCCCAACGGCTTCGGTCGACTCTTTCTTTGTCGTAGATGCGGAGTCCCAATTTGACTGGCGCAGGGCGTTCGATTGCAAAGCCTCCGTTGTCAGGAAGTTTTCTAGTAACTCCCCACTGGAGAGATCCGAAATCGAAATCAATTGTGATGAGTGTGTCGTCGTCGTTTGAATCAGTGCTGGTGGTATAGTATCCCCAGCCGTAGTCTTTGTCCAGCCACTCAGCTCCTTTGAGGTATCATTTAGGGACGTTCTGTTCCCCCCTACGTATAACGTAGGTGGTAATCGTGTTGGGTCGTGATTCCGCCACAGTGGTACGGAGGTCTGAGTTAATGTTACAGTTAGACAGACCGCTCTGCTCGGCTTGAGCTAGGATACTGTGACGAAAGTTGTTCTGCTGGATACAGATCAACTGGGTCCGTAGTTTGTGCGTGACTTCGGATGGGTGCGGATACCCGGGATGGTGATAAGGTTTGTAGGACCCTATAGTGACAGCGTGGGACTCAATACCCTCGCGGAATCGGTGGTAACAGAGCTAAGTCTGTGATAGGAATGGCTGGGGAAGTCGACTGGACTTATGCAGCTCCTAGCCTAGAAGGCGTTGTAGAATGTCTGATTGATACAAGAACTCAGACCTAAGGTCTAAGTTCGCTAATGGTACAGTTTATATACTAAGTACATGAGTCATTACTACTGAGTCATAATGCTAGGGTGAGTCATGTATGATGCTATGACTCCACTAATACTAATAGTCTCTGTAGTAGGAATGAGTAATACTGACATCACATAGACGTCATATGGAAGGTGGTGGAACTGTCCAGAACTAATGATGTCATAATCACATGATAGTTCTAACTCATGTGATACGCCGACAGTCTGTGGAGTGCGAATGTAACACAGGCGGACTGCAACGTTCGGAGTGTCAGGACTGCCTTCCCAAAAGAGAAGTCCGGAATGCACGGCTTTTGTGACTATGTGTGACTGTTGTTGCATCACCTTGTCCGAAAGTAACCCTTCAAAGTTCCTTGTGTAGTGCATCTTAATCACCACATTTTTGTATGATCCAGGACACTACCTTGTAGCGGAGAAGGTTGGCCAAATTATGGTAAAATAGTTACAAAAATTGCATGTGTTGATGTAGAGCTAGACACAATTCTTCAAAAGTGTTGCATAAGTAGTCTAACAATAGTAAAACCTGGGAACTGTAAAACTAGTCTAAATATAGCTACATTACATAAAATATGTCAAAATCATGATCTAAATTCAGTTGAAATGGGACGGAAGATCTTAAGTTTCCAGTTTCTGGCCGGTTTTAGCTAGTTTGCCGGTTTTCCTACCCTGATTTTGAAATGGTTTCCGTGGAAATGAGGATAGGTTTTTCCAATTCGATGTTTTAGGTGGTTTTTGTTGTTTTAGGCCTGTTTTGATGGTTTTTTGTGGGGAAAAACCATCAAAACAAATTTGCAAGCTTACTGATGCACTTGACAAGGGGAAACAAGCACAAGGCTTGACGTGCACCCAATGGGATGTCTGGTAGTAAACAAGATCAACAGGTGCAATAGACTCACACGAAGGAGGATGTGAATGGGAGGTGATGGGAGTTCAGTGTAGCGGATGACTATCAGCTATGTCAAGCAAGCTGAAAATTGAATGGGCTCGTCAAGGACATCTCAAGCCTGATGCGGAGATAAATCACGTGTCACACCAAAGGTAAGTCTGAGTGAGAACCAAGAGGACAAGTTGGTTCCACTCAGGACGCTACAAGGAGTCTTATATACTACTACTCATGCCCAACAAAAGTGATTGCAATTATATAAGCAATGCGGCAATATGTAATTGCAATCACTTTTGTTGGGCGCAAGTAGGCATGAATCACTTACTAATCTACTGAGTAAGTGTGAATGACTACAAGCTGACACATCGTGTATCTAAATATAGCACTTCTATTGTGATGACTGATCACTGTGTCATAAGTGCTGACTTGCGCTGATGCATCATCCTAATAATAGAACTATGATGAGTAAAACCTAATACAACTCATCATCATGCTGACTCCGTCCTTCCACAACCTTCTATAGTATTCTATCCAATCATAACACGTATGTGTCCATAGAATGTATAAGGCAGGTCCTTCTCAGGATCACGTGCCTTGATGACAAATACAAATGCACATGTTGGTACCATGTGACTAACCATCTTATCATATCTAATGATAAGGACTTCAACACAGAAAACAGAAAAAGATATACACATCCGTGACATTTGGTGGCTTGTGACTTACAGTCCTGTGTGTTGCAGCTTCAGGAACCAGACCCTTACAATGCCACGAGTTGAGATGGGGGACGGCTCTCTTGATGAATGAAATGGATTGTGGTTGCACTAGGGAGGAGAGAGTACACACCACAGGGGTTGTTTTGAAAGAGAATACGAAAGGGAGTATTGGAGGAGAGGTGAACAGTCTCATACAACGATAATGGAGGGTAGGGAAGGATCTTCATCTGTAACACAGGGTGGGTGCTTACCTTTGCTTACCCCAGCTAAATGAATTGAGTTGCCTAAATGAGTGTTTGCTGACCACTCTGAACACCTCTCGTTTTACAGATGTTATATGAATCTGCCTGAGACAAGACTAGTAGGTGTGCTACTGTCACATTGTGCTCTCAAAAGAGTCAAATGGCACGTAACACACAAGTTGGTTGTCATTTTTCTGCACCAGGTCACCTGTGACCATGTGACCGGCCTATAGTGGAGCAAGGAGTCGGCAGAACCTTAGCAGCAGAAGCATGACAATAGAACAGTCTGTGTGAATGGATGCCAAGGGGAGATGACAGGACCACAGTACACGTGCAACTCTCTCACACTAATTCAGATGTTTTCAAGTAGTGATTTCCCGGCTTGGCTTGGCTCAAAAGCTGGGTTCACGGCCCAGCTTTTGGTGGCTTTTGGCCTCAAATTGTTGGAGCCTGGTGCACATTTTTGATGTGCAGGAACAATCACCTTCTGTCGTCAGTGGTCTTGCTTCTTTGCCTATCTAACTCAGATAATGGTCATTCACTGTCGCACACTGGGCAATGTCCCTGTGAGTGTCTGTTATCTATGGCCTCAGAGGGCTTAAGCCCATCGCAGCCTGTAAACCACAGCTTTATATGTTTTAGGCTTCTACAGCCTACAAGCCACGGCCTAAATGTTCTAGAATTATAACCAAGGTATGAAAAGGATGAGTCATGTTGTTGCATTCACCCAGTCCCCTCCCCCAGTGTCATTATTGTCACCACAGCTATAATATGGACACATTTTTTCTTTCTCCTCACCTATCCCACTTGCTCACCCCTATCCCCCACCAATATGGACTATCATTACTACCTTCTTGTTACTCATACTAGGCCCTCAAGGCTGTCCACCGTGTGCTCCCATTCTCCCTATTGGTGGCCCTTAAGGTTGCGCTCTTATCATTGACTCATTCCTAGTATCCCCCTACTATGATATGTGACTCATGCTGTGAACTGTACTTGTATATAAGGGCTGGACAATGTGTCCCACAGCCTCCAACTTGTTCTTTGTTTACCCTCTGCGAATCAAGTGTCCCTTGAAACTTTCCTCTCACACATCTGTCCCTTTTGGCTGCAAAGCCTCTTCTCACTCTAAACCTTGCATCACTGAACCATTGTCCCACAGAACACAAGTCACATGCTAAGATTCTGCAGGATCTTAACATAAGAACAAGTTGCTTACCTCCTGACACAACCCAGTAGTGCCCCACCTCGCACCCTACTCTCATGGAAACATTGTTCCATTGTGGCTTCCCTCAACATAGCTTTCCCTGCTGACCAGACCCCTGTACCCATTGTTTGTTGAGACCACAACAATCTCCCATTCCATGTCAAGGGAGAGATTAACTGGTTGAACCATAATACACGTACAGTACCCAAATCTATCACCACTGGCTACTACTTGCCCCAGGAGAAAACCACCTCCCACCAACCTGAGCCCGTCGAGTTCATCAATAACTCCTGGTACGCCCTAGAAATCAGTGTTCGCAAAAACCAGTGCTACACTTGAAACAACCTACAAATCTTCCCAAATAACAATGTAGGAGCCGGTTATTGGTACCCCACTGACCCTCAACATCCAGTGCACCAGCCCATCTCTTGCACAGCTTGTTTTGGTTTACTCCAGGAGCATTTGACTCAGGTGACTCATCTGAGGGATCTAGCACTGCATCAGCACACTCCGCAGTCAGTATCCAAAGCATACACAAACCTAATTCTCCAGCCGTCGAAACCCCCACTGTCTCCATCAACTCGGTAACTGTGTCATTCATGCCCATAGTTGTCGATCCCCCTACAGAAACCCCAGATATAGACATGTCAGCCAACATCACTACGGTAGCACCCGTCCATGCACCATCATCTAACGGACTAAAGGGCACTGCCCCAGCCGTCTTCACCGGCGATCGGAGCCATTCTGAATCGTTTTGGAACGAGTTCCGTTGTTACTGATTGCTGAACAGGAATAACAATTCCATCAGGATCCCATTCTTCTGAGTACTTACAGCCTTGTCCTACATCAAAGGGCCACTAGTTGAAGACTGGGTTAACACCTGTGATGAAGAACTTGAGAAGCATACAAATAATACTCAACCTGGAAGTGTCCTTGAAAAGAACAAGATCCTCTGGCATGAATTCGAAGCCTCGTTCAAAGCCGCCTGGACCGACACTACAAAGGTTCAGAGTGCATATAGTCAGTTGATGAACCTGAAGATGAAGGACTTAGACATCGATGCGTACAATGCAATGTTTGCTTGTCTCACCAATGCAGCCGGATGGGAAGCGGACACCAAGGAAACTATTGACTACTACCAATCTGGACTCTGAGAGGCCATCCAGTGTCATGTGATAAACCAAGATACAATGCCAGAATCAATGGGCGAGTGGCAGACAGCAGCTCAGAAAGAAGTCTCGAAGATCAAAGAACTTCAGAGCTCGGGACTTGCCAGGCCATGTCAAAACCAACTATCACATGACGGCCACACATACCAAAACACTGGTCAATGCACCAACTCGACTTGAAACAATGAACATGTCCCTATGGACATTGACTCTGCCAATATAATCTCTAACTTTAAGAAGCTTATGGATGAGGAACGAGCTAAATACCGTGCAGAAGGGCAATGCTTCCGGTGTCGCGTTCAGGGCCACATGGCTCAAAACTGCCTGAAAAATGCTAATGCCCAGAGCTCCTCGAATCATCCAAATTCGACCATCTGTGTCACGGACCAACTAGCGCTGACCGTTCTTGCAGATTATCATTGGGACTGCAGTCGTTCTTATCTCATCATTACTCCTCATCATTGCGCGCTTTAGATGTATCAGATGACTCTAGGACATGCGATGGGCTTGATTCCATAGCCTTCCATGACGTTCCAATCCTAGGACAGGTGTATTAGTATTACTCACCAGACTCACACGCTGTCAAGCGTTCTTATTGTTCTTCAGTATCACATGTTACGGACATGACTCATTCCTAGGATAGCTGTACTAGGGTTCGTGACTCATTATTTAGTTTAGACTCCGCTTTAAAGCGAGTCTCACGTGTATATAAGTCGCCTAGTAAAGACCAGGGATCTCTATCCTGGTCTTCTTCAATTCGCTATCATCTGTTTCGCTTCCTTTCCAGTCTGCCTCATTTCCTCTACTTCTTTCTCTTCTTCTTCTTCTTTCATCTCTACTCTCTCATCATCGACTTAGTGGAGGTGCTGTTACGCCCTTTTCACTCCAAGGGGACCTAGTGTTAGCCAGCCTAGTGTCCGAGAAGCCCAGTCACGTGTTGCAAGCCCCTCAAGCTCGTCCAAGTCGGACCAACGGTTAGCGAACCGTTACAATCTGAGCAGCTTCCACCAACCTAGGTGCCCAGCCAATGTATAGTGATTGCTAGTTTGATTTATACCCCCAGCTGACGGCGAGCACCTCCTAAGATTGATACTCAGCCGACATCAGCCAACACCGGATAATCTGCCATGGTTGATACTCCAGCCGATGTCGGCTGAGACCGGATGGTCCGGTGGATCTGGCATATGAACCAACAGAAACAATAAGTGGGAATGGGTAGCAGAATACATCATTGAATACATAATGTTTTATATGCACCCACGCCAAACATGATAATTTGAACTTGAATGATGGAAGCCTTATGATAAAGGTATCAGGTTTTCTGGTGCATCATATCATGTGCATTAAACAGGTTGGAAATAAAAAGAAGGAAAGACAGTAATAGATTTAATGAAACAACTGAAATGAAGACGATAATATTGTAGCATGTAAATGACATATTCCAATCTGGAAGGGTGAATTGTAGGATAATAGATGGATTTCCCAAGAGAGTGAAGCTATGATACCTATTTAATGAAGATTACCATTATTGCGAAATGATCTATCTCAGGAAGATATTTGCCCCACCACCTTGCCCTGCAGCTCTATTGCCATCTGCATATCTACAATGGCTTGACACTGAAGTCATAAGAATTATAAGAAGAAGACACACCTCACTTTCTCTGTCAGTTTAACTGTTCTCTTCCCTTTCAATATATATGACTGATGGATAGATTCCATCCTGTCCTGTTGCACATGTGGCCTCCTGGATGGCCCAGCCGTGTCTACACATCATTTTGAAGTGGGTTAGTAGAATACATAGAATACATTATGGTGCATACTGTGACTTTCCAACTGATGTGTGCTTCGATAATGACCTTGTGAGGACATGGATGTCCCGGCATCATCAGGATCTGGTCCAAGATATATTAATACAGTACTTGAGCATGGGAAATAAAGACACATACTGGAGAACGATTGGTAATTGTAAGACTCATGCATGGGAGAGTCATGCTTATTCATATCATTGGGTTCACCACTTTCAGAGGAATTGTTACCGGTGTCATTGCCCTGATTACCATTGTATTCTAGGCGATCTTCTGCACTCTGATCGTCGGGTTCTCCGCCACCAGAGGAGTTATCTTCTGGCTCATTAACACTGTCATACCCACCTACATGATCAGTATCATTGTCATCTCCATATTCTCCAAAGGATGGAAGGTCGAAGTTCTCTTCATCTGAGTTGTGTGAGCCATGTCCGATAAATCTCCGGAATCCCCGGTGATGTCCAGACGGCTCATCCTCATCTTGAAAGAGTGAGGACATTGGAACCCAGACAAGTGGAAGAAGGCCTTCATCTTGCCTGCTCCTCCAATGATACAGGAGATGAAATACCTCCCCAATTCTGATCTTCGATGGATCCTTCCACTCGAAGCCTTCAGGGGTGCAGTCCTTGCTGATAAATGATGATGGATCCTTCACTAGTTTACTCCAAGGAATGAAAGTCTTCTTTTGTCCAGTGGTAAAGCCTGCAAACAAAATGTTAGCAGACATTAGAAATATAATGCATAAGCACTTGCGGATATGAGCGAGGCAATAGTCTCTAAGCATGGACTGTACCCTCTTTGTCTTATTCATATTGTCCATCCTGATATCTGGAAGAATGGGACATCCAGACTCTTCTAAGACGATGGGAATATGCTCTGTGTTAGTCTTTGGACCACCCTTCTGTGGGGGTAATGCAACTTGATCTGTCTTACGATTAGAATGGGTATACAAATGAGGGGTAAGCCGACCATTTGAAAAACATTTCACCCCAAAGGCTGTCCATTCCTTCCATAGAACAGACATTTTCCAATTGGGACAGAAATTCTTGAAGAGTATTCCTTCATCAGTAAGGCTATGTAGATCGTCCCTAGACATAATCCATCAGTCATAATACAGCAATACATTAGATGACTCACATGCCAAGGGCCAGTTTGTTGTTCTCGTCTTGATAGGCAGAAAGAACAATGGTCTGGACACTGCATATCTTGTACAGCTGCTTTTGAAAGTCTTAGATAACCCGCTTGCACATGGACTGTGCCATTCTACATGTTTGATAGGATTTGAATCTGCAGTGACCATGCAATGACCTATAATGTACCTGGACTGAATGTGCTTTGGTGGCATATCATCGGACCACTCTTTAGCGGCCTTACAATAGTCATCCCTATCATCAGGTGCCAAGGCATTCCATAAAGCGGTGGTAGCATTCTGAAGGGCCCCCAAGAACTGTGGGTGTCCCGGTATGAGTCCAGATGTTTCCTTCGCAAGCTCAATGATTTCATCACGATTGAGCTGATGGAAGACGCTTCGGGCGGCCCATCTACAGGTAAACTTGGTGTACTGACGTCTGGGGGGATCGATGCGATTGTAGAACCATTTCCTGATTTTCTGTAATATGTTATAGTCAGCAGGGACTTCGTCACAGTCACAGGTGTATAAATTATACCTTAGCAGCATCAACTTTGTGGAAAGGCATGTGGGGGGGGGCCAGAGCATGTAGAGCTGTGCCATCGCTCTCTCAACAATTGTAGCTTGTGCTGCTGCATCAGCGTGCTCAAAGTCATCCAGATAGTCTTGTAGAATAGCAGCATCGGCAGAGGTAATGATAAAGCCAGTAGGAACAGGTTCCTCCTGGTCAGATATTCTGGGTGGGCCATCAGACATGGTAGGGGGAGACTTGCGGGGAGATTTGCTGTATATGGATTCAACTAGGTGTCGCCTTCGTCGACTTTAACCTTGCTTGGTAACGCGGCAGTGATATGCTTTCGGAAAAAGCACAGAAGCAATCAAGAGTTGTTTGGTTCTAATGTACAATCGACAAGTAAAGGCAAGAGAGAATTTTTTGAAAAGCGTTCCCCGGCACGTAGAGTAAAGTGCGGTGACAGCGTAATATGTCGTTCAGGAGTGGCTGTAAGGGCAACGGAAGCTGTAGTAATTCGATAAAATTATCAAGAAAAATAGGAAGTAGAAAGGGTCTGGCACACAAGGACATAACTCTGTCCCTATAGAAAAATGGTGTTGTCAGTCGCACTCATCTGAATGCTCGTCGCGATTGGAAAGGTAGGTGATGTTGTCAGTCTGAACATAAGCTATGTGCCGGGTGACACCCATGAGAATTCCTGTGCAAGATACCAAGGTACGGATGCGTGGCAGTGAAATGTTTGGGCGTTCGAAGTCTTCATCCAAATCAATTGATGCACGAACCATTAAAGGGGTGTTGCCCGGGATGGTTTTAATTCTTTGGGAAATGCTCACAACGAAACAATCGTTTTCCGGTTCTAATGCAGTGACACGCCCGGATACCGTGAGTAAGGCTTGACTGCTGTGATGAAGCAGTGGGGATGTTAAGAAAGCAGGGAGTGCGTGAACCTAAGAGTATGGAATTGGTGACTTCAAGATGAGGGATCATAGAAAAACTGTACCGTCTTGAGATCCCCAATAAGAGAGAACATGTGGTGTGAGCAAGAAGGACTCACGGGGTGCATGTGGGGAATGTAAGCAGAAACCTGATCGTGATTTGGTTAGCGTTATCCCGTTGAGTTCCGAAAATATCGAATTAAAGGCTTGCCTTTGCGACGATGTTGTATATTCCCGGTTGCACACATTTGGAATGCATGGCAGTTTTTTCATGCATGCTACACCAAAGAAAAGGATGCTCGTTTTCGAAGCCATACACACGAATGGTAATGTCGTAAAAGTAAGAATCTGCGATTGTTCCTGAAACAAAGCGAGAATTTTCAATGTAGGCCAGGCAAGTGATCTCAGCAGAACTGGGGGGGAAGTGGAACATGTTGGGGGTGGGGGGGAAAGGGAATGAAGAAGAGACATCACACGGAAAATGGGTTTTTATAGGGAAAAGTTGATAGGGGGCAGGAGAACGCTTACGGAAGAAAAAGTGGCGGCGTATGGAGAGGGTTTTGCAAAAGAGGGGCTTTGCCTGGCCTATTGTGAGTGAGATGGCATCCGGTTCAGAAAATGTACGTTGAATATTGGGAGATGGGGCTTAACTGATGTATTATGGACAGGTTCACAGTTGTCGCATTGTTCACACGGCTGTAAACATGAACGTTGATTCAACTTTTGAAAAGAAGTTGGATTGCTTAACGAAGGAAGAGATTGTGAAATGCCTTCCACATCGGACATTTTCCCGTGCACAGAAACGTTCCCGTACTGTTCTGACAGAGACAGTCATGTCACTGCCTGAGGAAGATCTTATTGTGGTTGCAGATGCAGCAAGAGCAAAGTAAAGACGCAGGGCTGGAGACATCGAAGAAGCAACCGCCACTGGGGCAGTAGAAGAAACAGGCGACGACAGCCATTTTTTCGAAACGGTGTCAGAAGATGTCCGTCACGACAGAATATCGAAGTTCATTGATGCTACCAGGAACGACACACTGGCGTCGGGCGCTTGTGCAGTATGCGCTGGCCGGTTTTTTTGTCTAGAAATGTCATGCATGCCGGTGGATGACCTGTGCAAGACGGAAAAGTTGGTTTCGTTGGTGCCGCATAGTGCCCACGTCTTGACAGAGGGGATGTTGTTGCATTGAAGCCCTTCATCATTATACACAAACGAACAGGGGCAACCAGTCGCACGAACATGCTCAAGTTGCTTTACTTCTTTGCAAAGGAAAAGAACGCCGGCAATGTCTCTGGAAAATGGGACATGGATTGGAGACGTGCCATTAGAATTGAAGGTCCTGACTTTACCAGAACAAATTTTGGTGGCCTGTCATTTCCCTGTGGCGTACATCGTGAAGTTGTATCCGAAGAAAAAAGGAGCATGTATGTGGTCAGACCGTGATGGATTACACAGTGTGCTGCAAGGCAATGTGTCGACCTATCGGCTCAATACATCGGACGTCGCACTGATGACACAAGACAACGTCATGCCTCCTCCTTCACGGATTCTTGCAGCCACTGTCGGTGTCACTGTTGTTGGACCGTCCAATTTGCCAGAAAAAACTTTACCTGGGTTTCTTAGAGTTAATTGCGCTAGAGTGAGGGACACTCTGCAATGGTTGAAGAAAAATAACCCATTGTATCAAAACGTAGACATTTGCGAGGAGCGCCTAAACGACTTGCCCGTTGACAATGTGCCCACGGAAATAAGCTGCCTGACACAGCATTTGCAAGATGAGCATCTTTTGGCAGAAGAAACGGACGGGTATGTCCCAGAAGAAGAGGATGAGGGTATGCCAGGTGCATTCTTTCATATGGTTTGGGAAGTGGGTCACCAAATTGTTTATGGAAATTAACTGGTTTTGCTAGAACGAGGCGATCCACATGCAGGTGTCGTTGGAATTGAGGAGGGAGAAGAAAATGGTGCCAGAGAAGGAACAGCTAATTTCATTCCTCGTGAGTGTTGACATGGATTACGCTGTGTCCTGTTCCGACGCGAAACAGCACAAACGGTGCCATTACGCTCACTAGGCGTTGTTGACGTTGCGGCCAATGACGTTTCTGACAACGAAGTTTTGGCGCATGCCTTATTGAATGTGTTGAACTGAGACAAAGAGCAAGGCTGGGCAGTGAAACGCAGCAGTGATTTTGTCAATGAATATGCGCGGAAGAATGCGGCCGGTGAACTCACATCAGGAAGCAGTGAGAACCCCAATCACCTCCTAGGCAGTTTCCCGTGCCTTTTTCCGTATGGGTATGGAGGATTCGAGGTGGAACGTCCTTTCCCAATATCATACAATTTGCACGCCCGTTGGTGTTTGCGTTACGCAGACGGGCGCTTTTGACACGACTTACATTTTATTTTTCAAGTCTTTGGTGTTTTACAAAAGAGGCAAATGTGTGCTGCAGCTTGTCTGCAAATCATGAAGCGCACATTTCAACGCTACAAAGCGACCATCCGAAATTTAAGACCAGAACTTGTAGTGTTGCCACGGCTTGGCTCAGCTCAGCTTGGCAAGGCTAAACAAGGCTTGACCAAAATGGGATGAGCCAAGCTGAGCCATTCCCAAATGAGCAGGCTCAAGCTCAGCTCAGCTAGCTTGAGCCGACTTTTTGAGCAAATAAGGAAGGAGGGGGAAAATGGGAATGGGGGGTGATGGGTGGGGGTGGGATGAGCAGTGATGGGTGGGGAGGGGAGATGGGTGTGGTGGGGATGGGCAGTAATGAGTGTGAAGTGGGGAGGGGATGGTCAGTAGTGAGTGGGGTGAGGAGGGGATGGATGGTAATGGTATTGGGTGGGGTGAGGAGGGGGTGAACAGTAATGGATGGGGTGTGGAGGGGGTGAACGGTAGTGGGTAGGGTGGGAGTTGGTGGGTGATGGGTGGGGTGGGGAAGGGGTGGAAGGTAGTGGGTGGGGTGGGGAGGGGGTGAACGGTAATGGGTGGGGTGGGGAGGGGGTGAATGGTAGTGGGTGGGGTGGGGAGGGGGTGAATGGTAGTGGGTGGGGTGGGGAGGGGGTGAATGGTAGTGGGTGGGGAGGGGAGGGGGTGAACGGTAGTGGGTGGGGAGGGGGTGAACAGTAATGGGTGGGGTGGGGACTTCAAGCCTGTAGTGTTGCCACAGCTTGGCTAGGCTGAGCTCAGCTTCGCTAAGCAAGGCTTGTCCAAAATGCGATGAGCCAAGCTGAGCCACTCCCAAATAAGCTAGCTCAAGCTCAGCTCAGCTGGCTTGAGCCGACTTTTGAGCCAAATAAGAAGGACAACTGGGGAGGGTAGGGGAGGGAGGGGAAGAGGTGTGGGGGTGGGTGGGGTAGAGAGGGGAGGTGTGGGGAGTGAGGAGGGGAGGTATGTGCAGTGGAGAGGGGAGGAGAGGGGGGTGTGAGGATGGTAGGGAGGGATTGGGTGGGGATGAGCAGGGAAGGTGGTGGGCAGTGGTGGGAGGGGATCAGTGGGGTAGGGAGGGGATCAGCGGGGAAGGGGGAGGGGACAAGTGGGGAAGGGGGAGGTGATGGGTGGGGTCGGGAGGAGTTGGGTATGGTGGGGAAGGGATGAGTGGGGAAGGGGGTGGTAGTGGGTGGGGTGGGGAAGGGATGAGTGGGGATGGGGGTGGTGGTGGGTGGGGAAGGGATGAGTGGGGAAGGGGGAGGAGTTGGGTGGGGTGAGGAGGAGTTGGGTGGGGTGGGAAAGGGGTCAGTGGGGAAGGGGGTGGTGATGGGTGGGGTGGGGAAGGGGTCAGTGGGGGAGGGGGAGGAGATGGGTGGGGTGGGGATGGTATGGGTAGGGGAGGGGAGGGTCATGGTGGGAATGAGCAGGGAAGGGGGAGGGGATGGGTGGGGTGAGGATGGGCAGGGATGGGAGAGGAGAGGAGTAGGGATGGTATGGGGGGAGGTAATGTCACACCCTCACCTCACCCTCACCCAGGAGTGGGGATGGGTAGGGATCAAAGGGAAGAAAATGGTAGGGGGGAGGGTAGGGAGGGGATGGGTATGGATAGGTGGGGAAAGGGATGGCATGGGGGAGGAGAATAGGAATGAGGGAGGTGGGGGAAATGTTTCACCCTTGCCCACACCCTCACCTAGGAGTGGGGATGGGTTGGGGGCAGAGAGAAGGGTGGGGATGGGTGTCACGGACTGCCTTGGAAGTGGACTGACTCAGCAGTAATGACTACGCTGTTAGCTTACATTATTCATGGACAGGGGCTGGAGTATCATTGTAACACAGACTCACACGCTGTCAAAGTGTTATTGTTCTCCATTATCAGGTGCATGTGGACACTACGTCATACTAGGGTAGTTGTACTAGGGTTCGTGACTCATAGCATAGTTCTGACTCCGCTTTAAAGCAAGTCTCACGTGTATATAAGTCAACTAGTAAAGACCAGAGATCCCCATCCTGGTCTTCTTCAATTTGCTATCACTGTTTCCTTTCCTTTCAGTCTGCCTGTCTATCACTACCTCTTGCTCTTTCTCTTCTTCTTTCACTTCTATTGTCTCATCATTGATCTAGTGGAGGTGCTGTCACGCTCTCTCACTCATAAGGGGATCTAGTGCCTGCCAGCCTAGTGTCCGAGAACATCTATCACATGTTGCAAGCCACACCTCATTGTCCAAGTCAGACCAACAGTTAGCAAACCGTTACAATGAGGTGTGGGGATGGGTGGGGTGGAGAGGGGAGGTGTGAGGAGGGGGGGTATGGGGAGGAGATGGGTGGTGTGCAGTGGAGAGGGGTGTTGCACAGCACACAGGCTACAGAAGACTCACCTTTGATACAAGGTGTTGATAGTCTTAAGCACAGTGTATAGAGCACAAGTGAATACAAGTGATATTCTGCTGGGGAGGGTCTCAGGGTTTTCACCCCTCCTTATATATGTAAAAGTGACCCCTATGGTCTCACCATGTCTGTTTGCTCATATGTGATGAGTAAAGGTGTCCACTATATCACATTTTCAGTGATGCCTGATGTGTGGAACACCCTAGAACATCTCAGAATCATTCACATGACTCTGATATGAGTTACGCCCATGGATGTGCGTAATGTAGCTACCTAATATGGTAATCATACTTGCGTAGTCTACTTATGTCGTAACTGCTATAGATAAGATACATACATACTTATTACGTTTCAACAAGGGGAGGATATGGGTGAGGATGGGGTAGGGGGGGTGTCAGGTTGGTATGGTGTGGATGGGTGGTGATGGGCAGGGAAGGGGGAGGGGAAGGTATGAGGGAGGGTAGCAGGGAAGGGTGAGTGGGTGAGGTAGGAGAAACATAGGGATAGGGGGGGAGGCAATGTTTTACCCTCACTAAACCCTCACCCTTTCCCTCAACCTCACCCTCACCTTCACCCTCACCCTCACCTAGGAGCGGGAAAGGGGGGAGGGAAGAAAATGTGGGAGGGGAAGAGACAGGTAGGATTCCCACCTGGGCATGCATCTGTAAAACAGGGCGGGTGCCTAAACACGTTTGGGGCATTCTAAGTGTTCGGGAGCATTCCCCAAACACCTAGAACACCTCCCAACTTACAGATGTGGATGGAGGAGGAGAGGAGTAGGGATGAAAGGGGGGGAGGCAATGTCTCACCCTCACACTGTTAAGATACATATTTAATTCTATTTTCTTTCTTTCTGAAGACATGTCCTTCTTGACTACTTATGACTCATCCTGACACAGTACTGGCTACTAACCCTCATCCTCATCCTCATCCTCATCCTTGCCTTCACCCTCACAGCATCACTCACATGCTCATGCTCATGCTCACCCTCACCTTTATGCTCATGCTCACCTTCACCTTCACACCCTCACCCTCATGCTCACCTTCACCCTCACCTTCACACCCTCACCCTCACCCTCACCCTCACCCTCACCCTCACTTTCACCCTCACCTTCACATACTCATGCTCACCCTCATGCTCACCTTCACCCTCACCTTCTCACCTTCATGCTCATGCTCATGCTTAAGCTCACACTCACCCACACCCTCACCTTCGCCCTCATGCTCATGCTCACCTTCACCTTCACACCCTCATGCTCACCTTCATGCTCACCTTCACACCCTCACCCACATGCTCACCCTCACCCTCACCCTCACCCTCACACTGTCACCCTCATCCTGACTGTCACCTTCACACCCTCACAGTGAGGGTGAGGGTGAAGGTGAGGATGGGGATGAGGGCAAATTATTTAGGATGAGGAAGAGGATGAGGATGAGGATGAGGATGAGGATGAGGATGAGGAAGAGGATGAGGATGAGGATGAGGATGAGGATGAGGATGAGGATGAGGATGAGGATGAGGATGAGGATGAGGATGAGGATGAGGATGAGGATGAGGATGAGGATGAGGATGAGGATGAGGATGAGGATGAGGATGAGGATGAGGATGAGGATGAGGATGAGGATGAGGATGAGGATGAGGATGAGGATGAGGATGAGGATGAGGATGAGGATGAGGATGAGGATGAGGATGAGGATGAGGATGAGGATGAGGATGAGGATGAGGATGAGGATGAGGATGAGGATGAGGATGAGGATGAGGATGAGGATGAGGATGAGGATGAGGATGAGGATGAGGATGAGGATGAGGATGAGCACATGAGTCTGAGGGTGTGTGTGTGAGGGTGAGGGTGAGGGTGAGGGTGAGGATGAGGACAAGGGTGAGTGTGTGAGAGGAGGGTGAGCATGAGGGTGTGAGGGTGAGGGTGAGAACATGAGCATGAGGGTGAGTGTGAGGGTGTGAGGGTGTGGGTGAGCACATGAGGGTGAGGGTGGGCATGAGCATGTGAGGGTGAGGGTGAGCATGTGAGCAGGAGGGTGAGGGTGAGGGTGTGAGGGTGTGGGTGAGCACATGAGCATGAGGGGTGAGAATGTGAGGGTGTGAGAGTGTGGGTGAGCACATGAGGGTGAGGGTGAGTATGTGAGCATGAGCATGAGCATGAGCATGTGAGCATGAGCATGAGCATGAGCATGTGAGCATAAGCATGAGCATGTGAGCATGAGCATGAGCATAAGCATGAGCATGTGAGCATGAGCATGAGCATGTGAGCATGAGGGTGATCATGAGCATGTGAGGGTGAGGGTGAGCATGTGATCATGGGGGTGAGCATGAGTATGTGAGTGTGAGCACATGAGCATGAGTGTGAGTGTGAGCATGTGAGGGTGAGGGTGAGGGTGAGGGTGAGGGTGAGGGTGAGGGTGAGGGTGAGGGTGAGGGTGAGGGTGAGGGTGAGGGTGAGGGTGAGGGTGAGGGTGAGGGTGAGGGTGAGGGTGAGGGTGAGGGTGAGGGTGAGGGTGAGGGTGAGGGTGATGACGTGAGGGTGAGGGTGAGGGTGATGATGTGTGTGTGTGTGAGGGTGTATGTGAGGATGTGGATGAGGGTGAGGGTGATAATGTGGATGAGGGTGAGGACAAAGGTGAGGGTGAGGGTGAAGATGAGGGTGAGAATAAGGGTGATGATGTGTGTTGGGGTGATGATGTGCATGAGGGTGAGGGTGATAATGTGGATGAGGGTGAGGACAAAGGTGAGGGTGAGGGTGAAGATGAGGGTGAGAATAAGGGTGATGATGTGTGTTGGGGTGATGATGTGCATGAGGGTGAGGGTGATAATGTGGATGAGGGTGAGGACAAAGGTGAGGGTGAGGGTGAAGATGAGGGTGAGAATAAGGGTGATGATGTGTGTTGGGGTGATGATGTGCATGAGGGTGAGGGTGATAATGTGGATGAGGGTGAGGACAAAGGTGAGGGTGAGGGTGAAGATGAGGGTGAGAATAAGGGTGATGATGTGTGTTGGGGTGATGATGTGCATGAGGGTGAGGGTGAGGGTGAGGGTCATGATGTGCATGAGGGGGAGGGAGAGGTGGGTAGGATGTACATGAGGGTGAGGGTGTGAGTGCAAAGGTGAGCATGAGCATGAGCATGTGGGGGGGAAAGGGTGATGGCACACCCATCTATACCCCTCTACACCCCTCCACACTTCATCAAATGTAAGAGTGAGTAAGGGGGCATAAGACAAGCACAGGTGATATAGAGATGGAACACATGTAAGAAGCCATTTTTAGATACAAGTACAAGTATTTAGCTTTCTTCTTATTCAAACTACTACTCATTAATTTCCCTCAGGTAACTTCTCATGTCCTCAACTGGGACAGCTGCCTCCACTCCTTCTAGCTCTTCCTCTTCCTCCTTCTCCTTTAGCCCTTCAGTGAAATTGAGCTCTTGCCTTGCTTGAAACTTGAGAATTTGTGTTGCCTCCATGATCCTTGGCCCAAGGCGATTTCTTCTGGCTCTAGCAGTCTCCTTACTTGCTGAAAACACCCGCTCACAAGGTACTGAGGTGCCTTGGATAGGAATCAAGTCCATAGCAAGCTTGAAGAGGGTTGGCCACTGTCTCTGGTGTTCCTATAATTCCAACTGCTCTCAGCACTTCACAACAGTGAACAGTTTATACACACCTGCCAGAACTCAACAATGTTGCCATATCTGATAGGGGCAGAAAGATAGTCATCAAGTTCACCCTCCAAAGTGTCAGTCTGTGGATTATGGGCATGCACAGGGCCAACACCAAGAAATGCCAAGGCATTCTCTGCAATATTAGAGGTAGGGAGTGGGGGGGGCACAGCTGATCTGGTGGGGGCTGCAGGTGGGGTGTATAAAGGCTTTAACTGCTTAAGACTTTAGTTTTAAAGTGACTTGATAAAATAAAGGCACTCACTGCATCCAGGAACTTATCCTTCAGTTCTCTAACCTCATAGGAGGGTAAGACCTTCTTGAACCACTCAAGCTTTGACACAGGGTTAAGGACTATTCACATGGTATCAAAGACCTTTCAGCTTTACAAGTAAGAAAGCCACTCACTTAATGCAAAGTTATATGCTGGGATCTCAGAAGTCAGTCCATAATATTCACCCAACTTCTTAACTCCTGTATCAATGATACTCCCTACATCTGTTCCCTCATTGCTCAAGCTAGTCTGCAACTCCTTGAGAGAGTTGAGAAAGCCCTCAAAAGCAATGACTGCACCACAAAGTGTAGGTGTCTTCTCAGCAGAGAGTGCTTGCTGATAATAGAAGGGGTTCTGATCAAGAAATTAGCATACACAATTAGAAGGAAAAAAATATTCATACCTGAAGAATCCTCAAAAGTGTGCCAAGTTTATCCCAGTCAGACTCATGCAACTGCTCAAGCCCCTCATTCTCCTGATAAAACTTGATGATCACCTAACTTGAATTTAGTATCAGAATACATTGAATTTTTAAATAACTTACATCTTTTAACTGTATTGCCCTTCTGATCATCAAAAAGGTGGATGACCATCTAGTCTCCACACTGCGGATCAGCTGTAGTGGAGGTTTCCCTGGTTCCAACTCCAGTGAAATTTTGGAGAATAGATCCCGTCTCAATGATGAGCCCCTAATCTTTTACAAAATAAGCCCACAAAATCCATATATTCAAAAAGGACTTACATAATTAATGACATTCTTCAGCTTTGAAACCTGGCTATAACCAGTCTTCTCAGCAGCTTCTGTAAGCATGTCCTTGCAAGTGAGGTTCACAATATGAGCAAAGCACCTAAGAGCTATTAGCAAAAAATAACAGTTAAATAGCTGATACTCACCTAATGTGGCAGAGCTCTGCTGAAAACTCAGTATTAGGCTCCTGAGTCTTCAATATCCTCTCATATGCATCCATCATGGTGACATTGTTGGCTGCATTGTCTGTTGTCACCCAGCCAATCTTAAAGGATAATAATTAGCTAAATTTAATCTAGAAAAAGTAGACACACCTTTGTTGCAAGCCCAGTCCTCTTGATAATAAAAGAAAATGCCTCAGCCAACCTCTCCCCAGTGTGAGTCCCAGGAAAATGAAGGAATCCCACAAGGCAAGCTCTGAGAGTTAGCTTTCTACCATGACTCTGAGTCTGAACATTCTCAAGCCAGTGAGCTGTAACAGCCATGTATGGCTTAAGGTCAGGGTCACTCCACATGTCTGTGGTGAATGACACCCTCCCAAGGCTGTTTTTCTGAATAGCAGTTAGCCAAAAGCTATGACATATAATAACTTAACATTACCTGAATATGCTGAGACATATTATGAATCACCTCAGAAAAAGTGTCTGATATGCGCTTCTGCATAGTGGTCCTATGAGGGATGTCTGCATCGCGCAGCTCAGGACGGAGAAGGAGGCATAGGTGGCGGAACTCCTGTCTCTCAACAATCCTGATTGTAACGGTTCGCTAACCGTTGGTCCGACTTGGACGAGCTTGAGGGGCTTGCAACACGTGACTGGGCTTCTCGGACACTAGGCTGGCTAACACTAGGTCCCCTTAGAGTGAAAAGGGCGTAACAGCACCTCCACTAAGTCGATGATGAGAGAGTAGAGATGAAAGAAGAAGAAGAAGAGAAAGAAGTAGAGGAAATGAGGCAGACTGGAAAGGAAGCGAAACAGATGATAGCGAATTGAAGAAGACCAGGATAGGGATCCCTGGTCTTTACTAGTCGACTTATATACACGTTAAGCTCGCTTTAAAGCGGAGCCTGAACTAAGTAATGAGTCACGAACCCTAGTACAACTATCCTAGTATGATGTCATGGTCCAGTACATGTGATACATAAGAACAATGGAACACCTGACAGCGTGTGAGTCTGAGTGAGTCATACTAATACACCGGTCCTAGGAATAGAACACCATGGAAGGCTACGGAACCTTGCCTGTCACATGTCCTAGAGTCATCTGATAACAATCATAAACGCGCATGGTAAAGGATAAGATGAGATAAGAACGACTGCAGTCCCAATGATAGTCTGCAACGTGTGTTAGCGCGGGTCAGTCCGTGACACTGATAGCCTAAAGAAAAATCAGAAAAAAAGAAACAAAGAAACAAAGAAAAGAAAAAAAAAACCTGATCAGTGGCAACAATAAATTGCACCAGGCCATCTAAAAAGTTATCATGTGTAAAGGGGACCCGTGCCTCAGCCTGATGGGCAACAGGAAGTCCTTTAACTCTTGCCAAGGCTTGTTCCCCCTCCTTACCCCTCAAGTCAACATTGAGTTTTAGGCACTCCTGGACCCACTCCTCTGCGTGGTGGGCAAGCAGATGAGCACGAAGATTACCTGTCCCAGTATTCATCTTATAAGGATGTACATTGACAGCTTTGTTCTGCTGCCAATGTCTCCTGTGGAAATTATCAGCAAAAAATGAATTAAAAAAAAAAAAAACTTACAAGCAGAACGTACACTTCCTATTCCCATTGACAGGTTGGAAGAACTGAATAACATCATCACCTGAGGCAGCCAGCCTAGAACCAGCTTTTTGAGCCCTCCTTTGGCGACATGTTGGAGTTGCAGGGTCAGAGGCATGGCCCAGAGGACCACTAGGCCCAGCACCACCCTCTGGAGAGCCATCTGACCCAGGAGGACTAACTCCAAGGTCAAACGTCTCAGACTGAGGTGAGCGCTGTATTAAATTTGTTGAGCCATAAATTGTAAAGCTAAAAAATAAATACTCACTTGGTGGGAAGGCTGAGGACCTGTAGAATCCCGAAAGACATCTTCTCCCTGCCCTTGCTGCCCTGAAGGCCCAGCAGGACCACCTGCAGCTGCAGGGGTAGGGCCTAGATCAAACTGCACATGAGGTGAAAGGGCTGATGCCTGGGCAGCTGTTGATGAAACTGATCACACATCAGCTATTGAGCAGATAATTGGGGCTAATAATACATACCATCTAGCTGAAATGACATCTCAAGGGCCCCACCAGGAAGCTCCCTCTGCCTGCCCATTGTTTTGGGCCTTTTGGGAGTCTTTTTGGGTGTAGAAGGAGCCCTCTTCCTAGATCCAGCCATGGTAGACAAAGCAAAGTGTGATACAAAAAGAATTAGAGGTGTAGAGCAAGCAGAGGTGCCAAGATCAGCCAAAGATCAGTAGAGATGAGACTGGAGGAGACTGAGACGAGACTGTGGGAACACAAGTATGTGCAGCTGCGAGATCACTTTGAGTGATCTCAATGACTTAGTTGGAATTTCTTAACAATACAGTCCATTTTATTTTATTCAATCTTATTTTTTACTAACTAATTACATTTACTACCTATGAGTGAGGGAGAGCAGCAATTGACGCCATTGTGCTGGTGGGAGAGGGTGACACAAGGGTCCTGGAGAGGCATCATCACGCCAGCGAGGGAGGGTTAATGGGTGGCGAGGAATGGGACGTAGATAGCGGGTGACCCTGCTATCAACGTCCCCTTTCTTGCCGGTGCCAGGAGACACGACACGATGGCGTCGTGCTGGAGGGAGAGGGCAGCGCGAGGGTCCTGGAGAGGGCACCGTCGCACCGGTGGGAGAGGAAAGAAGCCGTGAGGAAGGGGACACAGACAGCGGGTGATCCCACCATCCACGTCCCCTTTCTCGCCAGTGAAGGGCGCAGCACGCAAAGGTGTCGTGCTGGAGGGAGAGCGCCACGCGATGGCCCTGGACAGGGCACCATCGCGCCAGCAGGAGAGAACAACAGAGCAGTGAGGAAGGGAGCAGCACGCGATGGCGTTGTGCTGGAGGGAAAGAGCCACGCGATGGCCCTGGACAGGGCACCATCATGCCGGCGGGAGAGAGGAAGGGAGCGGCGAGGAAGGGGGCAGCACGCGATGGAGTCGTGTGGGAGGGAGAGGGCGGCGCGAGGGTCCTAGAGAGGGCACCGTCGCGCCGGCAGGAGAGAGGAAGAAGCCGCGAGGAAGTGGGCAGCACGCGATGGCGTCGTGCTGGAAGGGGAGAGCAGCGCGATGGCCCTGGACAGGGCACCATCGCGCTGGCAGGAGAGAGGAAGGGAGCAGCGAGGAAGGGGACGCAGATGGCGGGTGATCCCGCCATCCACGTCCCCTTTCTCGCCAGGGTAGGGGGCAGCACACGATGGCATTGTGCGGGAGGGAGAGAGCGGCACAATGGCCCTGGACAGGGCACCATCGCGCTGGCGGGAGAGAACAACAGAGCGGCGAGGAAGGGGACGTAGATGGCGGGATCACCCGCTATCTGAGTCCCCTTTCTCACCGGGGCCAAGAGGGTCAGGCGCAGGGGTCAGGCGCAGATGGTGCAGGCACAGAGGTGCAGAGGTGCAGGCGCAGGGAGCAGGTGCATTGAGGGCGGTGCAGAGGGCACACAAACAGCCAGCAGTCAGCGTGCAGTCACTGCAGACATGCGGCGACCGTGAGCTGACTGCAGGCAGATGTGCGTGCGTGCAGACGGGAGCAATGGCGAGACCAGGAGGAATGGAGAGGGGAGAGGGGGAGGAGGTCAGTGGCGCAAGAGGCCACGACGGCGAGCTGTGAGGCGAGGGACAGGCAACGGCGGGCAATGAGAGGGTGAGGGAGAGGACCAGAGTGACTCTGGTCGCCAGCGAGACTCGAGTCGCTCAATGTCCGAGGCTCAGAGCGAGTCAGATTTCCTTTTTTGGACCTGGCTCGTTCCTGGCTCAGCTGCCCTCACCCCAACCACGGCAGTACCCTCCAACCCCAGCTCAGCCGAGCTCCTTTTGGTCATGAGCTGGTTTGTTGGCTCGGCTGGGCTCAAATTGGCTCAGCTCGGCTGGCTGAGCCAATTTGAGCCCAGCTGTGGCAACACTAAATGACCGAAGCAACTCTGGCAGCAATAACCATGGACAAAGCTCAAACAACCGCAGCAATAACAATCGCAATAGCGATAACCACAACGACAATGCAAACTCAGCAAATGCAGCCGACATTGAAGCTTGGGCCACCATAGAAGAAGTCGGTGATAACGAGGCTGACATTCCAGCCGTCTACACCACAGATCACTCTGCACACCAGCCTCAAGTGGAGACCGAGTTGTATGACTCGGGTGCCTTGCGACACATGTCGCCTTTTTGTCATTGGTTCAAAAACTACCGATCCATACCTCCCCATGCCATTATTGCCGCTAATAAGCACACCTTCTATGCCATAGGTACTGGGGATTTACAGGTTGAGGTCCCAAATGGCAACTCCACCATGCCTGTCCTCCTCTGCGATACTCTCCACGCACCTGATATGGCGCTTACCATCATTTGTATTGGACGCATCAATAACACAGGCCATTCAGTAACTTTCAAATCAAAGTCCTGCAAAATCAAAAACCCAACTGGCAAACTCATAGGGAACATCCCTGCCAGTTCGAGTGGCTTGTATAAGGTGGAGCATTCATATCTCGCAGCTAGCAAAGCTACTCCAGTCGAACAGATCGACATTCATTCACTCCACCGCTGCCTCAGTCATATTTCAGCCAACGCCATTCGCTCCCTCATTTGCAACCATGCCATTGAGGGCATACAACTTAAAGATGATGGATCGCCTATCATCTGCGATTCATGTGAATATGTGAAGATGACTCGCAAGATTATTCTCAAAGAGTGCATCACCCCTCCTGCAAAACGGTTTGGAGACGAAATCCATACTGACCTTTGGGGGCCATCCCCAGTCAACAGTCTCAGAGGGCGACGCTACTACATCATGTTCACAGACGACCACACCCGATACACACATATCAATATCCTTCGCACCAAGGACCAAGCTCTGGACGCCTACAAGGCTTTTGTAGCTTGGGCACAAACTCAGCACAACACAAAGATCAAAGTCTTATGCTCGGACCGTGGCAGTGAGTATACCGGCCATGTGTTCACTAATTTCCTTCGTCAAGAAGGAACTGAGCGGCATCTCACCACTCACAACACTCCGCAACACAATGGAATTGTGGAATCCCTCAATTGGCACATCCTTGAACATGTCCAAGCTATGCTTCACTACTCCGGCTTACCCAAGAATCTCTGGTGTTACATGTCAACGGCACGTGTTGCTCGACTTGAGCAGGTTCTAGACTGTGGCTACTTCGGTGATTCTGTTCCCGTATCCGGAGCAAGTTGGTGCGAAGCCGATGGGTGAACTCCTTGGGATGTGGGATAACGTATGGAGGTTCCGTCGTATCGAAGGCACAGAGGAATACTCTGTGCAGACTCGGTGATGAGTGAACAGGGAAGCACGCTGGCTTATGCTGTCACTGAGGGGAGTGAGACTGGGAAGTCGAACGACTTATGCAGCTCCTGGGGTCTGTTCTGGTTCCGAGGTCTGAGAGTGCAAGAGTCGATATGATTCAAGAACTCAGACTTAAAGTCCAAGTGTCCTAAGAGTACAAGTTATATACAACAAGACGCCAAGTAGATACTAGGAATACCTGTACTTGTAAAGCCACCAAGACAACTACTATGCGTATCAGGATCGAGTCATAGTCCGAATACTACTAGTATGAGTACTAGTATGAGTCATGTACGAAATGAGACTAGTAAGCAAGTATGATCAACGTCTGTGTAACGGTTCGCTAACCGTTTGTCCGACTTGGACGAGTTTGAGTGACTTGCAACACGTGACTGGGCTTCTCGGACACTAGGTTGGCTAACACTAGGTCCCTTTAGGGTGAAAAGGGCGTGGCAGCACCTCCACCAGATAGACGATGAGATAATAGAGATGAGAGAGAAAGAGGATGACAAAGAAGATGAGAAGCGGCAGACTGGAAAAGAAGAAAGAAACAAGATAGCGAATTGAAGAAGACCAGGATAGGGATCCCTGGTCTTTACTAGTCGACTTATATACACGTAAGACTCGCTTTAAAGCGGAGTCTGAACTAAGTAATGAGTCACGAACCCTAGTACAGCTATCCTAGTATGACACAATGTCCATGAGCATGTGATACTTGGGAACAATAAGACGCTTGACAGCGTGTGAGTCCGTGCTACAATGATATTCCGGCCTCTGTCCATGACTAATGTAATCTGACGGCGTAGTCATAACCGCTGAGTCAGTCCACTTCCGAGGCAGTCCGTGACATTATCCCCTTTTCAGGGTAAACACCCACGTTCTACCAACCATGCAGTAAGCGCGGTTACTCGCCTGTCTCGCCGCATCTCTTCTTCGATCCGATGTACCGCCCATGCTTCTTCCAACCGTGCCCGACACGCCCGTTGGTCTACCGCCATCACAAAGAGCCTATCCTCGATTTGTCGGATCGACTCTTGCGCTGCTTTCATCTTCTTCACCAGCCTGCGCCACCGCACAACCTCCACAGTTAGTGAGCGATCACCTACGTGGGCGATGGCTTCATCCACCATTATCCAATCTGGATAACTGCGGTCCAATAGGCGTAGTTCATCGTGCCCTACCTTGGGTGTCCTTCCTACCCGGTCAGTGGCCGCGGCGGCATGAATCTCCCCCCGATGAACAGGTCCATCCATGGTCATTCGCGCTTCCACGTAGGGGTTGTCGGTCATGTGGACCTTGATGTATCTGGCAGGGACCTGTCGACCCGTCGCATCTAAGATAGTGAAAGGGACGTAACTTGTCCCTTGGTTGTTTTCGTACCCCTGCGCTGCTGGCGATAGGGGTCGTTGCGATGTTCGCGCACCTCTTTGCGCATGGCGCGGGTGAGCGGGCGGCACGGCGTAGTGTACAGCGACGGGCTGCCGTGGTCTTCCTCTTTGACCTCGGCCACGTCGTATACCCATCCCCTCGGCAACTTGTCGGTCTTCGGGGTAGGGAGGCGGTACTTCAGGGGAATCTTGACGGTGGACTTCGAGGGCGTTGGCAATGTTGTCCGCCAGAGACATGGCTTCTTCACGAGTGAGGCGAAAGTGCACCATTGCGCCGGTGCGAGTGGTTGGTGCGGGGACGGGGATGGGGTTAGCTGGGGCAGGGACTGGAGTGGGGACTGGAGACTCGTGGCCATGGCAGTATTCTCTTGGTCCATGGCATTGATCGCAGAATCCGAGATCAGAGGGTGACACCGGGCTAGAGGAAGCATGCCGGCCTGCCGTCGCCGACGGTTCTTCAAGTCGTGCTTCTTCCGTGCTTCCAGAAGCTGTTCCCGATGCCACTCTCGCGCCGTCAGCATCCCCAGTGACGATGGCTTCGGGCACCTGAAGCGTAAGGACGTGTTCGGGGTTATTTGTAGTGCGAGATTCGGCTGCGTCTGCCAAGGTAAGCTGTCGGAACACGTTGGCAATGGTGTCGGTGGATGGGGAAGGGGGTCTTGGTTCAAATGGGGTAGCCTGAGCTCTAAGGATGGATTCGGTACGTGCAGTGGCCATCCGCCTAATGTCGTCGTAGATGCTGTCGATGATTGCGTCCTCAGGCCCAGAGGCAGAGTCAGCGTACGCTCCAGCGGTGGGCTCTTCGGCAAGGTCTGATCGTCCATTGGATGACATATATCGGTGTGTGTGTTGTGAAAGGAGGTGAGAATGCTGAAGAGCGGAGGGATAAGGGAACTTAGCAGATGAAGTGCTCCTTATATGTGTTTCCTTGGCGGGGTTTGATACTTTGAACTCCCGCACCTTGTCATCAGCGAATACGTCATCCTTATCGACCCACATGTTGTCCGAGTCGGGGTATCCTTCCCATTTGACTAAATATTGAAGTCGCCGTCTTCTGCCGAACTTCCGAGAGTCCAGAATCTTCTCCACAGAATATTCTTCTTCCCCGTCCACAAGATCAGGTACCGGGTATTGATAATTCGGGCCATGCGTTATTGTTTCTTTGTATGGAGTGAGAAGATCGATGTGAAACATGGGGTGAATGCTCCACTGCGTGGGAAGGGCCAATTGATAACTGACCGGCGATAGTACCTTGATTACTTTAAATGGCCCATGTCTTCTGGGCGCAAACTTGGCGGTTGGCTGACTGATACGGAGATTCCTGCCTTCTAGCCATACTTGGTCACCTTCCTTGTATTTGGGCATATCACTGTGTTTGACCCATGACTTTTGTGCCTTGATCATGAGTTGTTGTGCCGTGTCCCGTGCCTGTTTCAATTGTTCAAGGCGCAATGTGACCTGCAGGAGTGGAGAAGGTGCCGAAACCCAATCAGCGCGTGGGTGATAGCCCATTAGAAGGAAGAACGGAGACTTCCTCGTGGTGTCACTAGGCCAATTATTGTGAGCGAATTGGGCAATAGGAAGATAAGGAGCCCAATTTGTTTGATGATGGTCGGAAATGAATCGGATAGCAGTCTCGACCCATTGATCTGAGCGTTCTGATTGTCCGTCGGTTCTTGGGTGATATGCCGTGGAGGGATTTCGCTCTATTCCCGTGATACGACATACTTCTTGCATGAATTTGGATATAAACCGGGGATCCCGGTCACTAATGACTTTTCTTGGTAACCCGAAGTGGGCGAACACGTGTTTGAAGTATAGCGCCGCCGTCCCTTCTGCGTTGATCTCCTCATTGCATGGAATAAAAATGGACGCTTTGGTACAGTCATGATCAGTGACTGTGAGGATGGAGTCGTATCCCTGTGATATTGGGAGTTTAGTTATGAAATCCAATGCAATGGTTTCAAATGGCATAGCTTCGGGTCTCGGGTAAATGGGTCTGAGTGGTGCTTTGGTAGGACGGTTGTTGACTTTGTGGCGCTGACAATCGGCGCATCCTTGAACATAGTCGGTTATGTCTTTGCACATTTGTGGCCACCAATAGTTGCGTTCAACCAGTTGTATCGTTTTGCTAATACCTGGATGTCCGTGTACTGGCGGGTTGTGGTGTTCTTTGATGATGTCCCACTTGCCTTCTAGGCCTTCCGTAACGACTGTGCGTCCTTCCTTGTACCACGTGCCATTAAGGTGCTTGAGTTGGTGGGGATCGACCCAAGGTTTGAGACATTCTTCGTCCTGGTGGTGTCGTGGCGTCATAGTCGCGATCATTCTTGTGAAAAGGCGTTCAGGAAGTACCACCACGTTGGTGTTGTCTTCGGTTCCTTGATTGTAGTCTGGTCTCCTTGAGAGCGCATCCACACGTCCATTAGCTGTTCCTTTGATGTGGCGGATTTCAATATTGTACTCAGATAAACGAAGTACTTCCCTGGCTACTCGTCTACTAATTTTATGGGGTTCCTTCCAGTATAGGAGGTTCTGGTGGTCTGAATAGATGATAACTTTATGTGGTGATCCCGCAAGGAATGATCTCCAGTTATCAAGCGACATTACCACCGCCAACAGCTCTAGATCAGCTATGTCATAGTTTCGTTGGGCCTTGTTGAGAGTCTTCGAGAAATATGCAATAGGGTGTCGTTTTCCATCTTCCTTCTTCTGCAGTAGTACAGCACCAACTGCAAAGCCCGATGCGTCCACTTTGAGTTCGAATGGCTTGTCAAGTTCGGGATGTGCCAGTACTGGTTCGCTGGTTACCCTGTCCCTAAGGTCATCGAATGCCTTCTGGTGTCGTGTTGTCCACATCCATTCTGCATCTTTTCGTGTGAGTTCATTGAGTGGTCGTGCAATATGGGCGAATCCTCGAATAAATGGTCGATAAAAATTGCAAAAGCCCAAAAAAGATCTAATGTCCTTAACTTTGGTGGGCGTAGGCCAATTTTTTATGCCTGCAATTTTGATCGGGTCCATGCACGTTATCCCCTTTTCAAGGATTACCCCCAGGTAATCCATACGCAGGGCATGGAATGTACACTTCTCCGGTTTGAAGTAGAGGTCTAGCCGTTCAGCTACTTCAAACACAGCCGATACTGCCTTGATATGATCTTCCAGGTTGGTTGATGTTGCGATTGCAATATCATCCATATAGATGCGGATGGCGGTTCCCCTAGCGTTCCAATAGTCAATAGTGTCGCGATATTCGTGGTTCATCATGTTTTGGAACGTAGCTGGTGAATTTTTTAATCCAAAAAACATGACTAAGGGTTCGAACAAGCCGTATTTGGTTTTGAACACGGCTTTGTGTTCGTCCCCTTCTTTGATTCGGATGTTATTGTAACCGTCTCGCACATCTAGTTTGGTGAAAATACGAGCTCCGCTGAGGTCTGTGAGGAGTTCCGTTATGAGGGGTAGGGGGTATTGATTGCTGATAGTGATATCATTGATACGTCGATAGTCTTGTACTGGCTGTAGTTTGCCATCCTTTTTCTGAATGAAAAAGAACGGTGAGGCATATGGTGAGATGGAGGGTCTTATGTATCCCTTAGCTTCTTGTTCTCTAAGGAATTTTAGCAACCCTTTGTCTTCCTCCTGTGTCATGGGGTACACCTTGCATGGTAGTGCGTCTGGTGCGTTTGGTTTGAAGTCAATTGCGTGGTCCCATGGTCTTGAGGGTGGAAATCGTGCTGATTCTTCATCACTGAATAATTTGCTGAATCGTTCGTAAATTTTCGGGACAACTGCTGCGACTTGGTTTTGCCCTGCTTGTACTGCTAGCTCCATTGCTACCCCTCGAATAGTGGATTGAGTTTCCAGCGTTTGAACAATGGATTGCTTTTCTTCTTCGGTCATCATTACTGCGATGATTGGTTGTTGTCGGATGATGCGAGGATTGATAGATGAAATAACAACTGGTAACACGCGTTCGTCGATGACAGCACTTTGCCAGTTGAATCGTGGTTCAAACGACGCCAGCCACGGATATCCCAGGAGTATGTCTTCGCTTCCAATGTCGGTTATGAGGAAGCGCATTTCCCTATGAATGCCCTTGGTGAATACGTCTAGGTCAAGGTAGTGGGTGATCTCCCCTGATTTGTTAGTGGTATTATCGATATTGTATATCTTTTTAGGTACTGGGAGTGTTCGTAACCCCAACCCCATCTTGTTGGCGAATGTAGCGTTCATGAAGTTGTCGGTGGCTCCAGAATCCACCAGAGCTCGTTTGTCGGCCATGAAGTAACTTGTGCGAATCGATACTGGAATGTGCATAGATCGATAGAGAGTAATGTACACAGAGTTACAACAAAGAGTCCTCACCCAGGCCGTCGGGTTCAGACATTTTGAAAATCCTCCCTTTTCCACAATTGTTGCATGACGAGGTCTTTAACCTCATCCTCTTCCTCTGCCACCCCACTCAACCAATCTTGGGCCTTCTGCTGGGGGGTGCAGGTTTCCATAACGCTGCAATCGTCGACTATGCTTCGAGCAGCATAAAACCTTTCTTCTTCGGTACTACCCTGTCTGGTGCGTGAGGGACCCTGTCCCTGTTGGTAGTAGGGATTTCTTTTGAGTGGCTGTCGACAGTCTCTTTTAAAGTGACCTGGTTTGCCACAATTGAAACAAGTGAGGACTTTCCTTGTCCCATCTTGTTGTACGGGTCCTCTAGGTATCCCTCCTTCTTGACTTCCACCGGCTCATTGTTGATATCGGTTTCCTCCTGGAAGGAAATCTTCGTTCTGAGCCACTCGTCCTCGGATGCGATCCGGGGTGGTGTCCATCGCGTTGGGGTCTTGCATACGTGGGAAACTAGGCCCTCCCCATCTTCTGCTGGCATTGTTGTTGTTGGTGCCCTTCCAATTGTTGAATGTTTGATTCGCGGCTGGTTTGGACCTAAATCCCTCCAGTCAACTTTTCATGTGGATGAACATTTTTTGCTGCTGGATCGCCGCTTCGCGCCATCCTTCATAGTTTCGTGGTTGGATGTTCTTGAATATGAATTCGTACATTGCGTGGGGCAATGCATCTGTGAAGATGCGCAAGACCAGTGGCTGGTTGACATCGTAGTTTGCGTGGCGTACCAAAGTTTCGAATCTCGTAATGAGACCATCTAGGTCCCCTTGTTGCATACGGAGACCTCTTCCTAGTTTGGCTTGAGCTTTCTCTTGCTCTAATACATCCGCGTATTGTCTGTTAAAGGCTCCAATAACGCCATTCCAAAGGCGTTCATCTGTCGTAGCCCATCCATTTGTGATAACCTGGGTTCGAAGCCAGGCGTTAACTCCCTTGACCCATTCGTTAACGAGTGTTCCTTGTATGTAGGTGAGAAAGAACATAGCTCGTTGGTATGGGTTTCGCATCAGCGTATTGGTGATGTTCACTCCTTCGTATAGTTGCCATTGTGTGATAAATTGTTCTGCTTTTGACCGGTCTCCTGTGAATATGACAGGAGGGTTGCCTACTAATTTGTCTCCGTGGTGTCCTCCTGGTTGTGGTGCCTGTGGCATAGGTACTGGGGGTCCTCCGGGTGGTCCTCCACCTCCAGGTGGTCCTCCGCCAAACGGCCCTCCGCCTGGTCCTTGTCCTGGCGGCCCTCCACGCAGTCATCCGAATGGGATTCGTGGTGAACTTCTTCGTCCTCGGTCTGATGGGGGATCTGGTTGATCTGGTCCTATGGCTCTGTATAAGGCCACATCGTCTGGGTTCATTGGCATCTCCATATGCCCTGTTTGTGGATTAATGACTTCTGTTGTTGGTTCCATCGTCATTGTACGACTCATGACTGGGTCCTGTATGTGTAGAGACTCAGCTAATTGTAATGCGATAACTTGATCGCTTCCCCTTTGTGGTGCTGGTGATCGTACTTGTATGTTGCTTGCTTCACTAGCTTCGGACGGCGTGCTAGTGCGTGTGGTGGGAGTGTTATCTGGTGATTGACTCCGGATTCTCCTAGCGTGATCAATGCGATCCTGATCCGCCGCGTCTTGTAGTGTGATATCAAGCCCGAGGTCTTGTCCAGCAATGCAAAATGCTTCCCAATGTCCACCAACCTCTAGATTCTCAATCCAGCGAATTTCAGTCCAACAAGCACGCTCGGTGTTGAACTCAACTGGGTACCAATGTTCTTCTCCTGATGAATACTCTGGTGCACTTGACCGTGCGTGATATCGTTCAATAGCGTTTACTACTCGCCAACTAGCTCCTTTGATGAAGGACTCTGGTACGTCCTGTCGTGGTTGTTGGTTATCGATTTCGTAAGGTATAAACCCTCCTTCTGCAGCCCAAACTTCTCTGGTTGTACGTTGCAACGCCACGGTGGGATCCTGGTCTTAATGTAACGGTTCGCTAACCGTTTGTCCGACTTGGACGAGTTTGAGTGACTTGCAACACGTGACTGGGCTTCTCGGACACTAGGTTGGCTAACACTAGGTCCCTTTAGGGTGAAAAGGGCGTGGCAGCACCTCCACCAGATAGACGATGAGATAATAGAGATGAGAGAGAAAGAGGATGACAAAGAAGATGAGAAGCGGCAGACTGGAAAAGAAGAAAGAAACAAGATAGCGAATTGAAGAAGACCAGGATAGGGATCCCTGGTCTTTACTAGTCGACTTATATACACGTAAGACTCGCTTTAAAGCGGAGTCTGAACTAAGTAATGAGTCACGAACCCTAGTACAGCTATCCTAGTATGACGCAATGTCCATGAGCATGTGATACTTGGGAACAATAAGACGCTTGACAGCATGTGAGTCCGTGCTACAATGATATTCCGGCCTCTGTCCATGACTAATGTAATCTGACGGCGTAGTCATAACCGCTGAGTCAGTCCACTTCCGAGGCAGTCCGTGACAGTCTGTGCATGGAGGAGGTGATGACGAAGTAAAGATGACGGTCCCAATGGTAGTCCGTATAGTAAGCACAGTTTAGTAAAGGAAATCGTAACATCTGGGCTGAGGCTGTGCAACATGCGGTCTGGTTGAAGAACCGCTCATCTACTCATGCTCTAGGCAATGATACTACCCTGTATGAAAAACTCTATGGCAATAAACCTGACCTTTCCAGTATCCCCCTTTGGGGGCAAACTGGCTGGGTACACTCAGGTACTGGGTCAAAACTCGATGCACGTGGATTAGAGGCACACTGGGTTGGATTTGATACTAACAGCACCCATGCACACCGCATCTACTGGCCCGAAAAACAGTCCATTTCAGTTGAATGGAATGTCAAGTTTGACATTCCGAATCACATTTTCTATCCCGAGGATTTCACCACACCAGGACAAATTCAATCGCCTCCAGCACTCCCAGCACCTCCACCTGCACCACCTGCACCACCTATTCCCCCAGTGCAACAAGTGCCTCCTCCTCCTCCTCAGGCACCGGCTACACCAGTGCAGTCAGTGCCCCAATCAACGCTCACACCTTTGAGCTCTCTTAGCTGTGCCAGCAGTGGTGGTTCACCTGCCATGCCTGGTGGGTTGCAACCTGAAGCACCCGACCAGCCATGCCCACCACCTCGTCCTCCTTCAAGAGGCAAGGGCAAAGCACCCGCAGAACTGACACACAGGTCAACACGGATCCTGCAACTCTCAGTCAAAGAGCGGGCCATCCAGCGTGGAGAAGGTACCACTGGAGAGGAATTTGATGAACCACCCAGCGAGGCTGCACGCCGCTGGATGCATCCCGACCACCCACATCACTACGACTCAGGCGCACTTGCCGCCGACCTTTCCTCCCCTGATTTTGCTTATCTCGCAGATTGCAAGGACCTCTTCAAGGCTTTCATCACAGAATCTCAGGACGACCCAAAGACTCTCTCCCAAGCCTGTTCTCGCTCTGACTGGTCCGAATGGCAAGTCGCCATGGACCGTGAGATCGCCACGCTTGAAAAAGCAGGCACCTGGAACACAGTTCCCCGACCCATCGACAAGAATATTGTCGGTAGTAAATGGGTTTTCCGCATCAAACACAAGGCCGATGGCTCCATTGAAAAATACAAGGCCCGGCTCATAGTGCAAGGATTCATGCAGAAGTTTGGCATGGATTATTTCGACACCTTCTCCCCCGTCGCCAAACTCTCAAGCTTCGGACTCATCCTTGCCATTGCCACACGTAACGATTGGGACACTGACACCTTTGACTTCAACGGCACCTATCTCAACGGCGAATTGGACGAAAACGAAGAAATCTATATGAAGCCACCCCCTGGATACATCGATGAGGGGGAGCAAGTCAAACAACTCCTCAAATCTCTCTATGGCCTGAAACAGGCTGGACAAAAATGGTACGACACCCTAACTCGTACCCTTAACAACTTAGGTTTTTGCGTCAATGACGCCGATCCTGGAGTGTTCTCTGCTCACACCAATGATCACACCACCATCCTAGCCATTCACATTGACGACTGTCTCATCTCAGGCAGTTCAAGCAACCTTATTTCTGACTATAAGCAAAAGCTGAATGATCGATATTCTCTTACAGACCTTGGGCCTGTACACTGGCTTCTTGGCATCAAAATCACGTGCAACCGAGAGGCGCATACCATCTGACTGTCCCAGACATCTTATATCGATGCCATCCTATCCCGCTTCTCCCTCAGTGATGCAAAACCCGTCGCTACTCCCATCACACCCGGCACAGTCCTTAGCAAAGCAGACTCACCCACAGACGACACTGAAATGGCTTGCATGAAGAAAACACCATATCGCGAGGCCATTGGCAGCCTCATGTACGCTGCAGTTGCCACCTGTCCCGACATCTGCTTTGCCATCTCGGCACTATCTCAATTCCTTGAAAATCCCGGCGACAGCCATTGGGAACACGTCAAGCGTGTTCTCCGCTACCTCCCTGGCACGAAGAACCACATACTCACCTATGGGAATGAGTGCCATGATCTCCTAGGCTACACCGATGCTGACAAAGCGTCGCAGGAAGATCGTCATGCCATCGCTGTAACGGTTCGCTAACCGTTTGTCCGACTTGGACGACTTTGAGTGACTTGCAACACGTGACTGGGCTTCTCGGACACTAGGCTGGCTAACACTAGGTCCCCTTAGAGTGAAAAGGGCGTGACAGCACCTCCACTAAGTCGATGATGAAAGAGTAGAGATGAAGACAAAGAAAGAAGAGACAGATGACAATGATGAAAGGCAGACTGGAAAGGAAAGGGAAACAAGATGGCGAATTGAAGAAGACCAGGATAGGGATCCCTGGTCTTTACTAGGCGACTTATATACATGTGAGACTCGCTTTGAAGCAGAGTCCGAACTAAGTAATGAGTCACGAACCCTAGTACAACTATCCTAGTATGACGCAATGTCTATGAGCATGTGATACTGGAGAACAATAAGACGCTTGACAGCGTGTGAGTCCATGCTACAACGATATTCTGGCCCCTGTCCATGACTAATGTAATCTGACTATCGTAGTCATAACCGATGTGTCAGTTCAATTCCAAGGCAGTCCGTGACATTATCCCCTTTTCAGGGTAAACACCCACGTTCTACCGACCACGGCGTGAGGGGATGAATCCTCTGATCCCTCCTCACCTCTTCGTTCACTCGCTCCCATACTCGAGCATCCTGCAATCGATCCCAGTTAGCCCGCTGATCCATTTGCACCGCGAACAATTGGTCCTCGATGCGCCGAATCTGCTCTTGCAATGACGCATTCTTGACCTTCAACCCCCTATAGCGCCTCACCTCTGCTTTCAGCGACCTGTCCCCGATCCTATCCACTGCTTCATCAACTACGGCCTGGTATCGGTAGTCGTCCCCAATAATGCGAATTCGTTCCGCCGTGAGTTCCAGCGCCGGTGTTTCAGTATCGTTAATGGGGGCGGCGTGAATCTCACCGCAGTAAACAGGGCCTCGCATGCTCATGCGAGCTTCGGCGAACGGGTTGGGGACTTCGAGGTGGACTTTGATGTATCGAGCGGGAGTCTCGACACCTTGTTCATTAAGGATATTGAAGGGGACATAGGCAGTCCCGCGGTTATACTCGTAGCCCTGTGATGGCGGCGATAGGGATCGGACTTCTGTGCGTGGAGGGCCGCGCGATGAGCGCGGGTGAGGGTTCGGTCGACGCTGCTGTAGAGCGACGGGTCGGTCACTTCTTGCTTGACCACGTCCGCGGCGTCCTCGACTGCGTACACCCACCCCTTGGGCAGTGTGTTCTTCGACTGGGTAGGGAGGCGGAACCGCAGCGGGATCTTGACTACCTTGTCCGAGGGCAGTGGCAAGTCGACCTGCCAACGCCTCGGCTTCTTCACGGTTGAGGCTAAGTGTCGCCACGCGGTGGGGGCGAATGGGTTCAGGGATGGGGAGAGGGACGACGGGCTTGGGGATAGGGACTGGTGGGTTATGTTCGTGGCAGTAGTCTCTGGGTTCTCCGCATTGTGGACAAGGTGTGAGATCAACGTGGGAGGAGTGGACTGAATGTGACCTATGGCGGCGCGCCGGCGGTTCTTCTGGTCCCACTTCTTCCGGGCGAGGAGCAGTTGTTCCTGATGCCATGCCAGAGCGGTCTTCATACCCAACGACGTTCTGTTCGGGTACGGAAACTTCATAGAGACCTTCTTCGTGGATGTTGTTAGTGGCGGAGACGGGAGACACTGGAGCGGGGGTGTGGATGGACATGGCTCTAAAGGCTCAGGCGATTTCCTCCGCTTCACCGGAAGGAGTGCGAGGTCGAGGCTCAAAGATGGCTGCCTCAGCTCTAAGAGCGGCGTTGATGGCTGCGGTACGAGAGTTGGCGGCGTCGATGAGTAAGTTATGCATGTGTCGGACAAGTGGGATCTCATTCCCAGAAGGGGAGTCGGGATACGCTCCAGCGGTATATTCGTCGGCAAGGTCTGAGTGTCCATTGGATGACATGTATCGTTGCGCGTGTTGTGAGAGGAGATGAGATTGTAGAAGAGCTGAGGGGTAAGGGAACTTAGCGGATGAGGTGCTCCTTATATGTGTTTCTTTGGCGGGGTTTGAAGTTTTGAACTCCCGCACCTTATCATCAGCGAAGACGTCATCCTTATCGACCCACATGTTGTCCGAGTCAGGGTACCCTTCCCATTTGACCAAATATTGAAGACGCCGTCGTCTGCCGAACTTCCGAGAGTCTAGAATCTTCTCCACGGAGTATTCTTCTTCTCCGTCCACAAGGTCAGGTACCGGGCGGCTATAGTTTGGGCCATGTGTTATTGTTTCTCGGTACGGTGTGAGAAGATCGATGTGAAACACGGGGTGAATGCTCCACTGCGTGGGAAGGGCCAATTGGTAACTGACCGGTGATAGTACCTTGATTACTTTAAACGGCCCATGTCTTCTGGGTGCAAGCTTGGCGGTTGGCTGACTGAGACGGAGATTCTTGCCTTCCAACCATACTTGGTCGCCTTCTTTGTATTTGGGCGTATCACGGTGTTTCACCCATGATTGCTGTGCCTTGATCATGAGTTGTTGTGCCGTGTCTCGTGCCTGTTTCAGTTGCTCTAGGCGCAGTGTGACCTGTGGGAGTGGAGAAGGTGCCGATATCCAATCAGCACGTGGGTTATAGCCCATCAGAAGGAAGAATGGGGACTTCCGCGTGGTGTCACTAGGCCAATTGTTGTGAGTGAATTGCGCGATAGGGAGATAAGGAGCCCAATTTGTCTGATGGTGGTTCGAAATGAAGCGGATTGCGGTCTCGACCCATTGATTAGAGCGCTCAGATTGTCCGTCGGTTCTAGGGTGATATGCCGTGGAGGGATTACGTTCGATCCCTGTGATTCGGCAGACCTCTTGCATGAATTTTGATATGAATCAGGGGTCTCAGTCGCTGATGATCTTCCGCGGTAGTCCGAAATGGGCAAATACGTGTTGGATGTAGAGGGCGGCAGTGCCTTCTGCGTTGATTTCTTCTCGGCACGGTATGAATATGGCGGCCTTTGTGCAATCGTGATCAGTAATGGTGAGAATGGAATCATATCCCTGCGATTCAGGGAGTTTAGTGATAAAATCCAAAGCTATGGTTTCAAAAGGCGTAGCTTCAGGTTGTGGATAGATAGGTCTCAGTGGCGCCTTCGTAGGACGATTATTGACTTTGTGGCGTTGACAATCGGCGCATCCTCGCACGTAGTCTGTAATGTCTTCTCGCATTCGTGGCCACCAGTAATTGCGCTCTACCAATTGTATCGTTTTGCTAATACCTGGATGTCCATGTACTGGCGGATCGTGGTGTACTTTAATGATGTTGCGCTTGCCCTCCAGATTTTCAGTGACGACCACCCGCCCTTCTTTATACCACGTGCCGTTAAGGCATTTGAGTTGGTGCGGGTCGACCCATGGTTTGAGGCGTCCTTCGTCCTGACGGTGTTGTTGTGTCATAGTTGCAATTGTCCTCGCGAAGAGGCGGTCTGGTAGTACCACCACGTTGGTGTTGTCTTCAGTTCCCTGATTGTAATCTGGTCTTCTTGACAGTGCATCCGCGCGACCATTGGCTGTTCCTTTGATATGGCGGATTTCAATGTTGTACTCTGATAACCGAAGTACTTCCCTTGCAACCCGCCTACTGATCTTGTGTGGTTCCTTCCAATAAAGGAGGTTCTGGTGGTCTGAATATACGATAACTTTGTGTGGCGATCCTGCCAGGAATGATCTCCAGTTATCAAGAGACATTACCACCGCTAATAGCTCTAGATCGGCCACATCATAGTTTCGTTGGGCTTCGTTGAGTGTTTTCGAGAAGTATGCGATGGGGTGCCGTTTTCCATCTTCCTTCTTTTGTAGTAACACCGCACCGACCGCAAAGCCGGATGCGTCTACTTCGAGTTCGAATGGCTTGTCAAGTTCGGGGTGTGCCAATACTGGTTCGCTGGTTACCCTGTCCCTGAGGTCGTCAAATGCCTTCTGGTGTCGTGTTGTCCATATCCATTCTGCGTCTTTTCGTGTGAGTTCGTTGAGTGGTCGCGTGATGTGCGCAAAACCTCGAATGAACGGTCGATAAAAATTGCAAAAGCCCAAAAAAGACCTGATGTCCTTAACTTTAGTGGGCGTAGGCCAATTTTTAATGCCTGCAATTTTGATGGGGTCCATGCGCGTTATCCCCTTTTCAAGGATTACCCCCAGGTAATCCATACGCGGGGCGTGGAACGTGCACTTCTCCGGCTTGAAATATAGGTCGAGTCGTTCCGCTACTTCAAATACGGCGGACACAGCTTTGATGTGATCGTCGAGATTGGTGCTGGTAGCGATCGCAATGTCGTCCATATAGATGCGGATTGCGGTTCCTCTGGTATTCCAATAGTCAATGGTATCACGATACTCGTAGTTCATCATGTTTTGGAACGTGGCTGGTGAATTTTTTTAGCCCAAAAAACATGACAAGAGGTTCAAATAAGCCGTATTTGGTTTTGAATGCGGCTTTGTGTTCGTCTCCCTCTTTGATGCGAATATTGTTGTACCCATCACGTACGTCTAGTTTGGTGAAAATCCGGGCTCTGCTGAGGTCTGTGAGGAGTTCCGTGATAAGTGGTAATGGGTATTGATTGCTGATCGTGATATCGTTGATGCGCCGGTAATCTTGCACTGGTCGTAATTTGCCATCCTTTTTCTGGATGAAGAAGAACGGTGAGGCGTATGGTGAGATGGAGGGTCTGATGTATCCCTTAGCTTCTTGTTCCCTCAGGAATTTGAGGAGCCCTTTGTCTTCTTCTTGCGTCATTGGGTAAACCTTGCATGGTAAGGCATCTGGTGCGCCTGGTTTGAAATCGATTGCGTGGTCCCACGGTCTAGAAGGTGGGAATCGAGCGGATTCTTCATCACTAAACAGTTTGCTGAACCGTTGGTATACCTCCGGAATAATTGCTGCGACTTGGTTTTGACCGGCTTGCACGGCCAACTCTGTTGCCACCCCTCGGATTGTAGATTGCGTTTCCAATGTTCGTACAATGGATTGTTTTTCTTCTTCAGTCATTATTGTTGCGATGACTGGACGCTGTCGGATAACGCGAGGATTAATAGATGAAATGACAACCAGTAAAACGCGCTCGTCGATAACAGCGCTTCGCCAGTTGAATCGTGGTTCGAACGATGCGAGCCATGGGTATCCTAGAAGTATATCTTCGCTTCCAATATCGGTTATGAGGAAACGCATTTCCCTATGAATGCCCTTGGTGAGTACGTCTAGGTCAAGGTAGTGGGTGATCTTCCCTGATTTGTTGGTAGTATTGTCAATATTATAGATTTTCTTGGGCGTCGGGAGTTCTCGTAATCCCAACCCCATTTTTACTGCGAATGTCGCATTCATGAAGTTGTCGGTGGCTCCAGAATCTACTAGAGCTCGTTTGTCGGCCATAAAGTAACTTGTGCGAATCGAAACTGGAATGCGCATGGATCGATAGCGAGTAATGTACACAGAGTTACAACGGAGCGTCCTCACCCAGGCCGTCGGGTTCAGACATTTTGAAAATCCTCCCTCTTCCACAACTGTTGCATGACAAGGTCTTTAACCTCGTCTTCTTCTTCCGCTACCCCACTCAACCAATCTTGGGCCTTCTGCTGTGGAGTGCGGGTTTCCATAACGCTGCGATCGTCGACTATGCTTCGAGCAGCATAAAACCTTTCTTCTTCGGTACTACCCTGTCTGGTGCGTGAGGGACCCTGTCCCTGTTGGTAGTAGGGATTTCTTTTGAGTGGCTGTCGACAGTCTCTTTTAAAGTGACCTGGTTTGCCACAATTGAAACAAGTGAGGACTTTCCTTGTCCCATCTTGTTGTACGGGTCCTCTAGGTATCCCTCCTTCTTGACTTCCACCGGCTCATTGTTGATATCGGTTTCCTCCTGGAAGGAAATCTTCGTTCTGAGCCACTCGTCCTCGGATGCGATCCGGGGTGGTGTCCATCGCGTTGGGGTCTTGCATACATGGGAAACTAGGCCCTCCCCATCTTCTGTTAGCATTGTTGTTGTTGGTGCCCTTCCAATTGTTGAATGTTTGGCTCGCGGCTGGTTTGGACCTAAATCCCTCCAGTCGATTTTTCATGTGGATGAACATTTTTTGCTGCTGGATCGCCGACTCACGCCATCCTTCATAGTTTCGTGGTTGAATATTCTTGAAGATGAATTCGTACATTGCATGGGGCAATGCATCTGTGAAGATGCGCAAGACCAGTGGCTGGTTGACATCGTAGTTTGCGTGGCGTACCAACGTTTCGAATCTCGTAATAAGACCATCTAGATCCCCTTGTTGCATACGGAGACCTCTTCCTAGTTCGGCTTGAGCTTTCTCTTGCTCTAGTACATCTGCGTATTGTCTGTTAAAGGCTCCAATAACGCCATTCCAAAGGCGTTCGTCTGTCGTAGCCCATCCATTGGTGATAACCTGGGTTCGAAGCCAGGCGTTAACTCCCTTGACCCATTCGTTAACGAGTGTTCCTTGTATGTAAGTGAGAAAGAACATAGCTCGTTGGTATGGGTTTCGCATCAATGTATTGGTGATGTTCACTCCTTCGTATAGTTGCCATTGCGTGATAAATTGCTCTGCTTTTGACCGATCTCCTGTGAATATGATAGGAGGGTTGCCTACTAGTTTGTCTCCGTGATGTCCTCCTGGTTGTGGTGCTTGTGGCATGGGCACTGGGGGTCCTCCGGGTGGTCCTCCACCTCCAGGTGGTCCTCCGCCAAATGGTCCTCCGCCTGGTCCTTGTCCTGATGGTCCGCCACGCGGCCATCCGAATGGGATTCGTGGTGGACTTCTTCGTCCTTGGTCTGATGGGGGATCTGGTTGATCTGGTCCTATGGCTCTGTATAAGGCCACGTCGTCTGGGTTCATTGGCATCTCCATATGCCCTGTTTGTGGATTAATGACTTCTGTTGTTGGTTCCATCGTCATTGTACGACTCATGACTGGGTCCTGTATGTGTAGAGACTCAGCTAATTGTAATGCGATGACTTGATCGCTTCCTCTTTGCGGTGCTGGTGATCTGACTTGGATGTTACTTGCCTCGCTGGCCACTGATGGTGTACTGGTTCGTGTCGTGGGAGTGTTATCTGGTGATTGACTTCGGATTCTCCTAGCGTGATCAATACGATCTTGATCTGCCGCGTCTTGTATTGTGATATCAAGTCCGAGATCTGAACCAGCAATACGAAATGCCTCCCAACGTCCTCCAATTTCTAGATTCTCGATCCAGCGAATTTCAGTCCAACAAGCACGTTCGGTGTTGAACTCAACTGGGTACCAATGTTCCTCTCCTGATGAATACTCTGGCGCACTTGACCGTGCGTGATATCGTTCGATCGCGTTGACTACTCGCCAACTGGCTCCTTTGATGAAGGACTCTGGTACGTCCTGTCGTGGTTGTTGGTTGTCGATTTCGTAAGGGATAAACCCTCCTTCTGCAGCCCAAACTTCTCTGGTAGTACGTTGCAACGCCACGGTGGGATCCTGGTCTTAATGTAACGGTTCGCTAACCGTTTGTCCGACTTGGACGACTTTGAGTGACTTGCAACACGTGACTGGGCTTCTCGGACACTAGGCTGGCTAACACTAGGTCCCCTTAGAGTGAAAAGGGCGTGACAGCACCTCCACTAAGTCGATGATGAAAGAGTAGAGATGAAGACAAAGAAAGAAGAGACAGATGACAACGATGAAAGGCAGACTGGAAAGGAAAGGGAAACAAGATGGCGAATTGAAGAAGACCAGGATAGGGATCCCTGGTCTTTACTAGGCGACTTATATACATGTGAGACTCGCTTTGAAGCAGAGTCCGAACTAAGTAATGAGTCACGAACCCTAGTACAACTATCCTAGTATGACGCAATGTCTATGAGCATGTGATACTGGAGAACAATAAGACGCTTGACAGCGTGTGAGTCCGTGCTACAACGATATTCCGGCCCCTGTCCATGACTAATGTAATCTGACTATCGTAGTCATAACCGATGTGTCAGTTCAATTCCAAGGCAGTCCGTGACAATCGCTGGCCACGTTTTCCTCATTGATGGAGCTGCCATCTCTTGGGCCTCATGCAAGCAAGAGCTCATCACTCTCTCCACTGCTGAAGCCGAATACGTAGCAGCCACGCATGCCACCAAAGAATGCATATGGCTTCGAAGACTTATCAAGCCATTGTTTGGACCCCCATCTACTCCTACCATTCTCTATTGCGACAACCAAGCTGCGCTACATCTTGCCACAGCCAACAATTATCACGCTCGCACCAAACACATTGATATTTGTTTCCATTTCATTCGCCAGACCATTTCCGATGGGCACATCAACATCAAGTTCTGCCCCACTCAAGATATGACAGCGGACATCCTCACTAAAGTGCTCCCGAAATACAAGGTCACAATACATTCGCTGAACCTCAGGGTTTGTCGCTCTTGAGGGGGAGTGATGCAAATCACTTTTCTCGACCCCACTGACTCGACTGCCTCAAGCCCCTCAAATATTCTGGCCCCTTCTCGATGCGTTCTGGACACAGTCTCGATCTGTTCTCGCCTTTGTTCTGGTTCAAGGGCTCCAAACCCGCCCGATCGTACTCTGCATCGATCGTAGTTTTATTCAGATGTTTCACTGAATGTATTCTATCCGCGTCTTTGGCTTATTGATCACTGCTGCGCAAACTCCTGTATGTTTCCTTGTGATTGTATTGTATTAACCTGTGATTGTAGCTTAACTTGTATTAAAGCTTCGTGTCATGTAACGAATTGAGGATCTGAATCTGTTCTCGAAAAATCCCCCTCGTGCTCCCACTTGTTGTCACTCATTCGCGCTTGACTTTTACTCTCTCACACTCACACCATTTGCTCTTGTCATCGTCTCGCGCTTTCGCCAACCAAACTGGCATCATCCGTTGAGATGCGTGCTTCACTTTGACTTAGGGACTCCATCTTTGCGCTTGTGATCTCGCGCTCCTTCCTGGCTCAACTTAGCCGGACGTCACTACACCTCTTGCCCTAACCTCACAAGTATCACTGAAAAACGACACTCGTGCCATATGGGCAGAAAGTCCCACAGTCAAACCCACACAGTCTCATGCACCACTGGCATTTGGCTTCAGCAACCAATAACAGCAGCCAGCTTAGCATGGGTTCAGAACTTCAGACTAAAGATTTTGATCTACTGTCAAATAAAGATCTGAAAATTTATTGGCCTAAGGTTGAAGGGTTCGGGTTCAAACTGTGTTCGGATGCACTAGGTGTCGCCTTCATCGACTGTAACCTTGCTTGGTAATCAGACAGGTGCTCGGACGCGAAGAAGCTGAGCGCAATACTGTTCTAAGTTGTTACGTCACAGTAGGGACGTTCACCCAACGTGGGTTACGTTGACGATGACAGGAACACTAAGGGTCTGGACTGTGGTTCTGTGTGAGAGTACTAAGTTTGAAGAGAACTTAGTAAGCTTCTGATGACGAGTAACTCTCTGCTAAGTCAGGCAAGGACTTTGAGAAGAGTTATGAGAGGGAGTTCTTATCACGCAAGTGAAAGAGTAGGGATGGTTCTGCTTGTTGTCTCTAGTACCGTATGTAGTGGATGACTATCAAGCTACGTCAAGCAAGCTGAAAATAGAAACGGGCTCGTCAAGGACGACTCAAGCCTGACGCAGAGATAGATCACGCGCCGAACTACTCACTGTGGAGCGTGCTATACTTGATACCTTTATACAAGGTAATAACAGTGGTGTCACACTAAGGAATAGTCTGAGTGAGAACCAAGAGGACAAGTTAGATTGGTACTAAGGAAGACAAAGGAATGCAAACCTGAGTGAGAACCAAGAGGACAAGTTGGCTCTACTCAGGACACTACAGGGTGTCTTATATACTACTAGGAATGAGTCACTTACTAATCTACTGAGTAAGTATGAATGACTACAAGCTGATGCGTCGTGTATCTATATTTAGCACTTCTATTGTGATTACTGATCACTGTGTCATAAGTGCTTACTTGTGCTGACGCGTCGTCCTAATAATAGAACAATGCTGACTAAAACCTAATACAGCATGTAATCTACATTACCCTATTGTTCTACGTCCTTCTATGACATTCCAACCAATCATAACGTACACATGTCTAATGAGTGATAAGGCAGGTCCTTCCCAGGATCACGTGCCTTGATGACAAATACAAGTGCACATGTTGGCATCATGTGACTAACCATCTTATCATATCTAATGATAAGGACTTCAACACAGAAAACAGAAAAAGATATACGCGTCCGTGACATTACCCCCCTTCTTAGGGATTAACGTCCGCGTTAACTTCTGTAAACTGGTTTGGCGACTGCCAAGGCAAGGACGTGTATAGGAGTGCTGCTATTTTTCTAGGTGCCCCCGGGTTTCTGGAATGGAACTCCGTGACTTTTTCCGGTGCATGAGCTAGATTCTTAGCTGGCTCCCATGTATCCTTGCCCTCCCCATAGCCTTTCCAACAAATAAGATATTTGAGGGTGCGACCAAAGAGCTTTGAATCTCTGATGTGGTCGACCTCATATTCTTCTTCACCTTCAACTGTGATTGGCTCTGGTGGGGGTGGCACTTGCCCATCGACTTTGTTCCCTTTGTAAGGGCTGAGGCGATCTACATGAAATACATCATGTACCCTAAGTGCAGGGGGAAGTGCAAGCTTATAGTCGATGTCACTTCTAACTTCAGTGACTTCAAAAGGGCCCAACTGCTTCGGTCCAAGCTTGGACGATTGTTGGTGAACCTTTATTTGCTTAGCTTGCAACCACACTTTATCCCCGATGTTGAACTTGTAAGGCTTCATACGTTGTTCAACGTCTGTCTGCATTCGCTTTTTACTTAAACGAAGGGCTGCCTCTGCATCTTTCCTTACAGACTGTAGGTGTTGAAGACGCTTCTCTAGAACTGGGATTCCCGTAGGGCGACCTATAGGAATTGTGAAATCTGGTGTGTAGCCATACAACATCTCAAAGGGCGTATGCCCTGTCGCTGAGTTGAGTCTGCTGTTGATCACAAATTCCGCTGTAGGTAGCAAATCTACCCAATCATCCTGGTGTTTGTCAACGAAGACGCGTATATAAACCTCGACTTCTTGGTTTTTACGCTCGACTTGGCCATTAGCTTGTGGATGATAGGCAGTGGTGAGTCCTGAGTCTATCCCTAGTCGCTTGTAGAGGGCACGCATGCTTCTTGCCGCAAATTGGGGTCCCCTATCACTAATGATTTTCTTGGGGATGCCATGAAGCGGAAAGACTTGTTCAAAATAGATGGATGCGACTCCATCAGCCGTAAGTTGCGTGGTCACAGGGAATAGATGGATCTGTTTCGTGTAGTGATCCACTATGTTAAGGATAGCATCCTTCCCTCGTGACATCGGAAGTGGTCCAATCATGTCGATGCCAATGATTTGCCATGGACCTTCCGGAACTTCTTGAGGCTGAACATGCACTTTAGGATGTATATCTTTCCTATAACGCTGACATTTGTCGCAACCTTCTACATATGCAGAAATAAATCCTGCCATGCGTGGCCACCAATAATAGCAGCTAACTAGTTCTATGGTACCGTTTTTGCCAGGGTGACCAGTGGTTAACGAGTCGTGACATGACCATACAACATTTTTACGAAGTTGCCTATCATTTGGCACGTAAAGTCTACCCTTGTAATAAACGAAACCATTGTCTTCTTCCCACATCGCAACACCGTCTGTGAGAGCTTTTGGAGCGGTCTTATCTATGCTTTTAAGACCCTCAATAACTTCTGCTTCTCGCAGACTTGCCCAGCGTATGCGATCTCCAAGGGAGTCTATTTCAGGGCGGAAATGAGCTTGTGCAGCATTCAGGAAATGTTGTGGTCCTAAGACCTGGACTTGGCAATTGTCTTCTCTGTCAGAAACATGGTCTTTTGAGAACCGACTTAATGCGTCTGCTTGCATTGATTCCCCTTTGCGATAGATGACCTTGAAATCAAACCGGCTTAGGTAAAGTGACCACCTAGCTTGCCGTCGATTTAAGTCTTGCATTGTTGCCCACCACTCTATATTCTTGTGATTGGTAACTAGTTCAAAGGGGATTCCTTCGAGGAAATGTCTCCAATCCTCAAACGCTCTTATGCAACCCAGCATTTCTCTGTCGTAGATCTCATAGTTGCGCTCCTCTTTACTCATAGAGTCAGAGCGGTACGCAACTGGATGCCAAAGACCATCTTCGTGTTTCTGAGACAATATGCCTCCAGTAGCAAATCCTGAAGCATCGACTTCAACTCGCGTGGGCAGGTCTGGATCGTAAACCTTAAGAATAGGTTCACAACAGAACTTCTCCTTGAGCCAGTCGAATGCTTTTTGCTGTTCTGCATGCCATTGCCAAGGCATGTCTTTCTTAGTGAGGTCATGGAGTGGACGTGCTACAGTAGCAAAGTCCTTAATGAACCTCCTATAAAAATTGGCGAACCCAATAAACGCTCTAACTTCTTTAAGCGTGGTGGGTGTAGCCCAATCTCTAACTGCGGCGACCTTTCCAGGGTCCATCCGCACTTCTCCAGGTCGAATGATCATACCCAAATACTCCATTTCTTGCTTCTCAAATTCGCATTTCTCAGGTTTTAAGTAGAGGTCATATTCTTGTAATCTTTTTAACACTTCGTGTACTACTTTGCGATGGTGTTCGAGATTACGGCTATAGATGAGAATATCATCCATATAGACCGCTACTTCTCCCTTTGCGATTAGATCAGCTAAGATTGAATTCATAAGGGCTTGGAAGGTAGCAGGGGCGTTATGGAATCCGAAACCCATAACTGTGGGTTTGGCAAGTCCCCTATTAGTTATTATAGCCGCCTTCCATTCGTCTCCCTTTCGGATTCGAATGTTATGATAGCCCCAACGAACATCAAACTTAGTGAAGTATTGTGCTCCCGTAAGCCTATTGATAATATCTGAGGCGAGCGGTAATGGATAGCGATTCTTAATAGTAATCTTATTAAGACACCTATAATCTTGGATGAGTCGCAAACTTCTGTCTTTCTTTTTGATAAAGAATACAGGTGAAGCCATTGGTGATTTTGATGGCCTCAAGTAACCTTTTGCAAAGTTTTCTTCCAAGAATTTATCCAATGCTTCCTGTTCTATTACCGACATGGGATACGTCTTAACTTTCCAGTGCTTTACTGCATCTGGTTCTAAGTCAATGGCGTGATCCCAAGGCTGATGCTTAGGGAGTCGATGAGATTCTTCCTCTGAGAATACTTTTGCAAAGTCACAATAGTGTATAGGGATCATCTCATTGAATGCCTTCTTTCCTTTAGCGGCTATAGCTTTCTCTGCAATCTGCTGAGAATAAGTGAAGCCTGCTAAACAAAAGACCTCATCTTGAGAGGTATCCAACACTTTCTCCGCAAGGAGACGGCGATGTTCCATCCGGTTCGCCATAATGCTCGTCACCTCTACCTCAATTGGTTCAGGGCCCAATCCCTGATCTGCATTGAGGCGCATAGTGCCTGCTTGCCAATCTATAGCAGGGTTCCAATGACGAAGCCAAGGTAGACCCAAAATAATTTTTTCTGGTCCCAAGCTGGTTACAAAGAAATCAAACTTTTCTTTGTTTTGTCCAACTTGCAGAATAAGCGATACTTTATGGGTTATGCTGCCTGCTTCATTCAGAGTTCCGTCGATATTATGAAGATGAATTTGCTGAGCTAGAGGAACCTGCCACATCCTTTGGCTGTCGGCGTACTTCTTGTCGATAAAGAGCGCTGTTGCTCCTGAATCGACCATAGCTGCTACTTTTACAGTACGATGACGTCCTTTTAATATACAAGAAATATGAAAATGGGATTTTGCAAGTTTGGTTTCGGGAATAATTACAGAATTGAGTGCGGCATCAGAAGACTTCACTTGCTGCACTGCTTCAACTGAAGCAAAAGGAACAGTATATACATTGTTCATCTCCGAGGCAGATGTAGATAGGGTTGGTACGACAGAAGAAACACTACTACTATCTAACTTACAAGCAGAAATAGAGAAACTATGAGTACATATAGAGTCCGAAACCGAGTCATATGGTACTGCATAGGAACTAACCGCAGCTAACGTTAGTTCCTGATCTAAGAAGACGCTTTCAGAGCTTTAATCTGTTCGTCTTGTTCTTGAATTTTCACCATAAGCTGGGCCAACAAGTCTGCTTGTGTCTTGTTATCTTTGGCCGGCGAAGGTTTTGATGAGGATGAAGCGGATGCCGTTGCCGCTGGTTGTGATGATGTAGACAGGGTTGAGACCGTTCCATCAGTGGTAGCCTTTGCTGAGGCAGACTTGCCTGGCTTTCCAACGTACTTGGCGAAGCAAACCGTTGATCTGTGGCCAACCTTGCCACAGTGGTTGCATACATCTCGTTTGTGCCCACCGTCCTTCTTTGTGTGTTGTGTAGAACCGCACCTGTAACACTTTCCTTGCATATGTTTCATATATGAGGCCCGATCTTTCTTAGGGCCGTTGTTGTTGTTGCCGGTGCCGCCAGTGCGAGTGGCGTCTACCTGCATTGCGTTAGGATCTGATGATGCCCCAAAGGGCGTATTGGAAAGTGTGTGGCCCTTCTTCTCGGCCTGGCGCTGACGATAATGCTGGTCTATGACCTGCGCTGCTGCGTGTAGCTCTTCGAAGGTGCCTGCGGGTCGGTCCGTGAGTGCCAAACCATCCTTGACGACTTCTGCAAGTCCGTCATAGAACCGTTGGCGGTGGTCGGCATCTGACCATCCTGTCTGACCTGTGTACTGATCGAATTGCGCCATATATTCTGCAACCGATTGTTTGCCTTGTCGTATTTTCTTCAGCGCCTCTCGCGCTGCTTCTGCTGTGTCGAGTGGAGCAAACCTCCTTGTGAATTGATCAACGAATTGTTGCCAATTGCCAGTGAATGGGTATCGACCATGCTGTAGTTCTTCCAAGTGGGGGAGAGCCCATGTACGTGCGTCACCGTCCATTAGATTCAATACTGATTGAATCCAACTGGTCTGGTTAATAACCCACGAGTTGGTGGGTTGATCGAATGTGTTGAGTGGGTCTCCCTGCGCTTGAGCATAGTTATTGAATGCGGCGAGGAAATGTCTGGCTTCGACACTTCCTCCTTTGCCGTCCCATGGCTTTGGCTTGGGAATTGTATCCCTATTGCCACCTCGTCCTCCTGGTTGCGCAGCCATTAAGGTTACCTGCGTGGCCAATTGTCCGAGTGCAATACCAATGTCGTTGACTAATCTTGTGAGGTCGTCTAAGGTGGGCGGGCCTGGAGGAATTGCGGGTGGTAAACCACCTCCACCTCCTCCTGCTGGTGGGTTTCCTGACATATTTTCGTCTGAATCAGGGTCGTTGATTTCTTCGTCCTTGTCTGGTGCATCGGGTCCCCAACGTGTGCTATCTAACTCCTTCCTTTGTTCTTCTGATAGATCCTGCCAATCAACAATATAAGCCGAGAGATCTCGAGCTTTTCCTTTATTGTTCTTCTTCTTGGCTGGGAGATGCTGACCGCGTAGATGAATCTTCCTGCATGATTTCACCACTATTTACTGTTGTGGACGAAAGAGTAGGTTGGACTACAACTGCAGTAAAATAGGAAGAGTTGGAAGGGGATTCGTATAGATTAGGGTCGTCTGGACCTGCGAGGGATGATGAAGAGGAATTAGAGGGCTCGTACTCGTGCTCTCTTGTTTCGTGAGGAATTGGACGGTGTTCTGGACGAATGAGATCTGTCTCAGAAACAACGTATGGGAGTGGTGCGCGTTGTTCTATGGATAAATTCCACTCGTGTGCTAGAAAGTGGCCATAGTAGAAATCGTGTGGGCAGAAGCGTGTGTTTGTGATATAACCGTTGTGAAATTCGCGTTCGATACGTGGCCAAGTATGAGGGTTGGCTGTTATTTCTCGAGAAATAAACTCAAAGAAATATTGCTCCTCTGCTGTGAGACTTTGTAAAGAACCTTCGTCATCTGTTTCGAACTCAAATTCTCCTGGTGCTTCAGGAGTGTCTGGCCGAGGTGGTACTGCCTCCTCGTAATCGTTTCCTCCAACAGTACTAATCAATGATTCACGAGAATTGACTAGTGAAGAAGATGATGACAACGGAGGACTATATAGTCTACTCGGCACAGGTGGTGATGGGGTCCGAGGGATAGGTGAGGGTGTGTGAATAGGAACAGGTACTTGTGGTGAAGAGTGTGTGGATGAAGGAGAATTATTCCTTTGATGATACGTGCGGTATGCCTCTATAAGGCGGGAAATGATGCGAACCAGTTTGACGAAACTGGGGTGGACTATAGTGCAAGGGTACGATCGCCGTGTCACGCTAAGCGAAAGGTGAAGAGCAAATGTCTATCAAGCAAGACCAATACACCGTGATCGATGACACACGGCGCGAGGCTGCAGCGATAAAGACAAAAGCAGGAATGGGGATGATGTGAAAAGTACAGGAACACAAGGCTGTCTGCTGCAGTCTCCTCGACCTGTTGGCTGCCTCTCACACCAAAGCGCTCTCACAAGTGTTCTGATTACAGAGGGTAGCTGTCGCGTCTGCAGGTCTTTCACTGCAGCGGCCGTTCTGCTCTGGTCCTCAGGCGCACAGGTAAGGTGTATGTACTAGGACTGTGTGTGCACAAGCCACCTAGGGAATAAGGGAAAAGGATACATGTCGCTGGTGAAGAGTGGTTCAAGAGCGAAGTATGAGAACTTGTCCTAATGTAGCGGATGACTATCAAGCTACGTCAAGCAAGCTGAAAATAGAAACGGGCTCGTCAAGGACGACTCAAGCCTGACGCAGAGATAGATCACGCGCCGAACTACTCACTGTGGAGCGTGCTATACTTGATACCTTTATACAAGGTAATAACAGCGGTGTCACACTAAGGAATAGTCTGAGTGAGAACCAAGAGGACAAGTTAGATTGGTACTAAGGAAGACAAAGGAATGCAAACCTGAGTGAGAACCAAGAGGACAAGTTGGCTCTACTCAGGACGCTACAGGGTGTCTTATATACTACTAGGAATGAGTCACTTACTAATCTACTGAGTAAGTATGAATGACTACAAGCTGATGCGTCGTGTATCTATATTTAGCACTTCTATTGTGATTACTGATCACTGTGTCATAAGTGCTTACTTGCGCTGACGCGTCATCCTAATAATAGAACAATGCTGACTGAAACCTAATACAGCATGTAATCTACATTACCCTATTGTTCTACGTCCTTCTATGACATTCCAACCAATCATAACGTACACATGTCTAATGAGTGATAAGGCAGGTCCTTCCCAGGATCACGTGCCTTGATGACGAATACAAGTGCACATGTTGGCATCATGTGACTAACCATCTTATCATATCTAATGATAAGGACTTCAACACAGAAAACAGAAAAAGATATACACGTCCGTGACACTGTAGGATACAAGAAGTCAAGTCTAAGGCTACAGGCTACTTAGTACCAGACTATATAGTAATCGAGAACAATGGGGTCACGACAACAATAGACATCACGACAACAATGGACGTCACGGGAACAATGGGTCACGAGAACAATGGGTCACGAGAACAATGGGTCACGAAGGACAATAAGAAAGTGAAGTGTGATCTATCAGTCATGTGACTGGTTAGTTATCAGGGGGAAATTAAAGTAAAATTAGTATCGTAACATAAGTTGTGTTGCATGTCTGGAGAAAGAATGTCGGACAGGGGGAAAAGACACTCGTGGGTCTTATAAAAGGAGAGAGTCAGAGAGAGTCCCCTAAGGCGGGGTCCCGATTTGGGTCCAGATCGAAATGGTGGATGATCCTCCACCATTTCGATCATGATGTCCTCAAAGAATGCAACACCAGATATGAAAATGCTGCGTATGTTCGGCCAGATCATGATCACCTGAGTCCTCTTTGACCATCTGATATATGAAGGAAAAGTGTCGTATTCAATCCACAAAAATGTCGAAAATCGCGAATGGCTCCTTGATGCACAGAGAGCACCTCAGGCTTTTGCTCAAGGACAACAGACAGTGCTACACTAAATGCCGGGGAATACCGCGTGTCACGGGACTGACACGATGATGAGTAATTCCGACCTGGCATATGACCTTGTCAAGCAAGGTGATTCTCTGAGAAGGGGATTATGCCGAACCCTGAACAGAACTGTCGGTCCGGTCTGGATCAAGAGGCCAAACCTGAACCCGAATTTGGTGTTCAGTCCGGTTCCGTTCGGGTTCGGACCACGGTTCGGAACCGAACTTGACCATCACTATAGTGTTGCCACAGCTCGGCTAGGCTCAGCTTGGCTCGGCTAAGCACAGCTTGACCAAAATGGGATGAGCCAAGCTGAGCCATTCCCAAATGAGCTGGCTCAAGCTCAGCTCAGCTGGCTTCAGCCGACTTTTTTGAGCAAATAAGGAAAGAGGTGGAAAATGGGAATGGGGGGGTGGGGAGGAGGACTGGGGGGAGGGGGATGGATGGAAATGGGTGGAGAGGGGAGGGGGATGGAAGGGAATGGGTGGGGAGGGGAGGGGGATGGATGGAAATGAGTAGGGAGGGGAGGGGATGGAAGGGACTGGGTGGGGAGGGGAGGGGAGGGGGATGGAAGGGAATGGGTGGGGAGGGGAGGGGAGGGGGATGCACAGTAGTGGGTGGGGAGGGGGATGGATGGTAATGGTTGGGGAGGGAAGGGGGATGGACGGTAATGGGTGGGGAGGGGAGGGGGATGGACGGTAATGGGTGGGGAGGGGAGGGGGATGGACGGTAATGGGTGGGGAGGGGAGGGGGATGGACGGTAATGGGTGGGGAGGGGAGGGGGATGGACGGTAATGGGTGGGGAGGGGAGGGGGATGGACGGTAATGGGTGGGGAGGGGAGGGGGATGGACGGTAATGGGTGGGGAGGGGAGGGGGATGGACGGAAATGAGTAGGGAGGGGAGGGGATGGAAGGGACTGGGTGGGGAGGGGAGGGGAGGGGAGGGGAGGGGGATGGAAGGGAATGGGTGGGGAGGGGAGGGGGATGGATGGAAATGAGTGGGGAGGGGAGGGGATGGATTGGACTGGGTGGGGAGGGGAGGAGGCTGAACAGTTATGGGTGGGTAGGGTAGGGTAGGGGAGGGGAGGGTAGGGGAGATGAGAGGATGAGGAGGGTGGGGAGGAGAGGGGGGATGGGTGAAGTTGGCTCACCCTCACCCTCACTGTGATGGGGAATGACAGTGAGGGTGAGGGTGGGAATGATGGTGAGGGTGAGGGTTGAGATGATGGTGAAGGTGAAGGTGAGGATGAGGGTGGGGATGGAGAATGAAGATGACAGTGGGGACAATGGTGAGGGTGGGGATGGGGAATGATGATGACAGTGGCGATGAGGGTGAGGGTGAGGATGAGGATGAGGATGAGGATGAGGATGAGGATGAGGATGAGGATGAGGATGAGGATGAGGATGAGGATGAGGATGAGGATGAGGATGAGGATGAGGATGAGGATGAGGATGAGGATGAGGATGAGGATGAGGATGAGGATGAGGATGAGGATGAGGATGAGGATGAGGATGAGGATGAGGATGAGGATGAGGATGAGGATGAGGATGAGGATGAGGATGAGGATGAGGATGAGGATGAGGATGAGGATGAGGATGAGGATGAGGGTGGGGATGAGGATGAGGGTGGGGATGAGGATGAGGGTGGGGATGAGGATGAGGGTGGGGATGAGGGTGAGGGTGAGGGTGAGGGTGGGGATGAGGGTGGGGGTGGGGGTGAGGATGAGGGTGGGGGTGAGGATGAGGGTGGGGATGAGGGTGGGGGTGGGGGTGAGGATGAGGGTGGGGGTGAGGATGAGGGTGGGGATGAGGGTGGGGGTGGGGATGAGGATGAGGGTGGGGGTGAGGGTGGGGGTGGGGGTGAGGATGAGGGTGGGAGTGAGGATGAGAGTGAGGGTGCAAGTGACATTTTTTTAAAACCTAAACTACTTAGACATGCAAACAATACGACTAGTAGCTAACATGATATGCAAAACACTAGAATAGTCCAGAGTTAATATGTCATAGTCACATGATAACTCCTACTCATGTGACATCTCAACCAAACTAAATCCTAAGCCATGACAGTTCACCTATGTACATACTCACTATCTACTCATCCTCCTCACGCATACTATTTAGTAAACCTCTCACATCTTCAGCAGATCTCACAACCTCCCTTTCTTCCAGATCACCCAATTCTTCATCTTTACCAAGCCCTTCAGTGAAGTCAATTTGCCTCTTGTTCTTTGCCTGGAACTTAAGTATTTGTGTAGCCTCCATGATTTTTGGTGTGAGGTGATTCCTCCTAGCTGTAGTTGTCTCCTTGCTGGCAGAGAAGACCCGCTCACATGGGACTGAAGTTGCTTGAGCTGCCATTAAGTTCATGGCTAGCTTGAACAGTGTTGGCCACTGATGCTGATGCTCCTAGTATCACATGAAGCTGTTATAAATGCTAAACACATGACACACTGCCACATACCTGCCAATATGCTATAATGTCTTCTTCAAATGAGGCTGGGAGAGCCAGGTAGCTGTCAACTTCAGCCTCCAAAGAAATAGAATGTGGCACAATGCCACGCCTTTTTCCAAGACCAAGGTGTGATAAAGTAGACCTCAAATCAGATGTAGAGGCTGCTGGAGGGTCTATGGCTGGGGAAGTGGAGGCTTGAGGGGGTGGGGGTGGAGGTGTATGTAAAGGCCTAAGCTATATAGGGTTTAGTGGAGAGTGGTTTTAAAAATAAGAGCACATACTGCCTGAAAAAGCTTGAATTTGACTTCAGCTGCAAATTCTGCTGAATAGTTTTCAATAAACCATTTGTAACGATCCACTGATCGTTCTGCCTGACTTAGGCGTAGGGGGGTCTTGATGAATGACAACGGCTACACTTGAGGACCTGGACCTCTATCACCTGTTCAAAGGGATAGGAACGCTGGTATATATACAGAAGTGGATGATCACAATGCCTGAGTTAAGGCGAAGCAACGACTGTATCTGCTTGGATTGAGATGAGATCTGAAAGAACAACACAGGAATGGGCGACTCCGAGGTAACTGAGTGGAAATCTCAAGTGGAACTCTCAAGACAACTAAGCTAAAGACTACTGCTCGAGCTGCAGAGTCTTATATCCTAAACGGCAGCCATACTTCAGGCTCCGCTCCAATATGAAACAGTAAGTAATCGTCCAATAATAAATGTCCATCAAGCCACAGGGGCTTATCAGGCATGACTCATAGATAACAAGCCTCAAGGCAACTCACATGCCAGGGGCATCCAACGCATGTCCAATGCATGTCCATATCTCCCACCAATGGGAATAATACCTCTGCGCACCACGCGCCTCATGGCCCTTCCGCCAAGCCCACCTAGAACTTTCCAGAACCTTTCCAACTCCCAGCCGGAATCCTTCTAGATCCTTCCAGATCTTGCTGGCTAGACCATCTGCCTCTAGACCCTGTCTAGATGATGTCATAACTTCATCAGCTGCCCATCACTTATCCGGTTAGACCCCTCTAGGCGCCGTGTCTAGGCCCTGGGTCTGGGCGTCCATCACATGACCTCGTCACGTGACTTCTCCTTGTGGTCTTGCTCCGAAACGTAGCCCGTGACTTATATGTTAGATGTCCTACATCTGGGCGTCATCACGTGATCCCATCACGTGGTCCTTGCTCTTCCTGTGACACTGCCAGTACGTCGCACCACTGCATATTGGCGGGTACTCACGGCACGTGCCAGCGATTGCTGCTCCTCGCGTACTTCTGCTTCCGCTTCCAGAGCCAGCATCTTCTCCTTAAAGGCTTGCGCGCCCTGTACCAGCGCTTGCACCTTCGCATTCTTGTCGAACGTGACCTTCTTCCGGCGCGTCACGGGGCGATCCGTGACACCATTCAAGCTTTACAAAAGGGTTGAGAACTGTTTTTTATTTATATTAGAATGTATTAGTATTATGAGATGATTACTCACCAACAGAAAGCAAGTAGGCTGGGGTTCTTAGAGCAAGTTGACAGTATTCTTCCAACTTGTCAATTCCTGCTCCAATAATGAACTCTGCACCATGCTCCTGAGCCTGCAACTCCCTCAGAGAAGCCATAAAGCCTTCAAATGCAGGAACTGTGTGGCAGAGAGTTGGCGTCTTCTCAAAGGACAGGGCTTGCTGAAACAAGTAAGGGAGCTAATAAAGAAGTCAATATAAGATTAGAAGTAAAAAAAATAGACCCTCACCTCAAGAACCCTCTTCATCATTTCAAGCTCCCTCCAATCCTCCTCAACCAAACCATCCTCTTCATAGTCCAGAAAAAACCCATCAATTCCCTAACTCAATATTAGCCATTTAAAATTTTGAATCAAATTTGATCATACCTCTTTCAAGTCAATTGCCCTAGTGATCATCAGATAGACTGATGACCATCTTGTCTCCACATCGCAAATCAACTGCAGGGGTTTTATGTCCAGCTCCACCAAAAGTTTGGAGAAGCTTTCACGCCTCAGTGATGAGGAACGAATCTTTACAATGTGAGCTTATAACTCAGGAAAAAAAGAAAGAAGTGGACTCACATAAGCAACTGCATCTCTTAGCTTCTTGATTGGGTCATAACCACCACCCCTCAATGATGACCTCTCAACCATTGCTTTCCAGGCAAGGTTTACAATATGGGCAAAGCACCTAAAAAAAAAAGAGTCAGCAAATACATTTTGTTTGCCAAAGTCTTACCTAATGTGACCAAACTGTGCAGAATACCTAGAGTTGGGATGATTGGCTTTGATCAAATCTTCTAGGGCATGCAACATGGTGGAGTTGTTAGATGCATTATCTGTGGTCACCCAGCCAATCTGTAAAATATAAACATCAGCTATACTTCTAAAATAAAATAAATATTACCTTTTTTTATAAGCCCCACTCTGCTGATGATAAAATGGAAAATCTTAGCCAACTTCTCCCCAGTATGTTGCCCAGGAACATGGATAAATCCAATAAGGTCAGCCCTAATGGTGATTTTTTTCTGACCACCTTGCAGATGAACCAGCTCCAGCCAATGAGCTGTCACAGCCATATAATACTTGATATCAGGGTCAGACCACAAATCTGTGGTAAAAGACACCTGTCCAACACTGTTTGTCTAAAAAAAAGTTAGTTTTTCAGCACATGGAATTAAATATAGCCTTACTTGAATGTCCTGAGCCAAATTAGCAAGTGCCTCCTCAGAAGTCTGAATAATACGCTTGTGCATGGTGGTCCGATGTGGAATGTCCTTATCTTGCAGCTCAGGACGGAGCAAAAGACAGAGGTGGCGAAACTCCTCTCTATCCACAATTCTAATGGGCTAAAAAAAAGTGTTAATAAATTTGTAAAAAAAAAAACAAAAAAAAACAAAAAAAAAACCTGATTAGTTGCCACAATAAATTGAACCAGCCCATCAAGGAAGGCTTCTTGAGAGAAGGCAACACGGGCCTTAGCTTGATGCTGGAGAGGAACTCCAGTGAATTTTGCCAAAGCCTCTTCACCTTCCTTGCCTTTCAGCTGAATCTTATTCTTTTGACACTTACCAACCCACTCTTCCAGGTGATTGTTGAGAAGGTGAGCTCTCAGTGTACCTGTGGCAGTGGTTTCACTGTAGTGGTGAACCCTAGCTGTTGAATTATCCTCTTGAAGTGCCCTATAAATTTATGAGCAGTAAATCATAAAAAATAAAAATAAAAAAATAAAAACTTACACACAGAATGAGCAAACCCTCTTCCCATCTTCATCCTCATCAAAACCACACTGGAGGTCATCAGGCAATTTTTTACCCCGCTTAGAACCAGCTTTTTGAGCTTGTTTTGCCTTTCTTCTCTGACGACGGCTTGGAGTTGCCAAACCAGGATCAGGTGCCACAGTGGCATCAGCATCACCCTCCTGAGAGCCATCTGAGACATTATGAAGGTTAAATGTCTCATCAGGAGGTGAGCGGAAGTGTCCCTTTATTAAATTTGTTAAATACATATATAAAAAGTTAATAAAATAAATACTCACCTGGTTGGGAGGCTGAACAGGGGTAGAGGACAGAAAAACATCCTCCTCCCCTCCATGATGACCTGAGGGGCCAGCAGTGCTCCCTGGAGCAGCAGGTGGAGCATCTGAAGCAAAGTGCACTTGGTGTGGTGCAACTTCTGCTTGGAGAGCATCTGGTGGTGCAACTGATCACATAAGCTCATGTGCACTTCATTCAACCAAAAACCTACCTTCAAGCTGAAATGACATCTCCATAGCTCCACCAGGGAGTTCACGCTGTCTACTTTGATTTGTTGCAGTCCTTGGCCTTTTTGGAGTCTTCTTGGGGGTTGAAGGAGCCCTCTTACGAGTCCTAGGCATAGTAGACACAGAATAGAGTGTGATGCAAAAGAAACTAGAGGTGTAGATGCAGTAGATCAGCTGAGATCAGCCAGAGATGAAGTGAGATGAGACCAGAGAGACTGAGCCGAGAGCATGGGAACATAAGTATTCATGGTGCCACAACGAAAATTTGATGCACAGTGATCAACAATTTCATAGTATAGTTGTAATTACTTTACAAAAATATAATGTACATTCACTACATATATATATCTACATACAGGGAATCCTACATACAGGGAATGAGGAAGGGGCAGGAAAGGGGGGGCATCCCCAACCCCCCACTCCGCTCGCATGCGTGGGGGTGGTCGCGCGCCCGTGTTTCACGCCCTGTTGGGGTGAAAACAATGCCCCCGTTCGTGCATAAACAGGGGTGGTGAGGGACGAAAAGGGGCAGGGCGTACCTTTTGCACTCCGCCCCACATTCCCCATTTGTGCAGGGGCGCGCGGTGCAATCACCCTGCGCAAAGAGGAGCACCCCCGCCCATCACGTGGCAAACAGGGGAAAGGGGGGGCGCAGGCCAAGCGAGGCGGAGAAAGGGGGTGTAGACAGCGAGGTGATCTCGCAGTCCACACCCCCTTTCTTGCTGGGGCACTGGCAGCGCAGACAGCGGCGAGTGGGAGAGGGGGGCGGCGTCCGTGGTGCGAAACCGGGCGCCGCTCGTTTGCTTGCAGAGGAGAGAAAGAGGGTGTAGACAGTGAGGTGATCTCGCTGTCTACACCCCCTTTCTTGCTGGGGCGCTGGTGGGGCCAGACGGCGGTGGCGAGTGGGAGAGGGGGGCGGCGTCCATGGTGCGAAATCGGGCGCTGCTCGTTTGCTTGCAGAGGAGAGAAAGAGGGTGTAGACAGCAAGATCACCTCGCTGTCTACACCCCCTTTCTTGCTGGGGCGCTGGTAGGGCAGAGGGGGCGGCGACAGAGAGGAGGCAGAGAGGAGGCGGCAGCCCAGTAAAGGTGGAGGCAGAGGCGACATGCAGGCTGCCAGCAGTCGGCACGCAGCTGCCGCAAACAGTGCGGCAACTGCGAGCCGACTGCAAGCGCGCGTGCAGATCGGCATCGGCGGGAAACGGGGGGTACATCCCGCGACAAGGCGCCTTGTCGCGACGCAGGAGGGGTGAGGGATGGGGCGTGCCGGGTTGATGGGCGGTGAGGGCAAAGAGCAAGCCTGACAGGGGCACAAAGCCTGAAAGGGGACCTAAAGTTAGCCTGTAAGAGAGGGAGCTAGAGAAAAACTTACCTTACTTGAGAAAATCGACTCGAACGCGCCAGCTGGCTCCCCCAGCTGCCCCCCACACGTCACGTGTCACTCAGCCTGCCTAATCGAGCGATTGGTGCATGGCTAAGCCCGGCTGAGCGGGCTCCTTAGCCAAGCTCAGCCATTTTTGGCTACGAGCCGATTTATCGGCTCAGCTCGGCTCAAAATGGCTCAGCTCGGCTGGCTCAGCCAATTTGAGCCGAGCTGTGGCAACACTATTTTATGTCAACCCATTTAGTGATCGTGATAGTTACATGGTATTTTCGTAGTAAATATTGAAATTTTATTGCTATGTGACGAGTAACTGGTATTACTGGACTTAGTGGCAAATATCTGTACATTAGCACCGTCAGTTCGGTTATTGTAAATTTGGTGATGTATTATCACTCGTTAGCAGAGGAGGTTTTTCCTGATGCAAAGTTTGGGGGTGGAGTGGAGTGAGGCGACGCAAAAGAATTCGGGGGATGAGAAGCGAGCAAGACCGAACGAACACAACATTTTTTTTCCTCCAACATTCACTGGATAGAGCAGTTCCCAGACGACTCGCCACGACTACGCCTGCCCATCGTCATCATCCTCGTCGTCTTCTTATCCCTCGACGCGACCGTCGGCGCAGGTGCAGCCATATCTGGCACAGTGACACACGACGCGCCAGGATCGTCAAGCGCAACGACAGCCGCACCAGCGTCGACGAACGATGAAGACGTTGTCGCGGCAGACGGGTCGACCCGGCCCGCGCGGCTCGCCGAGGACGTATTGCTGCTAGTATTCCCGGTGGCCGCAACGACTCCGCAACGACGGCTTGTAGACTGCGCAGGCTGTTCGATTGTGGGGACGCTTGGGACTGCATCGATTTGGCGCACGACGAGCCGATTCTCGTCGCTCGATATTGACTGGGGGCGTTCTCGGATGAGATGCGTGTTATTTGCTTGTTGCGGTTCTCGCTGGCGCGTGAGGACGATAGACAATTTCCGACGAATGATATTTCCCTCCGGTATCACGCTGGTGGTCACTGTCGACGGAGGAGGCGCGAGTGAGACAGACGAGTTGGAATTTGTCGGGTCTGGCGTCAACGAGGCACGCGAGCGCTTGCTAAATGGCGACAGAACTTTATACGCCACTGGCGGGTGTGGAGGCGACGTCGTCGGACACAGCTGAGGTGAGTTGGTGCGCTCACGATCGAGCTACCTCGGGAAGAGCTTGCACTCGCAGGATGGTGGTTCGGCAAGCGTGTGAAAAACTCAGCGGGGCTGCTGCCACGCTCCGCGAACTGCGCGTGCATGAGCAGTTTCGAGCGTAACTTAGGTCGCAGGTTAGTGCCGCGCGCCTAGTGCACTTGGAGTGCGCAATCAGACTGCAGTGCGAAGATAGTACGGCGCCCTTCTTTGCTGATTCCATGCATACGCGACAGTTGACGGCTACAGGAACGATCAAATCTCAGGTAAGGTAAAGCTCTGGTAGAGGGAAACGTACGTTTGCTAAAGGTCGTCTTGACAAAGGTATGTTCACGTATTTCAAAGAGACCTGCGTCGGTTTGTGGGGCTTCGGAAGGGACTGGGGATGCGCTGCCCGTGAAAGACCGATGACCTGGGGAGCTGGACAACATCGCCATATCGCCCTCGAGCCTATATTGCGGGACCGGAGAGTCGACCTCAAGATTCGCCATCAAGTGTCGTGCGACGCCGTTCTTTTGCAGGTCGGCGCTCGCTCGTCGAAGGAAGGGTTTGCTATCTTGACGGCGCAAGTCCTTCGTGGAAGCCATAAACTTTAGCCTTTCCTAGCGACGTGGCACGAGACTCACCTTATTCAAGCACCAATGGTTCTTCAACCACTCATGTTCAAACAATTGCTCCGCACTCGGCCGCATTGCGGGATCCTTATGAAAACACTCCTCAAGGAACGAGACCAGCGGCCCCGAAAATCGCTCCGGAATCGGCGGACACACGTCTCCAACAATCCGGAACATCACTACGCACGCGTTATCCTCCCTATCAGCGACTGCGGAACAATCGCCAGATATCGGTTCACCCACCTGTCATAGCATTTCCGATATCCCCATATGGCGGGCGTCCGTGAGCAGCTCAATCACCGTACATCCAAGCGACCATATGTCCGATTTAGTCGATGCGCCTTTAAGCTCTATAACTTCGGGGGCCATCCAGTTCGGCGTGCCCGCGACGTCCTTGATCTCGCGCTCCATGGTGCGCAGGTTAAGCGACACACCAAAGTCGGATAGCGTTCGCCAGTCTTCGTCGTGAGGATGTTGGCTACTTTGAGGTCGCAGTGCACGACGTCGCTCCGGTGTAGGTAATCGAGCCACTCGAGGATCTTGAACACGTAGCTCGCGACGGGCTTCTCGTTCATTTTGCCGAACGCCTTGAAAGTTTGTCCGAGAGAACCATTCTCGGCGTATCTGCAGGGTGCACACGTGGTTCGCAGCAGTCAGTATGTGCCAAGGAATGCGCAGCAGCAGCACACAGGCAGGGGTCTATAAAAGGAGGAACGGAACGCACTCAAGTACGACACTCAGCGTATTCTCGTCCCGGGCCATCTTGACGATGTTAGGATGCGATAACCGCTTGACGAGATCGACCTCCCGCATCAACTGCGAAATTTCCTCCTCCTTGAGACCTTCAAGCCTAATCCTTTTCACAGCGACCATCTGCCCGGTGTTCAAGTTGAGCGCGCGATAGACGGCGCCAAACTGTCCGCGGCCAATACAATTCCCCAGTTGCTAAAAAAAAGTCCGTCAATTAATCACCGTACCTCCCACGCAAATCACTGGATCACTCACGAAGTGCGTCGGCGCCTTTCCCTCTTCCCTTACGACCAGCGTCCGTCGAGACATACTTCCCTCCGTCGCTTCCCGCGCCATCAAATCGCTCGCACTTGCCTGTTCGCCCGACGCGACGTCAAGGTTAACCGTACTCTCGAGCCGCGAGCGCCGAGGCATAGCACCAAACTCATCGTAGGAGTTCGGCCTTGGCTTTCTGCGCGAGCTCGACCCATCCACCTCGCTCTGGAACCGGCCGCGCGGGATCAGAGACGGCGAGTTGGCGGACGAAGTAGAGCCGGCGCGCTCGAGTGGATCGACTTGCGGCGACTGCGACTGCGACTGCTGGGACTGCGATGGCGTATTGAACGGGCTGGGAGACTCCCCAGACACGGCGCGAGGGAGCGGGATGCGCACTGCCGGTGGTGAGTCGCTCTCGCATTCACTACCGCCGCCGTCTTCAGGACTACTTCGACTCGGCACATACGTCCCGCTCCCCCCGTTACGCGTGCTGTTCCTGCGCAATGAGACTCGGCCTGGGCTTGGTCCAAGACCGAGAGACGAAGGGTCCAGACTTGAGTCGCGACGTAACAAGTCTTTCGGTGCAAGTACAGGCGGTCAACGCTATGTCTTGCACGCTGCGTCGGCCTGCGAGCTGCAGTCGCAGCGGCTGCAGGCAAGCGGATGCGATATTACGGCTGATGGGAACGACGATGATAGTGATAGGGATTCGACGCTATCTTTAGGCGGGGAAGAAGCGCTCGAATTGACACTGAAGCTCGCACTAAGACCGAAGGGATCGGCAGGCGCAAAGTCGCCCGACGGCAGCGAAGGCTTCCGAATGGCGATCGGACGGGAAGGAGAAGATGAAGACGGAGCTTTGAGTGCGTCGAGAAAATCGTCCGGCCATTTGCCTTTGCCTAGGTCAATCCGTTCCATGCGTCCTGTCCTGTCGTCCGTAGATGCCGCCGGCGCTAATTCTTCTGACTCTTCGACGACGCGCAATAGGTCCACTGGTACCGTTTCACTCGGCTTGCGTTCAAGCGGCCGTACGGGACCTTCAAGGCTTCGTCTGCGACCAGACACGATCCCCTCGACGCGGCCATTTGGGCATTATTGCCGTATATGCTGCTGGAGGCGGCGACATCACCGTCGTCGCATCCTAACATGGACGCTGTCATCGCGCTGCCCTCCGTGCGTGTCATGCTAGGCCACTTGGACGGGATTAACGACGTCGCCTCAGTCGTGACGGTGCGTGTGGCCGAATTTCCCGTACGGTCCCGATCCACTACCACTGCGCCCGCCACCGAACCCGAGGCCAATACCGGCGTCGAGCAAGCTCGAGTACGTACTGGTTTCTGCCATGCTGCTAGAGGCGATAGACTGACCCGTCGTCGAATCTGCAATTGACATGCGTACGGACTCGTTTAAGGACGACGCGAGGAGCGAGTCGCGCTCTGAGGGGGGCGGACATAGTGGCAAACGGGGCGGCGGGAGGATCGGAGGCACTTCGTCGCGGTCGCTCGTCGTTCCCGTGGGCGTCTGACCTCCTTCGGTATCAGTCCCAAGCGCCGTCCCTACGTCGCTAGACGATGCAGTGTCCGGACTGTGGAAAGGCCAGGTGGTAACCGATGCTTAGACCTACTTCGCGTCGGGGAGTGCGGTGGGTGCGATAATGACGGTGGGGCGGAAAGTGGGGCGGACAAGTTGGGTAAAGACACGACTGCTCGCGAAGACGAGCCGGTGCGGTAAGGTGAGCCTGGGGCCGCGTTTGCAAGTGGGTTTCAGTTTGCTGCCTCCTCCTTCTCCGCGTAAGAGATGTGAATGTGTCCGTACGGGTGTCTCTGCTGACAAGAGTGATGATAGTCTTTGCCACGCGTGCGAGACAGTCGGATGTGCCCTCTATGAGATCGTCGCGCAGGAAGAGGTCCTCGGGTGGGAGTCCATACTGAGTCCATTCGCAGGGCACGTCGCGAGGGACTTTGTCACGTTCGAAGTACGGAGCTTGCCGTCCTCGCGCGGGTCAATCCGAGCTATCGACCCAGGCCTCAGCTTGTTCATGAGTCTGCAAAATGAATTCATTGAACAGACTGTTAGTCTTCCGTTTCGCACCAGTACGCGCGGTAACCAAGGGGAACGGGATTGCTCACTGGCACAGCACATAGCCATCCCGCAGCGCCTCTGTGAACAATCTTCGCTCTCTCTCGTCTCCTGCCATATTAGCGCTCTAACCGAGTTGGGTCGTACTCCCGTTCGTAGAAGCGCTAATTTTTCCCTATGCTCGCTCGAGTGGTGCAAGTGCACGCATGCGGCACACAACCTCGTCTGACTCGTGTACCCCAAGGCTTGTGCTTTGACTAGGCCTCAGCATCTCCTTGCAGAGCACCGAAGTGGCCGTGCGGACCGGTGGATGGGATTTGAAGGACCCGCAAGAGAGAGCGACGGAGTGGAAGCGTTATCTGTCGCGTCATGGCTGAAGATGGTGATACTGTGCGTTGTCGGTGAGGACCGGGGAAAGCGCACGTGGTCGGCTGGGTGTACTAGGAGACGCAGCGCACGCGGAAGGGCAGTTGAAGGCGAGCGGCGATCTACGAACGATCTTCGGATGGCGTTAGAAGAGTACGAAGGTGGATAGTTGGGACTGGATGTGGATGTGGAGGTAAAGCCGCGTGGGTGACGACGCGAGGGAGGAGAGCGGATGCGCGGAGAACTGAGGCTTTTGTGGCGAGAAGATGGGCTCGAGGGGGGTTGGTCTCGATGGGTACCAGATGAGGAACGCTTTCTTAGGTGTGCACGAGACGTCGGGGTAGGGGTGTCAGGGACTCAATAGTTCTCGATTATTTCCCGGTTGAGTCAGAGTAGATGGTGTTGGTGAGGGCGTGTTGGTGTAACGGTCGAAGGACGGCGTGGATGGTGAGGGAGGTAAGAGAGGGTCAGGGCGTGGTTGTCCTGTGGGGGTATGGGGACGCCATGGGAGAATTGGTATTCGCGCGCTTCGGCGAGAGTGGCGCGGGCGAGCTGATAGGGAGAAGCGTGGGAGAACCCGGAAACGTGGACGTGTCCCGTGCCGGAGCTGTCGGAGGGCTTGAGCGCCGCCATATACGTGTGGAAGGGGAAGATCTTGTCATCGGTGTCTCTACGGGGGTAGAATGGAACGAAAAAGGTAATTTACTATAGCCCAGACCGGACCGGTTTCCGGAGGTTTGTCGTATTTGTTCACTGCCTGCTCAGAGCCTTGCAGAGGACCGAAGCGTCCTTCGGGTAAAAGGCCTCTTTCTCCTCGTACTGTGGCAATTCGTTTCCACATTTGTTTGTATATAACTACAACTCCTAATAATATTCCAGGTGTGCCCGCACAAATACTGCAGATAGGCGTGACCATATACCACAGCGATCTAATGTGCCCCTGCTCAAATGTGTATGAGTAAGCTATAACTCTCTATCCACTTGCGTACCGTGCTCTGTCAATATCTGTACGGTATCGTCCATCCCCTGTGTTAATGCCACCTGGAGTGGGGTCCTTCCTTTCTTGTTCTTCGCCTCAGCGTTCGCACCACGGTTAAGCAAGAGGCGCACGGTCGTCGCGTGGCCGTCCGATGACGCCAGGTGCAACGGAGTCCAGCCTTCCTTATCCTCAGCATTAGTATTCGCGCCATGGTCGAGCAACAGGCGGACGATCTCCGTGTAGCCATCCGATGCCGCTAGATGCAACGGCGTCCATCCCTCATTGTCGTCGGAATTTGCGTTCACGGCACGATCAAGCAGCAAGCGGACGGTCTCAGTGTGGCCTTTAGATGACGCCAGGTGCAACGGGGTCCACCCATCCTTGTCCTTGGCATCTGCGCTCGCACCGAGTTCGATTAGTACTCGCACTGTCGTTGTTTTGTCGTTGGATGAGGCTAGGTGCAACGGAGTCCACCCGTCCTTGTCCTTGGCATTTGCGTTCGCGCCATGGCTAAGCAGTAACCTCACCGTCTCTGTACCGTCGCCCAATGACACTAGGTGCAACGGAGTCCATCCCTCCTTGTCCTCGGCATTTGGGTTCGCGCCACGGTCAAGTAGTAAGGAGATGGTATCTGTGGCGAGTTTGGATGACGCTAGGTGCAACGGGGTCGATCCCTCTTTGTCCTCGGCATCAATATCTGCGTCGTGGTCAAGTAGCAGCTGTATCGCCTTCAACTTCCACTGCGAGGATGCCTTGTGTAATGGCGTCAATCCGCCCGAAGCTTGCGCGTCGATATCCGCCCCACGTTCTATCAATAGCCTCATAACCTCCACGTGACCATTATTCACTGCATCGTGCAATGGAGTACTGCCTGTATTGCCCACAGAGCCGATGCATACGTCGCGCTGCAGTAACATCTGAACAAGCTCTGGTGATCCAAACGCAGCAGCTCTAGAAATGGGATTCCAGTGATCGTCGTCCCACAAATCAGCGTCTGCGCCGTGGTCGAGTAACCACCGCCCGATGTCAATGAGTCCACCCATCGATGCAGCTAGTAGTGGAGTTCGGTGAAGGTAACCAAGCACATCCACGGCTGCACCGTGCTGACGTAATAACTCAGCCACGTTGAAATGCCTCTCGTGTAATGCCGCCGCCAGTGGACTGTGATTACGACCACCCCTCGCGTTTACTTGCTCTGGATGGTCGACGATGATCCGTGCTGTAAAGTCATGAAATCCACACAACGAAGCATAATACAGTAGCGATCCACGATCTGCGTCGTCTTTCCCGAAGAAAAACCAGACGTCGTCGACGTCGTGCAGATAGAGCCACGAGGCCAAATAAGGTTGGGCTGGGTCGAAAATGCGCCGCATCCCATCTTCTATCCGTGACGACACTTTTCCGAACTGCGCATGTTCCACCCAATGCTGACTGGCATATCTCGCCAACGGAAAGCTGTCTTCGACCTGGTCGTTTGTCGAGCTACCGTCTAACTGGAGTAGAGTCGCCAAGCAAACCTGCGCGAGTGTCGTGTGCGCCGGCTCGGGCGCGATATGAAAGTGTGAAACTCCGCCGGTAGAAGTGGAGAGGCGGTCCGAAGTCAAGAATTCCTTGACCGAAAAATGGGAAAACTGAATGACGCAGGAATCGCCATCGTCGACTAGCGTGATCAAGCTCGAGCACGCAGATAGCACGGCTCTCTGCCGATCCTTCCACCGCCAATCCACGTTTAACTCCGGTGTCATTCCTTCGGCCACATCAAAGTCGAGCGCAAGGATTTCTGCTAGCTCGTCGACGTGTAGGGGACGGATTGCCACGGTAAGGCATTCTAAGAGACGATGAGCGTGGTCTCGGTTGGCTATCCCGATCTCTTTCAACACGCGCTCATAGGTTTCGTCCAAAGAATTGGGCAATTCGTTAAGGGTTCGCCGGATGCTCTGTGGAAAGCAGTGTTGAAGCACTTCTAGCTGACAGAAAACCCATCGGAACCTGCCCAATAGTTAGAAGGGTATTATCGTTATCCTTAAACGCGCTTACATTCCGTCGGCTCTTTTCGTGAGCGTCTCAATAACCAGCGCCTTATCCTTGTCCCTCCACCTCCCTATCGCCGCATCAGAATCTGCGTGAACAACAGATCTGATATAGTCTTCAATATCCTTCCTTTGTCCGATTTGATCGTGAATCGAGATAGAATGAAATGCGAGGGGCTCGAGCGCGGCTCGGATGTCGATCTCCGGCCGACTCGTGACACATATGTGAAGATTCGGAAGCTGGAGACCGACGAGGTCCTGTAAGAGATTTAGGACTTGTTTGCGGGAGGGTGGAATCCCAGAGGTATTGGGACATTCATCTAGAGCGTCCAAGATGATGTAGACTGGGCCTTGGCCAGGTAGTGCGAGCATCTCTTTAAGAGATTCAATCATCGTGCTCGTGCTGGGCTTACGTGCGCCGTCGTCATGTGTTTTATATGAGCGGGAGAGTATCTCGCAACAACTGTCGGAACGAGCAGAGAGTTGTGTGAGAAGGGAGGGAAGGGCGTTGTGGAGGTTTTGTTTATCGGTGTCCCTGAAATCAAAATAGAAGTACGCCATGGTGGCCAGTCCAGCCTCCCGCAACGCCATTATATCTTGGATAATTGCGGAGCTAACCGGCGGCGTGAGTTCCTCATGGATGAACCTGTCAAACGAAAACGTACCAAAGGATGCTCTTCCCTGAACCCGCTACAATAATTCGAAACAATCAATATCTGGGGGCAGTAACGGGACAAGGCGGCGCACGTTTGCCATGGATCCACAACAAGGAGGCGGTCGACTTGGACCTCCATTCCACGAATAAACTTCCTTGGAAGAACCATGTCGCCGTCCCCGCATGTTGAGTCCCGCTCGCGATATTTTGATTAGTAGACGGGTCCGGAGGAGACAACCACTTGCGGTGGTCCGCCCGTACCCGGGTGCCTGCAGTAGCATTTCAGTCTCAGCAATCAAGAGCAGAGGGGCTAAGGAATCACGAACGTCTCTCTTCGTCCATGTTGATCGCCGCCTGTTGCACCAGAGCCTTTGTCTCCTTGCCATCTAGTCGTAGATAGGGTTAAGATGGCATTTGCGCCGAAGCACTGAACGTGCGTACCTTCAACAACCACGTTAACCTTGTCGTCGACGTCTTTTACCTTGTTATCGACGCCCCACACTTGGTCGCCAACGTCCTTTACTTGGTCGCCAACAGTTCCTACTTCATTCTCGACACGGTGTGCGACTTTCAGAACCTGAGCAGTCGCCATCCGGGCCTCCTCCTGCGTCAGCCTATCCAGTCTGCCCAGCGCGTCCTCGATGTCTCTCCTGCCAATTAGTTTCTTGAGATATTTCTCTGAATCTCTATCAGCTATGGGAAACATAGCATCGGCGATAGACTCACTTGTCCGTCCCTGCTTCATTTCCTTCGTCATGATCGCAAAAATCCCAAGAACCTCAACCATTATCTTGACAATGATATCCTTCATCGCGTCTGTCGTCGGCACCTCGGCATATTCCTCGAGACGTCCGAAGAAGTTCTCAATGCGCTCGAAAATATCGATGAGCGCATCCTGGCTCGCAATAACGTCCTTCGCCGCCTGTGTGAGTTCGGGTGTCAGAATAACCCGAAAGAGGTAGATCCAGGACGATAACTACCGAGAGTAGGACGCCAGCACCGGCAAAGATAACGTTCGCTGGTGAGAATACCTAGATATATGATCTAAGATCGCAGATCGTAGAAGGATCGTCCGAAGAGAACTCACCAGTCCAACGCCCGCACCAAGCGTCGAGGAGAATGCATGAAGGACGTTGATGGTCGGGCTCAACCATTTTGTTAGTTTCTCATCACCGGAACTGGATTGCTCGAATTGTTGGACCTGAGCACGAAGGACGGTAAGAATATCGGCGGGAGAGCTGCAACTCTGGAACTGGGCCATCAACGGATGCGCGAGAAGGTCGTTCTTCGTCTTCTTCTCATACTCTTTGAGGGAAGCAACAAAGATGGCCTGTAAATTGGAAGAAGACGAAAGTGTGGGAGATGTCTGAAACATTTCGACAGCAGGGAAGTGAATCGTCTGATGGTGCAGTGCGGTATGGTATGGGTAATAACCTGAAGTTGAGGTCCGCTTGAAGCGCTTGCAGTTGTATTTGGCAGGCTACGCCGCACAGCCTCAAGTTGGGCCTCGTGGACAATCCGATACGGCGACGTTTTCTTTTCAAGACCATCGATGCTGTGGTTATCTGAGTCCTTGTCGTCAGCGGACTTAGAGGAACGTCCACGCGGTGAGGCCGGTGAGGCCCGGGGATAGGGAACTTTGGGTCGAAATTGCGCGACTGACTAGTACTGACTACCCAATTCGTTAAACCAAAAAAGGTATTTTGTCTGGGTCGTGCAAATTAAATAGATCCAGAGCTGGCGATGTAGCAATCAATAGATTTGTTACCCGTGAATGTGGACGAAGCCGTCAGATTGTAAGTTAAGGAGTATACGATAGGTGGTGGTTGTGGTTGGCGGAGGTAGTAGTAGGAAGATGATAGGTAGCCGGTAGCCGGAAAGAAAAAGATCATGAGTAAATTCGAATGTCCAGTCATGCGCGTAAGGTATTAACTTTTGATGAAAAATATGTGGAAGGTATCAAAGATAAGCAATATGTAAACAAATTGACGAATGGGTGGAGAAAAAATGAAAGGGTGAGAGAGATGAAGGTAGGTAGAAGTACGAAGTTGAGAGAGTATTACGTACAACAAGCATGATCATTCGTTGACCGAAACGAAACCCCACGGAGATCCACGCACATACTGTGCAGTTGACGAGTGTTAAGGGGAGGTCAAGAAACTTTGGGGGTGGAGTGGAGAGAGGTGACGCAAATGAATTGGGTGGTAGGGGTGGATTGGAAACGAGCAAGACCGAATACAACGTTTTTTTCCTCCCACATTCACCACAGGATGGAGCAGTTTCCGGACGACTCGTCACGACTGCGCCCGCTCATCGTTATCATACTAGGCGTCTTCTTATCCCCTTATACCACGACGCAACTGCCGATGCCAGTGCAGCCGCATCCGGCACCGTCACACACGACGCGCCCAGACGTCAAGCGCAAGAACGAAGACTTCGTCGCGGCAGACGGATCGACCGGGGCGGCGCGGCTCGCCGGGGACAAATTACTCCCGGTATTCCCCGTGACCGCAACGACAGCCTGTAAACTTCGTAAGTTGCTCAATTGTGGGGGCTGTGAGACTTGTGATCGTGGCGAGTGAATTAGGGCACGACGAGCCGGTGCTCGGTATCGAATCGACTGTGGGCAGTCACGCGTCACGCATGAGGTACGTGCTAGCCTGTTGTGATTCTCGCTGGTTCGCGAGGATGGTAGACAATTTCCTACGGAGGAAATTTCCCTCCGGTATCACGCCTTTCGTCGTCGTTGATGGAGGTGGGTGCGAGACACGGACGAAGACGACGACGGCAGAGGCACTTGGCGCCGTCATCATGCGCACCTTCTTCGGTGCAGTACTCCCTGGCGCTGTTACGCATGACGCACCCGGGCTGTCAATTGGAGAGGCAATAGCAGCGTGAAAGGACGATGAAGACGTCGTTGCTGCAGAAGGATATAATTGTGGCGCGCGATTCGTGGAGGACTGTTCTCCGTTGCCGCGATCGCCACCTGTAAACCGTGAAGCTGGACGGTTGTGGGGAATGCGACGCTGGTAACTGCGGCGATTATGTGCACCACGAGGTGATGCTGGGGACCGGCGGAGGGCGTTCTCCCGAGTGCGTTTTCGCCAGTTGCGGTGCCTTCCGGCGCGCAAGGATGGCGGACATTTTCCGGTGGATGACCTTCCCCTCTGGTATCACGTTGGTCACTTTGGTTGGAGATGTGACAGAAGCGAGTGAGCAAAGTGCAGGTTCTATGGGGAAGGATGGGCACCAGCCTCAGATAAAACACGTGTAAGATGGCGTGGGAAGTGAAAAAGGAGGAACAACTCACCCCGTCTTTCCATGCGACGCTCTCTGTTTCGCAGATATCAACTAACTTAGAGAATCCTGGCTCGCAATTACGTCCTTCGCCACTTGTATGCGTTCAGTATCAGAATAACCCGAAAAAGGGAGATCAAAGACGATATTTACCAGGAGCAGAACGCCAGCACCGGCAAAGATGACGCTCAGGTGAGAATACCTGGATACAGTATATGATATCAGATCATAGATCGTAGTGGAATCGCCCGAACATGACTCACCAGTCCAACCCTCGCGCCAAACACCGAGGAGAACACATAAAGGACATTGACGGTTGGGTTCAACCATTTTGTCAATTTGCTATCGACAGACGTAGGTTTCTTGAACTGTTGGACTTCAGTACGATGGACAGCGAGAATCTCGGTGAGAGGTCTGGAACTGGGCCATCAATGATATGTGAGGAGGTCTTCCTTCGTCTTCTTCTCCTACTCCTGGAGTTGAGGGAAGCAACAAATATGGCCTGTAAATTGGAAGAAGACGATGGTGTGGGAAATATCTGAGTCGTGTCGACGGCAGCGAGGTGAGCGTCTGAGGGTGCAGTACGAATGAGTGGGGACCTCAGAAGCGCTCGCCATGCCTGGGTAACGCCTGCACTGCAGTACTGTACTAGTACAGTACCGTCCTTTCTCTCTTCCTCACGGATAACCGTAACCCTAACCCCCACCTCCAACCGCCATCCGAAACCCTAACCGCATTTGGAAGAGGCTGCGGCGCTGTATGTCGGCGTTCCGTTCTTCGCAAGCACATTTTCGCATGTTGTCATACTCACGCGCCTGGCGATGCAATACGCATGCACTTATCACAGAGAAGAAAAAGGGAGACGCATAGAGTAGCGCATTTCTCGTTCGTGTCTTTTGCTTGTTCCTCTCTCCAATCGTTTACCTGTGCAACAGCGCAGCGCATGCAAAAAAGAGGCCCCATGCAGTACATCTCAACTATAGAGCAAATGGTCGAGAACGTCTACCCCATCCCTTCATACCTTGCGGACATATTTCAATAGCCAGAAGGGTGGATACAGAAGCCTCAAGTTTCGATTGAACAGAAGGTTCGTATTTTCTTACTCTGCGCAATTCACTGAAATGATGACACTCTTCCCAGTGCATAACAACGGATGGCCAGGCGCTAACTTGGGTTTGCGCTATCGACTTCGACCCCGCGTTACTGTAAATACAGTCTTAAAAACAAAGACATGGGAACGGTTGTGCTCCAACAACTTGTGGAGCCACTGAGCGAGATCACGGGCTATCTTACCCAGTCAGTTTGACTGTTTGAGAATCATTTGTCTCTTTTGCGCTCAAGTCTCATTCCCAAACTAAGCGTTTCTGGGATAACGACTACAGCGCTCGACCACGTAACAACGACACTTGCCGACCAGCATACGCACCTTCGCACGTTGATAAAGCCTTCGGCAACCCTGCTAGGTCATTCGACCGAATCGGATGACGCCGAGACTGCATGGCTTACATGCAAGTTGCTCGGCCGCATTATACAGGATCGCGGGCCTGGCGGGCACGACCCCGAGTAATATGCGTGCGTGCATAGATCTTCTTGAGTCTGCATTCCTCCTTGTTCGTCCCGCAAATAAGTCACAGTAACGCTTTGCCTCCTTAGAGCTCAGGTACGGGTAGCTCCGAGAGGATTCTGTGCCAACCCTGAAACACATCGTGCGTTCACACTCACGCAATCGTGAATCGAATGAAGCCCCCACGCGCACGGCGATCGTCGACCACGGAAACCCCGGTGCCTGGAATGGCACGTCGGCGACTGCGCCTGCCAAGACTGTCGCACGTGCGAGTGACGCAGAGATTTTCGACGGGCTGCGAGGAGCGATGGACTCCAATGAGATGAGTTTGTACTTGGCAGGCTGATAGGGTTAGGGGCCTCTCTTAACCCTAACCCTAGCTATATCACACCTACATTCATCGTCAGTGGTCTATTGATCCATCACAGGGATCACGCCCAAGCGGACTGTCTCGTCGTCACAGAAAAGGCTGAAAATTAGAACCGGTTGGGGGTGCAGGAACTTTAACAGAAAACTCGGAGGTCGTGACGCTCTTTCCACGGAGCGATCCCACCACGCACGGCGCTGCTCTTGTTCTCGGGGAGCAGCGACCCGCAATCTATGTCCACGCTCACCGCGCGCCAGGAGGATTGCCAAGCTAGCATCAGGAGAATCAGAGTGGCTCTCCGGTGGCTAGGTAGGGGAACTGAGGGCGGTAACGGTGCGTTGAAGCATAGCGAAGACCGGTGGCTCGAGGAAGCGGTCGTCCAAGTGCGGATGGGGCTGTTGTTTGTTAGGTCGTTCGCTTTGGCGATGGCTGTGAAAGGGCTGCTCGTGCGTTGAGCCCGAAACCACGTTTTTCTTATCTCGATTCTCTTGCCTCGTTGCCCGATCCCTCATATGCTTACCATTTCCGTATCTTCCTTCTCTCTTCCTCTTTTAGGTACTTTCTTTTGTACTTAAACTGTCTGTCTTCGCGTCCTCGAAATATCATGCGTTCAGGAGAGCCTTGTCGCTACCTGTTTCCCCCCAAACCTCATACCATATCAATCTCCTTCTCTGCCACACGAACACACGCACGCACTTACGAGCGCGTACAGAAGTGAAGCGCTGAGAATGAGGAATTCAGCCAGCCCAGGGTCGAGGGAGCTGCTTTTCGACAGGAGGCCTCACATGTGAAGGGATCGGTGGACGTTGAATTGTGAGGGCGTACGTGCTACAGTACATGACAGGCGCACGAAAAAGGATTTAAAAAACAAGGGCTAACTGGCACTGACCACGTAACGTACGTAACTTCTAAGAATTTTAGCATGCGAATTACTTCAAGTTTGTTTACAGTATTAGAGTTATTCCAATTTTGCGTCTTACGAAAATCAGGTCGCCTCTTGCTTCCATTCCACGAGGAACACGTTCGGATTACAGTAGCTCGCTGCCGGCGGTGACGGCACCTTCTCGGGTCTGCGAACCGATCGACCTCGAACCATTGAGTCCCGTTCTTCTGGTGCCTTCACTACCGAGGAACTCCCAGATGTCGTCACTATCAGAACATTAAGCCACCTGGTTGCACCGAACGCTCGTGGAGATCTATGAGCGGGACAGATTCGGCGACACTCATTGGAGCAGAGTCAGCAGACGCTCGCGTGGCTCGGGGCGTGTCTCGGAGTCTCCTACACGGGACCACGACGGGACCACGATGCACGCATTGGTAGCGCCGCATCTTCCCTTCCCCCTTTCGCCCTCGCCCTTTCGCCCTTTCGCCCTTTCCATCTTGCTCTCATTGCGACCTTTTCGTCATTGCCACTCACTCAGACCTCTCCGACTACACAATGTCCCAGGATCCGGACGATTCGTCTACTTTAGCCTCTTCCCCAGACTTCCAGACTGTCTTTGCGGACGCTTTGAAGCAGTACAAAAAGCGTACTAAGAAGGACATTGCCGCTCATAGCCTGGCCGCCCAGATCGAGTCATGCGACTCTCCCAATGCCGTTCTCACCGTGCTTCAAACCCAAGTTCAGACGTTTGATCCATCTCCAAGTGTCAACGAAAGGTGGACAACGTCGTTGGGCCCGACCATCACTGTGTTGTACGCATTCTCCGGGTTCGTCAGCAACATTGCTGGGCCGGTAAACTGCGAAGCATTATGCAGCTTGAGACCTACCCTCTGACCTGCGCGATCACAGGTATTCCCGCCAGCAGCTACGATTTTTACCGGCATTGGAGTCCTACTCCAAGTGAGTTCCCTTCCCTTGATCTGGATGTCTTGATGACAATATACCCCTTAGGTCGTCAAGGACGGCCGTGCTACCGAAGACATCCTTATCGATCTGTTCGACCGCATGAAATATTTTTTTATGCGGCTTGAAAAATACATCGCCGTCCTCCCGACGGCGGATATGACGGACATCATCGTTCAGATCTTGGTTGAGGTTATTTCTATCCTTGGGATCGCGACGAAGGAAATCGGGCAGGGAAGATCCAGTACGCCATTTCTCATTGATATATCGCCGAAATTTGACGTTTCACGCAGATGAATACGTCAAGAAGCTGTTCAGAATAGACCATGTTGAGGACGCGATTCAGCGGCTGGACAAATTGACGCAAGAGGGGGCTCACGTGGCCGAAGTGGCTATCGGTGCAATATCCCACAAGGTCCTTCGACAATGGATTGATCCCCCCGATCGGTCTTCTAATTTCTATGCTGCATCCGACGCTCACCACGAGGGTACTGCAGCGTGGTGCACCGAAGGGAAGATCTTTTCCAAGTGGATGGCATCTGGCTCCTTGCTATGGATTCACGGAAAACGTAAATATACGATCACCGCAGTCTTAATCGTCACTGATGGCTCTTGGGTTGATAGCCGGCTCTGGGAAGACTATTCTCAGGTACGTTACCCCCCACATCGAGTTACCTAGTCGAACTCAAATTCGACAAGCTCCGTGATTATCCGGGATATCAAAGCCATGCCCAATTCTGGCTCGTCTTTCTTGGCTTATTTTTACTTCGATTACAAGGACGAAGGGAAAAAAGATTCCCGTGCTCTATTATCGTCCCTTCTTGACCAACTCTCGGAACAATCCGATCAGTTCCGTGACGTTCTTCGCGTGTTATACTTGGAACACGAAGACGGATCGAAACAACCGCATGACGACACACTTGTTCGATGTCTAAAGGATATGCTCACGATCGCCGGATCAGCACCCGTCTATCTCGTCATGGATGCTCTCGACGAGTGTCCCAACACTTCAGACGATCGATCGCCATGGTCGCCACGTGGAAAAGTCCTCAGTCTGGTGAAAGAGCTTGTCGGGCTTCGCCTTCCGAATCTGCGCCTCTGTATCACGAGCCGTCCGGATTTGGACATTCGCATCATTATTCAGCATCTGGCAACTCAAAAAATATCCCTGCATGACGAAAGCGGACAAAATCGGGACATTAATACTTACATCGATTTTGTTGTTCAGTCGGTGAAGCATTGGCGAGACGATGACAAGAAAATGGTGATTGATAAACTGACGGAGGATGCGGATGGAATGTAAGAGTGTCTTCGAGTGATCATACCATTCTCTTATGCTGTCAAACAGGTTTCGATGGGTTTACTGCAAATTGGACGCTCTGCGACAATGTCATCGGAACGACCTGCGTCGTGTCCTCAAAGAATTGCCGCAATCGCTAGACGAGACATACCAGCGTATCTTGAAGGAGATCAATGGCGCCAACGCGAAACAAGCGCATCGACTTTTACAATGTCTCGTGGCGGCCCGTCGTCCACTCCGGGTTGAGGATCCCGCGGTTGTGCTCGCATTGGACGTCGACGCTGGGGGTGTTCCAAAGTTAAACGCAAATTGGCGTCGGCAAGGCCACGAAGCAGCGGTGCTGTCAGCGTGTTCCAGTTTGGTTCATGTAGTCAACCACAACGGCTCCCGAGTTGTTCAGTTCTGCCATCTATCCGTAAAGGAATTCTTAATGTCGGGTCGCCTCTCATCCACGGAAGACATCTCCCAGTTCCATATTTCCCACGAACCTTCCCACGTGACTCTTGCCCAGGTTTGCCTCGGCGTCTTACTCAGCGCCACCTCCGAAGACAGTGCCGGGGATATTCCTCTTTCTGGATATGCTTCCGAACATTGGCTTGAGCATGCCCTGGCTGTGAATGTGGAGTCACACATAAAGGATGCACTGGATTGTCTCTTTGACCAGGACAAGCCACATTTCGACGCACTTCTCCGCCGAGCAGGCATGTCCCGCAAACTCCGATCCTCAGACAAAGGCGTACCGACCCCACCCTTTCCCTTTTCCGTCGCCGTCAAATTGGGACTCAGTGGTCTAGCGGAGCGCCTGACCAATCCATCACAAGTAACTGGATTCCGTTTCCATGGGTGTACCCTGTTACATTTGGCAGTGCGTGATAACGCGATTGAGGTTGCTCGATTGCTGCTCGCGCACGGTGCCGACATAAATTCACGCCTAGACCACCCGACTCCACCACACATTGCTTCACCCCAGCGTCACTCCGAGAAGAGTCAAGTGCTACTGAAGCACCAAGCGGTTGCGCGCCTGCACGACAACAACGGAGACACCCCACTTCATTTGGCAGCGTCCGTCTGTCACCCCGAGATTACTCGCATACTGCTTGAATACAAGGCGGACGTCAATTCCCGGAATGAAGACGGATCTACCCCATCACTCCTAGCGTCGTCAAAGGGAAATCTTGACATTTTGCGGTTACTTCTGGCACACGGGGCGGATGCGTTTGTCCGTGACAATAACGGAAGGACACCACTTCATTTAGCCGTAGTCGGAGCTCACCTTGAAGTTATTCGTATGCTACTTGAACGCAAGGCGAAGGTTAGTCAATTCCCAGAATGAAGATAGATCTACCCCATTACTCATAACGTTGTCGAAGGGAAATCTTGACATTTTTTGTTTGCTTCTGGCATACGGGGCGGATGCGTTTGCCAGTGTCCGTGACAATAATGGAAACACGCCACTCCACTTAGCCGTAATCGGAGGTCACCTTGGAGTTGCTCGTATGCTACTCGAGCACAATGTGGAGGTCAATTCCCGGAATGAAGATGGATCTACCCCATTGCTCATAGCCTTGTCGAAGAAAAATCTTGACCTTGTTTGGTTGCTTCTGGCACACGGGGCGGATGCGTTTGCCAGTCACTTTGTCCGTGACAATAACGGAAACACGCCACTCCATTTAGCCATAATCGGAGGTCACCTTGGAGTTGCTCGTATGCTACTTGAGCGCAAGACGGATGTCGATTCCCGGAATGAAGACGGATCTACCCCATTACTCATGGCGTCGTCGAAGGGAAATCTTGACATTTTGCGGTTACTTCTGGCACACGGGGCGGATGCATTTGTCCGTGACAATAACGGGAGGACACCACTTCATTTAGCCGTAATCGGAGGTCACCTTGAAGTTGTTCGTATGCTATTTGAGCGCAATGCGAAGGTCAGTCAATTCCCAGAACGAAGACGAATTTACACCATTACTCATGGCGTTATCAAAGGGAAATCTTGGCATTTTTTGGTTGCTTCTGGCACAAGGGGCGGATGCATTTAAGTTTGCCAGTGGCCGCAGTGTCCGCGACAATAACGGAAACACGCCGCTCCATTTAGCCGTAATCGGAGGTCACCTTGAAGTTGCTCGTATGCTACTTGAGTGCAAGGCGGAGGTCAATTCCCGGAATGAAGAGGGATCTACCCCACTACTCATAGTGTCGTCGAAGGGAAATCTTGACACTTTGCGGCTACTTCTAACATACGGGGCAGATGCATCTGTTAGTGACAATAAAGGAAGAACACCACGCCATTTAGCTGAAGTGGGAGGTCACCATGAAGTTGCTCATATGCTACCTACTAAGCGCACCAATGAATTTGTGGCTCTACCGACTAAGCGCAACGCCAATGAATTTGTGGCTGCCTCCTGTTTCCTTGTTATTTCCCTGCCAATTTCCCTGGTTTATTTTGTATGTTTAATTTGTTGTGTCGTGTTAGTAATCATCAAGGAAATCACGCAATACGTATTCTTGCTATATATTATCATTAGATTCGGTCCAATAATCTATTAGATAAGAGTTATCTAGCTGTAGAGTCCAGAATATACTGTGCAAGTACTACCACCATGGTCTGGTTTTCTCATAGAAAAGTGCCAGTAGACAAGGATGGGCAGGAAGTCAGGTAGTGCTGCGAAGACAGTAAACTTTGAAGCACTGGCCAACTCGAAACCCTCATGTTACGGTCCCAGCATTCAATGGACGCCTCGATGTTTGCCAGATACTACTCAAGTGCTATGTAGAGGTCAATTCCCGGAACGAAGACGGGTCTACCCCATTACTCACGGCGTCGTCGATGGGAAATCTTGACATTTTGCGGTTACTTTTGGAACACGGGGCGAATCCGTTTGTCCATGACAACAGCGGAAACACTGCACTCCACCTCGCCGCAATCCAACGTCACCTTGAAGTTGCTCAGTCTACTTGAGCACCAGGCTGACGTCAATGCCTTAGATAACAAGGGATGGGCCCCATTACACAAAGTGTCACAGTCAGCAGAGGGGAGACCCAGAAAGTGTGCGGCTCGTGCGTCTCTTGCTGGACAATGGCGCGAACCTGAACGTGCATGACAAAGGTGGAAACACCCCACTCCATTTCGCGGCATCCTAAGGTCATCTCGAAGTCGCTCGCATGCTACTTTGAGGTCGCAGTGGAGGACGTCGCTTCGGTGCAGGTAATCGAGCCCTTCGAGGTTCTTGAACACGTAGCTCGCGACCAGCTTCTCGTTTAGCTTGCCGAACGCCTTAAGAGTTTGTCAGAGAGGACCATTCTCGGCGTATCTGCAGGTACACACGTGGTGCGCAGCAGTCAGTATGTGCCAAAGTAAAAAATGGATGAATGCGCAGCAGAGGGCAGGCAGAATGCATATAAAAGGAGGAACGCACCCAAGTACGATGCTCAGCGTGTTCTCGTCTCGGGCCATGCCCTCATACTTGACGATACTAGGATGTGACAACCGCTTGACGAGATCGACCTCCCGCATAAGCTGCGAATTTTCCTCCTCCTTGAGACCTTCAAGCCCGATCCTTTTCACAGCTACCATCTGCCCGGTGTTCAAGTTGAGCGCGCGATAGACGGCGCCAAACTGTCCGCGGCCAATACAATTCCCCAGTTGCTGAAAAAAAGTCCCCCAATTAATCACCGTACCTCCCACGCAAATCACTGGGTCACTCACAAAGTGCGTCGGTGCCTTTCCCTCTTCCCTTACGACCAGCGTCTGTCGAGACATACTTCCCTCCGTCGCATCCCGCGCCATCAAATCGCTCGCACTTGCCTGTTCGCCCAACGCGACGTCAAGGTTAACCGTACTCTCGAGCCGCGAGCGCCGAGGCATAGCACCAAACTCATCGTAGGAGTTCGGCCTTGGCTTTCTGCGCGAGCTCGACCCATCCACCTCGCTCTGGAACCGGCCGCGCGGGATCAGAGACGGCGAGTTGGCGGACGAAGTAGAGACGGCGAGTTGGCGGACGAAGTAGAGCCGGCGCGCTCGAGTGGATCGACTTGCGGCGACTGCGACTGCGACTGCTGGGACTGCGATGGCGTATTGAACGGGCTGGGAGACTCCCCAGACACGGCGCGAGGGAGCGGGATGCGCACTGCCGGTGGTGAGTCGCTCTCGCATTCACTACCGCCGCCGTCTTCAGGACTACTTCGCCTCGGCACATACGTCCCGCTCCCCCCGTTACGCGTGCTGTTCCTGCGCAATGAGACTCGGCCTGGGCTTGGTCCAAGACCGAGAGACGAAGGGTCCAGACTTGAGTCGCGACGTAACAAGTCTTTCGGTGCAAGTACAGGCGGTCAACGCTTTGTCTTGCACGCTGCGTCGGCCTGCGCGCTGCAGTCGCAGCGGCTGCAGGCAAGCGGATGCGATATTCCGGCTGATGGGAACGACGATGATAGCGATAGGGATTCGACGCTATCTTTAGGCGGGGAAGAAGCGCTCGAATTGACACTGAAGCTCGCACTAAAACCGAAGGGATCGGCAGGCGCAAAGTCGCCCGACGACAGCGAAGGCTTCCGAATGGCGATCGGACGGGGAGAAGATGAAGACGGAGCTTTGAGTGCGTCGAGAAAATCGTCCGGCCATTTGCCTTTGCCTAGGTCAATCCGTTCCATGCGTCCTGTCCTGTCGTCCGTAGATGCCGCCGGCGCTAATTCTTCTGACTCTTCGACGACGCGCAATAGGTCCACTGGTACCGTTTCACTCGGCTTGCGTTCAAGCGGCCGTACGGGACCTTCAAGGCTTCGTCTGCGACCAGACACGATCCCCTCGACGCGGCCATTTGGGCATTATTGCCGTATATGCTGCTGGAGGCGGCGACATCACCGTCGTCGCATCCTAACATGGACGCTGTCATCGCGCTGCCCTCCGTGCGTGTCATGGTAGGCCACTTGGACGGGATTAACGACGTCGCCTCAGTCGTGACGGTGCGTGTGGCCGAATTTCCCGTACGGTCCCGATCCACTACCACTGCGCCCGCCAACGAACCCGAGGCCAATACCGGCGTCGAGCAAGCTCGAGTACGTACTGGTTTCTGCCATGCTGCTAGAGGCGATAGACTGACCCGTCGTCGAATCTGCAATTGACATGCGTACGGACTCGTTTAAGGACGACGCGAGGAGCGAGTCGCGCTCTGAGGGGGGCGGACATAGTGGCAAACGGGGCGGCGGGAGGATCGGAGGCACTTCGTCGCGGTCGCTCGTCGTTCCCGTGGGCGTCTGACGTCCTTCGGTATCAGTCCCAAGCGCCGTCCCTACGTCGCTAGACGATGCAGTGTCAGGACTGTGGAAAGGCCAGGTGGTAACCGATGCTTAGACGTACATCGCGTCGGGGAGTGCGGTGGGTGCGATGATAATGGTGGGGCGGAAAGTGGGGCGGACAAGTTGGGTAAAGACATGACTGCTCGCGAAGACGAGCCGGTGCGGTAAGGTGAGCCTGGGGCCGCTTTTGCAAGTGGGTTTCAGTTTGCTGCCTCCTCCTTCTCCGCGTAAGAGATGTGAATGTGTCGGTACGGGTGTCTCTGCCCACTTGACAAGAGTGATGATAGTCTTTGCCACGCGTGCGAGACAGTCGGATGTACCCTCGATGAGATCGTCGCGCAGGAAGAGGTCCTCGGGTGGGAGTCCATTCGCAGAGCACGACGCGAAGGACTTTGTCACGTTCGAAGTACGGAGCTTGCCGTCCTCGCGCGGGTCAATCCGAGCTATCGACCCAGGCCGCAACTTGTTCATGAGTCTGCAAAATGAATTCATGGAACAGACGTTAGTCGTCCGTTCTGCCCGCCCCAGTACACGCGGTAACAAAGGGGAACGGGATCGCTCACTGGCACAGCACATAGCCATCCCGCAGCGCCTCTGTGAACAATCTTCGCTCTCTCTCTTCTCCTGCCATATTAGCGCTCTAACCGAGTTGGGTCGTACTCCCGTTCGTAGAAGCGCCGCTTTTGTCCCATAGGCGCTCGAGTCGTGCAAGGGCACGCATGCGGCACTCAACCTCGTCTGACTCGTGTACCCCAAGGCTTGCGCTTTGACTAGGTCTCAGCATCTCCTTGCAGAGCACTGAAGTGGCCGTACGGACCAGTGGATGGGATTTGAAGGGCCTACAAGCGAGAGCGACGAAGTGGAGGCGTTTATCTGGCGCGTCATAGCTGAAGATGGTAAGACTGTGTTGTCGGTGAGGACCCGGGGAAAGCGCACGGGGTCGGCTGGGTGCACTCGGAGACGCAGCACGCGGAAAGGCGGGTGAAGGTGAGCGGGGATCTACGGACGATCTTCGGATGGCGTTAGGAGAGTACGAAGGTGGATAGTTGAGACTGGAGGTGGAGGTGGAGGTAAAGTCGCGTGGGGTGACGACGCGAGGGGGAGGAGAGCGGGTGCGCGGAGAACTGAGGCTTTTGTGGCGAGAAGAAGATGGGCTCGAGGGGGGTTGGTCTCGATGGGTGCCAGATGAGGAACGCTTTCCTAGGTGTGCACGAGATGACGTCGGGGTAGGGGTATCAGGGGGACTCAGTGGCTCGCGATGATTTCCTGGCCGAGTCGGAGTCGATGGTGCTGGTGAGGGCAAGTTGGTGTAACGGTCGAAGGACGGCGTGGATGGTGAAGTCGGTGAGGGAGGTAATAGAGAGTCAGGACGTGACTTTCTTTGACGAGATGAGGATGCCACGGGAGAATTGGCATTCGTGTGCTTCGGCAAGAGTGGCATGGGCCAGCTTCAAGTTACAGTCGGGCGGTTTGGAGAGGACGAAGATGAGGGATATGCGTGGGAGAACCCGGAAACGTGGACGTGACCCGTGCCGCGTGCCGGAGCTGTCGGAGGGCTTGAACGCCGCCATATAGAGGGAGGATCTTGTCCTCTGCGGGAGAGTATCGGTAGTCTTTATGGGGTAGAATGAAACGAAAAAGGCAATCCAGTTACTGTACTGTAGCCCGACTGGACCGGTTTCCGGGTGTTTGTCGTCTTTGTTCACAGACTGCTCAGAACCCTGCAGAGGACCGAAGCGCCTTCTCTGGGTAAAAGTCTTCTTTCTCCTCGAACCGTGGCAATTTGTTTCCATTCATTTGTGTATAACTACAACTCAAAAGCATATATTCCAAGTGTGCTCACAAGATATTACCCGCAGATAGCGATGACCAGCATGCACCAGTAACTTAATGTACCGCTTTTCAAACGTGTATGAGTAACCTATAACTCTCCATCCACTCGCGCACCATGCTCTGTCAATATCTGTACGGTATCGTCCATCCCCTGTGTTGATGCTATCTGGAGTGGAGTCCTTCCTTTCTTGTTCTTCGCGTCTGCGTTCGCGCCACGTTCAAGCAATAAGCGCACGGTCGTCGCGTGGCCGTCCGATGACGCCAGGTGTAGCGGAGTCCAGCCCTCATTATCCTCAGCATTCGTATTCGCGCCATGCTCGAGCAACAGGCCCACTATCTCCGTGTAGCCATCCGATGCAGCTAGGTGCAACGGCGTCCACCCCTCCTTGTCCTCGGAATTTGCGTTCGCGGCACGATCAAGCAGCAAGCGGACGGTCTTAGTGTGGCCTTTAGATGACGCCAGGTGCAACGGAGTCCACCCATCCTTGTCCTTGGCATTTGCGTCCGCGCTGAGTTCGAGTAGCGATCGCGCTGTCTCTTCGTAGCCTTTGGATGACGCTAGGTGCAATGGAGTCCAACCGTCCTTGTCCTTGGCATTTGCGTTCGCGCCACGGCCAAACAGTAAGTTCCCTGCCCCATAACCGCCAATCGATGACACGATGTGCAGTGGAGTCCATCCGTCCTTGTCCTGGGCATTTGCGTTCGCGCCACGGTCAAGAAGTAAAGAGATGGTATCTGTGTCCAGTTTGGATGACACTAGGTGCAACGGGGTCGACCCTTCTTTGTCTTCGGCATCAATATCCGCGCCATGGTCAAGTAACAGCTGTATTGCCTTCAACTGCCCACGATGGCCTGAGGATGCCTTGTGTAATGGTGTCCAGCGGTCCTTAGCCCGTGTGTCAATATCCGCCCCATGTTGGATCAATAGCCTCATAACCTCCACGTGACCACTTTGCGATGCCCAGTGCAGTGGAGTATAGCCTATATAATCGCCCACATAGTTGATGCGTACCCCATGTTCCAGTAACATCCGAACAAACTCTAGTGATCCAAGCTCAGCAGCTGTCAACATGGGACCCCAGTTATCGTTGTCCCGCAAATTGGCATCTGCGCCGTGGTCGAGTAACCATCGCCCGACGTCAACGAGTCCACCCGCCGATGCAGCTAGTAGTGGAGTTCGGTGAAGGTAGCCAGGCACATCCACGGCTGCACCGTGCTGACGTAATAACTCGGCCATGTTGAAATGCCTCTTGTGCAGTGCTGCCGCCAGCGGACTGTGATTACGACCGCCCCTCGCGTTTACTTGCTCTGGATGATCGACGATGATCCGTGCTGCAAGGTCATGAAATCCGCACAACGAAGCATAATACAGTAGCGATCCACGATCTGCGTCGTCTTTTCCAAAGGAAAACCAGACATCGTCGACGTCGTGCAGTTGGAGCCACGAGGCCAAATAAGGTTGGGCCGGGTCAAAAAGGCGCCGCATCCCATCTTCTATCCGTGACGACACCTTTCCAAACTGTGCATGTTCCACCCAATGCTGGCTGGCATATCTCGCCAACGGAAAGCTGTCTTCGACCTGGTCGTTTGTCGAGCTACCGTCTAATTGGAGTAGAGTCGCCAAGCAAGCCTGCGCGAGTGTCGTGTGCGCAGGCTCGGGCGTGATATGTAAGTGTGAAACACCGCCGGTGGAAGTGGAAAGGCGATCCGAAGTCAAGAATTCCTTGACCGAAAAATGCGAAAACTGAATGACGCGGGAATCGCCGTCGTCGACCAGCGTGATCAAGCTTGAGCATGCAGATAGCACAGCTCGTTGCTGGTCCTTCCACCGCCAATCCACGTTCAACTCCGGTGTCATTCCTTCGGCCACATCAAAGTCGAGCGCAAGGATTTCTGCTAGCTCGTCGACGTGTAGGGGACGGATTGCCACGGTAAGGCATTGTAAGAGACGATGAGTGTGGTCTCGGTTGGCTATCCCGATCTCTTTCAACACGCGCTCATAGGTTTCGTCCAAAGAATTGGGCAATCCGTTAAGGGTTCGCCGGATGCTCTGTGGAAAGCAGTGTTGAAGCACTTCTAACTGACAGAAAACCCATCGGAACCTGCCAAATAGTTAGAAGGGTATTATCGTCATCCTTAAACGCGCTTACATTCCGTCGGCTCTTTTCGTGAGCGTCTCAATAACCAGCGCCTTATCCTTGTCCCTCCACCTCCCCATCGCCGCATCAGAGTCCGCATGAACAACAGATCTGATATAGTCTTCAATATCCTTCCTTTGTCCGGTTTGATCGTGAATCGAGACAGAATGAAATGCGAGGGGCTCAAGCGCGGCTCGGATGTCGATCTCCGGCCGACTCGTGACACATATGTGAAGATTTGGAAGCTTGAGACCGACAAGGTCCTGTAAGAAATTTAGGACTTGTTTGCGGGCAGGTGGGATCCCAGAGGTATTAGGACATTCATCTAGAGCGTCCAAGATGATGTAGACTGGGCCTTGGCCAGGTAGTGCGAGCATCTCTTTGAGAGATTCAATCATCGTGCTGGTGCTGGGCTTACGTGCGCCGTCGTCATGTGTTTTATAAGATCGGGAGAGTATCTCGCAACAACTGTCGGAACGAGCAGAGAGTTGCGTGAGAAGGGAGGGAAGGGCATTATGGAGGTTTTGTTTGTCGGTGTCCCTGAAATCAAAATAGAAGTACGCCATGGTGGCCAGTCCAGCCTCCCGCAACGCCATTATATCTTGGATAATTGCGGAGCTAACCAGCGGCGTGAGTCCGTCATTGATGAACCTGTCCAACGAAAACATACCAAAGGATGCTCTTCCCTGAACCCGCTACAATAACCCGGAACAATCAAAATCTGGGGGTAGTAACGGGACAAGGCGGCGCACGTTTGCCATGGATCCACAACAAGGAGGCGGTCGACTTGGACCTCCATTCCACGAATAAACTTCCTTGGAAGAACCATGTCGCCGTCCCTTCATGTTGAGTCCCGCTCGCGATATTTTGATTAGTAGATGGTTCCGGAGGAGACAACCACTTTCGGTGGTCCGCCCGTACCCGGGTGCCTGCAGTAGCATTTCAGTCTCAGCAATCAAGAGCAGAGGGGCTAAGGAATGACGAACGTCTCTCTTCGTCCATGTTGTTCGCTGCCTGTTGCACCAGAGCCTTTGTTTCCTTACCATCTAGTCGTAGATAGGGTTAAGATGGGATTTGCGCTGAAGCATTGAACGTGCGTACCTTCAACAGCCACGTCAACCTTGTCGTCGACGTCTTTTACCTTGTTATAGACGCCCCTCACTTGGTCGCCGACACCCATAACTTGGCTTCCGACGCCCATGACTTGGCTTCCGACGTCCATAACTTGGCTTCCGACGTCCATAACCTGGCTTCCGACGTCCATAACCTGGCTTCCGACGTCCATAACTTGGCTTCCGACGTCCATAACTTGGCTTCCGACGCCCATAACTTGGCTTCCGATGCCCATAACTTGGTCGCCAACGTCCTTTACTTGGTCGCCAACAGTTCCTACTTCGTTCTCGACACGGTGTGCGACTTTCAGGACCTGAGCAGTCGCCATCCGGGCCTCCTCCTGCGTCAGTCGATCCAGTCTGCCCAGTGCGTCCTCGATGTCTCTCCTGCCAATTAACTTCTTGAGATATTTCTCTGAATCTCTATCAGCTATGGGAAACATAGCATCAGCGATAGACTCACTTGTTCGTCCCTGCTTCATTTCCTTCGTCATGATCGCAAAAATCCCAAGCACCTCAACCATTATCTTGACAATGATATCCTTCATCGCGTCTGTCGTCGGCACCTCCGCATATTCCTCGAGACGTCTGAAGAAGTTCTCAATGCGCTCGAAGATATCGATGAGCGCATCCTGGCTCGCAATAACATCCTTCGCCGCCTGTGTGAGTTCGGGTATCAGAATAACCCGAAAAAGGGAGATCCAGGACGATAACTACCGAGAGAAGGACGCCAGCACCGGCAAAGATAACGTTCGCGGGTGAGAATACCTAGATATATGATCTAAGATCGTAGATCGTAGAGGGATCGTCCGAAGAGAACTCACCAGTCCAACGCCCGCACCAAGCGTGGAGGAGAATGCATAAAGGACATTGATGGTCGGGCTCAACCATTTTGTTAGTTTCTCATCACCGGAACTGGATTGCTCGAATTGTTGGACCTGAGCACGAAGGACGGTAAGAATATCCGCGGGAGAGTTACAAGTCTGGAACTGGGCCATCAAGGGATGCGTGACAAGGTCTTGCTTCGTCTTCTTCTCATACTCTTTGAGGGAAGCAACAAAGATGGCCTGTAAATTGGAAGAAGACAAAGGTGTGGGAGATGTCTGAGACATGTCGACAGCAGTGAAGCGAATCGTCTGATGGTGCAGTGCGGTACGGTATGGGTAAGAACTTCAAGTTGAGGTCCGTTTAAACCGCTTGCAATTGTATTTGGCAGGTTACGCCGCACAGCCTCAAGTTGGGCCTCGTGGACAATGCGATACGGCGACCTTTTCTTTCAAGACCTTTGTCGTCAGCGGGCTTAGAGGAACGTCCACGCAGTGAGGCCGGTGAGACCCGGGGATTGGGTCGAGATCAACCAATTGCACGACTGACTCCCCAATTCGTTACTGCCAGTGTAAACCAAAAATGTGTATTTTCTGAGCTTTTTTGTCTGGGTCGCGCGAATTAAGCAGGAATACATAATATTAAAAAAAGAAGAATGGATGGGAAATGGAGGGAGAAACGAAGCGAGATGAAGGGTCGTTCGTTCACATAAACGTAAACCCGTAGAGATCCACGCACATGCAGTATAGCTGACAAGTGTTAAGGGGAGGTCAAAGAAATTTTGGGGGCGGAGTGGGGTGAGGCGACACAAAAGAATTGCGGGGGAGGGGTGGATGTGAAGCGAGCAAGACCGAACACAACCTCTCTTTCCTCCCACGTTCACTGTATGGAGTAGTTACCGGACGACTTGCCACGACTGCGCCTACCCATCGTCATCATCCTACATTATCTGGTCCCTCGACGCAACCGTCTGTGCAGCCGTATCCAGCACAGTCACACACGACGCGCCAGGATCGTCAAGCGCAACAACAGCCGCATCAGCATCGACGAAGATGTCATCGCGGCAGACGGTTCGACTCGGGCCGTGCGGCTCGCCGACGATGCGTCGCCGCGACGACGGCCAGTAAACTGCACAGGCTGTTCGATTGTGGGGACTGGGAAGCTTGGGATTGCAGCGAATTAGCGCGCGGCGAGCCGTTGCTCGATATCGACTGTGGGCGTTCTTGGAGGTGCGTGTTATTTGCTTGTTGCAGTTCCCGCTGGCACGTGAGGATGATAGACAACTTCCGGCGGGTGATATTTCCCTCTGGTCACTTTCGTCATTTTATGATGGAGGAGGCGCGAGAGAGACGGACGAATCAGGTCGGGCGTCAACGAGGCACGCGAGCGCTTAAATGGCGAGAGAACCCTTGATGACGTTGTCGGAGACAGCTGAGGTGAGTTCGCGCACTCACGATCGAGGCTGAAGCGAGAGGAGCTCGCGCTCGCAGGATGGTGGTTCTGCAAGCGAGTGAAAAGCTCAGCGGGGCTGCTACCGTGCTCCGCGAACTGCGTATGCATGAGCAGTTTCGAGTGCAGGTCGCCAGTTAGAGCCGCACGTCCAGCGCACTCGGAGCGTGCGATGAGGCTGCAGTGCGAACATAGTATCGCGCCCTTCGTCGTTGGTTGGTTCCATGTATACGCGACAGTTAACGACTATACAAACAATCAGCTCTCAGGTCAAGCACTGGTAGCGGCAAAACGTACGTTTGCTAAAGGTCGTCTTGAAAAAGGTATGTTCGCGTATTTCGAAGAGGTCTTTGTCTGCATATCCTCCACTACCGCCGCCGTCTTCAGAACTACTTCGCCTCGTCACATATGTCTTGCTCCGTTTCGCGTGCTGTTCCGGCGCGACGCGACTTGGCCAAGGCTAAGACCAGGACCAAGAGAAGAAGGATCCAGGCTTGAGTCGTGATGCAAAAGGCGCCTGCCTCTTTCGGTGAGTCGGCCGCAGCAGAAGCAAGCGGAAACGCAATCCCCGTTGAAGGGTGACAACGGCAACGGATGCGGGAGCGCTTCGACGCGGTCCGCCACGGACGACAGACGACGACGGCAGAGGCACTTGGCGCCGTCATCATGCGCACCTGCTTCGGTGCAACACTTTCTGGCATGTTTCGCATGACGCACCCGGATCGTCAATCGAAAAGGCAACAGCAGCATCGACGAACGATGAAGACGCTGCTGCTGCAGAAGGATAGAAGCGTGGCGTGTGACTCGTCAAGGATGTGTTGCTTCTGCTCCCCATTACCGTGACGGCCGCCTGGAAATCGTGCAACTGGACGATTGTGGGGATGGCGGTGCTGGTGACTGCGACGACTTTGCGCTCCACGGTGTGACGCTTGGGGTCGACAGAGGGTGTTCTCTCAGGTGCCCCTCACCTGTTGCGGTTCTTGCTGGCGCTTGGAGATGATGGACAATTAAATTTCTGGCGGATAATGTATCCCTCCGGTATCACGCCGGTAACTTGGTCGGAGACACTCTAGAGGAGCGAGTGAGATAGTGTAGTTGGAGTAGGTCGAAGTGCTGCTGCTGTAACTTGGACCAGAGATCGGGACACAACACCGAGGAATCGAGTGCATGGTGCAGCGCGCCGGCGTTCTCGTCGAAGTGAATCAAAATGGAGGTTCCATGGCGAAGTACGGGCACCAGCCTCAAATAAAACATACGTAAGACAGCTTTGGGTAGTGAAAAAGTAGGAACAACTCACCTTGTCTTTCCATGTAAAGTTCTCTTATCGCCGCTCAAATATATCAATGAGCGAATCCTGGCTTGCCATCACGTCCGTCGCCGCCTGTATGCGTGCGGTATCAGAATAACCCGAAAAAGGGTGATCAAAGACGATAGCAGGACGCCAGCACTGACAAAGATGGCCCTCGCAGGTGAGAATACCTGAATCGATGATATCAGATCTTAAATTGTAGTGGGATCGTCCGAAATGACTCACCAGTCCTACCAGCGGCAATCACCGAGGGGAACGCAGAGAAGACGTTGACGGTTGGGTTCAACCATTTTATCCAGTTGTCGTTGTCAGACGTAGATTTCTCGAACTGTTGGAATTGTGTACGAAGGACGGCGAGAATCTCAGTGGGAGGTCTGGAACTGGGCCCTCAACGGATATGTGAGAAGGTCTTCCTTCGTCTTCTTCTCCTACTCTTTGAGGGAAGCAACAAAGATGGCCTTTAGATTGGAAGAAGACGTTGGTGTGGGAGACATGTCGACGGCAGTGAGGATAGCGTCTGGGTGCAGTGAGGTGAGGGAGGGCAGGGTGGGAACGTCACGCCATGGTGCATGATATTTAGCAGGCCTGGGTTACGCCTGTAGTCTCAAGTTTGAGCTTCGTGGACAATCCGATACGACTTTGTGTTTCGGGTGAGTTCTTGTCACCGGCGGACTTATAGTGAGTTTCGCGATCGAGAAAAGTAGTTGTGGGAAAGCACACGTGATTGAGCCTCGATTGGGTAAGAGTCTGGGGCCAACGCCATTGTAATTTACGCCAACACCTTGAATGACACTGCGATGACTACAGTACTGTATCGGGATGTCTGCGACCTTGCCCTCCCAATTCCCCGATCAGAGTGCGGAACACACAAGTCATACAGAAACCTCTCGTCTCCGGCTTGATGTCTACCGTCCTTTCTCTACCACTTCTTCCCAGCTTACGAATCCTACCCTCCACCTCTGACCACATCCGAAACCCTGACCTCCCTTCTTCCGTCGACCCGTATTCGGAAGAGGCTGCGGCTCTTTATGGTGGCGTTCCGTTCGTCGCACGCACATTTTCGCATATTGTCCTATTCACGCGCCTGGCGATGCAATACGCATACACTCCGTCCTCAACACCTTTTCCCAGACACCTGTCAACAGAAAGGAGAAAAATAGACGCATACAGGAGCGCAGTTCTGGTTCGTGTCTTTTGCTTTTCCCTCTCTCCAATCGTTTACTTGTACCACAGCGGAGCGCACGCAGAAAAAAAGCCCTGCATAGTACCTCTTAACTATAGAGCAAATGGTCGATAACCCCATCCCTTGCGGACATATTTCGAAAGCCAGAAAGGTGGATACAGACGCCTCAAGTTTTGGCTGTGCAGAAGGTCCTCACGTAGTCTAAGCAATAGACTATGAAATGGCGCATTTTTTTACTCTGTGCAACTCACTGAAATGATAACGCTCTTCCCAGTGCATGACAACGGACGGCAGGCGCTAAATGGAGTTTGCATTATCGTCGACTTCGACCCCACGTTAAATACAGTCTTAACAAAAAAGACGTGGGAACGGTTGTACACGAAAGTCTTACTGAGCCACTGGGCGAGAACATCAGGTATCATTCCCAGTCAGCTTGCGAGTGATCTGTCTCTTTTGCACGGCGCGTAACGACTACCCTCGCCGACATGCAAATGCACCTTCACACATTGACAAAGCCTTCGACCATCCTGCTGGGTCATAATCGGATGACGCCAGTACTGCATAGTTTACATGCAAGTCGCTCGGCTGCATGATACCATATCGCGGGCCTGGCGAGCACGACCTCAAGGAATACGTGTCCTTCCATGCAATAAGTTATCGGTTTGCCTCAGAGCTCAGGTACGGTTAGTTCCGAGAGCGTTACGTGCCAATCCTGACACGCACCGTGCGTTCATGCTTGCTCAATCGGGGTTTGAAAGGCGCCCGCACGCGAACCGCGATCGTTGACCAATGCAACCCCGGCGCCTGGCATGGCGCGTCAGCGACTGCACTCGCCAAGACCGTTGCACGTGTGAGTGACGCAGAGATTCTCGACGGCTGCGAGCGATAGACTCCCATGGGATGGGTTGTATTTGGCGGGCTGATAGCTCTATTAACCCTAACCCTAACTCACGCGTGTCGGTGATCGATTGAGGGATCACGCCGAAGCGGACAGTCTCGCTCTCGCAGGTAAGGCTGAAACTTGGGCTGAAAATTAAAACCCGAGTTGGAGATGCAGAGACTAAGACAGAAAACTCGGAGGTCGTGACGCCTTGCACGCCGCGCATGGTGCCGCACCCGTTCTCGGGGCACAGCGACCCGCAATCGATGTCTCGATATCCACGCTCGCCGGACGGAGTACCATGCTAGACACCAGGGGAATTAGAGTGGCTCTGCTACGGCTACGGGAGCTGAGGGTAGTACAGTGTATTGGACAGCAGACGGTTGGGGGCTCGAGGAGGCGGTCGTCCAGGCGCGGATGGGGCTGTTGTTCGTTCGGGTAAAGACGCAGAGATCGTTTGCTTTGGCGATGGCTATGACAATATTATGTACGAGCTTACTCAAGTGAAAGCGCCGAGAATGGGGGGACTTCAGCCATCCAGGGCTGAGGGAGCTGCTTTTCGAGAGGAGGCCTCACATGCGAGAGAACCGGTAGGAGTTGGGTTGCGAGGGCGTACATGAGGCCTTGAGGTCCTGTAACTTCAGGTGCACGAAAACGGATTCAAAAAAACAAACAAACAAGGGACTGACCACGTAACCCTCCAAACTGGTGCCTTAACCGCGTACCAATTACTTTAATTATTATTTACTTCAAGTTCGCTTATTCCAATTTTGCGTCGTACGAACATTGGACCGCCTCTTGCTTCCACGAGGAACCTGTTCGGAGAGTAATGATTAGCTCGCTCTCGATACATTACCTCAGGTCTGCGTAGCTGCGCGGCGGCGATCGACCTCGAACTGCTCAGTCCAGGCTGTCCTTCTGGTGTCTTCAGTATCGAGGAAACTTCCAGCTGTCGTCGTCGCTATCAGAATGGCCGTCAAGCTGCCTGGTTGCACCGAACGTTCATAGAGGTATATGAGCGGGACAGATTCGGCAACACTCATTCAATTGGAAGTTGAATTTGGAACAGCTGCTCGCGTGGCTCGGGGCGTGCACGAGACCATGTCACCGTGATGCACGTATTGGTAGCGCCGCACTTTCACCCTTTCACCCTCGCCCTTTCGCCTCGCCCTTTCGCCCTTTCCCTTTCCCTCTCATTGCGACCTTTATTGCGAGCCTCATTACGACATCTTCGTCCTAGCCATCCACCCAGACCTCTTCCACTGCACGATGTCACAGGATCCGGACGATCCGTGTGGCTCAACCTCTTCCCCAAACTTCCAGACCATCTTTGCGGACGCTTTGAAGCAGTACAAAAAGCAGACGAAGAAGGACATTGCCGCTCATAGCCTGGCCGCCCAGATAGAGTCGTGCGACTCTCCCAATGCCATTCTCACCGTGCTTCAAACCCAAGTTCAGATGTTTGATCCATCTCCGAGTGCCAACGACAGGTGGTCAAAGTTGTTGGACCCGACCGTCACTGTGTTATATGCATTCTCCGGGTTCGTCAGCAACATTGCCAGGCCGGTAAATTGCGAGCATCAGCGGCTTGAGACCTACCCTCTGACCTGCGTGACCACAGGTATTATCACCAGGAGCTGCGATTTTTACTGGCATTGGAGTCCTACTCCAAGTGAGTATCTCCATTGACCAAGCATGGATGTCTTGGTGACCATATACCTCTTAGGCCGTTAAGGATGTCCATGAGACCCAAGATATTCTTATCGATCTGTTCGACCGCATGAAATTTTTTTTTATGCGACTCGAGAAATTCATTGCCGTCAAACCGACGGCGGCCATGACGGACATTATTGTTCAGATCATGGTTGAGGTTATTAATATCCTTGGGATCGCGACGAAGGAAATCGAGCAGGGACAATTCAGTATGCCCTTCCTCGTCAAAATATCGCCGAAAGTTGACGTTTCACTCAGAGAAATACGTCAAGAAGCTGTTTGGAATACATCGTGTTGAGGGCGCGTTTCAACGGCTGGACAAATTTACGCAAGAGGGGGCTCGCATGGCCGAAGTAGAAATCTTGACTATCGCTACGCGCATTGATGAAGAGATACAAGGGGTGTCTGAGCTTGGCAGAGATCTAAACCGTTCGTAATCTCCCAACTTGATGACCGCCAATCACGATGGCTTGACCTCCTGCATAGGGAACCTGTCGCGCGAGTCCCTTCGACAATGGATTGATCCCCCCGATCGGTCTTCTAATTTCTACGCTGCGTCCGACGCTCACCACGAGGGTACTGCAGTGTGGTGCATCGAAGGGAAGACTTTTGCCAATTGGATGACATCTGGTTCCTTGTTATGGATTCACGGAAAACGTAAATATATCACCACCGCAGTCGTAATTGTTACTAATGACTCTTGGGTTGATAGCTGGCTCTGGGAAGACTATTCTCAGGTACGTTACTCCCATGCCGAGTTGCCTACCAGTCACACTCAAATTCGACAAGCTCCGTGATCATCCAGGATATTCAATCGATGTGCAATGCCGGATTGGCTTTCTTGGCCTATTTTTACTTCGATTTCAAGGACGAAGGAAAAAAAGATTCCCGTGCACTATTATCGTCCCTTCTTGACCAACTCTCGGGTCAATCTGATCAGTTCCGTGACGTTCTTCGCGGACTATACTCGGAACACGAAAATGGATCGAAACAACCGCATAACGACTCACTTTTTCGATGTCTAAAGGATATGCTCACGATCGCCGGATCAGCGCCCGTCTATCTCGTCATAGACGCTCTCAACGAGTGTCCCAATGCTTCAGACGATCTATCGGCATGGTCACCACGTGGAATAGTCCTCGGTCTTGTGAAAGAGCTTGTCGGGCTTCGCCTTCCAAATCTGCGCCTCTGCCTCACGAGCCGTCCGGAGTTGGATATCCGCACCATTATTAAGCCTCTAGCAACTCAAGAAATATCTCTGCATGACGAAAGCGGACAAAATCGGGACATCAACGCTTACGTCACTTTTGTTGTTCAGTCGGTGAAGCATTGGCGAGACGATGACAAGAAAATGGTGATTGATAAACTGACGGAGAATGCGGATGGAATGTAAGGGCGCCATCAAGTGATCATACCGTTCTCTTATGTTGTCAAACAGGTTTCGATGGGTTTACTGCAAATTGGACGTTCTGCGACAATGTCACCGGAACGATCTGCGTCGTATCCTCAAGGAATTTCCGCAATCACTGGACGAGACGTACCAGCGCATCCTGAAGGAGATCAATGATGCGAACCGGAAGCAAGCGCATCGCCTTTTGCAATGTCTCGTGGCGGCCCATCGTCCACTCCAGATCGAGGAGCTCGCGGAAGTGCTCGCATTAGACGTCGACGCCGGAGGGGTCCCAAGGTTCAACACCGAGTGGCGTTGGGAAGACCACGAAGCCGCGGTGCTGTCAACCTTTTCCAGTTTGGTTTCTGTAGCCAACGACGGCTCCCGGGTTGTTCAGTTCTGCCATTTCTCCGTAAAGGAATTCTTAATGTCGGATCGCCTCGCATCCATGGAAGACATCTCCCAGTTCCATATTGCCCACGAAGCTTCCCACGCGACTCTTGCCCAGGCTTGCCTCGGCGTCTTACTCAGCATATACGACCCCACCTCCGATGACAGTGCCAGGGGTAGTAGTCTTTCTGTATATGCTCATACGCATTGGCTTGGGCATGCCCAGGTCAGGAATGCGGAATTTCAAATAAAGGATGCACTGGATCGTCTCTTCGACCTGGACAAGCCACATCATGCGGCATTTTTCCGACATGCACTAGCGTCTTTCAACCTCCGATTTCTTAGAGCTCGCTCGGACGAAGAATCGAAAGGCGTGCTAACCCCAGCTGCTCTCTTTTACTTCGCCGCCATATCGGGACTCAGTGGTCTGGCGGAACGCTTGATAGTGGCCATGAAACTACAAGTAATTGATTTCTGTGGTCACAAGGGCACTCTGTTACATTTGGCCGTGCGTGAGGGGCAGATCGATGCTGTTCGATTGCTGCTTGCGCATGGTGCTGACATAAATTCACGCAAGGACTGCGCGACTCCACCACACATTGCATCACTCCAGGGATTCTCCCAGGGTCTGGAGATTCACTCAGAGAGGCTCCTGGACAGCGGTTTAGGCGCTATCGGGACTGAGCTGCAGAACTACGACCGCTCCGAGGAAAGCGGTGATGCAGACATGGGTCCCGGGGAGGAAAGAGGCTACACTCCACTACATTTAGCGGCCGCAGAGGGACACCTCGATATGTGTCAGGTGCTCCTGGAGCGCAATGCAGACGTGCGCGTGCATGACAATAGCGGAGACACTCCACTTCACTTGGCAGCGTCCAGCCATCACCTCGAGATTTCTCGCATACTTCTTAAATACAATGCAGATGTCAATTCCCAGAATGAAGATGGATCTACCCCATTGGACATAGCGTCATCAAGGGGAAATCTCGACGTTTTGCGTTTGTTTCTGGCCCACAATGCGGATGCTGTTGTCGATGACAACAGGGGAAGCACTCTACTCCATCTCGTTTCAATCAGAAGTCACCTTGAACTTGCTCGCAGTCTAACTGAGCTTAAGGCCGATATCAATGCCTCGGATGACGAGGGATCGACCCTAGTGCAGAGAGTATCACAGGATGTGCGAGAAGGATACCTAGAGATTATGCGCCTCTTGCTGGACCATGGCGCAAATTTGAACGCCCTCGACAAGAGTGGAAACACTGCACTCCATTTCGCGGCCTCCGAAGGCCACCTCGAAGTTGTTCGTATGCTACTTGAGCTCAAGGCTGGCGCCAATTCCCTGGACAGCAAGGGGCTGACCCCATTACAACGAGCATCACGGGGTATGCGGGAAAGATACCGAGACATTCTGCGACTGTTACTAGACTATGGCGCAAATGTGAATGCTCACGACAAGAGCGGAAACACTGCGCTCCATTTCGCGGCGTCAAAAGGCCACCTCGAAGTTGCCCGGGTGCTACTTGAGCTCAAGGCTGACATCAATTCCCTGAACGAGGAGGGATCGACCCCATTACACCAAGCATCACAGTGTTGGTGGAAGGGAGGCCTAGAGCTCGTGCAGCTCTTGTTGAACAACGGCGCGGGTCTACACCCGCGCGACAATAGCGGAAACACCCCACTCCATTTCGCAGCTTCCAGAGGTCGCCTCGAAGTTACCCGTATGCTACTCGAGCTCAAGGCTAACGTCAATTCCTTGGACGACAAGGGATTGACCCCATTACACCAAGCATTAGAGGATGGGCCGAGGGGAGACCCAGAGCTTGTGCAGCTCGTGCGGCTCTTGTTGGGCAACGGTGCGGATTTACACGCGTGCGACAAGAGCGGAAACACCCCACTCCATTTCGCAGCTTCCAGAGGTCGCCTCGAAGTTACCCGTTTGCTACTCGAGCTCAAGGCTAACGTCAATTCCTTGGACGACAAGGGATTGACCCCATTACACCAAGCATTAGAGGATGGGCCGAGGGGAGACCCAGAGCTTGTGCAGCTCGTGCGGCTCCTGTTGGACAACGGTGCGGATTTACACGCGTGCGACAAGAGCGGAAACACCCCACTCCATTTCGCAGCTTCCAGAGGTCGACTCGAAGTTACCCATATGCTACTCGAGCTCAAGGCTAACGTCAATTCCTTGGACGACAAGGGATCGACCCCGTTACACCAAACATCACAGGTTTGGTCGAGGGGAACCCCAGACACCGTACAGCTTGTACAGCTCTTGTTCGACAGCGGCGCAGATCTACACGCGCGCGACAACAGTGGAAACACCCCACTCCATTTCGCAGCTTCTGAAGGTCGCCTCGAAGTTACCCGTATGCTACTTGAGCTCAAGGCTAACGTCAATTCCTTGGACGACAAGGGATTGACCCCATTACACCAAGCATTAGAGGATGGGCCGAGGGGAGACCCAGAGCTTGTGCAGCTCGTGCGGCTCCTGTTGGACAACGGTGCGGATTTACACGCGTGCGACAAGAGCGGAAACACCCCACTCCATTTCGCAGCTTCTAGAGGTCGCCTCGAAGTTGCCCGTATACTGCTTGAGCTCAAGGCTAACGTCAATTCCTTGGACGACAAGGGATCGACCCCATTACATCAGACATCACAAGTTTGGTCGAGGGGAACCCCAGACACCGTGCAGCTCGTGCAGCTCTTGTTCGACAACGGTGCGGATCTAAACGCGCGTGACAGCAGCGGAAACACCCCACTCCATTTGGCAGCATACAGAGGTCACCTCAAAGTTGCTCGTATGCTACTCGAGCTCCAGGCTGACGTCAATTCCTTGGATGACAAGGGATCGACCCCATTACATCAGACATCACACCTTTGGTCGAGGGGAACCCCAGACACCGTGCAGCTCGTGCAGCTCTTGTTTGACAACGGTGCGGATCTAAACGCGCGTGACAGCAGCGGAAACACCCCACTTCATTTGGCAGCATACAGAGGTCACCTCGAAGTTGCCTGTATGCTACTCGAGCTCAAGGCTGACGTCAATTCCTTGGATGACAAGGGATCGACCCCATTACATCAGACATCACACCTTTGGTCGAGGGGAACCCCAGACACCGTGCAGATCGTGCAGCTCTTGTTTGACAACGGTGCGGATCTAAACGCGCGTGACAGCAGCGGAAACACACCACTTCATTTGGCAGCATACAGAGGTCACCTCGAAGTTGCCTGTATGCTACTCGAGCTCAAGGCTAACGTCAATTCCCTGAACGACAAGGGGTCGACCCCATTACACAAAGTATCACAGGTTTGGAAGAAGGGACACCCAGACACCGTGCAACTCGTGCAGCTCTTGTTCGACAACGGTGCGGATATAAACGCGCGTGACAACAGCAGAAACACCCCACTCCATTTCGCGGTGTCCAGAGGCCACCTTGAAGTTACCCGTATGCTGCTCGAGCTCAAGGCTGATGTCAATTCTCTGGGTGACCAGGGATCGACCCCATTACACGAAACGTCACGTGTTTGGTTGAGGGGACAGCCAGATATCGTGCAGCTCGTGCAGCTCGTGCAGCTCTTGTTCGACAACGGTGCGGATCTACGTGCACGCGACAACAATGGAAACACCCCACTCCATTCCGCGGTGTACATAGGTCATCTTGAAGTTGCCCGTATGCTACTTGAACGCGACGCGGAGGTCAATTCCCAGAATTCCTACGGATCGACCCCATTACATCTTGCGTCGGCGGGCTATGAGGAAGGAAACCTAGACCTTGTGCGTCTCTTGTTGGACCACGGCGCAGACGTGCAGGTACGAAAGCTCAGTGGAAAGACCGCATCTGAGATAGCCTGCGGTCCATACAAGCAGGAAATTGCTCAGCTGCTCTCCCTGCGCACTGTGGAATGAACCAACGAGATAAGATATAGCATCTACGTCGTGCGTGACGATTTCCCTGCGTGTTCACTGAGTATTGACACTTAATACAGGGATTCACTGGAACCCATTATTATTTATGCAGCGAGATCCTGTGTATAATACTTCTGTAATTCTGTTATACGACATGTACCTGTCCCATGTTATCATTTTAGGTACAATATAGTGCTTGTGTTTTCTCATTCAGAGTAGAAACCCGATCCACAAGCGGCATAGCAATTAGTTTTTCTGGGACCGACGGGTGTTGTCCCTAGCTGACGTCCCGAGAGAAACATTCCAGGAGCCAATAGGGATCTGACACAGTCTGGATAATGACCCGCCGTTTGAAATGTTGATGTGTTTACCATAGCGCAACCTCGCAGTTTGGTGACATTGATTGGATTGTTCCCATACGACACACGTACGGCGCCCTAACTTAAGTGCTCAAGGATTGTGAACGCCCATGGCCAGACTTCGGCGCTTCCGAGGCGTTGTTACAAGGGCAAGCGCTAAAAGTCAATGAGCCTAGGATGACAAGCAAAGACAAAAAGAAAATAGAGAGATACAACGATATTCTCATGGCATCAAAGCCACGCTGAAAAGTAGGTCAGCACCCAATGTTATGTTACCACCTGGACCAGAAAAGTGAGATCGCTGGTGCATACAATGCGCTGGCGTACTTCTGGCTTCTTGACTTTGCCAGAAGTCAGGTCCTTCTGGATGAACGGGAGGATGCCAACACCAGCGATCGCCCGTGCGCAAAGGCGTGTCAAGCCCCTCATCTCCCCGAATAGGTACCCTGGTGTGATATGCTTGAATTGCCTTTATCACTAGACTTGTAACTATGTGGAGAATAAAGGGGAAACAATACAGCACGGGAATTAAAATACCCACCAGTTCCAAGATTCCGGCAGAGAGGTATTCAAGGTAGCCGAGGTGTAAATGGCGGACTTCCAGGCGATGCACACTTTGTTCTGTTGGTGCCGTTTCAGGTATCTGTAGAGAAAGCCAACAAGAAACTATAACGGCAACAGCCGAGAAACACCATGCAGCCAGGCGCTCTCGGGTGAGATAAAGATGAAAAGCGTCAGAATTGCAGCTAATCGAGGGTGGGTCTGCAAGACTCTGGGCTTGGGAAATGGTACCTTGACCGTCTGTGTTTTGGTAGCATGCATTGGAATGTTACCGATGGCGAACGGCAGCTGAGGTTACACGTGAGTTGGAAGCTTGCGGATGGAACCTGTTGGAAGTGAGCTGTTGAAACGTAATAAGTATGTATGTATCTTATCTATAGCAGTTATGACATAAGTAGACTATGCAAGTATGATTACCATATTAGTTAGCTACATTATGCACATCCATGGGCGTAACTCATATCAGAGTCATGTGAATGATTCTGAGATGTTCTAGGGTTTTCCACACATCAGGCATCACTGAAAACGCGATATAGTGGACACCTTTACTCATCATAGTTATGCAAAGGGACATGGTGGGACCATAGAGATCACTTTTCCCTATATAAGGAGGGGTGAAAAGAGACCTACCCTCCCCAGCAGAATATCACTTGTATTCACTCATGCTCTATACACTGCGCTTAAGACTATCAACACCTTACTACAAAGGTGAGTCTTCTGTAGCCTGTGTGCTGCACCATGTGCTGTGCAACATGAGCTACTTCACTTGACAAGGGGAAATGATCAAAAGGCCCGATTTGTATTTGATGGGATGTCTGATGGTAAACAGGATCAACAGGTGCAATAGGCTCACACGAGGGAGGATATGAATAGTGACTATCCCGGGTAACCCTTGGGTATTCTAAGGTGACCCGCACCCTTACCCATGAGAACCCATACCCGTGCCAATGGGTATGGGTTCTCACGGGTGTGGGTCATGGGTTTGGCGGGTCAACGCAGGTCTGGCGGGTTGACACGGGTCTTGTGGGTTTGGTGGGTTGACGCGGGTCTGGCGGGTGTGTGGGTTGAGAAAACCCGTGCGGGTTTGTGGATTAGCAAAGTCAGATGCTGCACGGCATCGCTACCTTGATGCTACGGCCCTATACACACATTATAGTACCATATCCCAACCTTCCTCAAGCATGTCCTCTTCCACACTGTCCTCAAGATCGGGCTGAGAAGTCACCAAAGTGACGTCACGATTCTTCACATATCCCAAGGCGCTCCAAACTCCAAGACACATAAGAGCGTGCGTTGACTGAACAGAAAGCTGGTTTCGAAGGTGGGAGAGGACAATTCTGCCCTTGCTGAAGACACGCTCGACATCAACGGATGTTGCTTGAGTAAATGGTAAGCTAAATTGTACATGAAAGTTTCAAGTGAGCTGACGTACCTGGTATTGACAAGTAATCCAGTGCCATACGGGAAAGCCGAGGGTAAAGCCCCCTTCGCTCGTGCCACCACGCGAGAACGTCTTCAACAACTTCGGGGTCAGTGCTGAGGTACTGATCGAGCTCATCGCGTAGGTCAGTCGCGTTGGGTGGGGCAAGGGATGGGAGGTTGTAAAAAACGTTGGTGGGTGCAGGAGTCGAGGCCTAAAACTGATATCATTAGACACAGCTGGAAATCGGGAGAATACATACCATGATCTGCTCTGGGTCCTCGTCTACCGAATCTAAGTCACAGTCCGCATACGATTGGTCAAACACATTGCGAACGATCATTCGTGCTGTCGTAATCCAGCTGTCTTTCCAGCCGGCTCTCTTGAAGTAGAAAAGTTTGTGATGGGGATGCAAAACTGAAAAAGAAAGAAGGATGTGAGAACATGAGGACAATCGAATGCACTTACCCATCGCAATACGGTAGATCTCTGACTGATCTGACATGTCATAGTACCGATTGAGCGTCTTCTTTCCAAGGGTAATTGCGGCTTTGATGGACTCGGAGTACCTCACGATGAGGGCACTTGAAGTGAGCTGTTGGTCGAGATAGTCCATTGATGGGATAACGCGGTCGATATTTGGCCGTCCTTGTGAGAAAAACATGGTTGCGTCCTTGAAGACCTTTGAACAATGATAAGTGTGTCATAAACAGAACGAAAATATAACATACCTTTAAGATATCACGGAGCTGTTGTGCGTTTTTCCATTCCTCCCGATCCAGTTCATATCGTCAAAGATCAAGGTCGAGGTTCCCACTGATTGCTTGCAGCGTGGTTTGATATTGAAGTGCGAAGTCCAACATATCGAAAGTGGAGTTCCAACGGGTAGAGACATCACGAGGCATCATACGCTTGGCAAGTTTGAGATCTTCCAGAACCGAGAACCATTTTGGGAGGAGGATCGTAGTTGAGTTCTTCAAGGCATACGCAAGTTTGCGAAGCTGGTAACGCGGTAACGGTTCGGGTTGCCACTTGTGATTAACTAATCCTCCCAGAAAAGAAGTCGGCGGACTGACTTTCACCAACATAAGTCGGACCGGTTTCACACTCTTGTTCAGCCTCTCCCGCTCCTCATCTGACAGCAACGCCTTCTCATCTACCCACCCATCACTGTCATCTTCGTCTTCCTCATTCTCACCTGGACTCCCACTCGACATCAGTTCTTCATGTTCCAACTCGGCTGCAAGTTTTGCCAGTTCTTTAGCAGCCTCGTCCAAGGCGACAGTTGCTTCTGATTTGGGTAAGTCGAATTGTCGAATGATGCTTTTTGCGGCTAAGTTTAGTATGTGGGTGAAACAACGGGATCGATTGCTGGCACCAGGAAATTCATCCAAGCGCTTCGACAACTCAATGATCATGGTATCATTGTTTGATGCGTTGTCACATACGATGCCGAGAATCTAGATGTAAAGGTGAGTTTTGTGATGTGGTTCCAAAGGCAGGAAATGGCTTACCTTGTCTGAGATCCCGAAGTCCTCAAGGATCTTCACAAAGGCTGCAGCAAGATTTATTCCGGAGTGTGATCGCGCGACTTCGACGAGATCGAGTAACATTGAAACTGGCACCCCACCCTCAAAAATGGACGGTAACAGCCACATACACCTTATGGTTTGGGGACGTCCATGCGTCGGTACCAAAGTGGAGAGCACCTGTATGTTTCTAACTTGGTGCGTAATTAAAGTCTCTGTATCAAAAAAATAAGTGCTTACCTGTAGCATCGTCGCAACCCGCTGCCTACACTTTACAAATACTTGCTTGACATCGCGTGACACTGTGCCTGGGGATGGGATGTAATATCCTGGCCGCCCCGTTTTCATCAAGGTTTGAAACCCTCGATCAGCCATGATGTTAAAGGGCCGCATGCTCTCAGCAACCCAGCATACGATCTCGGCTCTGATTGGGGCAATTGTCATCTTTATTTTCAGCACAATGAAGAAACCCACTTGGATTCTGTCTTCGTGTGCTGACGGTGAGAGTACGTTGCTGTTCCCTTTCCGATCCTCTCAAACACAGCCGTTAACGATCCATCTTTCAGCTGGTTTTTTTTCACAGCCTCACGCGCAGCTAGGATATCCTTTGTCTCATCACCTGCCCGAACTGTCTCATCGCCCCAGCAAAGTCTTGCATGCTTTTGTAAGTTTCCTGTCGATTTTGCATCCTTTTTGTCAAGAAACCGGTTGACACATTGGGGATTTCTTCCTTTTCCTTTGCAGGGTTTCGCGAGGCATTCGAACATGTGACAGCGCCGCCCACTAATGTAGCCAATCGTAGGCAGGGGTTTGAAGAAGGCATATATTGGTGAGTTCCACTCCTTCTGCAGGCGTTCTGATGGTTATTAACATTAGTTTTGAACTCTCACTCAACAAATACATGAAAACCCCCCAAGTTCCATCTCATCAGACTCGGCAGGCGTCTCTATCCTGTCCTCTCCGCTATCACCCATGGATCCCTTGGAAGATGTATTGCAACCACGTGTGAGATCCAATAACGGTGCGGCGACTTGCTGATCATTTTCTTCATCAGATGATTGAAGGTCGGGATCTTTTGCGTGATGGGATCCCACAATATTGTTGTTGTCGTCAATTGCGTCATCAGATGCTTGATGACTTGTGTCTTGTTCCTAAGGTACATTTCCGGATATAGCTTTTATGCAATGACTGACTTACTATGCTTATTTTTCAAGCGGGCTTTCTTCTTTACCAACAATGCCGCAAATCGTTCAACTTTGGAATTGAGGGGGTTGTGTACTGGTTTCCTTTTGCGGGACCCTATTTTGATACCAGAAGTGGTGTCATTTCGGGAGGGGTCATCCATATTGGGTTGAGCGGCCATTTGGCGCATGCAGTGTTGGACGTGGGGGCTTCCTCAATTTGTATGGAAGTTCGGAAGTGTTCTATAAGATTTAAGGTTTGATTTATTTCGCATTCTGCCGAATATATGTTTGTAGTAGATCCTTAAGTCATACCCGTGGTACCCGTCAAACCCGCTTGGAGGGTATGGGTTTGGTGAGGGTGTAAGTAGTATGGCCCATACCCATACCCGTACATACCTGTGCTTTGTACCCCCATGGGTTTCCATACCCCTGACATTCACTAGATATGAATGGGATAGGATGGGAGTTCGGTGGCTTGTGCTGACTTCAAGGCTTACAGTCCTGTGTGTTGCAGCTTCGGGAACCGGGCCTTTGCAGCGCCACATCAGCAAAACGACCCTCACTTAATTTTCTGCTTAGTTAACCAATTTCTGATTCAAACACCACTAAGTGAGCAATAAGTGCTATAAGCCGATGGTACAATTCAAGCCCACTAAGCACAGTAAGTAGATTTGGTTGCTGGAAATGTGCTTGAACATAGCTTATTCACAGCTTAATCACACCCTTAATCACTACACACAGCTCTTATTTTCCAACCAGAAATAAAGTGTATTGGGATCTGAGCTACAGTACAGGTACTATGGTACAGGACCACTGGTACCTACAGACATTCTGCCACTGCAACCCATTGTGCAGTCAGTCATCGCATCACCATCACCTCGAGATCGAGCACAAAAAGGACCTCACGGAGCATCCTGATTCTGTACCTTGGTCCTACCCTCTGTAAGGGGATATTCTTCAAGGTGCAGACCACTTGGGATTACTTCAACGTCTGGCAAATGAGTTGGTACAATAAATTGGTTACTCACAATGCTTTGTGTCCTCAAGTTCTTGGTGTCGTCCCGAAGGGCATGTGGGAAGTTGGTGAGACGCTTCATATTGCTCGTGATGTGTTGGTAAGGGGTTGGATCCTTGTGTATGTCAGCAGGGGCGGGGAAAGGGAAATAAATGACTGCACTTACCCATTTTTGAGAACTGGGGGTAGGGGAGGGAAGAGGGGTTGCGCAGTACTAAATGGAAGAGGGAGGATCCCTTGTTGGTGTGTCAACAGAGGCAGCGAGTGAGCGAGTGAAAGGGGCGTACCATGTCTGTGCCCCTTCGTGAAAAAGATGGGCCACAGCATACTGAAAAAAAAAGCTAAGTGTAGTCCCTGCACATCAATGAGGAGAGGTGAAGGGTCATACCATGCTCACATGCCAGTGCCCCACGTTTGAGGTGAATGTGAACAGGGGCAAAAACCGAGGAAGCAATGAGGTGGATGTCCTAAAAAAAAAAAGGAAAGCAAGGGAACTGCATGGCAAAGAATAAACCTGGGAGTTCATCATCTTGTCTGCTGAGAAAAGGGCTGAGAAGTGTCAGATGTTAGAAACAGGCATTGGTAGATGGGAGAAAGTGAGTGGACAGCGAGTCAACCGGTCAAGCCCAGTCAGAATCCCAGTGATTTCAGCGGGATCGGATTGAATTTGATTGATCAAGGTTCAGTTGGGTTTGATAAACCAGACTAAATACATTTTGATTCAATTACCGTTGAATTATGTTGAAATCGATTGCACATGAATAAATGTTGTTATTTGTGGCTCATTGAATCTCACTGGTCCCGATTGCATAGACTTGTAACCAGCCGCAGAATGAGGGTATTGTGTCGCAAGCAAAGGACCACTCGATTCTACGACTGGTGCGGCTGGGCTTAAAATCGAGGGGTAGCAACGTGGTTCCAGTTGCTGCCCAGGAATGTTCTTTAGAAGCACCATTTATGGTAGTCATCCAAATGTGTAAAAGTAATTTCCGAAATTGAAACTTTGATCGACGTGTGAGTTAGCTGCGTCAGATCTAAACGAGATGAGCTACTGAGGACACACCGCCTGCTGTGATACTGGCTTTTGCAATGTCTACAGGAGCAGTTAATTCCGTTCCCTCCCTCTCTGAACGCCTTCGATATCTATGGTCTTGTTCTGGTGATGAACTCGCTCAACTGGTTTCGGACCTTTGTCTCGAGGAGAGACTGCCTCGCGCATTTCTGGACGGGCTTTCTGAAGAGGACAAGACTATATGCTATCATGTCGCTCTTCTATGCTACTGTGTGACACTTTCCATGCAGATACCCCGTGAGATGCAGCTTAGAGTGGTGCTCGCAGATCAACACAAGAAAGATTCCTTGGTTTCTGCTGGCACAGGAAGTGGAAAGACTCTGCCGATCGTACTCGATGCTCTCCTCGACACCCCTGACAAACAGCTGGTGACATTGGTTATCTCACCCTTGAAGCGCCTCCAGGTCACTCAAGAGAACGATTTCAATACTCGATACGGAATCCCTGCTGTTGTAATAAACGAGGATACTCCTAGAGAGGGTACCTGGTGGACTGTAGGCTAGAATTTCTCTCGTGGTGACAACCTGAAAGCTCTCTCTAGGAGAATATCTGGAACAGTAGGAACAGATCTCCAGGGATTGCGCGGATTTTAATTGTAACTGTGGAACAACTTTTCAAGTCTCGCGAAGGACATTTGCCCCATCTTGCCATACTCCTTTGTAACCACTCTTTCCAGAAGCACGTTACCCGTGTCATTGTTGATGAAGCACATAACATCTATACGGCTGGGCGTCCTCACTACAGTATAGACGCATTTCGTCCTGCCTGGGGCCGTCTGGGCGAGTTACGGGCTATTCTTCCATCAAGCATGTGTTGGGCATTCCTCTCAGCGACACTTCCACCACATATCCGAGGCCATATCGAAAAGAATCTTCTCAAGACAGGGTGTGTATCGATTCATGTCTCATCAAACTGCCCAAACACGACATATGCCACACATGAAGTCATCAACAATATTGAGAATCTGTGTAACTATGAGTGCTTCCTGGCAGTCCCATTTTCCATATCTGGTCAGCCTCAGGTCTTGATCTTTGTCGACAGTAAAGAACTTGCCTGCCGAATTTCTAGCCATTTGGATTCATGTCTTCCGACCCAGTATCAAGATAAGGGTATCGTCAAGCACTATCACAGCAAGATGTCATCAAGGTATCTGGAGTTAACCCACACATCCTTTACCACACAGACAGGGATATGTCGTATCCTTATTGCAACATTGAGCCAGTCTGTTGTGCGTAGTATTTCATTCTCTTTATTTTAGTTCCTAAAGCCATTACCTTGAAACATGTACTAGGGTGTTGACTTCCCTGACGTCAAGATCGTATGCACAGTTGGTCTCCCTGGGACGACTGTCAATACTCTGCAATGTGCTGGTCGTGCTCTAAGGAACTCAAACGACAACACTTTATTTATCATATTCTACGAGCCATGGGTTCAGGACATTGCTCTCAGCGAGTACACCAAAGGCGACCTTTTGGATCCTGATCGCCCACATGGTAAATTAAGGTCTCATGCACAACGGCGTGAGCAAGCACCACTGTCGTCCCTTAGGCTGGTAAAAGGCCCAGAATGTCTTCGCTCCGAGTTTGCAAACTATCTGGGTGATACTTCTGTGGAAGGTAGTGTGCCAATTGCTGTTAACTTGGTTTGTTTATGATCATTGATCAAGTAACATTCTTAGCTCGTGCGCATACAACTCTATTTTGTTGTACTAGCATTGGCTGTGGCGGTGGTCAGCTCGACCTCCAGGACTTCCTCCCCGGTACATTTCCATATGTGCCACCACCCCTGTCACCTACACAAAAGGCAAAGCGGCCACAGAATATCTATCGCCCTGTACAAGAGCGCCCCTTTCTGGAACATCACCTAATCTGTCACGGACTGCCTCTGAAGTGGACTGACATATCGGTTATGACTATGACTGTCAGCTTATATTAGTCATGGACAGGGGCTGGAGTATCGTTGTAGCACAGACTCACACGCTGTCAAGCGTCTTATTGTTCTTTAGTATCACATGTGTACGGACATGACTCATTCCTAGGATAGCTGTACTAGGGTTCGTGACTTGTTATTTAGTTTAGACTCCGCTTTAAAGCGAGTCTCACGTGTATATAAGTCACCTAGTAAAGACCAGGGATCCCTATCCTGGTCTTCTTCAATTCGCTATCTTGTTTTGTCTTCCTCTCCAAGTCTGCCTCTTCTCGTCATCATCTTTCTCTTCATTATCTCTATTTCTCATCTCTATTCTCTCATCGTCGACTTAGTGGAGGTGCTGTCACGCCCTTTTCACTCTAAGGGGACCTAGTGTTAGCCAGCCTAGTGTCCAAGAAGCCCAGTCATGTGTTGCAAACCACTTCAACTCGTCCAAGTCGGACAAACGGTTAGCGAACTGTTACATAATCAGGTGGCTTGAGCTTGTACACTCTGAAGACCCTCTCTGTTCCGTTTGACCACCATACCTCATACTCTCGGACATACAGCGTACTACTCTGGTCCGGGCACATCTGAGTAAATTTAACAGAGCCGAGGATATTACTCTTCTGTTGGAGCAGACAACAGAATGGGCCAGTGAATGGTCTCATGGACTTTATGAAGTTATTACACAGTTTGATATTGATTATGCATGTATTTCAGAGAAACGAGTTGTACAGCGTAAACGAAAGCAAGAGGAGAATTAAACAGAATTATTCCTCGTCCGAGTCGTGAATGGCCAACAGATCCTCTGTCACCTCAAGCTCGTCCAAACTGGGATCTGCGATGTCAGTGACTTGACATGGTGCGATCTCATCGATCTCCATCTGAAGAGGGATCCCCTGTTTCATGTCTGCAATCTTCTTGTTGAATGTTGCCAGTGAGGATGCTTCAAATTTCCGGTGCCCATGAGCAATGACATCAGTAACAGCCTTACAGTTAGTATTTGCTTCCCAGTCAATGGTTGCACATTGAAGACCAAGCTCTCTCGACTTATGTGCAATACACCATACAAGGGCCAATGTGTCAACATCTGTATGCGTAGAGCCTTGGTACCCGGAGCCCAGTGATCTTGTGACACATTTCTTGATGAGTTGGAGGTATTTGATACCGGCGGCGATGTTACCGAGGCGATCCCAGTTTGAGTAGATACCTTTGGCCGCAAATAGACCCTGGTTACATTTTAGACTCGGTTTAGTAACGCACGAGTGTATACCAATCGTATCTCTCACCTTAAGGTAGCGAATCAGATGTTCGATGTTCAAGTCAATCCCCATTGCATGACCTGGAAGACCCGAGGGATTCACAAGCATACTGTTCTGCATTATGTTTCTGTAGTGGTTTGATATTTATTAGCTGCATGTACTGTAAGGCAATAACCCACGCAAATGCTGGGGTCCATACTTCCTTCAAGTTAAAGAGGAAGTGAAGGATCTCGGTCGAGTAGTTATTCGACCCAGACCCACGAAACATACAAGCAATTGAGGGAAGGACATCTTCAATCCAGCCAAAATCTCCTGAGGCAGTTGCATCGACAAGCTCCATCACATACAATAGATCCCGAGTTAGCAAAGCAGTGTTGTTATGAACGGTATCAGAGGCTTGGGTTGGCATAGCAGTTCCGGTCTCTAGATCCTTCGGAGGTGCCTTTTTGTCGATGTGGTTTGTCCCAGGCTGAGGGACAGTGTACTTCTTTATTATCTTGTGTGCACATTGAATCAAGTCTTCCGGCGATGGGTTAGCGCTAGCAAAGTCCTGAAGGCTGGGATGGCCACATTCTGCTTGCCAAGCGTTAAGTATGAGCCCATGGAGGATCTGTTTCATGGCAGACAAGAGTGTGTGGTAGTCTGGGTGCTCCCCACCAAGACGGGCCTTCTCCAGAAGCGCAAAGAAAAATGATAGGCTCCTGATGCGACCAACAGATCCATGATGTGTTTCAAGAACGCTCCAGAGGAGGTTCATCACAAGATGAAAGGTACCAAAGCCCAGTTGGAAGACTTCTCGCCGCTCCCAAGAAGAGACATCCTTTTTACAAAGATATTGTCCACCACGAATCTGGGCATTTGTCAACTGGTTATTAAAGGATGGAATGGCAAAGTCCGTAAGCTCAGCTGGAGAACGCTTCAACTGAACTAAGTAAACATATTCATGCACCAGAAGATTCCCATCAATACTTGCTTCCTCGATAGTAGTGGCCCGCAGTGGGTGGAATACAGTCTTATGCCCAGGAGGGAGAGGACGCCTCGGTGTGTGCTGAAGAGATGCATCCAGTAACTGAGTTTCGAACCCCTTGACATACTTCCTGAGGATCTGGACAATATTGACCACTATCTGAGCCATATAAGATCGCATTGCGTCAACAGATGGACAAAGGTCAGTTATACGCAAGGTGTCACGGACTGCCTCAGAAGTGGACTTACTCATCGGTTATGACTACGATCGTAAGCTTACATTAGTCATGGACAGGGGCCGGAATATTGTTGTAGCACAGACTCACACGCTGTCAAGCGTCTTATTGTCTTTAGTATCACATGCATACGGACATGACTCATTCCTAGGATAGTGGTACTAGGGTTCGTGACTCATAGCACAGTTCAGACTCCGCTTTAAAGCGAGTATCATGTGTATATAAGTCGACTAGTAAAGACCAGGAATCTCTATCCTGGTCTTCTTCAATTCGCTATCTTGTTTCCAGCTTCCTTTCCAGTCTGCTTCTCTTCGTCATCTCCTTTCTCTTACTTTTTCTCTCACATCTCTATTCTCTCATCATCGACTTAGTGGAGGTGCTGTCACGCCCTTTTCACTCTAAGGGGGCCTAGTGTTAGTCAGCCTAGTGTCCGAGAAGCCCAGTCACATGTTGCAAGTCACTCCAAGTTGTCCAAGTCGGACGAACGGTTAGCGAACCGTTACACAAGGGCGATGAGTGTTGAAGCTTGTTCATCAAGGGAAGTATGTGCATATCCTCAGGACAAGCACCATAAAGCTCGTAGATAACAGCCAGTGTCCCAGACTGAACCTTGCTCATAGCGTTGGGCCCCTGCTCGACAAAGATGGATGAGGAGATGTTCACATTATCGTATGCGAGCATGTGAGGATGCAGAGAGATAGCCTGAGCTGTCTCAATCAAGTGTTCTGCCAGAGAGTGAACAACAGCTGTGATGCTAGGATACGACACAGAGAGGCAGGATCGATGTAAGACACTGATCATCTGCCGAGATGTCCCAGATGCCCAAGCCTGAAGACCGAGACCAATAGGAACTTTTGCCGAGTACATTGAACGGAGGTAGTGTATCTGTGCCATGATAACAAGTGATGCCTGAAAGGGCACATATATGTCCAAGTTAGTTATCATATACATGAAAATACAGTCAATACCCACCGTGGCCCGATTTTTAGACTTGGTAGCCTTCGTCTTGCCTTTTGAGGCCTTTGATTCACCCGCACTCTCTATGATTATTGTCAACGTTGGTGTAATGTCACAAGTTACTGGCTCCATGATGCGATGGATATCCCAGGTCTCAATAAACGCAGGGGTGACCTCGCTTGTCTGCATCCGGAGAAGCGGTTTAGTGGCCTCCATCTCTACATGTATCTTCTCTTGAACCAAGGTGATAGCATGTGGAAGCATCCAGTCCGAGAAGATCTTATGACCTTTGGTATCGTCATAAAGCTTATCAAAGAGCTGAGTGAGCGCATCTTGATTTCTTGGTGAGAATAAGGCATTCCGAAACCCTTCAAACTCTCCATACCCATCAATGACACAACTGAGGAGGTCAAGGATGGTGAATTTGAGGCGTTGAAGGCTTCGAAGTATTGACAATAGCAATGTCATTCTTGGTACCCTTGGCTTTCGCTGGGGCTCAGAGGGATGATTCTCTGCAATGAAAATGTCATTCTCATCTTGGGATGTATGCTCTGGAAACAGAGAAGGGATGGGAGGATGGGGTTTGCCATGGACATCGAGACCGCGTCCAGAGATGCCCCATAAGTCCGATTGCAAATTATCTAATGGCAGCGATGGCAAAGACAAAACTATTGTAGGTGATGGTTGACCAAAGAAACTGATATTCGGGGTCGCAGGAAAATGACTGTGTATTGAGCTTGGTGTTGCAAGGAGTGGCGACTGAGTACTACACGGTATACTGGTTCCGGCAACCTGACTAACCCACGACAGCGATCTAAGGGGGCCATCCACAACCAGAATCAAAGGAACACACCTGTACTCTAGGTGAGAGGGATAGAGATCCCTGTTGTACTGGTAGTTATCCAAGCCCGTTGTCCCATCGCACTTGTCTACCAACATATAAGATGGTGAGCAGTCACCCAGTGTCAATGCCGTCTGTGTCATATATATATTGGTTTGATGTTGCACGACCTTGCCCGACTGATTGAAGACAATCCCTTGATTCCATGGCACAGTGTTGACCCGATGACGCTGACGTGCAGAGCTCCCTTCTAGCGCGAAACTGCTCTGCAGTGAGCTCTGATTTTCTTGAAGATCTGCCGTAGGCTGTTGACCCTGATAACCCTGAGACAGAGAGACACCAAAAGCAGACTGAAGCGAGTATACATGAGTTTCAAAGGGTCCAGGAGCCATAGCAGAGATGCAGAGAGTATAGACACGATGCCAGTACGCACTCTCGAAATGCAAGTATTGAATCCAAGATTGAATCGCGTACGCACACGTGATTTGAAGTTCCCCAAACAATGGTACCAGATTAACGATCATCCTAATTTGGCCACACGACTATACATGGATATTCTAAAGAAGATTCTACAGATCTCATCGTTTGAAGTCGCTACCCCCTTGATTTAAGCCCCGCCGTCCCGGTCCCTCTATCGAGGTCCTCACATAGTCGGCACCCCATAGAGGGAGCGGTCACTGGTCTACCGATTGCATACGAGTGAAACAACATGATTTTATTAACAATTTCAATGCAATCCATTCTGATCCAGTCCGTTACACTACAATACTACTGAGTTCAAACAATTCCATGCTGCTGTCTGTTACAGTCCATACACAAACCCTGCTCGTGCCCGCTCGGGGAATACTGGCAAAAAAACTGGTAAAATTGACTGGACGAGCTGAAGTGACTTGCAACACGTGACTGGGCTTCTCGGACACTAGGCTGGCTAACACTAGGTCTCCATAGAGTGAAAAGGGCGTGACAGCACCTCCACTAAGTCGATGATGAGAGAGTAGAGTTGAAAGAGAAAAGAAGAAGAGAAAGATGATAATGAAGAAAGGCAAACTGGAAAGGGAAATGAAAAAGATAGCGAATTGAAGAAGACCAGGATAGGGATCCCTGGTCTTTTACTAGTTGACTTATATACACGTGAGACTCACTTTAAAGCGGAGTCTGAACTAGATAATGAGTCATGAACCCTAGTACAGCTATCCTAGTATGACGTCATGTCCATGTCCATGTGGAGTAAGAGAACAATAACGCTATGACAGCGTGTGAGTTGGTGCTACAACAATGATCCGGCCCCTGTCCATGACTAATGTAAGCTGAGAGTCGTAGTCATAACCGATATGTCAGTCCACTTCTGAGGTAGTCCGTGACAAAGTTGGAGCGTTGGTCAGTATGTAATGTAACATGAGTGCGATGCGGTACGTACTGGTGGAATGTCGACTGATGTGGACCGTCCAGGCTGTTCATGCCGACGTTGTGTTCACGGCTGTCTTCTTCGCATCCTTCACCTGTTGGGTGTAAATCTGTTATTCTGCTTGTCAGTGCACGCATAAGACGCCAATAGATTACTTACCTCTTGTTCAGAGGACGCTAAGTTCTCCCACATAATGCGAAACTGCTCGCATGTGACCATGTGGTCCTTCAGGTAATCGATCGCATAAAGGTTCCTGGTGTATGTGTAGTTAGTATCAAGACATTATAACTTTAGACAACTTACCTGGCAGTGTTCAACGTCCCCAGATGCATGAGGCTAGACTTCTTGACCTTGGGCTTCGGTGCCCGTGCACCTTCGTTGGTCGTGTCTAGCATGGCCTCTACCGCAGTATCTGAGGTATTGCTGCTGGGATCGGGCATGGTGGACGTTGACGCCACTCCCGGGTTCGTAGCGACTTCTGACTCCGAGACCGCACGTTCTGGAGTAGGTGTGGCAGCATTGGATGCCGCTAATGCGACCAGCACTCCGCTGGGCCATTTATTTATTGATTTTAGGGTTTCCTGCAGCTTCTCGCACAAGTGCCAATTGCTTTGGCTCATTTCCCGTGCTTCAGTTCGCGTTCTCGCACCCTTGGCTTGCCTTCCTGCACTGTCTCACACTTTTAGCATCGCTTTCCCGCGCTTCGGCCGCGCTTTCTCGTGCTTCGGCCTCGCTTTCTCGCGCTTCGGCCTCGCTTTCTCGCGCTTCGGCCTCGCTTTCTCGCGCTTCGGCCTCGCTTTCCCACGCTTCGGCCGCTTTTCGGCATTCAAGCCTTATTGCGGCTTCGGCCATTCAAGAACAATGGCTGCATCCAACTGGAACAAGCGCGAAGTGTGTCGAACCTTCTAGAGTAAGGCCGACCAGTATCGACGCTTCGAGGCGATGCGCAGCCTCGCTAAGCATTGGGAGCGGATTGGCTGAGGCGAGGTGAACGCGAGCCTTCGAGAGGCTTCTATACACCTTCGGCTTTATGTATATAAGGAGTGTCAGCGCTCGCAGTTCAGCAGCGGACTAGCGGGGCGCACTAGCTTAGTCTCGCTTTTGTACCTTCCTTATTAGGAAATAGCTTCCCCTTCGCTCTCCCCTTCGCTTCATAGCTCAGAGGTCTTTTGACTCTGAGTTGCCATTGATTAATCTATTTTGTGTTCACTCGCTTCGCGCCCACCTCGCCATTTCGCTCGCCTCTACCTCGGCACCTTCGCGCGCCTTTCGCTACCTCGCACATAGGCGAAGGCATAAAAGGCGAAGACGCTTACCGAGTTTCATCGCGTGCCGAGGCCTGCGCGATAGTCAGCTTCGCTTACCACCTCCCTTGAACCTGAGACCTGGGTTGGGTTGTTTTGGGTTGTTTTCCCAAGCGTATAGGCAACCTAGCTCGTCACCGCAGTGGGTGGGGGCGGGGGCATTGGTTCATCATCGCTATGGGCAGTGGAGTCATGGGTGGGATCTACGGGACTGTTGTTAGTAGCTGATATATACATGTACGAGCTCATACCTTCTGGAGCAGGCATGGCATAAGTCGAGGCTGGGGCAGGGGTCTGCTCGACACGGCATGCGGCGGAGCCAGGAGCAGGAGTCTGATCATCATTGCTGCGGGCAGCAGGTCCAGAGTTGGGGCCTGTTGAAAGGTGTTAGTAACGGCTGTATATCAATACAGCCACACGCCGTCGTTGTTCTGGGTGTTGGCAGCCTCCAGGAGCCAGCGGTAGGAGAGGTCCGAACAATGTTGTTGCTGTGAAATGATGTTAGCAGATGTGGGATGTGTGCAAGTGAGACATGCTTACAGGGGATTTGGGTTGAAGCCAACTGGGCGTGGTTTCAGTTTCAGTTTCGAGGCCGGGGGGGCAGAAGACGGCGGAGTGTTGGGTGGTGAGGTGGAGGAGGCCATCCTTGTGGGCTGTCGCGGACTGGTTCGAGGTGCGGTGAACGGCAATTGATGTGGGAGAGGATCGTCCTCTGTGTCGGCCTCGGCCTCAGGATCTTCAACGGATTGCGCATTGTTGCCCTCGACTGGACGGTCCTCCTCATCAGATGATTCGTCCTTGGAGGACGAGTCATCTGAGCTAGAATACTCGGAGGACGAATTGCCGGAGCCTTGTGCCTTCTTCAGATCCCGCGCCTTCTTCACAGGGCAGGGTCCCTTGCATGACTTGGTGGTGCGTGAGCGCTTGCAGACTCGTGTGGGCGCAGGCTCATCGCCAGAGGGGAACTGTTTGTCGTACCAGTGGGAGTAGTTGGAAAATGAGATCGATTCGGCCTTGTAATGATTTTCACAGAGTCGGAGAAGAGGGTACTTGGCCTCAATCTTGATGTAGAACTCCAGCTGCCAGTCAGGGGAAATTGTGGTCCAAGGCACGCCTATCGGCCCATACTTGTCGCAAAGCTTCCTCCAGATCTTCTTGGAGTCTTTGCGGATGGACTTGACTTCTTCGTAGTCCAGCACGGTGCCATCCCGATGCTGGGAGTTCCAGAAGGCAACATTCTTGCCCTTGCTCTTGCTCTTGCGCTTGCGCCCTGGGCTTGACTTTGCGAATTCGAGCCGCCTGTTCTTTTTGTCGAGTTGAACACGCTTGCGCCAGTAGGTAATGTCAGGATAGTTGTCGGGATTCTCGGGAGTGGTGTCCTGGATGACCTCAGCTGTCACCTGGGCCACGACTCCTGGAGCAGATGCGAGGATTGCATATGCTTTCCTGTAAGAACAAGTGAGAATGTTAGTGTGAGGCTGTAAGACAACAAATGTACTCAAGCGATTCGAGTTGACCGGTGAGCTTCATGTTCTCCTTGAACAGGCGCATATAGGCCGGGTTTTGGACAGTGAAGAGATGGCCTTCCGTGGCCAGGCGGAGGATTTCCTCATAGATGGTGTGTCAGTACGAAAAGACGAAGTAGAGTTCAATTTGGCACCTACTTGGGCCTATGAGAGGGCCGGCGTGTCAGCCATGTTGTGCAAATAGGTGTTGCTTGAATTTTGTTTGAAGGGCGACCAGAGATGGGGAGGTTGATGGGAAGGTTCGTATGTTGAGTTGCAGTTGTTTATATAGAAATTAGAGCCCGGTGCTGATCGCGAAGATGTCCCAGAGTGGTACATAGTGGAGCTAGCATCCGAGTAGTGTGTGTTGCCTAGAGAACTGCGGAGAAGATCTGTCATCAAACCAAGGCCTACAGGCATCGACTGAGTGCAATTTGAGGATACATTGAGCGCATGAGGTTGTGCCGAATTGCTAATCAGTACATCATGCATTGCTGAGATCACACCCAGACCAGACAAGCGAGAATCCTGCCCCAGAAAGGCGACAGAGAGATGGAGAGAAACAAGACACGTAAAAAGAAATGCAGAAGAGACACGTAAATCAGTATGATGAAGTTGGGGTTGCAGAAAAGAGTGGAGCGCATATATCTGACCCGACTTAGTCGCGATAAGATCGTTCCCTTTGGCAGTACCCGACTACTGTACAGCTCAGCCATGCATGCTGTTGTGCACGTGCACTGTGCGTGTGCTAATCTAATCTATACTACGATATCTCTCTGGCTCGGTCTCCGATGTCTTCCAACGGTGTAATTACTATGGCTCCCTCTATGGCTACAGTTATCTCTAGCGACAACGAAAAGGCTTACTCAACACTGCTTCATAAAGTGACAATCGCTGTTATCCACGAGGCAACACTCCAAGACTTGCTGCACTGCAGCAACGACACATTCATCCACATTCTCTGGGAACACAATGACTTGTTGTGTGAACGGTAAAATCATTCTCAGGTACACTTCTATGGTCTTTCATGGTCTCATGGCTGTCGATCTTAAGCGTTAAACTCAGCACAGAGGAGATAAAGTATTCGGAAATAGATTTCTTGTCCCCCCTCCCCCCCCCACTCCCCTACCTCATTCGGGACAACAGATATGTCCTGCAATGCCGTGCGACCAGACCTTGTGGAGCCTGGTACCCAAAAGACGTGAGTATATGGTTTTTACTGCCGTGCACTTTACTGATATCATCCACAGCGATGCTACGTTGATGCGAGTGTGCAGACGGATGACCCCGACTCCACCCTCGCCGAGATCGACCCCGATGTCCTCATCGAGGACCGTAATGTGCTCAACTGTGAAGTCCGTGTTAAAAAAAGGAAGCATATGTAATTATCACCACTGTAATGTACATGTGTAGGAGTGTATGTGATGCACTAAGTCAATCAAATCGATCCTTTCTTGTCCCCCCAAATAAAACAAACTCATGTCTGGTCATTGTCATTATCAACAACTGTAGGTACATCCCCTAAGTATGTGATCTCCAACCTGGGCTTCTCCAGCAGGAAGAACAGCCATGGGATAGCAATGGCTTATGTAATTGATACTCCAGCCGACAGTGAGAATATTCTATGACTGATACTCCAGCCAACGTCGGCCGACGGTGGAGACTCCGCCATCATTCATACTCCAGCCAATGTTGGCTCGAGGTGGAGGGCGCCGCTTTAGGCATAAACATCAGGTTATGGAGATGTTGACTATGGAAATGCCATTTTTATTCAAAATATCACTCTTGAAACAGCATGAATAGGGATCTCATAGGAATTTCTAATATAAATTGTGTTCCAGACATGTTCGCTCAGGCATAAAGGAAGTGCGGTATTTCCCATACAATATAGTCTGCATGTAAATGGATGATTGCTTATGATGTTATCTACCTGTGTACCTAAGTTTCAAATATCTTCTGACATGTAAAGAAATCAAACATACATAAGTGTGCATCATGTCTCATAACAGTGCCATTTGCACAAATACTGTGGCATGCAATGAATTAAATGAGCACTGCAAGTGTTTCAGTCTCTCAGAAGGTATCTTGGAATGCATAGTACGTATGTCACATGATATGAGTCCTCATTCTAACATGTGAGAACATGGACCACATAGCAGTATTGTAGCAGCGTCTAAACATACACTGTGGTGTGAGGGATTAATCAATATGGACTTGATCATATGGTGCATGTTAAAGGTGTGGCATGATACATGTGGACGTGATAAAACATGTTCTGTGATATCTCTGATGAAACATCATAGGAAGTTTGTGAGGGACATTACATTTGTGGTCTATATTGCGGCGGTGCCGCCATTGAGATCACATTAATGTAACCAGAGATGTTCTCTATTGATTAGATATTGCAAGGTGCAGGGTTTGATGGCATTGCCGCTGAACATATTTTGGGAGAACAAGACAAACCCTCATTGGCCACATATTTGCAAGGCACATTGTCTCACTAGCAGCAAACAAATTCTGTCACACCATGAAGAACAGGTACATTTCAAAATAGAATGACATTACAGTCTTTAAAATCCATGTACAAAGTAGATAGTAACACTAAGGGTGGAGGTACTCTTTAACACTACAAAGAACAAGTGTATGTAGTAATAGGATGTCCTTGCAATAAATGAGATCTGACCTGAATGTTTCCAAGTTGTCCAATGCCTGGGCAATGACATCCTCGGCTTTGTGCAACCGTTCATCCAAGGTGAGCGAAACTGTGTGTGCATCGACCTGGTTGACAGAGGGTGCACAAAACAGATGGCATGCGAGTACTGCCACAGTTTGGGAACAGTGTAGATATACAATTGGATTAATATACAAAGGGAGGTGATGCAAATGTCAGATACCTGTGCATACATGGTGGCGACGCCACTCTCGGGGAACTTCAAGACATCCTCTGGAGTGCTTATCTCCTGAATGTCTGAATCATGTTCATATATAGCTCGTAAGTCAGGTGATTAAGTAAAAGTAATTTACAAACAGGTAGAGAGGAGTCCGACACTGTGATTCTGTCAATCTCATCTTGAGGCTACAATATGTGGTTAGATGGTCCTAAATGGTATGGCCAATCCGAATTTCCCATTTGCACAGAGATCTGAATCTCTGGAGCAGACTGTGAGACTGAATCACAGGAGGACGGTATTGCCAATCGGGGCCGATAGGAGATAGATAAGACATGTATATGAATACAACAAGTTGGCGACACAACAGAATATACATGCTCCGTACATGCTATCTACCACTTGAGGTAATTGTCCTTTACATTTGCAAGAACAATAATATGTTGTAATGCTTGGTCATTTAAACGACTCAGTTCCTTCCTGAAGTCAGCCAACTCATCTAACTGAATGTCAATGATTTCCCGTGCTGCATTCAGCCGTTCCTCCAATCCTATGGGGACACGACGTGCATTGATTTGGTTGATTGGAGGTGTGCGGGAAAGCCTACGCGCAAGCAAAGCAGTGTTTCGAGCACGTTATGGATGCACGAGTAAGTGGGTATCCATCTGGCAGAGGTTGTCACATACCAAATCATGTTCACTGGTGTCGCCGCTTTCAGGTAGGCTGATAACACTGGGTTGTGCACTAAGCTCCATGACGATATCTGAGTCCTATAATTGACAGAACATGTAGTTTAATCCTCATAATGAAATCGAATGATGAAATCAAATACATACACGTGAGGGGGAAGGAGATGGAAGGTCCGACACTGTGATCCTCTCACTCTCATCGCATGTGGGTGTCTGAGGCCACGGTATATTGTCAGAATAGATTTTAGAATGGTGAGAGGGAATGCGAGAAATAGATTAATGTGTATGCCTCGTGATCCCTGAACTGGCTGCAAAGCTGGGAGGCTGACTGTAGATGGCACCGCTGCTGTGAGGCCAAAAGCGGGATTGCTACGAGCCGGGGAAGCAAGAGGCACAGGAGACACAGCTGGTCCTGAGCGAGAAGAAGCAGTGCAAGTTGGCATGGTATACCCCTCGCCATGATGTGATGGGGGAAGTTGTGGGAGTGTTACCAGATAGGGAACCTTCTCAAGGAAGGCATAGGTGTTCGTGCTGCCACCGGTTGAGCTGCAGGTGAAGGTGCACCAGTTCTAGCTGAAGTAGAGTATGACGAGGGAAGTGTGACAGGAGATGGGACCTTCACCAGAAAGCCATACAAAGGGTCCCCAGCTGTCGACGTCGGCGGTGGCACCGAGCAGGCTGGAGGAGTGGGGGCTGGGATTTCAGGAGGTGCATCTGCACCAGCACACTTTTTGGAGCAAGTGGACCTGGGGGGCATTGTTAGTGAATGGATCCGTAGTACAGCACAATAGGGAAATGACTTTATTAATTATAACTGTGGGGACTGTGCACCATATTGGGTACCAGTCATCTGTTACATTTGCATCAGATATGTCGTTGCAGCTTTGAATGGGAAGCTGTACAAACCTTATTATCTCACATATAGGGTCTCTATCTCGATCGCATCAACCTATCATCACCATCTGTCAAACTGTGGGGCGTTGTGTGAGTTCAATCTGAAATGGCCAGAAATGGCAGCATTGCTGCTCAGAGCTGATCGGCGGCAGACAAGCCATACGTTTGAAGGCAACAGCTTACAATAATCCCCCTAACGTTCCTCACTATGCAGCATCAAGAAGAAGAACTGAGTTCTGTGGAGGTCATATTGCTCCATGGGGCTGCAAGGCTTCTGACAGCTGTAAAATGGATCGCAGAACACCCTCCCCTCCCTGAGAAATGGACATACCTGAATGAAAAGGTCAATGAGGAGATCATCAGTATTCATTTTCTTGACACGTTACATGAAGCTCAGATTTATTAGTGTTCTATTGGTGCCAAGTATATGCCGTATACACTGGGATTGAATGCAAGGATCCCTTGACTTCATCCTATCGTTCAGATAATGATTGCTGAGTGGAAGACGGTGATGGATAGTGGACAGAATCCCCATTGGCACATCTTCACTGACGCTTACATCAAGCAATACTGTGATCAGGTCGCCACTGAAAACCCCACATGGAACCCAGATTTATATGCAACCGATCTGAGCCTATATGTCGCGGAGACGCCAGCTAGAAAGCAATGGTGGGTCCTCCCTGGCTTGACCCGACCTTCTGTCGCACAGAGAAGTGATGATGGTGCATGCACATCTATTCTGAGAGTTTGTTACATTACTGACATTCTCAAATCATATACAGTCACCATGGCCGATGCATCAGCCTCTGGTCCCCCTGTTCCCTCGATGCCTTCAGTGGCGGCACCACCACCTCCTCCCCCTGTCACCACTGGTCTCCTGACGCGCTCACGTGCTCAGAAGGCGGAGGTGCTGCTTGCTGCACCCACCACACCAACTCCTTGTCCTTCTACTACCACATATACTGGGAAGGGCAAGAAATGTGCAGCGTCACCTGAAGACTCGCCAAAAGAAAACATTCAATCAAATAAAGAACACACACAGAAGAAGGCGACAGAGATGCTGCCTGGCGTTCCTGTCCCTAGCGTGCATGTGGAAGGTGCATCCCCCCCTTGGCCTAAGGCGCCCGCTCCACCCATTGCCACGGGCGATGTATGATCTCATTTAAAGTATCACTTTTGCCATTTACTGACCTCCTTTCTAGGCCAGATGCGGGCAGTGCCAGAAAGCTGATCAGCCAACATGCGAGGCTGAATATGGGCGCTCTGGACGTCTCAGAACCACCTGCAAGTTATGTCATGGTCGGAAGAAGACTTGCCATCGGCCAAGGCCCCCATGGGCAATCCCCCTCTTCGACACCATGTATGGAGGTATGTACCTTGCAAGGATTTCTCATTTTTGTCTCACAGTTTGTGCCATCTCCAGTTGGACAAGGTTTGCATGACCACATGCTATTTACATGTGCCTACACTCAATGCCATCTTTATCCACAGGACTTGATGAAGATACACATCACCAACTCAATAGGATCGAAGCCATGCTCACTGGCATCTGTGGCAGCAAGGGGATCATTCCTGAGAACCTGCCAGGCTATGAGCGTCGTCGATCGGCCTCTCCAAGCTCACTATCTCTGTCTTCACCTGGCATGCATATGGAGACGCTGAATATTTCTGATACACATTCAAATACATCTGCCCAGTCCAGTACTTCTTCGGAACCGCCGCGTAAAGCAGGTATGTATTTATAGTGCCCTCTCCCATTGTCTCAAAGGTTAACCTCCATTCCAAGCCAGGGGAAGTGGCACCTCCGTCAGAGGCCGAACCAGTGGTCGCACAAGCACCACCAATTTGTGTGACACATCATTGGGAGGGGTTTAAAGCTGACAAGTTCTTCTTTCTGAGGTAGACATTTCGTGATCATGTAGCACCAATATATGTTTGTTTGTTGTTGTTATGATAACTTTCAGTCTTTGCGGCAATTCTGCTCTTCTTCTATTTTCTCATGGATAACTGAGAGAACATTTGGAGCCGCCAACATGTATCATCGCGCACAGATAATACAGTATATTTCATGCATAAGAAAGAAGTTCACAATGACTACCAACAAAGATAATTGTTTCTCATGTTGTGAAGAACAAGTATGTGCTGCAACAGAACATCATTGAAATGATTTAAATCTGCCCTGAGGATCGCTATATCCTCCAGCCCCTGTTCCACCAACTCCTGAGCATTGCAAAGCCTATCCTCCAAAGACATTGGAATGCAGCATGCGTCACTCTGGTTGAGAGCAGGAGTAGCTGGTAGGCGCTGTTCAAGTAGCTGCGTGGTTCTGGAACGCTGCAGACGTCTGAGCAGGCATATAGAAGACGGAATAAATTCGTCACATACCTCACCACCTGTGGCAGAAGCGCTCGACCCAGGGAGACTAACAACGTCAGGAATGCTCACATCTGCATCTTCAGAATCTTTTTGGAATGTATATCGCAAATTAGATTATTGAGGTGAATTGAAATACATACAGATGAAGAGTCAGATGCAGTGATACTTTCAACATTGTCTTGTGGCTACCGAAATCGTTAGGACACTCCAATCAGCATGAGTATATCGCATACCTCACTTGGAGTGTCTGGGACATGTGTATCCTGTACCAGATGGTCAGGAATATGATTGAGGAAAACTCCATCTCGAGCCATAGTCTGAAGCTTGTCCAAAGGCATGTTAGAATGGTTATGCTAATACAATGAATGGCTACACACACTTCCCTGTTCCATGCCTGGTAGTATGCATCGTAGTGGGTACTTTGACGGCTTTGGTGGGGCAAATGTAGACAGCAATGCTGCCGGCTGCTTTGAAGGAAGCAAAGAAGAGGCTTCAGGTGCCGGTGCAAGTGCACTGGCTGGTTGGGAGGAGGGGAGCGCCATAGGAGATGGAATCTCCACCATAGAGGTAAATGGATCGGAGCCAGGGGTAGAGGAAGTTGTCACCACTCCTGTAGGTGCACAAGACGCAGGTGCAGGTGCAGAATCTAGCAGAACTTTCAGAAGTGAGACTGGAGATGGTATCACCAACGTAAACCCATGTGGTGCATATGCTCCTCTAGCAGTCGGCAGTGGCAGTGGTTCAGATGAAGCAGGTGGATGAGAGGGGATACCAGGACCAAGACCTGTTTGCAAACGTGTGGACTTGGGGGGCATCACTCCTGGCAGATGAGCTCAGGGCCAGAGCAGCACTGAACAGATTTATTAATTTGAAACTGTGGGGACCATCCACTTTATTAAGTACTACATATGTGTCATATATTTGGTCTTAGTTGGCCTTTCCTTTCACATAGGGCCCTATTTGACGTGTGAACTGATCACTTGGGAAATGTTCATCAAAGCGTGGAGCAGTGGGTGAGAGCGGTCAACATGGGGCAGCATTGCCGATTGGAGCCGATTGGGCATAGATAAGGCATGTGATGGTTTGTGCGCCTATGACACGATCCCTGTACCTCTCCACAATGCCTCCCAAGCCTCTCGAAGAGTCCACTGGGTTAGAGAACTACATGCTCTATAAGGCTGCCAAGCTTTGGCAGCAGTGAGATGGGTGGCAGAGAACCCTCCTACGCCTTAGAAAGAGGACTATTTGAACAAAATGGTTTTGGAGGAGATTGTGAGTAACATTATAATCAAAACATAGCATCCATAACATGGTGATTTAGGCATTCATTGCCTCGAGATATGCACCGTACATGGATCCAGAATCTAGGAAGTATAAGATACCTTGTATTCACCCTATTATCCAGATTATGACAGATGAGTGGAAGGCAGCTTCCCATGAGCAGCGGAAACCCCGTTGGGATATCTTTACAGAGGAAACTATCGCATACGTCTGTGACCAGGTTGCAACAGAAAACCCTACATGGTATCCTCATTTGTATGCGACGGACCTCACCTCCTACGTCCGTGGCGAGCATCCCAGCAGGATGTGGTGGCGACATACCATTCCCCAATTGTCTGGAGCTCAGGAAAGTGCTACACAGGGAAGTACCGCGTTGGGCAGCGGCGACACCGACAGTGGGTGTGCATTTCGTTGCACAGTTCCAATCAATACTTACTTTCTGCAAAGCGGCCCTGCAGGAGCCTGACAATCCATCCGCTCCTGCAGCAGAAGTGGACGCATTGCCTCTATCTGCACCCTCCCCTGTCGGACTGTTGACACAAGCTGCCAAGAAAGGTAAAGCACGCATCATGGAGGAGCCTGTGAAGAAGACATGGGCTCGACTGCCTCTTCGTCCACGTACACCCATCCTTTGGGTAGCGTCGGCTTGGACTGGGTATGGGGGCAGTACTTCAGCGGAATTTTGACCATCTTGTTGGAGCGCAATGGCGAGTCGAGCTGCCAACGCCTCGGCTTGGTCACGATTGAGGTTAAACGTCGCCACTCGGTGGGTCGGAAGGGCTGGAGCTGGGACAGGTAAGGGTGTTGGCGGTGCGGGGATAGGGAGCGCTGTGGTTCCGTCTGGGGAGTGACCGTGGCAGTATTCTCGAGGTCCGGCACAGTGGGGGCAGTAAGTGTCGTCAGGTACTGATTGCGAACAGGAACATGTCCCGCTGCGATGCGTCATCTGTTCTTCTTGTCGAACCGTTGACGAGCCAGCGCGAGGTGCTCCTGATGCCAAGCTCTCGCTGTCTTCATCCCCAACGACTGCGGTAGCGGGGACGGAAACCTCATATGGGTGCGTTCTGATAGCTTCAGCAGCAGCAGCTCCGTCCAGGGTGAGTCTGGCAGGGGTATGGATAGACAGCTGCCTGAAGGCATTGGCAATGGATTGGGCTGAAGGAGATGGGGATCTGGGTTCAAACGGGACCGCAGTGGGATTGAGGGGAACGAACGACTCGTTGAGGAGTACTGGTTGGCTAAGACGCCTGAGCTGGGTGGCAGTTAGTGAATACCGTGGGTTTGCAAACCCATGGAGGGTATGGCTCAAGGGTTTGAAGGGTATGGGTCAGGGTACAAGAGTTGCTACCCACAGCATACCCCTACCCCTGTGAGGGGTATGAGGGGTATGGTGGGGTAAAGAGGACACCCAATAGCACAGTTTGGCACTGCCATTACTTAGTCTCAGAAGGGGTTGCTGGCAGAATGGTCTTGATGAAATCATGCAACCTAATGAAGTGTACAACATCTTTTAATTTTAAATTGGTAAAAGTATGTTGGGGCTTGGGTTGAGGGAAATACTGGTTGTAGGATTGTCACATGGGTATAACAGGACCTGATGCTTTGATGTGAAGTCTGTTGTGCCTTGTGTCTATGTCAGTGAAGTCACCATGCTAGGGATCCAGGCAGCAAGGTCACTCACTCTATTAGAAGGTCAGAGGCCAGAGGCCAGAAGCTGAGAGAGAGGAGAAAGGGAAGGGTTTGGGAGACAAGACAGGTAGTTGCACAAGTGATTGGCCCTGCAAACAATATAGTGGGAGGGAAGGGTGTGACTCTACAAGGAGGTCCACTAGATGAGAGGAAGGGTATGGTTTGCAGTAAGCATCCATATTGATATGACAGTGTTCATATAGATTACCCTCCATTCATACCCTGGGGGTATTGCATACCCTTCATACCCCTTGTACCCTTCACCCATACCCTCCAAAACCCATACCCCTGTTGAGGGGTATGGGTTTTGGAGGGTATGGGTAAGGGTAGGAGATTTTTACCCAGGGATTACCCCTGCTATTCACTAGCGGCAGTGTAGTCGGTGGCGGCATCAACAATCACTCATTGGATGTCTTCGAGGTGCTCGTCCCTAGCGGTGGTGTCATCATACACTCCAGCAGTATATTCGTAGGCAAGGTCGTGTCTCCATCTGAGGACATGTATTTATGAGCGTGCTGGATAAGGAGTTGAGATGTGGGTGAGAGCAGAGGGTGAGGGAATTCGACATAGCGAAGGGCCCTTATATGTGTTCGTTTGTCGGGGTTTGATTGTTTGAACTCCCGCACTTTGTCATCTGCAAAGACGTCATCCTTATCGACCCACATATTGTCCGAGTCTGGATACCCGTCCCATTTGACCAAATACTGAAGACGCCGTCTTCTGCCGAATAGCCAAGAGTCTAAAATTTTCTCCACAGAGTATTCTTCTTCCCCATCGACTAGATCAGGTGGTGGGCGCTGATAATTTGGTCCGTGTGTTATTGTTTCTTTGTAAGGGGTGAGAAGATCTATATGAAACACGGGGTGGATGCTCCACTGCGTGGGAAGTTCCAGGCGGTAATTAACTGGTGACATCACCTCAATGATCTTAAATGGTCCGTGTCTCCTGGGCGCAAGCTTGGCAGTCGGCTGATTGATATGGAGATTCTTGCCTTCTAACCATACTTGGTCACCTTTCTTGTACTTGGGCGTGTCACGATGTTTGACCCATGACTGTTGTGCCTTGATCATTGATTGTTGCGCCGTTTCCCGTGCCTGTTTCAGTTGTTCGAGGCGCAATGTGACCTGTGGGAGTGGGGAAGGCGCCGAAATCCAATCAGCGCGCAGGTTGTATCCCATCAGAAGGAAGAATGGAGACTTCCGTGTGGTGTCACTAGGCCAATTATTATGAGCGAATTGGGCTATTGGAAGATAAGGGGCCCAATTTGTCTGATGGTAGTCGGAAATGAACCGGATGGCTGTCTCAACCCATTGATTTGATCGTTCTGATTGTCCATCGGTCCTTGGGTGGTATGCCGTTGAGGGGTTATGTTCTATCCCTGTGATTCTGCAGACTTCTTGCATAAACTTTGATATAAACTGTGGGTCTCGATCACTTATGACTTTTCTGGGTAGCCCAAAGTGTGCAAATACATGTTGGATGTATAACACCGCAGTGCCTTCTGCGTTGATCTCCTCATTGCATGGTATGAATATTGACGCCTTGGTGCAGTCATGGTCGTGACTGTGAGAATGGAGTCGTATCCCTGCAATACAGGGAGTTTAGTGATAAAGTCTAGTGCAATGGTTTCGAACGGCATAGCTTCAGGCTTTGGATATATAGGTCTTAACGGCGCCTTTGTAGGGCGATTGTTGACCTTGTGACGTTGGCAGTCAGCGCAGCCTTGGACGTAGTCAGTAATGTCTTTGCACATCTGCGGCCACCAGTAGTTTTGTTCCACGATTTGTATCGTCTTGCTAATACCTGGGTGGCCGTGTACTGGCGGATCGTGATGAGCCTTGATGAGCTCTCTTTTGCTGGTTGTATCGGCTGTGACGACCACTCGGTCTCCTTTATACCATGTCCCCTCGATGCGTTTGAGCTGATGCGGGTCAATCCATGGTTTGAGGCATTCTTCGTTCTGCTTGTGTCGGTGTGTGGTGGTCATAATTGTCTTGGCGAAGACATGCTCCGGCAATACAATAACATTGGTGTTGTCTTTCGTTCCTTGATCATAGTCTGGTCTCCTTGACAGTGCGTCTGCACATCCGTTTGACTTTCCTTGGATATGACGGATTTCAATGTTATATTCTGATAGGCGAAGTACTTCCCTTGCTACCCGCCTGCTAATCTTGTGTGGTTCCTTCCAGTATAATAGGTTTTGATGGTCTGAGTATACGATGACCTTGTGTGGGGATCCTGCAAGGAACGATCTCCAGTTGTCCAGCGACATGACTACCGCCAGTAACTCTAGGTCAGCCACATCGTAGTTTCGTTGAGCTTCATTGAGAGTTTTTGAAAAGTACACAATCAGATGTTTCTTGCCATCGTCCTTCTTCTGTAGTAGTATTGCACCTACTGCAAATCCGGAGGCATCAACTTCGAGTTCAAATGGCTTGTCCAGCTCTGGGTGTGCTAGCACTGGCTCGCTGGTAACTCTGTTGCGTAGTTCTTCAAATGCTTTCTGATGGCGCTCCGTCCACGTCCATTCGACGTCTTCCCTTGTGAGCTCGTTAAGAGGTCGTGCTACGTGTGCAAATCCCCGAATAAAAGGTCGGTAAAAGTTGCAAAAACCCAAAAAGGATCTGATGTCCTTAACTTTGGTGGGTGTAGGCCAGTTTTTAATGCCTGCAATTTTTACGGGGTCCATGCGCGTTATCCCCTTTTCAAGGATTACCCCCAGGTAATCCATACACGGGGCATGGAAGGTGCATTTTTCGGGTTTGAAATATAGATCCAAACGTTCTGCGACTTCGAAAACTGCCGATACTGCTTGGATGTGATCTTCCAAATTGGTACTGGTTGCTATTGCTATGTCGTCCATGTAGATGCAAATAACAGTACCCCTGGTATTCCAATAGTCAATAGTGTCCCTGTATTCGTAGTTCATCATGTTCTGGAACGTAGCTGGGGAGTTTTTTAATCCAAAAAACATGACAAGGGGTTCAAACAAGCCGTATTTGGTTTTGAACGCCGCCTTGTGTTCGTCTCCTTCTTTGATTCGAATGTTGTTATAGCCATCTCGTACATCCAGCTTGGTGAAGATTGACGCTCCACTTAGATCAGTGAGCAGATCCGTTATAAGAGGAAGAGGGTATTGGTTGCTAATGGTGATGTCATTAATACGCCTGTAATCTTGCACAGGACGTAATTTGCCATCTTTTTTCTGAATAAAGAAGAAGGGTGAGGCGTATGGTGAAATGGAAGGGCGTATATATCCCTTGGCTTCTTGTTCCTTCAGGAATTTGAGGAGTGCCTGATCTTCGTTTTGCATCATTGGATATACTTTACAAGGTAACACGTTGGGTGTGTTTGGCTTGAAGTCTATGGCATGATCCCATGGTTGAGTTGGTGGGAATCGTGTTGATTCAGCGTCACTGAATAGTTTGTGAAAGCGTGCATATTCGGGCGGTACTACGGCTGCCTTCGTATTCTGTCCAGCTTGAATCGCGAGTTCCGTTGACACTCCCCTGATTGTAGATTGTGTTTCTAGGGTGCGTAGAATGGAGTGTTTTTCTTCATTTGTCATTAATTTGGCGATGACGGGATGAGGTCGTATGATGCGAGGATTGACGGATGAAATAATGACTGGCAACATTCGTTCATCAATGACGGCATGACGCCAATTGAACTTTGGTTCGAAAGTGGCTAGCCAAGGGTATCCCAGCAACAGGTCTTCACTTCCAATGTCCGTAATAAGAAAACGCATTTCCTTATGTATTCCTTTAGCACAAACGTCCAAATCAAGGTAGTGTGTGATCTTCCCTGATTTGTTTGTGGTATTATCTATGTTGAATATTTTTTTGGGAGTTTGGAGTTCTTTTAACCCCAATCCCATTCGTTCGGCGAATGCGGAGTGCATAAAATTGTCCGTGGCTCCGGAGTCCACTAATGCTTGTTTGTCGGCCATGAAGTAACTTGTGCAGATCGAAACTGGAATATGCATGGATCGATAGCAGGTTATATACACAGAGTTACAACATAATGCCCTTACCCAGGCTGTAGGGTTCAGGCGCTTTGAAAATCCTCCTTCTTCCACAATTCCTGCATCACCAAGTCCTTGACCTCATCATTTTCTTCGGCTACTCCGCTCAACCAGTCATGAGCTTTTTGTTGTGGGGTCCGTTCACCAATATTGCTTCGATCGTCTACTATGCTTCGGGTGGCATAGTAGTTATCTTCGTTGGTGTACCCCTGTCTGGTGCGTGAAGGTCCTGCGGTCATAGGGTAGTTGTTGCATTTTGGCTGTCTACAATCTCGTGCGAAGTGTCTGATTTTCCTGCAATTATAACAGGTAATGACTTTCCTTTGTCCATTCTGTTGCACGTGTCCCCCTTCTTGCCGACCTCGGTAGCGTTCTTCATGCCGATTTCCTCCCAGGAGGATTTCTTCAGCGTCCGCGAGTCGTCCTCGGATTCGGTCTGGCGTTGTATCCATGGCGTTTGGGTCAATTTGATGGCCCATGTTAGGTCGTCCCCATTGATTGCTCAGTTTCCAGTTGCTGAACTGATTAACTGGTTTTGCAGTTTTCGGAGTGAATCGATTTAGTCTGCTTTTCATGTGGACCCATGTCCTCTGTTGTTGGATAGCGGCTTCTTGCCATCCTTCATAATTACAGGGTTCAACGTGATTGATTATGTACCCATACATCGTATGGGGTAGCACATTAGTGAAGATTTGCAACACCAATGGTTGATTGACATCGTAGTTTGCGTGTCAGACCAATGTTTCGAACTGTGTGATAAGTGCATTGAGGTCTCCGTTTTTCAACTGAAGTCCCTTAGCTAATTCGGCTTGTGCTTTCTCTTGTTCAAGCACATCTGCGTACTGTCGGTTGAAGGCTCCAATCATGCTGTCCCATGGTTGTTCATCGTTTGTGGCCCAATGATGGGAGGTAATTTGGTTGCGCAACCATGTGTTAACGCCTTTGACCCATTCGTTAACGAGGGGTCCTTGGATATAGGTGAGGAATAACATAGCTCGTTGGTATGCGTTCCTCATAAGGGTATTATTGATATTAACCCCTTCATATAATTCCCATTGAGTAATAAATTCTTCGGCTTGGAATTTTTCTCCTTTGAAGATGACGGGAGGATTCCCAACCAATTTTGTGTCGTGGGGCGCTGCTGGGATGGCTGGTGCAGCTGGCATCGGCATCGGTGCTCCACCTGGTGGTCCTCCTCCTCCAGGTGGTCCTCCAAAACCTCCCCCTGGTGGTCCTTGATATGGTGGTCCTCCGCGAGGCCATCCAAATGGTATTCTAGGTGGTTCTGACCTTGATCATCCTGCACTACTTGGGGGGTCTGGTTGATCTGGTCCTATAGCACGATGTAGTGCGAGGTCGTCTTCGTTTTCCATATGTCCCGTGATGGGGTTGATAGTCCCTGCAGGGATTTCCATGGTGACTGTCCAACTCATTGGTCTGTTTATGCGAAGAGACTCAGCTAACTGATCTGCGATTTCTTGATCGCGGCTTCCTGGTACTTGCGGTGATGGATGAATTTGTATGACACTTGCCCTACTTGATGGCGTACTGGCCCTAGACGTTGGAGTATTGTTGCCGGATTCTCTGTATGCTGTGATGGCGGCTGTTAGACGCGCTCTTTGTTCGTTCTCAATGCGATCTTGTTCTGTTACGTTGTCTGTTGTGATATCCAAGTGAAGGTCTTCTCCTGCGATACGGAAGGCTTGCCAATATCCTTCTCCTGTGATGGGTTCTACCCAGCGTACTTCTACCCAACAGATATGTTCGAAATTGAACTCAACTGGGTACCAAACTGCTACCCCTGATTCTTCTGGGGCGTGTGACTTAGCGTAATAACACTCTACTCCGTTGATAACTTGCCAAACAGCTTCTTTGAGAAATGCTGATGGTACGTTCCTCTGTGGTCATCCGTTGATAGGATATTGCTCGAAAGGGCCTGATGCTGCCCAGATCTGTCTTGTTGATTGCAGCGCCACGGTGAGATCCTGGTCTTAATGTAACACTTTGCTAAGTGTTCGTCCGACTTGGACAGGGAATGTGGCGGAGCAACACATAACTTGGTTCTTGGACACTCTGCGTGGTGACAATAGGTCCCCTGCGTAGGAGAAGGCCTGATAGCGCTTCCACCTGATATAAACAAGCATAGAGTTTGAAGTATAGATGGAGAAAAGGAAGAGAATAGAGAAAGAGACGCAGAAGGGAAGGCAGACTTGAAAGAAAGAAGAAACAGATAGCGAATTGAAGAAGACCAGGATAGGGATCCCTGGTCTTTACTAGTCAACTTATATACACGTAAGACTCGCTTTAAAGCGGAGTCTGAACTAAGTAATGAGTCACGAACCCTAGTACGGCTATCCTAGTATGACGCAATGTCCATGAGCATGTGATACGAGAGAACAATAGAACGCTTGACAGCATGTGAGTCTGTGCTACATCCATAATCTGGCCCCTGTCCATGACTAATGTAATCTGACAATCGTAGTCATAACCGAGATGTCAGTCCACTTCAACGACAGTTCGTGACATGAAGTCTATACATAAAGCAGCGCCTCTGCCCCCAACCAACATCGGCTGGAGTATGAATGATGGCAGAGTCTCTGCCGTCGGCCGACGTCGGCTGGAGTATCAGTCACAGAATATTCTCACTGTCGGCTGGAGTATCAATTATGTAAGCCATCACTGGTCTATATGTGGGAAGAACAGTTCACTCCGAGCCCCCTCACTTGGCTTCATAGGTACCATAGCTACAACGGACGATATTTTCTTCATGTCTATAACACGTAGATCCGTTTGGCCCACGTAAACACATGAGTATATGGTGTTGAAGGACTCTTGCAGCAATTCCATGTCCGGCTCAGACCATATTGACACTAGTGCATAAGTGTGCTCTTCACCAGAGTGATTGCTTCAAAAGAAAAATTGCACTTCGCTGATACGGAAGGTTCCCCCACACATAAACTGGAAAGGCATAAGAGTCGAGTGCAGCACGATGCCATACAGTCCGACCCCCCTTCATGTTGCGGGAACAACAAATGCTCTTGGCAGAGCATGTGCATGACGTCTCTTTCCATGCACATCGAGCGATTTGCATGTTTGGAAGGCAAAGACGTGCCCATCGCATGTACCTGGGCTCCCAGTCTGCGGTGATCCCATCTTGTCCGAGCTCTTTGACCAAGAATACGCAGATTGCGTCCGCATGTTCCCCATCAAAAGATACTGCTGATCTGTCCCGTGCCCTAAGAAGAATATAACCGCCCCCGAGGTCGACTGCACCTCAGGGTAAGACAGGGTCATCTGGTGCTAGATCTGGTAAAATTGCATGTAGTGCTGCAAGCTGAGAACGCCAAAGGCCACAGTTTGCCAGGTTTGCATAAGGCTTCAAAGGCTGCTTTATTTCTTGTCCCAAGTTACTGATTGTGTGCTCTAGAGTCCATTGGGATGAATAAATGCCAGGGCCCAGACAAGCTACATCCTGAGCGAGGTGGGATAAACCATGTATGCTCTGTCGACAGAAGTGAAGCCGAGAAACCATGCGGCAATAATAGAGGGCCTCATATTCCTCTGTGAACTCAAGCACTAGTCGATGGACACATTGGAGCTGGGGGACCGAGACAGAGCATTGTTGCAGGAGTCGAACAGCCGACACAAGCCGACAGAAGTTCGTCCAGTAGCATCGAGGGAGTATATTGTACAACAGCACAGAACAATAGCCAAAGACATAGACTAAGTATTCCCAAGCCTTGTACCCACTGGAGATCTTATCTGCAGGATTCCGAGGGGGGCAATCAAAAGAGCCAGGCAAGTATGGTCGGCAGTCTGCAACGTCCTGACCATGCAACTTCCAGACATCCCCGACGAGAACAACCCAGTCCCAGAGGTCTTTCGTGTCTTTCTTATCACAGTCGATAGTTCCACACCACAGACTGATCAGTAAATCCGGAAGATTGATCGCGATGATGTGCATGTGGTCAATCGCAAGGCACCCAGGGAGACCAGATGAGTGTCCTGGAGATAGGCCTACAAAGAGACTGGGCTTACACAACCCAGTCTCCTTCCGAATCTGTCTAAAATCGGCATCTGTCTTACAAGCAGTGAGTTTGCCAAGATTTCCGAAGTATTGAGTCCGTGATGCGCTCGGAAGGGCGAAGATGTCGACATCGTCATGACTACATCCGGCAAGGTTGTAGTTCGTAGGCTTAAGCAGTGTGGGGTAGTAGTGGGGCCCCCCTAGCTTGTGTCATCCTCCCAAACTGCAGTACTCACGACATCCAAAAATGCCGTGGTGTCTGACTTGCCTGTGCAAAGCTGCAAGACCAGGTCCATCGGCAGTGCCCAAAAAGAAGAAGGGTCGCGATGTAAAGACACACCCTGTTGTCACGAAAAGCCCCGTGACGCGCCGGAAGAAGGTCACATTTGACAAAGATGCGAAGGTTCAAGTGCTGGTACAAGGAGCGCGCACCTTTAAAGATAAGATGTTGGCTCTGGAAGCGGAAGAAGAAGTATGCAGAGAGCAGCAAGCGCTGGCATGTGCATAAGTACTTGCCAATATGCAGTGGTGCGACGTACTGGCAGTGTCACAGGAAGTGCAAGGACCACATGATTGGATCATGTGATGATGCCCAGACCTGGGAGGTCTAACATATAAGTCATGGGCTACATTTCGGAGCAAGACCACAAGAAGAAGTCACGTTACGGGGTCATGTGAGGGATGCCCAGACCCAGGGCCTAGACACGGCGCCTAGAGGGGTCTAACCGGATAAGTGATGGGCAGCTGATGAAAGTTATGACATCATCTAGACAGGGTCTAGAGGCAGATGGTCTGGCCAGCAAGATCTGGATGGTTCTGGATGATCCGGGGCTCGGGGAGTCGCTGGAGGTTCTGGAAGGTTCTAGGTGGGCTTGGCGATAGGGCCATGAGGCGCGTGGTGCGCAGAGGTATTTATCCCATTGGTGGGAGATATGGACATGTGTTGGATGCCCCTGGCATGTGAGTTGCCTTGAGGCTTGTTATCTATGAGTCATGCCTGATAAGCCCCTGTGGCTTGATGGACATTTACTAATGGACGATTACTTACTGTTTCATATTGGAGCAGAGCCTGAAGTATGGCTGCCATTTAGGATATAAGACTCTGCAGCTCAAGCAGTAGTCTTTAGTGTAAGGACTACATCCTTACTGTGCTTGTAGACCACGTATTACATATTAGTAAGATTGTCATATATACTCAACATCCCATTACAGAAAATATACATCTTTTATGTTCCCTTTTGTTACATGTCGTTAGTCTGCGTTTGCGTCCCCATCAGGCTCGCTGCCTGAGTTCGTGTTTCCGTTTCCATTTCAATTTCTATTCCTTCTCATCACAACTCGGACTTCACAGAACTCGTACTAGGCGTCTTGTCTCACCACATTAGCTTAGTTGTTTTGAGACTTCTACCCAGTTACCTCGGAGTTGTCCATTCCTGTGTTGTTCCTGATCTCATCTCAATCCAAGCAGATACAGTTGTTGCTTCGCCTTAACTCAGGCTGTTGTGATCATCCACTTCTGTATATATACCAGCATTCCTATCCCTTTGTCAGGGTATAGAGGTTCAGGACATCAAGTGTAGCCGTTGTCATTCATCAAGACCCCCCTATGCCTAAGTCAGGCAGAACAATCGGTAGATCGTTACACCCATGGCAGAGTCCCATATTCGTAAGCCGTCCCTTTGTAGCGCTGAGAGGTGGTGCAACCCAGTGTACACGAAATAATCCAGGTTCTTAGGCTTCTTGGGACCAGGGATGAAGCCACCTGGAAGAACATATTTCTTCTTGTAACAGAGGTCCGGCACGAGATCAAGAAGAACCCAGATATAAATCCAGCAATCCGACTGTTTGCTTTCGTAGAGCTGTGCACCATCGATTGAGAGCATCAGAAGAGTGTCGTCGGGAGTGAGGTCACCACGCTGCGCTGCGTCGAGAAGAATCAAACTGCAGTAAACATCGTCGTAGACATCGATAGAACCCCCAGCACGAAGTTTTGCAAGCAGTGGTTCCATAACTCGATTCCGATGGCCCATGTTCCATGCACTCTCACGAGACCGGTACTGGGCCTGTATCTGCAGCCCAATGGGTATTGTCAAAGCCTGCCTGCATGGCACGGTTATGTGTTTGTTCCCCCGAGTGACAGTCTCAAAACGCGGGTTGTGGCACACTGGACACGCACGAAGCTCAGAATACGGCCCAGCAAAGGCTATGCAAGTGTCAAAGCACATATTGGTCATCACCGGAACTACTCCAGTCAGCTTGGCCAGCTTTCGCTTCATTTGATCGTAACTCGACATAGGTGCGTCTGGATATCGTTGTTTGATAAACCGACAGACGCCGTCATATGTAGCCTGAGATCCATTAGTCGTCTCCAAGAAGATCCCAAGGCACATTCGTAAGTCATCATCGATAAGGGGGAAAGTAGTGGAGGGGGACTGCAAATGTTCCTGAACATCGTCTGGAAGGGGGTTGTTATCGAGAGATGCCCTCTGTATACCCTTGATGAAGTTGACCGAAACCTTAAGCGCATCGAGGTGGGGTACCAGATCGTCCAGGTTCCAGTCGTTAGGTCCACCAGGTAAATTGTCAGGTTGGGCCTCGCGCCCCGGAGCTGTGTCGTCGTCATCCAGTTCTCTGCCCTCGTCGTCAGGATCATGTGGCGAGGGCAAGGGCAAGGGCAAGGGCAAGGGTGAGTATATGCATTCAGGAGGAGGATCTTCAGTCCTCTCATCCAGTTCCAGCATCCCTGCTTGTGGTGATCCAGGAGGTTCTTGCAGTGGGTCTTGAACCAGGTCGTTGTCTTCTGTGGGAGGAGTGCCGTCGACAGGTCTGCTTTCATGTACACCGACTGTCATGATTCCAATAGCGGCTATGATACGGACGCTCATTTCTTCTCTCTTCACCCTCCCCACTTGTTCCCTCCCCTTACTTACCCCTTTCACGGACTACCACTTACCTGCCTTTGTTCCCATTTCTTCTACCTGTTCCTTGAGGCTGTGTCCACCATTGTTCCACTCTGGTATACTAGGCCCTTAAGGCTGTCCTCTTGATCGTCCTTGAAGCTGTACTCTTAGGATACGTGGCTCCCTCTGACTCATGGGCTGTGTAATACTCTGTATATAAGGGCTGGACGATGTGTCCTAAAGCCCCTTCTTGTCCTTCGTCTACATTCTGCAAATCACAAGTTCCCTTGATCATTCCACTCTACCTCTGTCTAAGTTGGCTGCAAAGCCTCATCGAACCTCGAACCATTGAAACACTGACACCTTGTTCACACAGAAACCCTAACGCATGTCGCGTGTCATCAGGATCCCGCAGGATCTTGACATAAGGACAAGATCATTACTTGTCTACCAAACCCTGCACCACTAAACCTCGCACCTCTCGTAACACTGTGGCTTCTATCACAGTAGCCTTCCCCCCTGAAGACCGCCTCGTCCCTGTCCAACGCCGTCTTGTTGACGATCTCCCCGCACATGTAAAAGGCCTTGCTCAGTGGTTAACCCAACCCGGAAAAGCACCTGGCTATTACGCCACCTCCGAAGCAAATAAACTTGAGCCCGTCGAATTCATAAACAACGAGTGGCACCACCTTGCATACATCCAACGTGTCACGGACTGACCAGCGCTGACACCATTCGCAGATTATCATTGGGACTGCAGTCGTTCTTGTCTCGTCTTATTCCTTATCACGCGCATTCATGATTGTTATCAGATGACTCTAGGACATGCAACAGGCATAGTTCCATGGCCTTCCATGATATTCCATTCCTAGGACCGGTGTATTAGTATGACTCACTCAGGCTCACACGCTGTCAGGTGTTCTATTGTTCTTATGTATCACATGTATCGGACTATGACATCATACTAGGATAGCTGTACTAGGGTTCGTGACTCATTACTTAGTTTAGACTCCGCTTCAAAGCGAGTCTTACGTGTATATAAGTCGGCTAGTAAAGACCAGGGATCCCTATCCTGGTCTTCTTCAATTCGCTATCATCGTTTTCCTTTCCTCTCCAGTCTGCCTCTCTATCTCTACTTCTTTCTCTTCTCTTTCTTCTTTCATCTCTATTCTCTCATCATCGACTTAGTGGAGGTGCTGTTACGCCCTTTTCACTCTAAGGGGGCCTAGTGTTAGCCAGCCTAGTGTCCACAAAGCCCAGTCCCGTGTTGCAAGTCACTCAAAGTCGGACAAGTTGGACAAATGGTTAGCGAACCGTTACACAATGCGCCTTCGGAACCAGGACAGGTCTACTCCTTGCTCGAGGAACCTGGGAACTCGGATATTGGCATCTAACTGACCCACAACACCCTGACTACGCAAACCCCTCTCGCACCGCCTCTCGCACCGGTTACCGATACGACCCTAGCGGTTTCAGCCATGGGATAGCGATGGCTTATGTATTTGATACTCCAGCCGACAGTGAGAATATTCTATGACTGATACTCCAGCCGACAGTGAGAATATTCTATGACTGATACTCCAGCCGACGTCGGCCGACAGCAGAGACTCCACCATCATTCATACTCCAGCCGACGTCGGCTCGAGGCGGAGGCGCCGCTTTAGGCATAAACATCAGGTTATGGAGATGTTGACTATGGAAATGCCATTTTTATTCAAAATATCACTCTTGAAACAGCATGAATAGGGATCTCATAGGAATTTCTAATATAAATTGTGTTCCAGACATGTTCGCTCAGGCATAAAGGAAGTGCGGTATTTCCCATACAATATAGTCTGCATGTAAATGGATGATTGCTTATGATGTTATCTACCTGTGTACCTAAGTTTCAAATATCTTCTGACATGTAAAGAAATCAAACATACATACATGTGCATCATGTCTCATAACAGTGCCATTTGCACAAATACTGTGGCATGCAATGAATTAAATGAGCACTGCAAGTGTTTCAGTCTCTCAGAAGGTATCTTGGAATGCATAGTACGTATGTCACATGATATGAGTCCTCATTCTAACATGTGAGAACATGGACCACATAGCAGTATTGTAGCAGCGTCTAAACATACACTGTGGTGTGAGGGATTAATCAATATGGACTTGATCATATGGTGCATGTTAAAGGTGTGGCATGATGCATGTGGACGTGATAAAACATGTTCTGTGATATCTCTGATGAAACATCATAGGAAGTTTGTGAGGGACATTACATTTGTGGTCTATATTGCGGCGGTGCCGCCATTGAGATCACATTAATGTAACCAGAGATGTTCTCTATTGATTAGATATTGCAAGGTGCAGGGTTTGATGGCATTGCCGCTGAACATATTTTGGGAGAACAAGACAAACCCTCATTGGCCACATATTTGCAAGGCACATTGTCTCACTAGCAGCAAACAAATTCTGTCACACCATGAAGAACAGGTACATTTCAAAATAGAATGACATTACAGTCTTTAAAATCCATGTACAAAGTAGATAGTAACACTAAGGGTGGAGGTACTCTTTAACACTACAAAGAACAAGTGTATGTAGTAATAGGATGTCCTTGCAATAAATGAGATCTGACCTGAATGTTTCCAAGTTGTCCAATGCCTGGGCAATGACATCCTCGGCTTTGTGCAACCGTTCATCCAAGGTGAGCGAAACTGTGTGTGCATCGACCTGGTTGACAGAGGGTGCACAAAACAGATGGCATGCGAGTACTGCCACAGTTTGGGAACAGTGTAGATATACAATTGGATTAATATACAAAGGGAGGTGATGCAAATGTCAGATACCTGTGCATACATGGTGGCGACGCCACTCTCGGGGAACTTCAAGACATCCTCTGGAGTGCTTATCTCCTGAATGTCTGAATCATGTTCATATATAGCTCGTAAGTCAGGTGATTAAGTAAAAGTAATTTACAAACAGGTAGAGAGGAGTCCGACACTGTGATTCTGTCAATCTCATCTTGAGGCTACAATATGTGGTTAGATGGTCCTAAATGGTATGGCCAATCCGAATTTCCCATTTGCACAGAGATCTGAATCTCTGGAGCAGACTGTGAGACTGAATCACAGGAGGACGGTATTGCCAATCGGGGCCGATAGGAGATAGATAAGACATGTATATGAATACAACAAGTTGGCGACACAACAGAATATACATGCTCCGTACATGCTATCTACCACTTGAGGTAATTGTCCTTTACATTTGCAAGAACAATAATATGTTGTAATGCTTGGTCATTTAAACGACTCAGTTCCTTCCTGAAGTCAGCCAACTCATCTAACTGAATGTCAATGATTTCCCATGCTGCATTCAGCCATTCCTCCAATCCTATGGGGACACGACGTGCATTGATTTGGTTGATTGGAGGTGTGCGGGAAAGCCTACACGCAAGGAATGCAGTGTTTCGAGCACGCTATGGATGCACGAGTAAGTGGGTATCCATCTGGCAGAGGTTGTCACATACCAAATCATGTTCACTGGTGTCGCCGCTTTCAGGTAGGCTGATAACACTGGGTTGCGCACTAAGCTCCATGACGATATCTGAGTCCTATAATTGACAGAACATGTAGTATAATCCTCATAATGAAATCGAATAATGAAATCAAATACATACACGTGAGGGGGAAGGAGAAGGCGGGTCTGACACTGTGATCCTCTCACTCTCATCGCGTGTGGGTGTCTGAGGCCACCGTATATTGTCAGAATAGATTTTAGAATGGTGAGAGGGAATGCGAGAAATAGATTAATGCATACGCCTCGTGATCCCTGAACTGGCTGCAAAGCTGGGAGGCTGACTGTAGATGGCACCGCTGCTGTGAGGCCAAAAGCGGGATTGCTACGAGCCGGGGAAGCAAGAGGCGCAGGAGACACAGCTGGTCCTGAGCGAGAAGAAGCAGTGCGAGTTGGCATGGTATACCCCTCGCCATGATGCGATGGGGGAAGTTGTGGGAGTGTTACCAGAGAGGGAACCTTCTCAAGGAAGGCATAGGGGTCATCTCTAGGCGTAGGTGTTCGCACTGCCACCGGTTGAGCCGCAGGTGAAGGTGCACCTGTTTTAGCTGAAGTATAGTATGACGAGGGAAGTGTGACAGGAGACAGGACCTTCGCCAGAAAGCCATACAAAGGGTCCCCAGCTGTCGACGTCGGCGGTGGCACCGAGCAGGCTGGAGGAGTGGGGGCTGGGATTTTAGGAGGTGCATCTGCACCAGCACGCTTTTTGGAGCGAGTGGACCTGGGGGGCATTGTTAGTGAAGGGATCCATAGTACAGCACAATAGGGAAATGACTTTATTAATTATAACTGTGGGGACTGTGCACCATATTGGGTACCAGTCATCTGTTACATTTGCATCAGATATGTCGTTGCAGCTTTGAATGGGAAGCTGTACAAACCTTATTATCTCACATATAGGGTCTCTATCTCGATCGCATCAACCTATCATCACCATCTGTCAAACTGTGGGGCGTTGTGTGAGTTCAGTCTGAAATGGCCAGAAATGGCAGCATTGCCGCTCGGAGCTGATCGGCGGCAGACAAGCCATACGTTTGAAGGTGACAGCTTACAATAATCCCCCTAATGTTCCTCACTATGCAGCATCAAGAAGAAGAACTGAGTTCTGTGGAGGTCATATTGCTCCATGGGGCTGCAAGGCTTCTGACAGCTGTAAAATGGATCGCAGAACACCCTCCCCTCCCTGAGAAATGGACATACCTGAATGAAAAGGTCAATGAGGAGATCGTCAGTATTCATTTTCTTGACACGTTACATGAAGCTCAGATTTATTAGTGTTCTATTGGTGCCAAGTATACGCCGTATACACTGGGATCGAATGCAAGGATCCCTCGACTTCATCCTATTGTTCAGATAATGATTGCTGAGTGGAAGACGGTGACGGATAGTGGACAGAATCCCCGTTGGCACATCTTCACTGACGCTTACATCAAGCAATACTGTGATCAGGTCGCCACTGAAAACCCCACATGGAACCCGGATTTATATGCAACCGATCTGAGCCTATATGTCGCGGAGACGCCAGCTAGAAAGCAATGGTGGGTCCTCCCTGGCTCAACCCGACCTTCTGCAGCACAGAGAGGTGATGATGGTGCGTGCACATCTATTCTGAGAGTTTGTTACATTACTGACATTCTCAAATCGTATACAGTCACCATGGCCGATGCATCAGCCTCTGGTCCCCCTGTTCCCTCGATGCCTGCAGTGGCGGCACCACCACCTCCTCCCCCTGTTGCCACTGGTCTCCTGACGCGCTCACATGCTCAGAAGGCGGAGGCGCCGCTTGCTGCACCCACCACACCAACTCCTCGTCCTTCTACTACCACATATACTGGGAAGGGCAAGAAACGTGCAGCGTCACCTGAAGACTCGCCAAAAGAAAACATTCAATCCAATAAAGAACACACACAGAAGAAGGCGACGGAGATGCTGCCTGGCGTTCCTGTCCCTAGCGTGCATGTGGAAGGTGCATCCCCCCCTTGGCCTAAGGCGCCCGCTCCACCCATTGCCACGGGCGATGTATGATCTCATTTAGAGTATCACTTTTGCCATTTACTGACCTCCTTTCTAGGCCAGATGCGGGCAGTGCCAGAAAGCTGATCAGCCAACATGCGAGGCTGAATATGGGCGCTCTGGACGTCTCAGAACCACCTGCAAGTTATGTCATGGTCGGAAGAAGACTTGCCATCGGCCAAGGCCCCCATGGGCAATCCCCCTCTTCGACACCATGTATGGAGGTATGTACCTTGCAAGGATTTCTCATTTTTGTCTCACAGTTTGTGCCATCTCCAGTTGGACAAGGTTTGCATGACCACATGCTATTTACATGTGCCTACACTCAATGCCATCTTTATCCACAGGACTCGATGAAGACACGCATCGCCAACTCAATAGGATCGAAGCCATGCTCACTGGCATCTGTGGCAGCAAGGGGATCATTCCTGAGAACCTGCCAGGCTATGAGCGTCGTCGATCGGCCTCTCCAAGCTCGCTATCTCTGTCTTTGCCTGGCATGCATATGGAGACGCTGAATATTTCTGATACACATTCAAATACATCTGCCCAGTCCAGTACTTCTTCGGAACTGCCGCGTAAAGCAGGTATGTATTTATAGTGCCCTCTCCCATTGTCTCAAAGGTTAACCTCCATTCCAAGCCAGGGGAAGCGGCACCTCCGTCAGAGGCCGAACCAGTGGTCGCACAAGCACCACCAATTTGTGTGACACATCATTGGGAGGGGTTTAAAGCTGACAAGTTCTTCTTTCTGAGGTAGACATTTCGTGATCATGTAGCACCAATATATGTTTGTTTGTTGTTGTTATGATAACTTTCAGTCTTTGCGGCAATTCTGCTCTTCTTCTATTTTCTCATGGATAACTGAGAGAACATTTGGAGCCGCCAACATGTATCATCGCGCACAGATAATACAGTATATTTCATGCATAAGAAAGAAGTTCACAATGACTACCAACAAAGATAATTGTTTCTCATGTTGCGAAGAACAAGTATGTGCTGCAACAGAACATCATTGAAATGATTTAAATCTGCCCTGAGGATCGCTATATCCTCCAGCCCCTGTTCCACCAACTCCTGAGCATCGCGAAGCCTATCCTCCAAAGACATTGGAATGCAGCGTGCGTCGCTCTGGTTGAGAGCAGGAGTAGGTGGTAGGCACTGTTCAAGTAGCTGCGTGGTTCTGGAACGCTGCAGACGTCTGAGCAGGCGTATAGAAGACGGAATAAATTCGTCACATACCTCACCACCTGTGGCAGAAGCGCTCGACCCAGGGAGACTAACAACATCAGGAATGCTCACATCTGCGTTTTCAGAATCCTTTTGGAACGTATATCACAAATTAGATTATTAAGGTGAATTGAAATACATACAGATGAAGAGTCAGATGCAGTGATACTTTCAACATTGTCTTGCGGCCACCGACCCAGGGAGACTAACAACATCAGGAATGCTCACATCTGCATTTTCAGAATCCTTTTGGAACGTATATCACAAATTAGATTATTAAGGTGAATTGAAATACATACAGATGAAGAGTCAGATGCAGTGATACTTTCAACATTGTCTTGTGGCTACCGAAATCGTTAGGACACTCCAATCAGCATGAGTATATCGCATACCTCACTTGGAGTGTCTGGGACATGTGTATCCTGTACCAGATGGTCAGGAATATGATTGAGGCAAACTCCATCTCGAGCCATAGTCTGAAGCTCGTCCAAAGACATGTTAGAATGGTTATGCTAATACAATGAATGGCTACACACACTTCCCTGTTCCATGCCTGGTAGTATGCATTGTAGTGGGTACTTTGACGGCTTTGGTGGGGCAAATGTAGAAAGCAATGCCGCCAGCTGCTTTGAAGGAAGCAAAGAAGAGGCTTCAGGCGCCAGTGCAAGTGCACTGGCTGGTTGGGAGGAGGGGAGCGCCATAGGAGATGGAATCTCCACCATAGAGGTAAATGGATTGGAGCCAGGGGTAGAGGAAGTCGTCGCCACTCCTGTAGGTGCACGAGATGCAGGTGCAGGTGCAGAATCTAGCGGAGCTTTCGGAAGTGAGACTGGAGACAGTATCACCGACGTAAACCCATGTGGTGCATATGCTCCTCTAGCGGTCGGCAGTGGCGGTGGTTCAGATGAAGCAGGTGGATGAGGGGGGATACCAGGACCAAGACCTGTTTGCAAACGTGTGGACTTTGGGGGCATCACTCCTGGCAGATGAGCTCAGGGCCAGAGCAGCACTGAACAGATTTATTAATTTGAAACTGTGGGGACCGTCCACTTCATTAAGTACTACATATGTGTCATATATTTGGTCTCAGTTGGCCTTTCCTTTCGCATAGGGCCCTATTTGACATGTGAACTGATCGCTTGGGAAATGTCCATCAAAGCGTGGAGCAGTGGGTGAGAGTGGTCAACATGGGGCGGCATCGCTGATTGGAGCCGATTGGGCATAGATAAGGCATGTGATGGTTTGTGCGCCTATGACACGATCCCTGTACCTCTCCACGATGCCTCCCAAGCCTCTCGAAGAGTCCACTGGGTTAGAGAACTACATGCTCTATAAGGCTGCCAAGCTTTTGGCAGCAGTGAGATGGGTGGCAGAGAACCCTCCTACGCCTGAGAAAGAGGACTATTTGAACAAAATGGTTTTGGAGGAGATTGTGAGTAACATTATAATCAAAACATAGCATCCATAACATGGTGATTTAGGCATTCATTGCCTCGAGATATGCACCGTACATGGATCCAGAATCTAGGAAGTATAAGATACCTTGTATTCACCCTATTATCCAGATTATGACAGATGAGTGGAAGGCAGCTTCCCATGAGCAGCGGAAACCCCGTTGGGATATCTTTACAGAGGAAACTATCGCATATGTCTGTGACCAGGTTGCAACAGAAAACCCTACATGGTATCCTCATTTGTATGCGATGGACCTCACCTCCTACGTCCGTGGCGAGCATCCCAGCAGGACGTGGTGGCGACATACCATTCCCCAATTGTCTGGAGCTCAGGAAAGTGCTACACAGGGAAGTACCGCGTTGGGCAGCGGCGACACCGACAGTGGGTGTGCATTTCGTTGCACAGTTCCAATCAATACTTACTTTCTGCAAAGCGGCCCTGCAGGAGCCTGACAATCCATCCGCTCCTGCAGCAGAAGTGGACGCATTGCCTCTATCTGCACCCTCCCCTGTCGGACTGTTGACGCAAGCTGCCAAGAGAGGTAAAGCGCGCATCGTGGAGGAGCCTGTGAAGAAGACGTGGGCTCGACCAGTCAAAGTGCCAGCACCGGCACCTGCGCCCTCCACTCCTCCTGTGGCTGGTCCTTCAAAGAAGCGCAAGGCACCCCAACGGGAGTCGTCTAGTGAAGTATCTGACTCCAACGACGATGAGACACCTACAAAGAAGGCGACAGAAATGCCTATATTTGAGGCGATGCAAAGAGGTGTGTAGTCCATCGGCGTTGATGTTCTTTGCTTATCACACATGGCATCATCTGCAGCTGGAAGAGGTGAGTGTTCATGTGTTCTGTTTATATGCACATGTACTTCTAATCACCGTATCCACAGCCCTCGACGAAGATACACGCCGACAGCTGAACAGGATAGAGGCAATGCTCAATGCCATCTGCAACAGTAATGGCATCCTTCCAGAGAGCCTCCCTGGTTATGAGCGTCCTAGTTTGGCATCGCCGAGCTCACATTCTCCCTCATCGGCTGGCGTTCAGATGGAGATGCTGCACATTTCAGATACACATTCAAACACTTCTGCGCACTCCAGCTCCATGTCGAAACCGCCGCACAAGAAGGCGGGTAAGCATTTACACTTGTATCATTGAATCCATTCAATGTTTAACCCGTGTTTCAAGCCAGAGGAAGGGGAAGCGGCGACTCCACCAGAGGTCGCACCAGTGGCCAGACAAGCTCGAAAAGCTCGCGTGGATTATCGTTGGGCAGGGTGTAAAGCGGACAATATATTAGTTTTGATGTAGGAATGTTGCAAACATGTACCACTATACGTCGGCTTCTCCTTTGGAATAGAGAAGCATTATATGCTACTTTTGTGGGTATTGCATGAGGCCGATGTTTCGAATCATGTCATAACCATAATGATATGAAACACATACTTATTCGATGTTAGGCCCACACACCAAATGAGTAGATGGAATCATGATCAATCAATCTACCATCCATTCTCTACATCTCGAATGCTCGATTTGAGAGTAGTTATATATATGGCCTGTTCCGGTCACACCCCATCACATCATGCACCATTCTGCATCGAAAAGAAAGAAAGCCTCAACTACATATGCATCAGTGTCCCCCAATCATGAATCCAGTTCCGCCCCTGAGAACCCGTGGCTTGCATAAACAAATGCAATGACATTTATTATGGAGAATTAATATATGCATAATGACGAGCATGTATGCTTGTGTACATAATTCATAGTAGGATCTTCCAGCACCTATAGCAATCATGAGGCATAAACGGAAGTGCTGCATTTCTGATACAATATTGTCTGCATGTAAATGAATGATTGCTTATGATGTTATTTACCTGTGTGCCTAAGTTGTGCCTAGCGTTAGCGCACTGCTACCTCTGCCCATGCGGCCTTTCATGTGGTTCAATATCCAATGGCAAGCTAAAGGTCTAGTCCACTTACTTTGGTTTCTCTGGAATCTCAATATACCACTCTCCTTTCACTCGATAACGCTTAGGAATGGCTTCATCCCTGTTCTTCTCACCCTGGTAACGACGTGATGGTCCGGCAACATCTGATAAATTGTTTGAGATGTATCAGCTGCATATATAAGATGTCATGGAGAGGCTTACCTGATGTGGAAACATTCGGATAGCTCAAAGAGCTTGTAGAAGGTTGCCCACCATGTGAAGGCGCTTTAAATGAAACATATGAGATATGTCCCAAGTCAAGTAAAAAGATACAATACTCACAGGAGTTGTATTCATCTGGATGAGATTCACCATCATCGTCCATGGCTCCCTCTTCGAATGGGTCATGAACTGGGGATGATCTGTATGGACCCTCATGGTCGCTTAAATCAGATTCATGTTGCTCAATATCATCGCTCTGTGGAAGGATGAATACTTCCTCGTCAGAATATTCCTCAGGCAGGGCTATGGGCTGTCGGAGCTTCCCCCCATGAGTGGGTGCATGTTCTTCATCTTGGAGGAGAGGGCATGACGGTGCCCAAACCAAGCCCTGCAGGCCATGGTCTATACGACCCCTCCAATGATCCAGCAAACGGAAGATCTCTCCAACCTTGATCTTTGAAGGGTCCTTCCACTCGAAGCCATCTGGGGTACATTCTGCATCGACCCAAGATGATGGTTTCACAGCCAGAGAACCCCATGAAATGAATGGTGTTTTCTTTCCAGTGATGAAGCCTTGCTCATATATGTTAGAAATATATCTATGAGTAAATTGAAATGTATCTCACGAATATGTGCGGTACAATATTCCCTAAGCATGGACTGGATTATTTTAGTCTTATGCGGATCATTTGATGTAGTGGGCGGAAGCTCTGGGAACCCGTCTGCATCAAGATGAACAGGGATAGGCTTTGTGGTCATGTTTTCACGATCCTCCTCTACGACACCCTCATCTGTATCTGAATTAATCATGAGATCATCGTATATAGGCAGCAAGAGTTTGCAAACCTTGAGAAAAGCATTTGTAACCGAATTTGCTCCATTCCTGCCATATATCAGCGTTCTTCCAGTCTGGGCAGAACTCCTTGAAGTATTTGCCGTCTTTCAAGACACTGTGCACATCGTCCCTTCAGGTAGCAATCTCACTAGTCAATGTGGCGTCCATATACATGTTTAGAATTGCTTACATGCAAATCTTGAGGTCGTGATCTTTGCTTTCATATGCTGTAAGGACATGGGATCAAATCCCACATGTCCTGTACAGTTGGCTTTGAAAGTCTTGAATAATCCACTTACGCATGGAACTGGCCATTCTGTAGAGCTGATATGAGTGAGTGGATCGACATGATGTGATGGCTCACCTGGATTGAATATGTTTGGGTGGAGCCTCCGTTGACCAGTCCTTGGCCGCTTGCATATACTCTTCCTGAAGGTCATCGTCTAGATCATTCCAGAGAGTGGTCGTTGCATTTTGCAAGGCTCCTAGGAATTGTGGGTGTCCTGGCATTAGTCCAGACTGCATCTTCGCAAGGTCGGAAACCTCGTCTCGATTGAGCTGATAGAAGGCATTCCTAGCAGACCATCTGCGGGTAAACTTGATGTATTCACGCCTTGGGTGGCTGTAGTGATTATAGAACCACTTCTGAATTTTCTATAATGTAGGATAAGACATCAGGAAGTTTGAACGATGGTAAATGAATGCCTCACATTTATAGCATCCTTCTTATCAAAGGGTGTGTTGACAGGGTGGAGGCGATATAGCTCTCCCATAACCCTGTCAATGAGTTGGGTACGAAGGGATGGATCACCATTTTGAAACTCGTCAAGATGGTGCTGCAGAATATTGGTGTCTTGCGGAGTAACAGTGAAGCCTCCATCAACTGTCTCTCCCAGGCGTGCCTCCTGGGGGTCAGAGGCTCCACTCATGGAGTCAGCCTGATATGAAGCGTGCATATTGAATATGTCTCAAGGATGAAAAGAGATGAAAGTGTTCTGATGTGGACCAAGATGAGCAAATTATATATGATCTGTGTGTTCATATCATAAGATCCAGACGTCAGATATTCACATTGTAGTGAATATCATTCATTCTAGAATACATACAAGTGTCTCCGATTGCAACAGTCTTCGTACCTTCTGATGAGTAAGAAATCAAATACACATAAGTGTGCAACATGTCTCATAACCTGTTGCGGTGCGATTAGTACATACACCGTTGCACATGCAATGAATCAAATGTGCAATCCCAGTGTTTCAGTGCTTCAGAAGGTAGGTAGAACACATAGTACATCATATGACACCTCATTCCAACACGTAAGAACATGGAAGATATAGCGGTCTGTAGCAGTGTCTACACATACGATGTGGTGTGAAGATGAATCAATGTGGCGTATGATCATATGGCACATGTTACGACTATGACCTGATGCATGTGGATGCAATATAACATGCTCTGTTGTGTTTCACATGAAACATCATAGACTATGGTGAGGGACATTGCAGTTGTGGACCTTATTCTGGTCGTGCACCATGAGGATCATATTAATGTGGCCAGATATGTTATGTCTCGATTAGATATTGCAACGTGCTTTCGCTTGACGCCAGTGCCGCTCTACATATTGTTGGAGCAAACGATAACCTCTCATTAGCGACATATTTGTGAAGAATGGCTCCACATCAAATAGAATGTCATTGCAATCCTTACAATCTCAGCACAAAGCAGATAGTAACACTAACTAGGAGTAGAGGAACCATTCAATACTACGAAGGACAAGTACATGGCGAAATAGAATGTCATTGCAATCAGCGAGATCTGACCTGAATGTTTCCAAGTCCTCCAATGCCTGGTGAATGACATCCTGGGCTTCGTGCAACCGTTCCTCCAAAGTGAGTAAAGCTGGGCGCCGTGAGTCGATGTGGCTGACCAAGGGTGCACGAGACAAATGGCCTGCAAGTGCTGCAACAGTTTGGGAACGCTGGGGATATGCGGATAGATGAATATTTAACGAATATCATGCAATTGGCACATACCTGTGAATATGCGGCGGCGATGCCGCTCTCAAGAAAGGCAAAGACATCCTCTGGAGGGCTTATCTCCTGATCATCTGAATCCTGATCATAAATAGGTTGTAAGTTAGGTAATTAAGATAAAGCTAATGACATACAGGTGGTGACGAGTCTGACACTGTGATCCTGTCAATGTCATCTTGAGGCTGCGATACGTTGTTAGATTGTTCTTCATAGTATGGACCATCGAATGTGATATACCTTATTGAATATAGATGCTGTATCGATGGATAGCGTCTATATAAATCGTTGAACAGCAGGTGGGATATAACAATAAGAATTGAAATATACATACAGGAGGGAGCGTTACTGGGGATGGCACATTTGCCATGAATGAAATAGTGGAATCTTCAGCTGCCATATGTGACGGGAGCGTCGCCAGTTGAGACAGAGAAGGGAGGGCCGGTGTGGTAACTGGGGCCGTAGTAGCTGAGCAAGTCACAGTAGTCGACCCCTCTCCCTGTGGAGAAGGAGGGATCCGTACCCAAGATGGCACGATTGCCATGAAGGCAAAACGGTTGTTACAACTAGCAGCAGATGGGGACGGCAGCGCCGCTTCCTGGGTAGGATGTGCAGTTGGTACCACTACAGTGTATATCAGCCAGGAAGGGAAGCACATTTGCACTTAACAGGACAGCACCTGTGTCTGTAGGCGGTCCCGCTGTCTTAGTGGGAGGACAGTGGGCAGCTGGAGTATGACCACCAGAACGCATTTGAAAGGTAGTCGTCTTTGGGGGCATATTTTCCGAGCAACAAACAGTGAGAGGTGGGTATATTAAGTACACCTGTGGGCCATCAGTAAATCTAGAATATATGATGGCGAATGACCCATATACACCACAATCTGAATCTGTGGAGTAGAGTGACAGCGGCGTCGCCGATAGGGGCAATTTGGAAATAGATAAGGATTGAACGCAAGCACAACACGCTGAAGACCACGTCGACGGTTTCGATTCATAATATACACGTTCTGTACATTCTACCTACCACTTGATATAATTGTCCCTTACATTATAAAGTCCAATAACATGCTGTAATGCCCGGTCATTCAAACGATTCAGATCCCTCCTGAAGTCGGCCATTTCCTCCAACTGGTTGTCGATGATGTCCCGTGCTGCATTCAGCCTTTCCTCCAACATCACAGGAATGCGACTTGAACTGATCTGGTTGATAGGGGGCGTGCGTGAAAGCCGACGCGCAAGCAGCTGAGCATTTCGAGCACGCTATGGACGCACAAATAAGTGGCATGTATCTGGGAAATGTTTGTGAAAATACCGTGTCACGTTCAGCGGCATCGCCGCCTTCAGGTAGGCCAATGACGCTTCCTTGAGCACTAAGGCCCATGATGACATCCAATTCCTGTAATCGACAGGACATGTACTATTAATTCTCACAATCAAATCAAAAGATAAAATCAAATCCTTACATGTGAGGGGGAGGGAGATGGCGGGTCCGAGGCTGTGAAGCTCTCAATCTTGTCAGTGGGAGGAGACTGAGGCTGCCACATATTGTTAGATAGATGTCAACTGGGATTAGGGGTTAATTGCATACTGCCTCTGTAGTCCGCTCATTGAAGACCAAGGTATTTCCGGATGGGGTCTAGTAATTATCCAAGGATATGTTAGAGCGGTTTGGAAAGGGGAAGGGGAAGGGAAAAAAGAAATATATGCATACACCTTGCGATACCTGAACCGACTGCAAGTCAGAAGTGGGGATGCCGCCAAATGAGGAACCAGGAGGTGCCGTCTGATTCTGAACACGAAGGACAGGAGACGCGGCGGCACCCGAGTGAGTGGAAACAGCACCAGTTGCAGTGGTAGATCCCTGGCTGCGCTGCAATGGGGGCATCGTTACCGGAGAGGGAACCTTCTCAAGGAAGGCATAGGGGTTGTCTCTAGATGCGGCAGCACTCGAGTGAGTAGTAATAGCACCAGTTGCAGTGGTAGATCCCTGGCCGCGTTGCAATGGGGGCATCGTTACCGGAGAGGAAACCTTCTCAAGGAAGGCATAGGGGTTGTCTCTAGGCGTAGGTTTCGGGGCTGCCGCCGCTTGAGCTATGGGAGAGGGTGCACCTGATCCAGCTGCAGGAGCACGAGGCATGTGAGACGAGGGGAGTGACACTGGAGATGGAACCTTCGCCGGAAGGCAAACAAAGTGTCCTCAGCTCCTGGTGGCAGCTGTGCTGCCGATTGGGTTGGAAGAATGGGTGCAGGGGGTGCAGGGGGTGCACCTGCACCAGAACGCTTTCGGGAGCGAGTGGACTTGGGGGGCATTGTTAGTGAATGTCGATCTGTGTGGTCCAGCACAATAGGGAAATGATTTATTAATTACAACTGTGGGGACTGTCTACCATATAAGGTACCAGCCATCTGTTACATATGCATCAGATATGCCGTTCCAGCATGCATTGGAAGCCATAAACCAGTAAAGACCTTATATTCGCACATATGGGCTGTTTATCTAGATCATATCAAGTCATCATCAGCCTCCTGTCAAGCTGTGGGGCGTTGTGTGAGATCAATGTCAGAATTGGCGGCGTCGCCGCTCGGCACCATTCGGCGATAGATAAGGTATACACTCTGCTTGTCACCCTTTCATACGATCTCTCCCACATTCCTCACGATGCCTCCAAAACCTCGGGAAGAAGAACTGAGTTCTGTGGAGATAATGTTGCTTCATGGGGCTGCGAGGCTTCTGACAGCGGTCAAATGGATCGCAGAACACCCTCCCCTGCCTGAGAAATGGGGGTATTTGAATGAAAAGGTCGCGGAGGAGATCGTGAGTATTCATTTCCTTGAAAAGTTATATTAAGCTCAGAGTGATTAGCGTTCTATTGGTGCCAAGTATACACCGTATGCAGTGGGATCGAATGCAAACGTCCCTCGGCTTCATCCAATTGTTCAGATCATGATTGTGGAATGGAAGACGGCATCAGATGGGGGACGGAATCCCCATTGGCACATCTTCACTGACGCTTACATCAAGCAATACTGTGATCAGGTTGCCAATGAAAACCCTCGATGGAATGCTGATTTATATGCAACTGATCTCAGCACATATGTCGCAGATGCGTCAGCTAGAAAGCAATGGTGGGTCCTCCCTGGCTCTACACGATCTTCTGCAGCACAGAGAAGCGACGATGGTGCATGCACATCTATTCCGAGATCTGTAACATAGCTGAGATTGTTCACATTGCATCCAGTGACCATGGCCGACACTTCTGCTTCTATTCCATCTGTTCCATCTATTTCTTCAGTGGCAGCGCCTCCCCCACCTCCCCCTGTCACTACTGGTCTGCTGACGCGCTCACATGCTCAGAAAGTGGAGGCACCGACTGCTGCGCCCATCACTCCTCCTGCCGGTCCTTCGACGTCCACATATGCTGGGAAAGGTAAGAAACGTGCAGCGCCACCTGAGGATTCTCCAGAAGTGGAAACCCATTCCAACGAGGGAGATACACCACAGAAAGTAACAGAGATGCCGCCTGGCGTTGCTGTTCCTTCTGTGCTTGTGGAGGGTGCATCCCCCCCTCGACCAAAGGCGCCTGCTACCACAGGCGATGTATAACCCTGTTTGAATTGTCCTTATCAGTGTTCACTCACCTCCTTTCTAGGGCAGGTGCGGGCCATGCAAGAAAGCTGATCAGCCAACATGCGAGGCTGAATATGGGCGCTCTGGACGTCTCAGGACCACCTGCAAGTTCTGTCGCGGTCGCAAGAGGACATGCCACAGGCCGAGGCCCCCATGGGCAGTCCCCATTTTCGATGCCATGCATGGATGTATGTATGCTGTCAGGCTCTGTTATTTTTGACTGAACACAGTTTGTGCCATCTCCAGCTGGACGAGGTTTGCTTCATTGTATATCGTTTACATATGCCTACGCTCATACCATCGTTATCCACAGGGCTCGATGAGGACACACGACGCCAACTAAATAGAATCGAGGTAATGCTCAGTGGTATCTGTGCAAGTAAAGGGATCATTCCTGAGACTCTGCCAGGCTATGAGCGTCGTCGCTCAGCCTCTCCCAGCTCCCTGTCTCCCTCCTCACCTGGGATGCACTTGGAGACGCTCAATATCTCGGACACGCATTCAAACACATCGGCCCACTCCAGTACTTCATCGGAACCGCCACGAAAGGCAGGTGCGTGTTAATGCTTGTCTCTCCCATCTTCCCATCGTCTAACTTGTGTTCCAAGCCAGGGGAAGCGGCGCCTCCGTCAGAGGCTGATCCAGGGGTCGCTCAAGCACCACCAATTCGTGTGGACCGTCACTGGGAAGAGCTTAGAGCCCACATGGTTTTGTTTCAGAATTAGCCACATTGTGTGATCGTTTACCGGGACTGTGGCGCCTCCACGTCGTTGAAGAAGCAATGTATGCTTCCTTGTATGATTATGATAAGGTTCAGCGTAACACATGCTCATGTGGCGGCAATTCCGCTCATTTTACAAATTTGCAACACAAGGGCAAGTTGCAGACCTGCCGGGGCCTCTGCAATATATATAAATGTAGAAGAGAAACAACAGATGCCATTACAAACATGTGTAAGAAGCAAAAAGCATTTACCAACGAAGATAGTTGTTCCTCACATTTCGAAGAATAAGCATGTGGTTTAATAAAATGTCATTATACCGATTCAGATCCGCTCTCAGTCTTTCCAAGTCATTCAACTCTTGGTCTACCAGCTCCTGAGCCTCACGAAGCCTATCTTCCAAGTTGACTGGAACACGGGGTGCGCCACCTGCCCAAGATGGGCGATGTGCAAGGAGCTGCACATGTCTGGAAGGCTATAGACATTTTATCAGGTGTATCAAGGGGAGATGAGATCGTTATATACCTCACCACCAGCGGCAGAAATGCCGTGCGACTCAGGGAGACTGGCATCATCAGGAACGTTCACATCCACATCCTCAGGATCCTATGTGAACATTTATTGTAAATTAGATCTTTAAGGGTGAATATAATACATACAGACGACGAGTCCGACACAGTGATCCTTTCTATATCATCCTGAGGTTACAGAAATAATTAGGCCGCTCCAATTGGCATGAGTATGTTGCAAACCTCGTTTGGAGTGTCTGGAACACGCTTATCTTGTACAACACGGTCGGGAATCTGATTGAAGCGAACTTTACCTTGAGACATAGTCTGAGAGCACATCCAAAGGCATGTTAGAATGATGGGTATATTAGTATAGTGGGTATATGCTCACGCTTCCCTGTTCCCTTGGAGCTGAATGTAGAGACGGCACTGCCGCCGGAGCCGGTATAGATGCACCCGCCAGTTGGGAGGTGTGAGGTGTTGGTTGCACCGCTTGTTGAGATAGATCAGGGTGGGAAGTAGAAGGAACACAGCCTGGTTGAGCCTGTGAACGCGTGGACTTGGGAGGCATCGCACTTGACAGATGAACGAAATGCCAGAACTGCAAGGAGCAGATTTATTAATTTGATGCTGTGTGGGCTGTCTACCGTATCAAGTACTACATATGCGTCATATTATTTGGCCCTGGTTGGCCGTTCCTTTCACCTATGAGCCTATCTGACATGTTGACATATGTCTTCGGAATTATACATCAAACTGTGGAGCATTGCACGAGAGTGCACAACATGTGGCGGCATCGCCGATCGGAGCCGATCGGGCATAGATAAGGCATGTAATGACTTGTGTGCCTGTTACACGATCCCCCACATCCACACCATGCCCACCAAACCTCTCGAAGAAACCACTGGTTTGGAAAACCATATGCTCTTTACTGCTGCCAAGCTTTTGTCAGCAGTGAGATGGGTGGCCGAAAACCCTCCCACTCTTGAGAAGATGGAGTATTTGAATGAAAGGGTGATGGATGAGATCGTGTGTAACATTAAAACTGACACATGACATCTATAATATGGCCATTTAGAGATTTATCAGCACGAAATATGGGCCTTATACAGACCCAGAGTCCAAGAAGCTAAAAATACCTCGCATTCATCCTATCATCCAGGTCATGACAGATGAGTGGAAGGCGGCATCAATAGAGCAACGAAGACCCCGTTGGCACATTTTTACAGAGGTAAACATTCAATATATCTGTGACCAGGTCGCGGTCAACAATCCCACCTGGTTTCCAGACTTGTATGCAACAAACCTCACCCTCTACCTGAACGGGGTACATGCAAACAAGCTGTGGTGGCTACATTCCGTTCCCCAATCGTCTCGAGTATGGGAAGACACTGTGCATGAAAGCGGCGATGCCGATGGTGCGTGCTCATTTAATTGCAGAGTTCTGTTGAATAAATCATTTGTTCAAAGTGGCCATGCAAGAGCCTGACATTCCATCTACTCTGCCTGTAGAGGCGGAAGCGCCGCCTCACTCTGCACCTTCACAATCTTCCCCTGTGGGACTGCTGACACGTGCTGCCAAGAAGGCTAAGGTGCGTGTGGTCGAAGAGCCAGCGAAGAAGACGTGGGATCAGCCAGTGGCAGCAGCAGCGCCATCAACAGCCCCCGTTACTCCTCCTGTAGCCGGTCCTTCGAAGAAGCGTGGGGCACCCCGACGAGACTCTTCTGACTCCTCACACGACTTCAATGACGACGACACACCTACGAAGAAGGCTATGGAGATGCCTCCTGGCGTTACTGTCCCTTCTGTGCTCGTGGAGGGTGCATCCCCCCCTCAACAGAACAGACCCCCACCCCCTAGCACGACGGGTGACATATGTCTTCATCCTTAGTATAACAGTGATGTTTCGATTGTGTTTCTTGCAGAAAATGTGTGGGCCCTGCAAGAAAGGTGGCGAGACAGTTTGCTCCGCTCGGTATGGGCGGTCTGGGCAGCTCAGAACTGCCTGCTTGTTCTGCTGGATTCGTAAGATTTCTTGCGATGACCCTCGGCCAAGGTGGGCAGTGCCGATATTTGAGGCCATGCAAGGAGGTGAGTATTCCGTCGGCATCGCCGCTCCTAGCTACTCACACGTTGTAACATCTCCAGCTGGACGCGGTGAGCATCCCTTCATTCTGCCTACAGATATATGCGTATCTAACCACTGTATACACAGTCCTAGATGACGATACACGCCAACAGCTCAATAGGATAGAGGCAATGCTCACTGTGATCTGCAACAGCAGTGGCATTGTTCCGGAGACCCTCCCGGGTTATGATCGTCCTACATCGGCTTCTCCGAGTTCCCAGTCACAGTCCTCAGCTGGCGTTCAAATGGAGACGCTCCACATTTCTGATACACGTTCAAACACATCGTCTCACTCCAGCACCAGGTCGTCGCAGCCACCACGCAAGAAAGCAGGTATGTATTCAATTCGTTTCACCGATTCCATCTGATATCCGACTTGTGCTTTAGCCAGAGGTAGGGGGAGCGGCGACTCCGCTGGAGGTCGCACCAGTGGGCACACAAGCTCTAACAATTTGCATGGGTCATCATTGGGCCAGGCATAAAGTGGACGATTTTTTTTTCTGAAGTAGTAATATTGCAATCATGTACAACCAATCGCCAGCTTCTCCTTTTGACTGAAAGGAATATATGTATACTTTGTGTATACTGTTTGAGGGCATTGTCTCATACATATGATGTCATCACATTGTATACTACGGATACTGCATGCGGTCCATCGTTTTAGTCATGTTTTGAGCCATTTAATAGGGTTTTAATGGTTTCAAACACGTATTGGATGTGAGGCCCACACAAAAAATGTGTAGAATGCAACGTGATCGATATGAAACTTGTGAATATGATAGATTGATGCAATTTATCATCAATTCTCAACATCCGGAATGCCTGACTTGAGAGTAGTTCTTTATACAGCCTGCATATGATCACATAATCCCATGGGCAGTGTATGAGTTCGGTCAGAACAGGTACATGTCAAAATAGAATATGATTACAATCTTTAAAAGCCATGTACAAAGTAGATCGTATCACTAAGGGTAGAGGTACTCTTTAACACTACTAAGAACAAGAGTATGTCGTAATAGGATGTCATTACAATCACTGAGATCCGACCTGAATGTTTCCAAGTTACCCAGTGCCTGGTCAATGACAACCTCCGCTTCGTGCAACCATTCCTCCAAGGTGAGTGGAACTGGGTGTGCATTGATCTGGTTGACAGGGGGTGCACGAGACAGATGGCACAAAAGTACCTCCACAGTTCTGGAGCGCTGTAGATAAACAGTTAGATGAATACACAAACGACTGTGATGTAAATATCAGATACCTGTGCATATGAAGCGGCAATGCTGCTCTCTGGGAACGTCAAGACATCCTCTGGAGTGCTTATCTCCTGAATGTCTGAATCCTGTTCGCAAATAGCTTGTAAGTCAAATGTTTAAGGTAAACATGATCACATACAGGTAGCGATGAGTCTGATGCTGTGATTCTGTCAATGTCATCTTGAGACTACAATATGTTGTTAGGCAGTTGTTAATAGTAGTGCCAATCGAATGTGATATACCTCATTGAACATAGAATCTGCGTCAACGGATAGAGTCTATATAATCGTCGAATTAAATGTGAGACAACATGTAACAATGACAATGGAACCTTACTGGGGATGGCACATTTGCCAAGAATGAGATGGCGGAATCTCCTGCTGCCATATGCGATGGAAGTGTCGCCAGCTGAGACAGGGAAGGGAAGGGGGATAGAGCAGTCGAGACCGTAGCAGCTGAGCAAGTGACTTGAGTCGATCTCTCACCCTGAGGGATCTGTACCCGAGATGGCACGATTGCCATGAAGGCAAAAGGGTCAATGCCACTGGAAACAGGAGGATGCTGTGGCGGTGCCGCCTGAGGAGGACGTGCGGTTGGTACCACTACAGAGTGTGTCAGCCAGGCATGGGAGACTTGAGAGAGGGTCGCTGGTTAAAGAACAGCACCTGCATGCGTCGGCAGCGGCGCCGTCTGAGAAGGAGCATGGCCACCAGAATGCATTCGAAAGTGAGTCGTCTTTCGGGGCTTAGTTTCTGAGCGACAAACATTAATAGGTGGATATTTGAAGTACATGCGGGTATCAGCGAGACTAGAGTATTCGATGGCCCATGACCCATAGGCACTGAGATCTGAATCTGTGGAGCAGACTGTGAGACTGAATCATGAAAGGGCAGCCTTGCCGATCGGGGTCAATCAGTGTTAGATAAGACATGAATGCGGGTACAACAGGTAGAGCGACAAGACATCAATTTTCTCATTCATTATGTACATGCTTTGTTTGTGCTATCTACCACTTCAGATAATTGTCCTTTACATTCTCAATTACAATCATATGCTGTAACGCTTGATCGTTTAAACGATTCAGTTCCTTCCTGAAGTCAGCCAATTCTTCTAACTGAATGTCAAGAATACGCCGTGCTGCTTTCAGCCTTTCCTCCAATACTTCGGGAACGCGACTTGCATCGATCTTGTTGATAGGAGGTGTGCGGGAAAGCCGACGTGCAAGCAATTCGGCATTTTGAGCACGCTAAGAATGCATGCTTAAGTGGGTATTCATCTGTGAATGTTTGTCACGTACCACGCCATGCTCTGAGGACTTGCCACTTTCAGGTAGGCCGACAATACTGGGTTGAGTGCTGAGCTCCATGATCGCATCTGAGTCCTGTGATTGAACAGAATGTGTAAGTATCATCATCACAATGAAATCAAATGATGAATCAAATACATACATGTGAGGAGGAAGCAGACAGAGACAGCGGGTCCGACACTGTGATCCTCTCATTGCAGGAGTGTGTCTGAGGCTACCATGCGTCGTCAGATATATGTTTAAAATGGTTTTTAGAAAGGGAAAGGGAAATAGGACATCGTACCCCTTGCAATCCCTGAACCGGCTGTGAATAAGATGAGGGAGCGGCTGGAGATGGGGGGAGTGTGACCAAAGATGGAACCTTCTCAAGGAAGGCATATGGGTCATCTCGAGGTGTAGGTATCGGTGCTGCCACCAATTGTTGTGCAGCAGAATAAGACGAAGGAAGTGTCACAGGAGATGGGACCTTCGCCAGAAATCCATACAAAGAATCCACAGCTGTCGATGTCGGCGGTTGCACCGAGCGGGCTGGAGGAGTGGGGGCAGGGGTTTCAGGTGGTGCACCTGCACCAGAACGCTTGTTGGAGCGAGTGGACCTGGGGGGCATTGTTAGTGAATCGAGCCGTAGTGCAGCATAATAGGGAAATGGGTTTATTAATTATAACCGTGCACCATATTAGGGTACCAGCCATCTGTTATGGATGCATCAGATATGTCGTTCCAGCTTTGAATGGGAAGCTGTACAAACCTTATTGTCTCACATATGGGGCCTCTATCTTGATTTCATCAACCTATCATCACCATCTGTCAAACTGTGGGGCATTGTGTTAGTTCAGTCTGACATGGACAGAAATGGTGGCATTGCTGCTCTGGGCCATATGAGGTTTACAAGTTGGCTGTGAAGGGGGCCTCGCTAATTGGAGCTGATCGGCCATAGATAAGGCCAGATAAGGCATGTAATGACTTGTGCGACAAAATAGCAGCCAAGGGGATGACACGGGCACACTAGAGGTAAAGTGAGAAGCTATATTTGAGGAAAAGGAATAGAACCACTCGCCTGGCACACCAGAGGTAAAGTGAGAAACTGGTGTGCCAGTGCGTACAACGTGTGCTTAAATACATCGTAGGCTAGTGTAATTATAGGTGTATAAAGAGAATGACATAGAGTGCGAGAGCTCGCAATGTACATCACAAGACGAGTCTTGTTGTGGGGCACAAGGACTGTCCCTGATCATAATAAAGTGTATCTAGGTAACTATCTACTGTAGAAGAGTTCGTCCACAACTATAAAGTAACTACATCGATAGTGCCACAAGTCCCAGACCGTAGCTCATCTGTACTGCTTCAAGACCATAACGGTGTGCATCCACCGCCGGGCACACGCGCACTAGTCACGTGAGCTCACGGGCACACGCACTTGCGGTGTGGCCGACACCTCAAAGCTGTCGCGCTGCACGCGGGAGCACACCTCACTTCAACATTGTGCGCCTATGAGACGATCTTGCTACCTCCCCACAATGCCTCCCAAGCGTCAGCAAGAATCAACTAAGTTGGAGAACTACATGCTCTATATAGCTGCCAAGCTTTTGGAAGCAGTGAGATGGGTGGCAGAGCACCATCCTAGTCCTGAGAAAGTGGACTACTTAAACGAAAAGGTTTCAGAGGAGATAGTGAGCAACATTATAATTAGAACATATCATCTATAATATGGTGATTTAGGCATTCATCAGCTCGAAATATGTGCCGTATATGGCGTCTGACTCAAGGGAGACGAATATACCTCGCATTCATCCTATTATCCAGGTAATGACCAACGAGTGGAAGGCAGCTTCCACAGACCAACGGAAACCCCGTTGGGATATCTTTACAGAAGCAAATATTGCACACATCTGTGACCAGGTTGCGATGCACAATCCTACATGGTATCGCTACTTGTATGCGACGCACCTCAGCTCCTACCTGGGTGGGCAGCATCCTAAAAAGATGTGGTGGCTACATTCCATTCCCCAACCATCTGAGTCACAGCGAAGTGCTGTGCAGGGTGGCACTGCAGGGGGAAGCGGTGATGCTGATGGTGTGTGTGCATTATATTTCACAATCCCAACCAACATTTACCTTCTCAAAGCGACCATGCAGGAGCCTGACGATTCATTGGCTCCTGCAGTGGAAGTGAAAGCACCGCCTCGATCTGCACCCTCCTCTGTCGGACTGTTGACGCAAGCTGCCAAGAATAGTAAGGCACGTATTGTCGAGGAGCCTGTGAAGAAGACACAGGCTCAGCCAGTGGCAGCAGCAGCACCATCAACAGCCCCCTTCACTCCTCCTATGGCTGGTCCTTCGAGAAAGCGCAAGGCACCCCGACGGGATTTGTCTGGTGAAGTATGTGACTCTAATGATGATACACCTACGAAGAAGGCGACGTAAATGCCTATATTTGAGGCAATGCAAGGAGGTGTGTAGTCCATTGGCATCACCGATCTTCACTGATAACACATTGCATCATCTGCAGCTGGAAGAGGTGAGCGCTCCTTCGTTCTGTTTATATGCCTATGTGCTTCTAATCACTGTATCGATAGCCCTCGATGAAGATTCACGCCGACAGCTGAACAGGATAGAGGCAATGCTCAATGCCATCTGCAACAGCAATGGCATCCTTCCAGAGACCCTTCTTGGTTATGAGCATCCCACGTCGGTGTCTCCGAGCTCCCAGTCCCCCTCATCGACTGGTGTTCAAATGGAGATGCTGCATATTTCCAATGTGCGTTAAAACACTTCAGCACACTCCATCTCCGCATCGGATCTGCTGCACAAGAAAGAAGGTATGTATTTACACTTGATTCCATTCCATGTTCAACATGTGTTTCAAGCCAGAGGAAGGGGAAGCGGCGACTCCACCAAAAGTCACACCAGTGGCCAGATGAGCTCTAACAACTCGCGTGGATCATCATTGGGTAGGGTTTAAAGAGGACCATTTAATTTGTTTGAAGTAGGAATGTTGCAATCATTTACCACCATATGTCGGCTTCTCCTTTACACTAGAGAAGCAATATATGCTGACCTTGTGTCCATTATATGAGGCTATTATCTGATACATGTGGTGGTGTCACACTGAACAACCAGAGAACCATGGTATACTGCATACAATATATTGTTTCAAGCAATGTTTCGAATCATTTCATGGCCTTCATGATATGAAACACATACCGGTTTGATGTTTGGCACACATACCAAATGTGTAGATTAAAACATGATCGATCAATCTATCTTCCATTCTCTACATCTTGGATGCTCGACTTGAGAATAGTTATTTATATGGCCTTGATACGGTCACATCCCCATCACATCATGCACAATTCTACATCCAAAGGCAAGCAAGCCTCCACTATGCACACATCAGTACCACCCAATCAGGAACCCAGTGATGCCCATGACATCACTCTTATCAGGCACAAGGTGAACAAGTGTCAGCAGCGCCGCCCCGATCCCAGTGAACTCCTCCTGTTCTCTGACCCATTGGACGGCACATCATCTGATGAACAATCATTCGATGAGGAGGATATGTGCGGGTCAGACTCTGATGTTGAAACCATCAGCTTAGGATTCCGATCAAACGATCAGGTGCAACCCATTGATATGCAAGTGGTATGTATCGTTCTGTTAGGTATTATGGTCACTTATTGTTTTCATGTAATACAGGATGGGGATCATATACATCAATCTGAGGACATGAGTATGGATCTGCGGAACATCACCACCATGATGGAGGCATTATGCAAAGCTGAGGGAATTGACATCTTCTCGATTACAGGAGAGGCGGATGATCATTCCCTTTCCCCATCAACACAGTACACTACATTAGAGACGTCCTTAGACTCAGATGTCAGTTCTGAGAGCATCGAGAACTGAACACCTAATGCACCTTTATCTTGACACTGCAATTAACATGCTATCCATGTATTGTGTAATACTTGACATTGAGCACATGGAAGCGCCACCAATATGTATGCTGTCTTGCATCGTGATCGCCATTCTCATATTCCCATCGTCGTATCTATTCTGTGAACAATATGCCACCAAAGACCCCTGCTCCAATCCCCTTGCGAAATATTGTTGAGATCGTGACAGAGACCAAACGAACCAGGCGGGGACTCCGGACCACAGAGAAGGAAGTTCAATTTCAGTCCTCCAAGGGGAAGAGAGGCCAGTCATCTCGCTCAAAGGCCCAAACACGCATCAACACTAAACCCGATGGCACATCTGGGCACAGATCAAGTGATGATGAAGAGACAATCCCCCTTAGAGATGTTCAGGCGGATGGTGATGATAGTACAGACATCATAGAGGGACGGGAAGATGTTCCAGAAGATGTTCCGGTGCAGGCAACGAACATACAAGCACAGGTACATGTCAAAATGGCTGCTGACATTGCATTATATCTAATCATTTCACAGACACCTATGGATGAGTGGCTACATGACACTCAGAGCAGATACCTCCATATTCTACTTGAGATGGAGGGTCTGACAAAGTTACCCAAGTGTTCGTTGTGTAGCAAGGCCATGGCTGTCAAATGTGGTGACTGTATTGGAGAAAGCTATCTTTGCATTGCATGCTGCCTTCATCTACACAAGCAGTCCCCATTCCATTGGATATATCGCTGGACTGGTACCCACTTTTCATCAATATCCCTGAACTCTCTAGGGTTCAAGCTATGTCTTGAGCATGATGGTGATCCATGCCCTATGACAGTGGAGGTAGGCTGCCTTCCAACCTTACATCAAATTTATACTCACCTGGAAGCAGGGAATTCAGGCATCCCAGCAACACCTTCCAAAAATGCGTACCCGTTCCTCATTGTTGCAACATGTTGATGAGCAGCCAGCGCCATCGGCACCTCCGCCAAGGGGACAGAACCAACCGTCTTGCAACCTAGCGAGGGACTCAGTCAGCATCGCCGATGCACTCTTTGACTTGGATGACACTGAGAAGAGGACTCATCGCGTGCGCACAGCAGTGTCTGGAAACCCACTACTCACAATGGTCCACCAATCTGGTGTCTTTGATATGGAGGTGTTATTCTGCATTTGCCCAAATGCTGTGTCCAGAGACGAACAGCTTCTGCATGCTGGCCTCTTTCCTTCAAGCTGAAAGCAAATTGAAACCGCATTCACTTTCTCGGTTCTTGATGACTTCTTGGTAGATAATCTTGAATGCAAGACTACAGCACAGCAATACTATTCAAAGCTGCAACACATAACAAATCGGATGTTTCCTGACCATGTCTTGGTATGTATGTTGACATATTCTTCATTTCCAGTTCTGATACGCCTATGCAGAACCTATATAAACAGCTCCAACAGGCGTCTCGCCAATGGCGTGACCTACAGAATAGGATGCAAAGTGGACTTGGGCATCAGCATGGGAATGAGCCTTTCAAGTATGGATCCATGGCTATATTTTGCCCTGCATGCCCACAGCCTGGGATCAACCTTCCGGTGGATTGGCAGGACCGATACACATCGTATGTTGCCATTGCATTGTTTCCCCCCCTTTGATTGATGTAATTGTTTCATAGGAATCAACTTATTCGTACCTTCATAATGGATGGTAACTTCTCTGCAGAGCATATGAAATGCAGGACCACGGAGGCAGAAACGCCGCTCTCGGCAGGGATGGCATTCATGACAGATCCAAACTCATACAAGGCTCATCTCAACACTGGAAAAGAAATCGCTCAGGTAGATGATATACTCCTAAGACGGTCAACACTTACAGTTCATTAGCCAAGCACATGTAATACATACAAGGCCATTGAACAGGCAAACACCCGCCGACCGCACCTTGACGTCACTGGCATCGGAGCGACCGCATGTTGCCATGGATTCTTCATTCCTACATCCGTAGTAGACTTCCAGAAAGGGGAGAGGTTTGTACAGTTATTTCTGAATCTGATACTGCAGACAAATCATCACCACCTTTAGACAGATCAACATGGACTATAGCCTTTGCAACGCTCTTTCATACAACATGGAAAATATCCCTGTGGCTTTGGTGATGTATGACATTATGTGTCAATATGGCGTTCACTTTCAGGAGGGTGTGGAAAGAAGCCCTGAGCTATCTCTGTCTACATCCTTGGAACTCCGAACTGGCATTGGCCTCTTTCACATCCATGGCCATCAGGATTCATGCTTACCCAGATTTTCACCAAGCTATATCCCTGGAGCAAAGCAAGTTGACGGAGAAATCATCGAAACATTGTGGGCTCCACTGAACAACATCTCACGGAGTGTCCGTGGCATGTCTCTGGTTCATCGACAAGAGGTCCTAGATTCCCACATGAATCATTCCAATTGGAAGAAGTTGGTTCGGATTGGTATGTGGAGTCTATATCTAATGTGTTTAATGTTGATGTTCCAATATGTCTGAAAGTTCCATCACTTCTGGCATGTTGGAAGCGCTTGGAAGCTGGCATGGATCTCAGTGCTGAGACATTTCAAGCTCTCAGCGAACGCTTTCAAGCTAACACAAAGAGATGGCTTAAAGCAGAGAGAAAGGCTCAATCAAAGAGAAGCGGAGACTCCTCTGCAATGGACATATATGATACAGCCACAGCAAAATGTATGTGCATCGACTATGGCTTATCTGTGTTCTTCTAATATATGTGTTCAGTTCCAACTGGTGCACAGACTCAGCAAAGGCTTATTTCAGAAGAGAGCGGTGATTCTGCAACACATGGTCAAACATCGTGGATTGCATCAGGTATAAGGATCCAGGAACTTCAGTAGGTGGATGTCTAAAATATTCTATCTTACATGCTAACCCATGATTAAGATTGGCTATCAAGCATAAGCTTCGCACACACAAAACAGAGCTCTCTGTTGATGATGCGCAGATCATTGAAAACAAGCGGAGCCGCCTCCAAACACTCATCAATGTCTTTGAGAATCAGGCAGATACATTCCTGGTTCACACCACGCTAGTTGATAATCCTCTGATATCACCGTTGGATGATTATGATGAATTTGACCACACATATGATGATGGCAGTTCATCCTCTCCTCACCATTCTCCGATGGCACAGGATGGCTCTAACATGGACACTGGAAGCCCTGAAGATATTCCTATCACTCTTCCATCCTCATTCGGATGGAAATGGTGTGTTTCACATAATGCAAAATCCCTTGCAGTGAAGGAAGCCCAGCTACGCCATGCTCAAGCTAATGATGCTATTCATCAAATTCGTCTTACTCTGGGATTCAAATCGGCCCTCTTCCGCACTCATGTTCGACCTGCTAACACTCAACAGACAAAGACACGTGCCTGGAATGCCATTCACAATGTTGACACTACCCTCACTGAGCATGCACGGATTTATAGCATGGCACGCGATGCCTATCGGAACCTCCGCAATGCTACTAACACTATGGTGGAGCTTCCATCGCTCCAGAAAGAAGACCTCCGTGTAGCAACATTAGTCCTTGGGTCTGAAACAACAGGACAGCGCAATAAGCAGAAATCATGGATCTGGGGCTTTGGTAAAACCACAGAAGACGATGGAACATGGATGAATGACTGTGAGGCATCATTTGCACCAACGAGCACATATTCATTACTCACACACATCGATCAGTTGAACGAGTTCACTGGCTCCATGCAAAGGCACAGTTTGAACGATGGCTGGAAGAACAAGACAGTATACATAATGAAGCACTATGGGTTCCCACTTTCTTTCAATCTAAGGCTGATACATGGATGGATCTCATGGCATTCGCTTCCCAGGGGTCGCTTAAAGGGCATGAAGCATATGCGTCACACCAAGCATATGCATGGGACAAGCTATCCAAAAGCTCAAATAAAGCGCTGTCTCCGATTACAGATACTCCATTGAAGCACTACATTATTGAAGGACTTCTCCTGTCTTAGCTTATGAACTCCATGATGTACTTTCATCTATTTAGCCAATACTTCTACGTTGAGTAACGATCATTCCTTCAACTCATGTCACCAAAAATGATGTCAAGGCTATATATTATATGGCGTCGGCATTTCCGACTGTGACTGGAAGCGATCAAATTCATCTTTTATTCTTAAGAAGTGAAACATGTTCTTGTCATTAAACTTTCATAATTAGCTTGTTTGGAGTGCCCAGCACGTTTGCATCATATCGAAGCTGTATAGGACATCCTATTCTACTGATATATATACAGCAGCACCCAGGAGTGATCAAACATTAGGAGTGTTTCAGAAAATCCAATTGGTCTATTACATGGGTATTCAGAAGGTGTTTGAACAATTCTAGACACGATTAGATGTATGCATGAGGGTTCTAGGCAAATGGAACAACATGAAGAATTCAATGAATGTGTGAATATGTTCAAATGTTGTATTGGCACATATAGACCAGCAAGGGCTATCTACTGACTTAAAATGGCATTTCTATAGTCAACATCATCATATCCTGAAGTCTATACATAAAGCGGCGCCTCCGCCCCCAACCGACATCGGCTGGAGTATGAATGATGGCGGAGTCTCCGCCGTCGGCCGACGTCGGCTGGAGTATCAGTCACAGAATATTCTCACTGTCGGCTGGGGTATCAATTACGTAAGCCATCGCTGGTCTATATGTGGCGGTTTCTCCTCTGACTCTGCCGGCTCCAGCACCGCCTCTGCACACTCCACTGTCAGTGTCCAGAGTATCCACGACCCGAACTCACCAGCCGTATCCGTCCCCTCCCTCTCCATCGACGCCGCCGCACTTTCGTTCGGTCCAACAATCTCACCAGACACTGCCCCCGCCCGCTCTAGCCCACCTGACATTGCCATGTCGGCTAACATTACCACCATATCAGGAACTTCACCCACTAATGGGCTCAAAGGAGTCACGCCATCAGTCTTCAGTGGTGATTGATCAAAGTCGGACTCGTTCTGGAACGAGTTTTGCCGATACCGCTTGTTGAACCGAAAGAACGAATCCATCAGCGTACCATTCTATAGAGTGCTTACCGCCCTATCATACATCCGAGGTCCCCTCGTCGAAGACTGGGTAAACGCACAGGCGGGCCTACTCGAACGTCAAGTCGACACCAGCCAAACCCCTCACGTCGCCGAAACGGACGAAATCCTCTGGGATGAATTCGAGACCGCCTTCCAATCAGCCTGGAAAGACACTGCGAAAACCCAAAGCGCATATGATCAGCTGATGAAGCTGCAAATGAAGGATCTCGAAGTCGACACTTACAACGTGACATTCGAGAGGTTAGCCGCCACTGCCAAATGGGAACCCAATGCAAAGGGTACGATCGCCCGTTACCGAGCAGGTCTGCGAGAAAACGTCCACCGACGAATCGTAAACCGAGAAAACCTGCCCACCACGATGGACGAGTGGAAGGTAGCCGCTAGAAAAGAAGTCGGCCGGATCAAAGAATTACAGAGCGCAGGACTTATCGGCCCCCGCCGAAGCCAACCACGTGATCAGCACACGTACCAAACCGGGAATCAACATTCGTCTCATTCCTCATCCAACAACCAACACGTTCCTATGGACGTGGACTCTGCAAATATAACTGTTCCCTTCCGAAAACTTACTGACGAGGAACGCGCCAAGTACCAAGCCGAAGGCCGATGCTTCTGCTGTCGCACTCAAGGCCATATGGCCCGAAACTGTCCGAAAAATGTGACATCCCAGAACCACACGAATTCGAACGTTCGGGAATCCACCACGTCCACACCCGTTCCCTCGGTCGCAACCACCACTACGACTCCAGCTATAAGCGCGCCACCACCCGTTCCCCCAAAGATCTCCCTTGCGCAACAAATCCGCGCACTCGAGGAAAAGATGACCGAGGAAGAACGTGGAAACTACCTCAATGCCCGCGACATGAGCGAGGATTTTTGCTCTGCCGGGTACTGAAGGTCACAGCCCCGGCAACCGTAGCTACAATGTACAGTAAGAAGAAAGATTCTATGACAATCCCCCTTTCTGTCTACATGTGGCACAAAAAGACCGAAACCTCCGCTCTGCTAGACAGTGGAGCAACACACAACTTCATCGACAAAAGAGCAATCACCTCCCTTGGTTTGGGAACCAGAACCCTCCCTCACCCCCTCCAGGTCAACAACATTGACGGAACCATTAACAGCGAAGGGAGCATCACCCAGTTCTGTAACCTCTGGATCCGACAAGGAACCAAAGTCATTAAACTGGGATTTTACGTCGCCAACCTAGGAAGCGACCGCATCATTCTCGGACACCCTTGGTTTAAATCATTTAACCCTAATATCAATTGGGGCTCCAACCAACTAGAAGGGGAAGACATCATCATCAAAACCGCTGGATATCGCGCCAAGTCCAAACCAAAAGCTGTGACCATTCATTTCACCCCCCTCTGACCAACTCAAAACCCAACAATTAATCCCCGAACAATACCACCGTCACTGGAGAGTGTTCAGTGAAGAAGCGGCCCAACGCTTCCCCCCCTCACGCCTGGACGATCACGCCATCGAACTCAAACCTGGGGCCCCTGCTAAACTCGACTGTAAAATCTACAGACAGACGGAAGCAGAATTGAAAGCCCTCAAAGAGTACATCGATGAAAACTTAGCCAAAGGGTACATTGTCGAAACCAACTCCCCCTATGCATCCCCAGTATTTTTCCGCGCTAAAAAAGACAGCAAACTTCGCCCCATTGTCGACTATCGAGCCCTCAACGCGTGGACCGTACGAGATGTCTACCCCCTACCTTTGATAGGAGGAATCATCGACCAGCTCCAAGGGAAAAGAATTTTTACTAAGGCCGACCTGCGGTGGGGCTTCAACAACATTCGCATAAAAGAAGAAGACCAGTGGAAGGCTGCTTTCAAGACCCCTTACGGCCTCTACAAACCAAGAGCAATGCCCTTCGGGATGAATAATGCCCCCAGCACCTTCTGTAGAGCTATGAGCCGACTCTTGAAGAAGCTACTAGACAAGTACCCCACCGAACTCTTTGTCTACATGGACGACATCCTTGTCGCAACAGAGGATGACATAGAAAGACATCGGCAAATCGTTCATGAAGTTCTAGACCTTCTGGAAGAAGAATCTTACTTCCTACACCCCGCCAAATGCGAATTTGAACAGCGCTCAATAACATACCTGGGAATCATAGTGGACGGAAACCAACTCAAACCCGACCCTAAGAAAACTAGCGCCCTCAAGGACTAGCCACATACCCTCCACACGGTCAAAGAAGTCCGAAGCATCCTGGGAGTTCTAGGGTATCAACGACCCTTCATCCCCAATTTTGCCAACATTGCACGCCCCCTAGTCGCCCTTACGAAAAAGACCACCCTTTCCTTTGGACCCCAGAATGCACCAATGCGCTCGACTCCCTGATCGCTATCATCCTCGACAACCCTTTGCTCCACCAACCTGACCTTAGCCGCCCCTTCTTCCTCCAAGTAGACGCCTCCGCATATGCAACGGGAGCCATCCTCACCCAAAAGGATGAAAGGGGAAAACACGCAGCAGTGGGCTTCCACTCACAAACTTTCAACGAAGCAGAAAGAAACTATGACATCCATGATCGAGAATTCCTGGCCGTATACCGAGGACTCACTCATCACTGCCACCTTCTCCTCAGCTCCCCGTACCCCGTCACAGTCTTTACGGACCATAAGAACCTTGAATATTATCGGCACCCCCGCCATATCAATAGAAGAGTGGCACGCTACATCCCCCAATTGGCTGACTACAACTTTACGTTAGTCCACTTCCCAGGAACGGCCAACAAAGCAGACGCCTTATCCAGAAGGCCAGACTACCCCCAAGGAGAAGAGGACAATGACAACGTCACAGTTCTACCACCCCACCTATTTGCGCAGGCTGTCACCTTCTCCTCCATTGACGATAGGACACGAGCCTGCCAACTACAACAAAACTCCTTACTCGCACAATGGGCAACCACATTCCCGCTCAAAGTAATCGGGGACCTATATTGGTATGGAGACAGATTGGTAGTCGTGGACGACCTACCCTTGAGAAGGGGGGTAATTTCACTCTATCACGACTCGCCCACAGCCGGACACCCGGGAATTTCAAATACAACATGGGCCATTGCGCGTGACTATTGGTGGCCTAACATGAAACAAACTATCAGCGACTACATCAAGGGATGCCATCTGTGCCAATCACGAAAGAACAATCCCACCAAACCAAAACCCCCTTTATTCCCGATCCCATCAGACAATTTCACCCTCCCTTTTACCTCGATAGCCATGGACTTCATAGTTAAATTACCTACCTCAGAAGGATACGATTCTATACTTACGATCACTGACACTTTTTCCAAAGCATGCATTTTCATCCCCTGCAACGAAACTATTGACGCAGCAGGAACAGCTCTACTATACGCTACCCATGTCTTACCACATTACAGACTACCATCGCGCATTATCTCAGACCGAGACCCCCGCTTCATGGCCACAATCATCCAGGAACTGTGCCGCGTCCTATCCATCCAACACAACGCCAGTACTGCCTACCGACCCCAAACCGATGGTCAATCAGAATGCTCCAATCAGAAGCTCAAACAATACGCTCGCATCTTCACAAACTTTCACCAAAATAACTGGCGCCGCCTCCTACCCCTTGCTCAATTCGCTTTCAATGCGTGGCCAAACACCACTACCAAGAAGGCACCCTTCGAGCTCATCATGGGGCATATCCCACGCGTCCACCAAACGTTCAGAACCACCACGTCGCTGCCCCTAAACGAACGATTGGCTCTTATCACCCAAGCAAGGAAAGACGCCGCGGACGCCCTACGCAAGTCACAAGCGCTGGAACTCCCATCAAACTTTGTCCCTTATTGTGTCGGAGACTGCGTATGGTTAGAAGGCAAGAACCTGAACACCACACATCCATCAGCTAAACTTGCACTGAGAAGATATGGACCATTCCTTGTCACATCTGTCATTTCCAGAACATCCTTCCATCTCAAATTACCACCCAGCTGGAAAATCCATAACGTCTTCCACAGCACTCTCCTTACGCTTTATAAAGAAACCACCACAAATGGAAACCATTACCAGGAACCCGTTCCCGACCTAGTGGATGGACAACCGGAATGGGAAGTCGAACAAATCTTGGGCGCAAGAAAGAGACGTCAGCAGCTCCAGTACCTGGTGAGATGGAAAGGGTTCTCGGAAGCTCACGACAGTTGGGAACCCCTCTCAAACATCAACGCTGACCAACTCATCCAGAAGTTTTATCGAGACCACCCCGCCTCCGTCCGCACAACTTATAAAGCACCCCCTCCTCTCTCCAATATCACTATCTGCACCATAACCATGTCCCATGCACTTACCCCACTCTCTGCTCTCACTCCTTCCCCCTCTTCCTCTCCAGGACCAGAATCCCTCATCTACCCTCTCAGCCCCCCAGGGCTCCCTCCCCGTTCCCCACGATCACCAATACAAGATCCCCCGCTCACTTGGACCACCTCTCCTATGGTACCACCTTCCACGCTCCCCTCACCCACTCTCCTATCTCATATCGGGGACCCACCTCCCCCCCTCTCCCTCTATCACCACATATCACCCCCTACTTGTTACGGTTAGACAGACCGCTCTGCTCGGCTTGAGCTAGGGTACTGTGACGAAAGTTGTTCTGCTGGATTCTGATCAACTGGGTCTGCAACTTGTGTGTGACTTCGGACGAATGCGGATAACCAGGTCGCTGATAAGGTTCGTAAGACCCTATGATGACAGCGTGGGACTAAGACCCTCGCAGAATCGGTGATAACAGAGCAAAGTCTGTGATAGGAAAGGCTGGGGAAGTCGACTGGACTTATGCAGCTCCTGGCCTAGAAGGCGTCGTAGAATGTCTGATTGATACAAGAACTCAGACCTAAGGTCTAAGTTCGCTAATGGTACAGTTTATATACTAAGTACATGAGTCATTACTACTGAGTCATAATACTAGGATGAGTCACTTATGACGCTATGACTCCACTAATACTAATAGTCTCTGTAGTAGGAATGAGTAAGACTTGACGTCACATAGACGTCATATGGAAGGTGATGGAACTGTCCAGAACTAATGATGTCATAATCACATGATAGTTCTAACTCATGTGATACACCGACAGTCTGTGGAGTGCGAACGTAACACTACTGACCCCCTCACCCTCGAAGAAGTCATCGAGGTATGCGAAGCAACACTGGGAGACGGACCCCAGGCCATATACCACGACCTACCACCCCCTCCGCCCATCCTAGGACAGTTGGCACCCACGTCCTACGTGAGATACGAACTGGGAGACCCCAACCACGACCGATACGTCAAGAAGATCTCGCTACACCCCCCTTTTGGGGAACCTTTGGACCCTCACTACGTCCGCTTTGATCTAGACTTTGGCAACCACCAACACTATGTAGTTGGACTCCGAGACGACTCTGTTCCCCCTCTGGAACCATACAGATGGTCTCTGGAAGCAGCCCCCTTCATCGGCCCCCGCCTCCCCACCACACGCTCAGACAACGAAGCTCTAGGGATCTTCGATGCGGGTTACCCAGGAGCAGTCGAAGTCGACATAGCCCTGTACGAACTCAGAGACTATGGAGTCACTGCCGACGTCGATAGGTATAGGGGTCACATGCTGGAGTACGAAGCCTTGCTGGAAGAGAAGAAGCGTCTAGACAAGAAGCTTAGAGACTGGAGGACCAAGATGCTCGGTCCTCGTGTCCGCCTTATCAAAGCTCATGCCAGGAACCGTCTCCACCCTTACTTACACCAGAACGAACCCATCACTCGCCCGTCCGCCTACCGCACCCAGGAACCATTCGTGTTCCCCCCCCAGACATTCACCATGTCGTCATGCCTCTCAATAGATGCCCAGGCAGGCGAGTTAGAATCTCAGCGGCCCTGGTTTGAAGACCGCTGGGGGGTCAAATACCTCTTCCCAGATGCCGAATTCTGTTGTAGGTGTACCTATTGCCATGGACGCGAACACACCCCATCCGAGTGCGACCGACCCCACTCCAAGTGCCATACCCTCCCTCATTGTCTCATCTCCCGTCGCCACCCAAACTACGGGATTGTCTGCCCCCATTTCCATCGCGACCTCATTGCCGCTAATCCAGCACTAGAAGATGAAGGGTACATTGGTCATGAAGACGAAGAGGGAGATGGAGAATCTTGAGGCGTGGGAGCCTCAATCTAGTAAGGGGGCGATGTCATGATTCCAATAGCGGCTATGATACGGACGCTCATTTCTTTTCTCTTCACCCTCCCCACTTGTTCCCTCCCCTTACTTACCCCTTTCACGGACTACCACTTACCCGCCTTTGTTCCCATTTCTTCTACCTGTTCCTTGAGGCTGCGTCCACCATTGTTCCACTCTGGTATACTAGGCCCTTAAGGCTGTCCTCTTGATCGTCCTTGAAGCTGTACTCTTAGGATACGTGGCTCCCTCTGACTCATGGACTGTGTAATACTCTGTATATAAGGGCTGGACGATGTGTCCTAAAGCCCCATCTTGTCCTTCGTCTACTTTCTGCGAATCACAAGTTCCCTTGAATCATTCCACTCTACCTCTGTCTAAGTTGGCTGCAAAGCCTCATCGAACCTCGAACCACTGATACCTTGCTCACACAGAAACCTTGACACACGTCACGTGTCATCAGGATCCCGCAGGATCTTGACACAATCGGTTGCAGAATACATGGCGCAATTCGATCAGTACACAGGTCAGACAGGATGGTCAGATGCCGACCACCGCCAGCGGTTCTATGACGGACTTGCAGAAGTCGTCAAGGACGGTTTGGCACTCACGGACCGACCTGCAGGCACCTTCGAGGAGCTACGCGCTGCAGCGCAGGTCATAGACCAGCGTTATCGTCAGCGCCAGGCTGAGAAGAAGGGCCACACACTTTCCAATGCGCCCTTTGGGGCATCATCAGATCCTAATGCAATGCAGGTAGACGCCACTCGCACTGGCGGCACTGGCAACAACAACAGCCCTAAGAAAGATCAGGCCTCATATATGAAACATATGCAAGGAAAGTGTTACGGGTGTGGTTCTACACAACACACAAAGAAAGACAGAGGACATGAACGAGACATATGCAACCACTGTGGCAAAGTTGGTCACAGATCCACGGTTTGCTTCGCCAAGTACGTCGGGAAGCCAGGCAAGTCTGCCTCAGCAAAGGCTACCACTGATGGAACGGTCTCAACCCCGTCTACATCATCACAACCAGCGGCAACGGCATCCGCTTCATCCACAACAAAACCTTCGCCGGCCAAAGATAACAAGACACAAGCAGACTTGTTGGCTCAGCTTATGGCGAAAATTCAAGAACAAGACGAACAGATCAAAGCTCTGAAAGCGTCTTTTTAGATCAGGGACTAATCTTAGCTGCAGTTAGTTCCTATGCAGTACCATATGACACGGTTTCGGACTCTATATGTACTCATAGTTTCTCTATTTCTGCTTGTAAGTTAGATAGTAGTAGTGTTTCTTCTGTCGTATCAACCCTATCTACATCTGCCTTGGAGATGAACAATGTATATACTGTTCCATTTGCTCCAGTTGAAGCAGTGCAGCAAGTGAAGTCTTCTGATGCCGCACTCAACTCTGTAATTATTCCCGAAACAAAACATGCAAAATCCCATTTTCATATTTCTTGTATATTAAAAGGACGTCATCGTACTGTAAAAGTAGCAGCCATGGTCGATTCAGGAGCAACAGCGCTCTTTATTGACAAGAAGTACGCCGACAGCCAAAGGATGTGGCAGGTTCCTCTAGCTCAGCAAATTCGTCTTCATAACATCGACGGAACTCTGAATGAAGCAGGCAGTATAACCCATAAAGTATCACTTGTTCTGCAAGTTGGTCAAGACGAAGAAAAATTTGATTTCTTTGTAACCAGCTTGGGACCAGAAAAAGTTATTTTGGGTCTACCCTGGCTTCGCCATCGGAATCCTGCTATAGATTGGCAAGCAGGCACTATGCGCCTCAATGCAGATCAAGGAATGGGCCTTGAACCAATTGAGGTAGAGGTGACGCATATTATGGCGAACCGGATGGAACATCGTTGTCTCCTTGCAGAGAAAGTGTTGGATACCTCTCAAGATGATGTCTTTTGTTTGGCAGGCTTCACATATTCTCAGCAGATTGCAGAGAAAGCCATAGCCGCTAAAGGAAAAAAGACATTCAATGAGATGGTTCCTATACAATATAGAGACTTCGCAAAAGTATTCTCAGAAGAAGAATCTCACCGACTCCCTAAGCATCAGCCTTGGGATCACGCCATTGACTTAGAACCAGATGCAGTAACACACTGGAAAGTTAAGACGTATCCCATGTCGGTAATAGAGCAGGAGGCATTGGATAAATTCTTGGAAGAAAACCTCGCAAAGGGTTATTTGAGGCCATCAAAATCACCAATGGCTTCACCCGTATTCTTTATCAAAAACAGGACGGAAGTTTGCGACTTATCCAAGATTATAGACATCTTAATAAGATTACTATTAAGAATTGCTATCCACTACCACTCACCTCAGATATAGGCTTATGGGAGCACAATACTTCACTAAGTTTGATGTTCGTTGGGGCTATCATAACATTCGAATCCGAAAGGGAGACGAATGGAAGGCAGCTATAATAACCAACAGGGGACTCGTCAAACCCACAGTCATGGGTTTCGGATTCCATAACGCCCCTGCTACCTTCCAAGCCCTTATGAACTCGATTCTATTTGATCTAATCGCACAAGGAGAAGTAGCAGTCTATATGGATGATATCCTCATCTATAGCCGTAATCTCGAACACCATCGCAAGATAGTACGCAAAGTGTTAAGAAGATTACAAGAATATGACCTCTACTTAAAACCTGAGAAGTGCGAATTTGAGAAACAAGAAATGGAGTATTTGGGTATGATCATTCGACCTGGAGAGGTGTGGATGGACCCTGGCAAGGTCACCACAGTCAAAGATTGGCCTACACCCACCACGCTTAAAGAAGTTAGAGCATTTATTTGGTTTGCAAATTTTTACAGGAGGTTCATTAAGGACTTTGCTACTGTAGCGCGTCCACTCCATGACCTCACCAAGAAAGACATGCCTTGGCAATGGCATGCAGAGCAGCAAAAAGCATTCGACTGGCTCAAGGAGAAGTTCTGTTGTGAACCTATTCTCAAAGTTTACGATCCAGACCTGCCCACGCGAGTTGAAGTCGATGCTTCAGGATTTGCTACTGGAGGCATATTGTCTCAGAAACATGAAGATGGTCTTTGGCATCCAGTTGCCTACCGCTCTGACTCTATGAGTAAAGAGGAGCGCAACTATGAGATCTATGATAGAGAAATGCTAGGCTGCATAAGAGCGTTCGAGGATTGGAGACATTTCCTTGAAGGAATCCCTTTCGAACTAGTTACCGACCACAAGAATATAGAGTGGTGGGCAACGATGCGAGACTTAAATCGACGGCAAGCTAGGTGGTCACTCTACCTAAGCCAATTTGATTTCAAGGTCATATATCGCAAAGGGGAATCAATGCAAGCAGATGCATTAAGTCAGTTCTCAAAAGACCATGTTTCTGATAGAGACGATGACGAGCTAGGTTGCCTATACGCTTGGGAAAACAACCCAAAACAACCCAACCCAGGTCTCAGGTTCAAGGGAGGTGTGAAGCGAAGCTGACTATTGCGCAGGCCTCGGCACGCGATGAAACTCGGTAAGCGTCTTCGCCTTTTATGCCTTCGCCTATGTGCGAGGTAGCAAAAGGCGCGCAAAGGTGCCGAGGTAGAGGCGAGTGAAATGGCGAGGTGGACGCGAAGCGAGTGAACACGAAATGGATTAATCAATGGCAACTCAGAGTCAAAAGACCTCTGCGCTATGAAGCAAAGGGGAGAGTGAAGGGGAAACTATTTCCTAATAAGGAAGGTACAAAAGCGAGACTAAGCTAGTGCGCCCCGCTAGTCCGCTACTGAACTGTGAGCGCTGGCGCTCCTTATATACATAAAGCCGAAGGTGTATAGAAGCCTCTCGAAGGCTCGCATTTGCCTCACCTCAGCCAATCTGCTCCCAATGCTTAGCGAGGCTGTGCATTGCCTCGAAGTGTCGATACTGGTCGGCCTTACTCTAGAAGGTTCGACGTGCTTCATGCTTGTTCCAGTTGAATGCAGCCATTGTTCTTGAATAGCTGAAGCTGCAATGAGGCTTGAATGCCGAAAAGCGGCCGAAGCGTGGGAAAGCGAGGCCGAAGCGCGAGAAAGCGCGGCCGAAGCGCGAGAAAGTGCGGCCGAAGCGCGAGAAAGCGCGGCCGAAGCGCGGGAAAGCGACGTGAAGCACAGGAAATGAGCCAAAGCAATTGGCACTTGTGCGGGAAGCTGCAGGAAAGCCTAAAATCAATAAATAAATGGCCCAGCGGAGTGCTGGTCGCATTATCTCCTCCCCACTGAAATCCTGACTGTCCTCAGTCATCTGTGTGTTGGCTCTTGGTGAGGTGCCTCGTGCCTCATAGCTGCACTTGGGTTCGAGATCCATTTCTTGCCCTATGTGTGCTCTTGTAATGCTGTGTCGCATGTGTTCGCAGGGCCTATAAATGCTGATAACAAGGCATAACATTGCCTGATGTCGGCCTGCAAGGTAGGGACCAGTGTGGAAGCATGTTGCAGTTGCTAGCACTTTTGCACTTTGGTTGGTGGCAAAGGTGTCAAATTTGCATAATGACAAGGCGGCGCCATTGTGCATGTAGGCGCGGGACTTGAAAACGCGCAGAATGGTCAAAATCGCCCTTGCAAGTACACATGCGAGACGCGAAGATGTGCGCGCATGCGGTGCAGGTGCTGTGACTAGCACTGTCGCTCTTCTGATGTATTTGCACAATCTGAAAATTTCTGGCTTTGCCTCTGCGAAGGCGAGCCCTGATGCTAGTTGGGCAAAGATGACGAGCCAAGGACGAAGAGCCAAAATAAATTGAGGTATGGTGGTAGGTGGTTTAAATGGTCGCAAATGAGAGTTGCCCAGTACCCGTGAATTGGCGAAACAAGCTGAAATTGAAAGGAAAAATTGAAGGGCGAGAATACTAATGCCGAGCGCAACACTGGCAACTGTGCCAATTCTAAGCGATGGGCAGGGGCCAGTTTCTCCTCCCCACTGAAAAAAATACTGTCCCCAGTCTCGCATCGGCTCTGGGAGTGGCATGCGATGAGCGATGGGAAGGGGTGCTGGTGGTAAGTCGCTGGATGTGTGAGTTGCCGCTGTCGCGCACGGGCCTGCGCGAGTTGAAAACGCTAATAGGGATTTGAAATGTGTTGGCGAACACGTGTGGGAGGTGCGAAGATGTGCGAAAACATGGCTGGTATGCAAAAGAGGCTGCACTTTCGAGGTTACTGTATCTCGCTGGCAGTCAAAGAAGGCGAGAGGAAGCGCCCTCGCACATTGTCGCGGAACCTGTAAGCAATGTTGTCGGTGCAAAATGTCTTTTAATGTCGGCAAGCGAAGCGTGAAGGTCCGCGCAAAAGTGACACGGTTTCTAGTAGCGAACACATGCCTCGATCGAGGGAGAGGGTCAGATCGCCTAATCTTCAAGTCGGCACCATCGTGCCCGTGTCTGCGCGACTTGATAATGCGAAGGGTAATGTAAGATGACCGTTTTAGTACGCCTGAAAGACGCGGAGGCGTGCGCACACGCGGCGCGGCCGAAATCAATCCATACTCTGGTGCTGACTGAGTTACTGGAGAAATCACAATAGACTGTCCTTGCACGTCGCTGCGGAGCCTGTAAGCGCGAGTGCCAATGTCTATTGCTATTTTTTGTCGCCTAAAGAAGTATAAAAGTCTGCGCGAATGTTGCACCACGGCTAGTGCTGTTGCTCTGTGGCCAATTGGGGACAGGTCGAGTTGATATATGTGTATGCCCCCGATATCGAGTACGTGACCGCGGAACCTGTAAGCAGTGCCACCGATGCGTAATGTCGCCTGTAATCGTCCTCCGGAGCTGAAATTTCCGCGCGAAGGTGGCTTATTTGCAATCGCACAAACATTCCAGCTGCTGTGAGATAGTACCAGGTCGCACAATTTGCGCGTCCGCGCTATTGCGCATGTACCCGCGGTATCCGAAAACGCTAATGACGCATTAAAAAGTATTTGTAGACGCGCTTGAGAGGCGCGGAGCTCCGCGCATACGTGGCTCGGTCGCCAAAGAAGTTGTACTATGGTGATCGCCATTTCTGTCTGGCTGTTGAAGAAAGCGAGGGAAAGCGCCTGCGCACGTTGCCGCGGGGACTGTAAGCGTTTTCTTCGGCGCCTAATATCGCCTGACATCCGCTGATAAGGTGCAATTGTCCACACTAAGGTGGCATGATCGCTAGCGAACACATGCCCTAGCCAATGGGGGATGAGGTTAGATTGCTGAATGTGCAACTTGCCACCATTGCGCATGCGTCTGCGCGCCCCGAAAACGTGAGGCGTGCTGTAAACAATTATTTTGAGCATGCGTGAAAGACGCGAAACCCAGCGCATATATGGCTCGGTCGCAATCGATCCACACTCTGGTGCTGACTGGGTTATCAAAGAAATCACAATGGCATGTGTGTGCACATCTCCGCGGAGCTTGTAAGTGCGTGTACCGACGTGTAACGCTATTTGATGTTTGTCGACGAAGTAGAAACTTCCGCGAAAGAGTGGCTCGTCTGCAATCGCACAAAGCCTTTGGCCGATGTGAGATGTAACCAGGTCGCTTAATGCACGAGTCAGCGCTATCGCGCACGCATCCGCAGAGACTGAAAACTCGTATAACGCTTTGCACATTATTGGCAAATATACTTGGAAGATGCGAAGATCTGCGCGCTTGTGGCTCAATCGCGAGAGAGGTTGTGCTTTTGGGGTCGCCTTATTGGGCTGGGAGTTGAAGAAGGCCAAACGCGATGCCCGCGCACGCTGCTGCGGGGCTTGTCGGTGCTGCTGCCAAAGCCTAATGTCCTTTGACATCGGCCAGCGAAGTGCGATTGTCCGCACAGCGGTGGCATGGTCGCTAGCGAGCACATGCCTTTGCAGATGAAGGATGAGGTCGTATTGTCGAAAGTGTAAGACGCCGCTATCGCGCACGTGTTCGCGCGACCTTAACCTACGCTTGACGACGCCTAGTACCATTCCAAACGCCCTGACGAACCGCCGAAGTCCGCGCGTCGCTGGCATCGTATCTGAAGGCGAACGAATGCACTGAGCGAACATCTCGCGCATGGTTGTCGAGACCCCTCGGTTGGGTGCTGCTGCGTCAAAGGAAGGCCGATATGCTCGAAAATGCGATGGAGCCAGCTGTTGTTGGGACGTAGGGGGACGCAAAGTGAAATACAGGCCCTCAGGCCTGGGTGAATGCTGGGTGTGACTAGGGGAAGGGAGGTGCAAGTTCGCTTGTAAAAGCCGAGGGTGCTGGAAGTCGCATGCAAGGGCGAGGCTGTGCGATTGGGTCGCCTGCGTGGGTGGTAGAGCCACTGAAGCATTGTCGCTCGGTGTCGGCTTTTCGGCTTTTTCGCATCGTATTTGTCGCTGTGTCGTGTGTCGCTTGGAGGGGGGAAGGGTCGCAAATATGACGACGACTGCTGGTAAACTCGTCGGCGCCTGTGGATCGCTGTTTGTGTCCATCGTGGACAATGCTTCGCTACCATGGTTGCTATCTGAGGGGTTCGCTTGGGAACTCTGTCGCTAATGGGAGAAACGCGAGGAATGTCGCTAGATGAATCGCTGTGGGCACTCGGGCCCCGGGGTACGCTATCGCTATCTTCGCTGATGGTTGAAACTGTGCCAACGGCACACAAGTTTTCTTGTGCTATGACTGGGTTACTATCGGGTAGGGGATGACTGATTCGGGGGGGAATTGTGTTGGCCACCTCTGTGATGCTCGGGGAGGCGTCGCCTAACAGAGCGATCGGCTCTGTAGCCGATGACTCGGGTGTGGCAGTTGCTTGTGTTTCTGCTACTGAGGCACGCGAGATTGTGCAGACTGTCGGCATCAGAGGCCGAGGCGAGGGCCGAGGCGATGCCGAGACTGCCAAGACTGCCGAGACTGGGGTTGTGAGCAATAAGACTTCCTGCTTCGGCTCCAGGAAGACTGATTCGAACTGGCACTGCGCGAGAACATGTAGTGCAGCTGCATAAATGTCCTTGGTCTGATATAAGTCATCAGGAAGCCGATCGGGAAATGTGCACATGAGTTGGGTCCAAATAGCAGTGGCGAGACTGGCCTCAAAGCTTGCAAAAAGAAGGCGTGCTTGTGTTCCTTTCGAGATATGACCTCTCTCAATGAGAGACTGCGAGATGACCCGAAAATTGCAGTAATATTCGCCAAGTTCGGCTTTGGAGTGAAATGGCTGATGCGAGCGCTTGGTGACGAGTCGCTCTAGATCAGTGAAATATGGGTTAAGGGCAGCTGTGGTTGCTGGGTAAAGTGCGATTATGGCTCCTTTGAAATCGCTGAATGAAGCTGATGGGTCCTCAAAGGCCTCATCACATCGCCAGGCTCGCTCTACTTGAACACTTGGGTAATAGACTGCTGCCTCCTTCTTATCTTGGTCATCTGAGATGCGATGCTTCTTGAATAAGAATTCCAGATCACTGAAGTACCGCAAGATCCCAAGTGGATCTGAAAGGTCAAGGGCCGGCACAGTCCTCTCTCGGCGGAATGGCATGCCATCAGGCAACATGATGCGAGAGGCCAATGATGTCCTGAAATTCTCCTAAGCAGTAGCGAAGCCTAGGAGTCACAGGCTGGTAGGGGTGAAGGGGTGCGAAGGTGGTCGCTCTGGGTTGCGCAGGCCTTCGCGGAGCGCGCGACTTCGCAAGCGCGGCAACTAAGGTCGTACGCACGCCGGGTTAAATTTTCTAAAGCCGCGCACAAGTGCGGCGCTCTCGGTGATGCGAGGGGCGAGGGAAGTATGGCGAGGGTGATGAGAAGAATGTATAGGGGTGGAGAGTCGTTGCTATCTTGCTGAGGTCGCTCTTTGAGGCCTGTATCCTAATGCTTTCACCTCCCCACGTTGGCCACCAGAAATGACGAGCTAGGTTGCCTATACTCTTGGGAAAACAACCCAAAACAACCCAACCCAGGTCTCAGGTTCAAGGGAGGTGTGAAGCGAAGCTGGCTATTGCGCAGGCCTCGGCACGCAATGAAACTCGGTAAGCGTCTTCGCCTTCTATGCTTCGCCCTATGTACGAAGTAGCGAAAGGCGCGCAAAGGTGCTGAGGTAGAGGCGAGCGAAATGGCGAGGTGGACGCGAAGCGAGTGAACACAAAATAGATTAATCAATGGCAACTCAGAGTCAAAAGACCTCTGAGCTATGAAGCGAAGGGGAGAGCGAAGGGGAAACTATTTCCTAATAAGGAAGGTACAAAAGCAAGACTAAGCTAGTGCGCCCCGCTAGTCTGCTACTGAACTGTGAGCGCTGGCGCTCCTTATATACATAAAGCCGAAGGTGTATAGAAGCCTCTCGAAGGCTCGCATTTGCCTCACCTCAGCCAATCTGCTCCCAATGCTTAGCGAGGCCGTGCATTGCCTCGAAGTGTCGATACTGGTCGGCCTTACTCTAGAAGGTTCGATGTGCTTCGCGCTTGTTCCAGTTGAATGCAGCCATTGTTCTTGAATAGCCGAAGCTGCAATAAGGCTTGAATGCCGAAAAGCGGCCGAAGCGTGGGAAAGCGAGGCCGAAGCGCGAGAAAGCGCGGCCGAAGCGCGAGAAAGTGCGGCCGAAGCGCGAGAAAGCGCGGCCGAAGCGCGGGAAAGCGACGTGAAGCACAGGAAATGAGCCAAAGCAATTGGCACTTGTGCAAGAAGCTGCAGGAAAGCCTAAAATCAATAAATAAATGGCCCAGTGGAGTGCTGGTCGCATTAACGACAATCGCCAAGTCCAAGTCTTAGGACCACAGCACTTCCTGAATGCTGCACAAGCTCATTTCTGCCCTGAAATAGACTCCCTTGGAGATCGCATATGTATAGCAGATGACTATCGGCTACATCAAGCAAGCTGAAAAATGAAACGGGCTCGTCAAGGACAACTCAAGCCTGACACGGAGATAGATCACGCGCTGAACTACTCACTGTGGAGCGTGCTGAACTTGATACCTTTATTCAAGGTACTAACAGCGGTGTCACACAAGGGAATAGTCTGAGTGAGAACCAAGAGGACAAGTTAGATTGGTGGTAAAGAAGACAAAGGAATGCGAACCTGAGTGAGAACCAAGAGGACAAGTTGGCTCTACTCAGGACACTACAGGGTGTCTTATATACTACTAGGCATGAGTCACTTACTAATCTACTGAGTAAGTACGAATGACTACAAGCTGACACGTCGTGTATCTATATTTAGCACTTCTATTGTGATTACTGATCACTGTGTCATAAGTGCTTACTTGTGCTGACGCGTCGTCCTAATAATAGAACAATGCTGACTGAAACCTAATACAGCATGTAATCTACATTACCCTATTGTTCTGCGTCCTTCCATGACATTCTAACCAATCATAACGTACACATGTCTAATGAGTGATAAGGCAGGTCCTTCCCAGGATCACGTGCCATGATGACGAATTCAAATGCACATGTTGGCATCATGTGACTAACCATCTTATCATATCTAATGATAAGGACTTCAACTCAGAAAACAGAAAAAGATATACACGTCCGTGACATTACCCCCCTTCTTAGGGATTAACGTCCACGTTAACTTCTGTAAACTGGTTTGGCGACTGCCAAGGCAAGGATGCATATAAGAGTGCTGCTATTTTTCTAGGTGCCCCCGGGTTTCTGGAGTGGAACTCCATAACTTTCTCCGGTGCATGAGCTAGATTCTTAGCTGGCTCCCATGTGTCCTCACCCTCCCCATAGCCTTTCCAGCAAACAAGATACTTTAGAGTGTGACCAAAGAGTTTTGAATCTCTGATATGGTCAACCTCATATTCTTCTTCACCTTCAACTGTTATTGGCTCTGGCGGGGGTGGCAATTGCCTATTGACTTCGTTCCCTTTGTAAGGGCTAAGGCGATCTACATCAAATACATCATGTACCCTAAGTGCAGGGGGAAGCGCAAGCTTATAGTCGACGTCACTTCTAACTTCAGTGACTTCGAAAGGGCCCAACTGTTTTGGTCCAAGCTTGGACGATTGTTGGTGAACCTTTATTTGCTTAGCTTGCAACCATACTTTATCCCCGAAGTTGAACTTGTAAGGCTTCATACGTTGTTCAACGTCTGTCTGCATTCGCTTTTTACTTAAGCGAAGGGCTGCCTCGGCGTCTTTCCTCACAGATTGTAGGTGTTGAAGACGCTTGTCTAGAACTGGGATACCTGTAGGACGACCTATAGGAATTGTGAAATCTGGCATATAGCCATACAACATCTCAAAGGGCGTATGCCCTGTAGCTGAGTTGAGTCTGCTATTGATCACAAATTCCGCCGTAGGTAACAGATCCACCCAATCATCCTGGTGTTTGTCAACGAAGACATGTATATAAACCTCGACTTCTTGGTTTTTACGCTTGACTTGGCCATTAGCTTGTGGATGATAGGCAGTAGTGAGTCCTGAGTCTATCCCTAGTCGCTTGTAAAGGGCACACATACTTCTTGCCGCAAATTGGGGTCCCCTATCACTAATGATCTTCTTAGGGATGCCATGAAGCAGAAAGACTTGTTCAAAATAGATGGATGCAACTCCATCAGCCATAAGTTGTGTTGTCACAGGGAATAGATGGATTTGTTTCGTATAATGATCCACTATGTTAAGGATAGTGTCCTTCCCTTGTGACATCGGAAGTGGTCCAATCATGTCAATACCAATGATTTGCCATGGACCTTCCGGAACTTCTTGAGGCTGAACATGTGCTTTAGGATGTATATCTTTCCTATAGCATTGACATTTGTCGCAACCTTCTATGTATGCAGAAATAAATCCTGCCATGCGTGGCCACCAATAATAGCGACTAACTAGTTCTATGGTACCATTTTTACCAGGGTGACCGGTGGTTAACGAGTCATGACATGACCGTACCACATCTTTACGAAGTTGCCTATCATTTGGCACATAAAGTCTACCCTTGTAATAAATGAAACCATCATCTTCTTCCCACATCGCAACACTGTCTGTGAGAGCTTTTGGAGCGGTCTTATCTATGCTTTTAAGACCCTCAATAACCTCTGCTTCTCGCAGACTTGCCCAATGTATGCGATCTCCAAGGGAGTCTATTTCAGGGCGGAAATGAGCTTGTGCAGCATTCAGGAAATGTTGTGGTCCTAAGACCTGGACTTGGCGATTGTCGTCTCTGTCAGAAACATGGTCTTTTGAGAACCGACTTAATGCGTCTGCTTGCATTGATTCCCCTTTGCGATAGATGACTTTAAAATCAAACCGGCTTAGGTAGAGTGACCACCTAGCTTGCCGTCGATTTAAGTCTCGCATTGTTGCCCACCACTCTATATTCTTGTGGTCGGTAACTAATTCAAAGGGGATTCCTTCGAGGAAGTGTCTCCAATCCTCGAACGCTCTTATGCAACCTAGCATTTCTCTGTCGTAAATCTCATAGTTGCGTTCCTCCTTACTCATAGAATCGGAGCGGTAAGCAACTGGATGCCAAAGACCATCTTCATGTTTCTGAGACAATATGCCTCCAGTAGCAAATCCTGAAGCATCGACTTCAACTCGCGTGGGCAGGTCTGGATCGTAAACCTTGAGGATAGGTTCACAACAGAACTTCTCCTTGAGCCAGTCGAATGCTTTTTGCTGCTCTACATGCCATTGCCAAGGCATGTCTTTCTTGGTGAGGTCATGAAGTGGACGTGCTATAGTAGCAAAGTCCTTAATGAACCTCCTGTAAAAATTGGCAAACCCAATAAATGCTCTAACTTCTTTAAGCGTGGTGGGTGTAGCCCAATCTCTGACTGCGGCGACCTTTCCAGGGTCCATCCGCACTTCTCCAGGTCGAATAATCATACCCAAATACTCCATTTCTTGCTTCTCAAATTCGCACTTCTCAGGCTTTAAGTAGAGGTCATATTCTTGTAATCTTTTTAACACTTCGTGTTGATACCCTAAGCTGGCGCTAAGCACTGAAATACCAGCTTAAGTATCGCAAGTTCGTGGGGTGTGAAGCCGGTTGATCGGGTCCGTGCAGGCCTCCGTGGGACGCTATACTTCGTAGGCACGACCGCCGGTGCAGGCACCGCGTTGGGTTCGCTTCGCTAAGGCTGCGCACGTGTGCGGCACTGTCGGGAATGCGACGGGTGAGCTACACGGAGCTCTGAGGAAGCAGGGACACTCGGGTCCGCGGGGGCTTCCGCGGAATACAAGACTTTACAAGGGTGGCCGCTGGGGTCGGGAACGCGTCGGGTTCGCTTTGCTAAGGCCGCGCGCGCGTGCGGCACTGTCGGGAACGTGAGGGGTGAGCTACACGGAGCTCTGAGAGATCGGAAATGTGAGGGGAGAAGGGTACTAAATTCTCTAAGGTCTAAGGTGTAGTTACATGCATTATATACTAAAAGCGTAGCTAAGGAGTCCAGGAACAAGGGTGAGGGCAGGAAGGAATGGTAGGGATGGTATGATATGGACAGGGGGAGCCAGGGGGACACCGGGCGAGGCGCGGGAAAGCGGTCCGATGCGCGGGAACGCGGTCCGATGCGCAAGTGAAAGGCGCAGGAAAGTGCTGATGTCAAGAAAGTGCGGCAGCACATGTACTGAAGGTGCGGCGGTGTGCAGGGTGAGCGCGGAATACAGCGCGAGGTGTGTGCGGAGAGTGTGGGAAAGCGCGAGAGCGCGGCAAGGTCAGCGAGGATCTGCAGAGCATAGAGAGCGTGGAGTGGGTCCGCTAAGTGGAAAGTGCGCAAAAGCTGTAATATAAGCTGTTTCACTGGCTAGCGCGGGAGCGGTCGTATTAGCATACTACTTTGCGATGATGTTCGAGATTACGACTATAGATGAGGATATCATCCATATAGACCGCTACTTCTCCTTTTGCGATTAGATCAGCTAAGATTGAATTCATAAGGGCTTGGAAGGTGGCAGGGGCATTATGAAATCCGAAACCCATAACTGTGGGTTCGGCAAGTCCCCTGTTAGTTATTATGGCTGCCTTCCATTTGTCTCCCTTTCAGATTCAAATATTATGATAGCCCCAACAAACATCAAACTTGGTGAAGTATTGTGCTCCCGTAAGCCTATTGATAATGTCTGAGGCGAGCAGTAATGGATAGCGATTCTTAATAGTGATTTTATTAAGACGTCTATAATCTTGGATAAGTTGCAAACTTCCGTCTTTCTTTTTGATAAAGAATACGGGTGAAGCCATGGGTGACTTTGATGGCCTCAAATAACCTTTTGCGAAGTTTTCTTCCAAGAATTTATCCAATGCTTCCTGCTCTATTACCGACATGGGATACGTCTTAACTTTCCAGTGTGTTACTGCATCTGGTTCTAAGTCAATGGCGTGATCCCAAGGCTGATGCTTAGGGAGTCGGTGAGATTCTTCTTCTGAGAATACTTTTGCGAAGTCTCTATATTGTATAGGAACCATCTCATTGAATGTCTTTTTTCCTTTAGCGGCTATGGCTTTCTCTGCAATCTGCTGAGAATATGTGAAGCCTGCTAAACAAAAGACCTCATCTTGTGTTACGATTCGATCACGCAGTGTCGAAGTATCACATGAGTTGGGACTATCATGTGATTATGACATCATTAGTTCCAGACTATTCCACTACCTTCCATATGACGTCTATGTGACGTCAATCTTACTCATTCCTACTACAGGGACTAGTAGTATTAGTAGAGTCATTGCGTCATAGGTGACTCATCCTAGTATTATGACTCAGTAGTAGTGACTCATGTACTTAGTATATAAACTGTACCACTAGCGAACTTAGACCTTAGGTCTGAGTTCTTGTATCAATCAGACTTTCAACGACGCCTTCTAGGCCAGGAGCTGCATAAGTCCAGTCGACTTCCCCAGCCTTTCCTATCACAGACTTAGCTCTGTTACCACCGAGTCTGCGAGGGTTATAGTCCCACGCCATCACGATAGGGTCCTATAAACCTTATCATAGGCCTGGTTATCCGCATCCATCTGAAGTCACTCAGAGACTGCAGGACCAATTGATCAGAATCCAGCAAAGGAACTTTTGTCACAGTACACGAGCTCAAGTCGAGCAGAGCGGTCCGTCTCACCGTAACATTAACTCAGACCTCAGTACCACTGTGGCGGAACCACGACCCAACACGATTACCACCTACGTGGCACATAGGGGGGAACAAAACGTCCCTAAACGATACCTCAAAGGAGCCGAGTGGCTCGACAAAGACTACGGCTGGGGATACTATACCTCCAGTACCAATTCCGACGACGACAATACACTCATCGCAATTGATTTCGATTTCGGATCTCTCCAGTGGGGAGTTACTCGAAAACTTCCTGATAATGGAGGCTTCGCAATTGAACGTCCGGCACCAATCAAATTGGGACTCCGTATCTACGACGAAGAAAGAGTTGACCGAAGCCGCTGGGGACCATTGGACGGAGAACCCGACGACGAAGAAGAACCACCACGAACCGAATTCAAGTTCGGTAGCGACCACGAAGACACCCCAGACGAAAACGTTAACATACCTGCCACTGACGCAGCAGCAGCAGCTGAAGACCAACTTGAGCAATTGGCTAGCAACATTCCCACCAATGTCTCTACCAAATTCACACCAACCATTGTCTACAAAGCATCGACACCTGCTAGCACAATGGCCTCAATCGCAGCAACTACCACAGTACCTCCAGCAACTATACTGGGCCGAACTGCTAGATTTACAGTACCCTCCAACCCCTTCGGAAGTGGACCGCCTCCATCAGGACCTCCTGGCGGAGGAGGAGGTGGACATTGGTCAAGTCGAGGACCTCCTATGGGAGGAGGACCCCCAGGACCCCCAGGACCTCCTGGAGGAGGGGGAAATCCCAGAGGAGGCAAGCTGGTAGGACGCAAACCAGAAGTCTTCGATGGAGCTAGAAGCAAAACCGAAGGATTCCTCCAAGAATGGAATATCTACTACGGACTTAACTGGGGAGCTGACATCATCACCACCCCCTTTACCCGTGCCATGCTATTCTTATCCTTTATCAAGGGTCCAAATATCCAGGAATGGGTAGCTGGCCAAATCGAATGGTTGGGAGACCAACTAGCCGGAGGAGCACAAGTCCACAACGAGTACCTATGGCGGACGATTATCGATCGATTCAAAGATGCCTTCACCGATACTATGAGCATGGAGAAAGCCGAACGAGCTATCAAGGAGATCCGCATGAAAGATGGGGATCTAGATGGCTATATAGCCAAATTCGAACAACTAGCCCGGATCGCGGGGCATGATCTCAATGCAAAAGGAACCTGGACTATGTTCGCCGAAGGACTCCCAAAAATGCTCCATTACAACATGATTAGTCAGGGAGGAAAACGCCCAAATTCTTGGCAAGAATGGACCGAAGGAGTGGTTGAACAGCAGCAGAAGTGGCTATATCTCCAAACTTTTTTCAACAGCAAGGTACCCCAGAATAAGCAAGGCCCAAATCTAAACTGGCGCCAGGGGCAAGGGTCCGGTTCTGCAAAGAACTCCAATGCCATGGATCTTACCCCTGGACATATCCGTGCAAGGAGTGCCCTATCAGAAGAAGATTGTGCCAAACTGTTGGCCACAGGAGGCTGCTTTCGTTGCAGGAAGCAAGGACATATGAGCCGAAATTGCCCTGAAAGGCCTCATCAATTGCAGGCTCGCAGAAACCAGGAAGAAGAAGTACAAATTCAAGCCACTAATATGGCTGCAAAGAAGTTCGATGCCAAAGGGCTCATTGAACAGATCAAAGAACTCAATGATGAAGACAAGGACGTAGTTATCCAAGAAGTCTTCATGAAGAACCGTCAGGATTTTTCCTAAGCTCCAACCCATCGGCCTGGGGAAGAGCAATTTGTAGACTGCAATGTAACTCTGTGTATCTTACTCGCTATCGAAGTATGAAAATCCCTGTTTCATTCCGCAAGTCAAAAGCAATGGCCGACAAAAGCATATTAGTGGACTCAGGAGCCACTGATAATTTCATCGATCCTAGGCTTATCAAATGGCTAGGATTGGGTACCCAGAAACTGGAACAACCCAAGAAGATCTGGAATATCGATGGGACTAACAATAAGGCTGGCCTTATTCAGGAATATGTGGATCTAGAAGTCCGCACTGGAGATAAGGAAAAACAAATGCGATTCCTTATCACGGATCTAGGGCTCGAAGATCTGATACTAGGATATCCTTGGCTAGCGGCATTTGAACCCCAGTTCCAATGGAAGGATGCTGTTATCGATACCAAATACCTTCTGATTGTTATCCAATCTCTAGATTGGCGATCGCTCCGGATCAAACCAATTATTTCCCATCTGGACACATCTCTCAACAGAATAACAACAGAACCTTTATCGGATGGGGAGAAAGATCAAATCGTTCAGGAACTAACAGAATGCGGACATAGAAGTGCCAATATTTCCACTCAACTGGCGCAAAATGTCCAACAATATGTCAAAGAAGTGCCGATTCCCCCGGAATACCAATGTCATCAGAAGGTCTTTAGCGAAGAAGAGTCTCATCGATTTCCGCCATCTAGACCATGGGACCATGCGATCGAACTCAAAGAAGGAGCACCGAAGGCACTAGATTGCAAAATTTACCCAATGACGCAGGCAGAAGACGAGGCACTCCTCAAATGGATCAAGGAGGAAAAAGCAAAAGGATATATTCGGCAGTCAAAGTCACCCTACGCCTCATCATTCTTCTTTATTAAGAAGAAAGATGGAAAACTTCGTCCAGTAATAGACTATCGCAAACTCAATGATTATACTGTCAAGAACAAATATCCATTGCCACTTATCCCGGGACTCATCACTCAAGTAAAGGACGCTTGGATCTTCACTAAATTCGACGTCAGATGGGGATATAACAATATCCGCATCAAGGAAGAAGATATTCACAAAGCGGCCTTTAAAACCAAATACGGATTATGGGAACCGACAGTAATGCCCTTCGGACCTACTAATGCGCCAGCCACATTTCAAGCAATGATGGACTATGAATTCGAAGAAATCATAGAGCGCTTTAGGTTAAAAGGCACCGAAATTATCATTTACATGGACGATATCCTAATTGCGACTACTGCTAAACTCCGAGATCATCGAGAAGCAGTACACGCCATTCTAGACCGACTGGAGGAATTGGACTTGTACCTGAAGCCAGAAAAATGCGTGTGGGAATCACCACGAGTCGATTATCTGGGGCTAATCCTTGAAAAGGGAGTAACTCGCATGGACCCGGCCAAAGTCGCAGGGGTCGGATCTTGGCCCATTCCCACGACAGTAAAACAGGTCCGATCTTTTCTTGGCTTTTGCAATTTCTACAGACCCTTTATTCGCCAATTTTCACACACTGCAAAGCCATTAAACGAACTTACAAGAAAGGATGTCCCATGGGACTGGACGCCGAGATGCCAAGAAGCTTTTGAAACCCTTCGTCAAAGGATAACATCAGAACCAGTCCTAATCCAACCAAACCTGACCAAGCCTTTCAAACTGGAAGTAGATGCATCTGGATTCGCCCTGGGAGCAGTACTAACGCAAAGAGGAGACGATGGGAAGAAACATCCCATAGGATACTATTCCACAACCCTAAATGAAGCAAAACAAAACTATGATATCTGGGATCTAGAGCTATTGGCAGTCGTAAAAGGACTAAGGCACTGGAGAGCTTATCTGGCAGGATCACCCCATAAAGTTATTGTATACACCGACCATGCTAACCTATTATACTGGCGACAACCCCAGAAAATCAGTCGAAGAATTGCCAGAGAAGTTCTAGAACTATCCGAATGTGATATCGAACTCCGCCATATACCTGGGAACGCTAATAGCCGTGCGGATATGCTATCTAGATGCCCAGATTGTGATCAAGGAGAACGAGATAATGAGGATATCACAGTGTTACCCGATCATCTTTTTGCACGTGCCTTAACCACCCTGACCACTCCCACGATATACGATCAAGATCTCAATACTCTGAGACCATGGGTAAACCCGCATAACCTCAAAAGGATTAATGGGTGCTGGTGGAAAGGAACCGGACAAGTCATCACTTCAGGAACAGAGATCAAGCGTCAGATCATACATGATCATCATGATCTACCCGCTTATGGACATCCGGGAATTTCACGAACAACACAACTAGTCACAAGATACTATTGGTGGCCGAAAATAGCAAGAGACGTACACGATTACGTCAAGGGATGCGCCGAATGCCAAAGACACAAGGTCAATACCCAAACAAGGAAGGCACCCTTGAACCCCATTACACCGGAACTGGATGCCCTTCCTTTCCAAACAGTGGCTATGGACTTTATCGTCAAACTCCCTAGATCAGAAGGCTATGATTCTATCCTAACCATAACAGATCATGATTGTTCCAAAGCGACTATCTTTATCCCTTGCAACGAGACCATCGATGCAGATGGAGTAGCTGATCTTTATCTCAGGAACGTCTTTGTGCGATATGGATTACCCTCTAAAGTCATATGCGACAGAGATCCCTGCTTCATTTCCCGATTCATGCAAACCCTGTGCAAACGAATGGGAATCAAAGTGAACGCATCTACGGCCTACCACCCCCGAACAGATGGACAATCAGAAAGAACCAATCAGTGGCTAGAACAGTGGCTACGGCCCTGGACTAACTTTGCTCAGGACAACTGGTGTAAACATCTACCTTTTGCAGAATTTGCCCACAACTCATGGCGCAATGAAACTACAAAGAAGTCCCCGTTCCAAGTGCTCATGGGATACCACCCAAGAGCGGATATTATTGCGTTTCCTAACTCATTACCAGGAGTTGAAACATGTATAGAAGAGTGGACACAAGCAAGAAAACAAGTCAGAGACGCAATCCTGATTGCCCAACAACGATGGGCGCATTCCAAATACCTAGGACAGACTTTCAAAATAGGAGATAAGGTGTGGTTAGAAGGGCGCAATCTTCGAATGGAACAACCAACAGCCAAGTTAGCGCCAAAACGCCACGGACCTTTCCCGATAAAGAAAGTCCTATCTCCCATCACTTATCAGCTGACACTACCTCCGACATGGAAGATACACAATGTGTTTCATGTTGATCTTCTAACCCCTTATATCGAAACAGATTTCCACGGTCCTAACTACACGAGGCCACCACCTGACCTTATCAATGACGAAGAAGAATATGAAGTGGAGCAAGTATTGTCATCAAGACGTCATGGATGAGGGCGTAAGGTGCAATACCTGGTCAAATGGAAAGGATACCCGGACTCGGACAATGAATGGGTTAACTGGAACGACATGAATGCTGATGAAGCGTTAGAGGACTTTAGGAGGCGAAACCCTCGGGCTGTAACCCATATAAGACAGGTTCAAAGTGCTGTAGAAGAACCAACCCCCACATTACACTCGTGGATCTACAGCAACACATCTATGTCTCAAGATGCTCTCTGCGCCGCCTTGCCTTATGCTCACTGCGAAAGTCCCGTCCCCGAGGCCGGATTCCCGAGTCCACTACCCCAGACGACAATTAGCTATGCTGGATCTCAGTACTCGCCCCCCAACACTCATCCGGGAAGGGGCTGGTACGAAGCCTGGCATGCCATCAACTGTTTCGAACCCTCTAGTTGGCGTACCCCCACAGAGTCCCCTCATCGCTCCACGACCAGTACCCCTGATCTCGTTGACCCCACTGCTCCAAGATATACGGAGTTCTCCATTCCCCAAACACTCATTGGACGAGCAGGAAGTACCCCTCATGTGCGACTCCTGGAGGACCTCGTCTCTGAACCTCCCTCCCTGACAAACGCTATCACCATTAACCCCACTTCCATCCCCACCTCCACCTGCTCCAGTCCCGCATTACCGATCCCTCCGCAGCTCGACTATCTGGGGGCCATACTTGATCAAACACGGCGGCTACGCGAAGGATCTCAAGTCGCTGGACCCAACGCGCAAGGTCAAGAAGCCGCGCCGGTTTCAGATCACGCCAGAGCAGAGGTTCGAGGAAGAGATCAACCTGCTGACACAGATTCCATCGGGAGGACAGAGATTGACGAGGAACATGTTCCATCAGTTTGAGAAGCGTGGACGCCACCCCCTGAGGGTTACCAGTACAATCTAGGCGATCAGTACGTGCCGATGCATATCAAGGGGCCTGACGGTCGCCTTTGGCCAGCCAAGTTTACCAAGGTCGAATACACGGACAACCCTCGTGTTTGTGGCTATCGTGCTGGAAGCCCCACTCCCTATTCCGACTATCTTTACGCCGAGCCTTATTTTGATCTATATCACCGTCCTCGCTACTCAAAAGCAGACCTGTGGTTCCTTAGTCATCGCTATCCGTACTGTGACGAGGTGGACTTGGGTTTCCACGCTCTCAAGGATCAAACCGTCAAAGCAGAAGTACGACGATACAGAGGTTTGGATGCGAGGATCTCCAACCTTCTCTATGACCTCCAACAGTTGGAGGAACAATTAGGACTGACACAGATGGAGAAGGATCAGTGCGTAAGGCGACTTGAGCAGGCTAACACACTCGAGAGGATGGCAGAGGCTAATGGACGAAACATTGCAGAAGCGAGGGGGAGAGTTACTGAACTCCTAGAGGATATGGAACGTGGGCGTTCCACCTGAAAAGGGAGTATTGTTACGATTCGATAACGCAGTGTCGAAGTATCACATGAGTTGGGACTATCATGTGATTATGACATCATTAGTTCCGGACTATTCCACTACCTTCCATATGACGTCTATGTGACGTCAATCTTACTCATTCCTACTACAGGGACTAGTAGTATTAGTAGAGTCATTGCATCATAGGTGACTCATCCTAGTATTATGACTCAGTAGTAGTGACTCATGTACTTAGTATATAAACTGTACCACTAGCGAACTTAGACCTTAGGTCTGAGTTCTTGTATCAATCAGACTTTCAACGACGCCTTCTAGGCCAGGAGCTGCATAAGTCCAGTCGACTTCCCCAGCCTTTCCTATCACAGACTTAGCTCTGTTACCACCGAGTCTGCGAGGGTTATAGTCCCACGCCATCACGATAGGGTCCTATAAACCTTATCATAGGCCTGGTTATCCGCATCCATCTGAAGTCACTCAGAGACTGCGGGACCAATTGATCAGAATCCAGCAAAGGAACTTTTGTCACAGTACACGAGCTCAAGTCGAGCAGAGCGGTCCGTCTCACCGTAACATCTTGAGAGGTATCCAATACTTCCTCCGCAAGGAGACAGCAACGTTCCATACGGTTCACCATAATGTGCGTCACCTCTACCTCAATCAGTTCAGGACCCATCTCCTGATCTGCGTTGAGGCGCATAGTGCCTGCTTGCCAATCTATAGCCGGGTTCCGATGACGAAGCCAAGGCAAACCCAAAATAACTTTTTCTGGTCCCAAGCTGGTTACAAAGAAATCAAATTTTTCTTCATCTTGACCAACTTGCAGAATAAGTGATACTTTATGGGTTATGCTACCTGCTTCGTTCAGAGTTCCGTCAATATTATGAAGACGAATTTGCTGAACTAGAGGAACCTGCCACATTTTTTGGCTGTCGGCGTACTTCTTGTCGATAAAGAGCGCTGTTGCTCCTGAATCGACCATAGCTACTACTTTTACAGTACGATGACGTCCTTTTAATATACAAGAAATATGAAAATGGGATTTTGCATGTTTTGTTTCGGGAATAATTACAGAATTGAGTGCGGCATCAGAAGACTTCACTTGCTGCACTGCTTCGACTGGAGCAAAAGGAACAGTATATACATTGTTCATCTCCGAGGCAGATGTAGATAGGGTTGGTACGACAGAAGAAACACTACTACCATCTAACTTACAAGCAGAAACTGAAAAACTATGAGTACATATAGTGTCTGAAACCGTGTCATATGGTACTGCATGGGAACTAACCGCAGCTAGAGTTAGTTCCTGATCTAAAAAGACGCTTTCAGAGCTTTGATCTGTTCGTCTTGTTCTTGAATTTTCGCCATAAGCTGGGCCAACAAGTCTGCTTGCGTCTTGTTATCTTTGGCCGGCGAAGGTTTTGATAAGGATGAAGCAGATGCCGTTGCCACTGGTTGTGATGATGTAGACGGGGTTGAGACCGTTCCATCAGTGGTAGCCTTTGCTGAGGCAGACTTGCCTGGCTTCCCGATGTACTTGGCGAAGCAAACCGTGGATCTGTGACCAACTTTGCCACAGTGGTTGCATACGTCTCGTTCATGCCCACCGTCCTTCTTTGTATGCTGCGTGGATCCACACCCGTAACACTTTCCTTGCATGTGTTTCATATAAGAGGCCCGATCTTTCTTAGGGCTGTTGCTGTTGTTGTTGCCGGTGCCGCCAGTGCGAGTGGCGTCTACCTGCATTGCATTAGGATCTGATGATGCCCCAAAGGGCGTATTGGAAAGTGTGTGGCCCTTCTTTTCAGCCTGGCGCTGTCGATAACACTGGTCTATAACCTGCACGGCGGCGCGTAGCTCTTCGAAGGTGCCTGCAGGTCGGTCCGTAAGTGCCAAACCGTCTATGACGACTTCTGCAAGTCTGTCATAGAATCGTTGGTGGTGGTCGGCATCTGACCATCCTGTCTGACCTGTGTACTGATCGAATTGCGCCATATATTCCACAACCGATTGTTTGCCTTGTCATATTTTCTTCAGCGCCTCCCGTGCTGCTTCTGCTGTGTCGAGTGGAGCGAACCTCCTTGTGAATTGATCAACGAATGTCTGCCAATTACCAGTGAATGGGTATCGGCCATGCTGCAGTTCTTCCAAATGGGGGAGAGCCCATGTACGTGCATCACCTTCCATTAGATTCAATACTGACTGAATCCAACTGGTTTGGTTAATAATCCACGCGTTGGTGGGCTGATCGAATGTGTTAAGTGGGTCTCCCTGCACTTGCGCGTAGTTGTTGAATGCAGCAAGAAAATGTCTGGCTTCGACACTTCCTCCTTTGCCGTCCCATGGCTTTGGCTTAGGGATTGTATCCCTATTGCCACTTTGTCCTCCTGGTCGCACAGCCATTAAGGTTACCTGCGTAGCCAGTTGTCCAAGTGCAATGCCTATGTCGTTGACTAATCTTGTGAGGTTGTCTAGAGTAGGTGGGGCTGCAGGGATTGCAGGTGGTAACCCACCTCCACCGCCACCACCACCTCCTCCTCCTCCACCTCCACCACCTCCTCCTCCACCTCCACCACTTCCTCCTGCTGCTGGGTTTTCTGACATACTTTCGTCTGAATCAGGGTCATTGATATCTTTGTCCTCATCTGGTGCTTCTGGTCCCCAACGTGTATTGTCTAATTCCTTCCTTTGTTCTTCTGATAGATCCTGCCAATCAACAATATAAGCCGAGAGATCTCAAGCTTTTCCTTTATTGTTCTTCTGTTTGGCTGGGAGATGCTGACCGCGAAGGTGAACCTTCCTGCGTGTTTTCGCCACTATTTACTTCGGTGGACGAAAGAGTAGGTTGGACTACAACTGCGGTGAAATAGGAAGAGTTGGAAGGGGATTCGTAGAGGTTGGGGTCGTCTGGACCTGCAAGGGATGATGATGATGAGGAGTTAGAGGGCTCGTACTCATGCTCTCTAGTTTCGTGACGAATAGGACGATGTTCTGGACGAATGAGATCTGTCTCAGAAACAACGTATGGGAGAGGTGCTCGTTGATCTACTGCTATATTCCACTCGTGTTCAAGGAAGTGAGATAGGTAGAAATCGTGAGGGCGGAAGCGTGTGCCAGTGATATAACCGTTATTGTATTGGCGATTTAGGAGGGGCCAAGTCTGGGGATTACAGATAACTTCTAAATTGATATATTCAAAAAAGTATCTTTCTTCTTCCGTGAGACCTGGATGCTCTGCTCATATAGGATCCTCGTCGTCTGTTTCGAACTCAAATTCTCCTGGTGCTTCAGGAGTGTCTGGCCGAGGTGGTACTGCTTCCTCGTAATCGTTTCCTCCAACAGTACTAATCAATGATTCACGAGAGTTGACTAGTGTAGAGGATGAAGATAACGGAGGACTGTATAATCTGCTCGGCGCAGGTGGTGATGGGGTTCGAGGAATTGGCGAGGGTGTGCGAATAGGAGCGGATACTTGTGGTGAAGTGTGCGTGGATGAAGGAGTACGATTCCTTCAACGATACGTGCAATATGCCTCAATAAGGCAGGAAATGATGCGAACCAGTTTGACGAAACTGGGGTGGACTATAGTGCAAGGGTACGATCGCCGCGTCACACTAAACGAAAGGTGAAGAGCAAATGTCTATCAAGCAAGACCAATACACCGTGATTGATGACACACGGCGCGAGGCTGCGGCGATAAAGACAAGAGCAGGAATGGGGATGATATGAAAAGTACAGGAACACAAGGCTGTCTGCCGCAGTCTCCTCGACCTGTTGGCTGCCTCTCACGCCGAAGCGCTCTTACAAGTGTTCTGATTACAGAGGGTAGCTGTCACATCTGCAGGTCTTTCACTGCAGCGGCCATTCTGCTCTGGTCCTCAGGCACACAGGTAAGGTGTATGTACTAGGACTATGTGTGCACAAGCCACCTAGGGAATAAGGGAAAAGATACGTGTCGCTGGTGAGCAAGGAGTGGTTCAAGAGCGAAGTATGAAGAACTTGTCCTAATGTAGCGGATGACTATCGGCTACGTCAAGTAAGCTGAAAAATGAAATGGGCTCATCAAGGACAACTCAAGCCTGACACGGAGATAGATCACGCGCTGAACTACTCACTGTGGAGCGTGCTGAACTTGATACCTTTATTCAAGGTACTAACAGCGGTGTCACACAAGGGAATAGTCTGAGTGAGAACCAAGAGGACAAGTTAGATTGGTGGTAAAGAAGACAAAGGAATGCGAACCTGAGTGAGAACCAAGAGGACAAGTTGGCTCTACTCAGGACACTACAGGGTGTCTTATATACTACTAGGAATGAGTCACTTACTAATCTACTGAGTAAGTACGAATGACTACAAGCTGACACGTCGTGTATCTATATTTAGCACTTCTATTGTGATTACTGATCACTGTGTCATAAGTGCTTACTTGCGCTGACGCGTCGTCCTAATAATAGAACAATGCTGACTGAAAACTAATACAGCATGTAATCTACATTACCCTATTGTTCTGCGTCCTTCCATGACATTCTAACCAATCATAACATACACATGTCTAATGAGTGATAAGGCAGGTCCTTCCCAGGATCACGTGCCTTGATGATGAATTCAAATGCACATGTTGGCATCATGTGACTAACCATCTTATCATATCTAATGATAAGGACTTCAACTCAGAAAACAGAAAAAGATATACGCGTCCGTGACAATACGCTGGGCAAGTCTGCAAGAAGCAGAAGTTATTGAGGGTCTTAAAAGCATAGATAAAACCGCTCCAAAAGCTCTCACAGACAGATTTGCGATGTGGGAAGAAGACGATGGTTTCGTTTATTACAAGGGTAGACTTTATGTGCCAAATGATAGGCAACTTCGTAAGGATGTGGTACGGTCATGTCTTGACTCGTTAACCACTGGTCACCCTGGTAAAAACAGTACCATAGAAATAGTCAGCCGCTATTATTGGTGGCCACACATGGCAGGATTTATTTCTGCATATGTAGAAGGTTGCGACAAATGTCAGTGCTATAGGAAAGATATACATCCTAAAGCACATGTTCAGCCTCAAGAAGTTCTGGAAGGTCCATGGCAAATCATTGGTATTGATATGATTGGACCGCTTCCGATGTCACGGGGGAAGGATGCTATCCTTAACATAGTGGGTCATTACACGAAACAGATCCATCTATTCCCGGTGACAATGCAACTTACGGCTGATGGAGTCACATTCATCTATTTTGAGCAAGTCTTCCCGCTTCATGGTATCCCCAAGAAAATCATTAGTGATAGGGGACCCCAATTTGCAGCAAGAAGTATGCGTGCCCTTTATAAGCGACTGGGGATAGACTCAGGACTCACCACAGCTTATCATCCACAAGCTAATGGCCAAGTCGAGCGTAAAAACCAAGAAGTTGAGGTTTATATATGCGTCTTCGTTGACAAACGCCAGGATGATTGGGTGGACCTGTTACCTACAGCGGAATTTGTGATCAACAGCAGACTCAACTCAGCCACAGGGCATACGCCCTTTGAGATGTTGTATGGCTATACGCCAGATTTCACAATTCCTATAGGTCATCCTTCGGGTATCCCAGTTTTAGACAAACGTCTTCAGCACCTACAGTCTGTAAGGAAAGATGCAGAGGCAGCCCTTTGCTTAAGTAAAAAGCGAATGCAGACAGATGTTGAACAGTGTATGAAGCCTTACAAGTTCAACATCGGGGATAAAGTTTGGTTGCAAGCTAAGCAGATAAAGGTTCACCAACAATTGTCCAAGCTCGGACCAAAACAGTTGGGCCCTTTTGAAGTCACTGAAGTCAGAAGTGACGTCGATTACAAGCTTGCACTTCCCCCTGCACTTAGGGTACATGATGTATTTCATGTAGATCGCCTTAGTCCTTACAAAGGGAACAAAATTAATGGGCAAGTGCCACCCCTGCCAGAACCAATCACTGTTGATGGCGAAGAAGAATATGAGGTCGACCACATTAGAGATTCAAAACTCTTTGGTCGCACCCTCAAGTATCTTGTTCGTTGGAAAGGCTATGGGGAGGGTGAGGATACATGGGAGCCAGCTAAAAATCTAGCTCATGCACTGGAAAAGGTTACGGAGTTCCACTCCAGAAACCCGGGGGCACCTAGAAAAATAGCAGCACTCTTATATGTATCCTTGCCTTGGCAATCGCCAAACCAGTTTACAGAAGTTAATGCAGACATTAATTCCTAAGAAGGGGGGTAATGTCATGGACGTGTATATCTTTTTCTGTTTTCTGTGTTGGAGTCCTTATCATTAGATATGATAAGATGGTTAGTCACATGATGCCAACATGTGCATTTGTATCTGACATCAAGGCATGTGATCCTGGGAAGGACCTGCCTTATTCATTGATAGACATGTGTATGTTATGATTGGTTGGAATGTTATAGAAGGACGTAGAACAATAGGGTAATGTTGATTACATGCTGTATTAGTTTTCAGTCAGCATTGTTCTATTATTAGGACGACGCGTCAGCGCAAGTAAGCACTTATGACACAGTGATCAGTAATCACAATAGAAGTGCTAAATATAGATACACGACGTGTCAGCTTGTAGTCATTCGTACTTACTCAGTAGATTAGTAAGTGACTCATTCCTAGTAGTATATAAGACACCCTGTAGTGTCCTGAGTAGAGCCAACTTGTCCTCTTGGTTCTCACTCAGGTTCGCATTCCTTTGTCTTCTTTACCACCAATCTAACTTGTCCTCTTGGTTCTCACTCAGACTATTCCCTTGTGTGACACCGCTGTTATTACCTTGTATAAAGGTATCAAGTCCAGCATGCTCCACAGTGAGTAGTTCGGCGCGTGATTTATCTCCGCGTCAAGCTTGAGTTGTCCTTGATGAGCCCGTTTAATTTCAGCTTGCTTGACGTAGCCGATAGTCATCTGCTACAGAAATAGGGTCCGTTAGTATCAATGGCAACAGAATGATAATACAACTTACTTGTGCCATCCTTAACCATTGCTCGAATCCTTCTACCATCTCGACATTGATGACGAGACGCTTGGTGTCACGGTGTGCAGCGTAGGGGAATTCGACTTTGATGGGCGTTGGTTGAATGGCCTGGTATCATGGGTATGGGATGCGGGTGGCATGTATGGCGTCATGCTTGCTAGTTGGCATATATGGGGCCAGGCTTGCAGGTTCATGCTCATGGGTTAACCTGTAAATGATGTGAGCAATATGATTTAAGTTCGGATAATTAGCAGCTGACATACCGGTGAGCCTGGAGAGAGCGCACCACAAATTGTCCACTTCTTGTCGCCCCTGTGGATTTCTCCTTGAGGAACTGTGAGCTGGAGTTGTGAAATGTGACCACGAATGGAGAGTGCAGAAATGAGGATTAAACATTACTGGAGAGCGTGAATGGTTCGCAGAACATTCCCCTGGGGCGGAGTTCGAAGTCCACGCGGTTTCAACTGGCGGAAGACTGCACAAACGCATACAAAGCACCCATGGATACTTCGAAACCATTCGGAGATGCTTGTACTCCCAATGGCGGACTTAAGGATGCAGATGAAATCAAATGGGTCAATGACCCCGATGATGATTGTGATATGATGAATCGTAAGTCCGCGGGTAATAAAAGAAGTTCATGGGTTCTCACCTTGATTAGGCAGGAGTTCCCCACCTCGATGGCTTAGTACCCAAACAAGTTTGACTGAATTCGGTGCCGTTAGGCGAGGTGTGAACCCTGCAGATGAGAATGGTGTTGGTGGCATTGGTGGTTCCACCAATGATGTCAGCACACGCCCCATCCGTGCTCGCAAACTTCCAGCAAAATTCAAAGAAGCACTTACTGGAAGTGGCGAGAAGACCTCAAAGATCAAGAGAAAGGTCGTCATAGATGGCAAAGAAAAGGCAAAGCCACCTAAGAAATCCAAGACAAGGCTTGAGGTCGAGGAACTTGACACCACTGATACTGACCAAGTCAACCTTGACAAAGGTCCCAAAGGACTGAACACCCGTGTATTTTCACAAGCATCTGAGGATGCTCAAGACACTCATGCAAATACAGAAGTCTCAAGTAACTTGGACAATTCAGGAAACACGTCAACCGAGGAGAATGAGAGAAGCAACACAAGGGGAAGCGCGACAGATGAAGAAGAGTGGGCATATTCGCAATTAGACACGATGGCTACCAAAGATGCACAGGTAAGAACACACATTACTCCTAGCTTGCTTCAACTCACCATAGAACATGCAAAGACCCTCAAAAAACTGGCGATGCGCTCAAGCACCAGGGTGAGTATCCAAGTGGCTGACCTGATAGGTATCTTTGAGGATAGCAAACATCCAGTCAGTGGTGCGGACGCATGTTTCTGTCGGTTGTGCAAGAAATGGCTTCTCGGAAATGTTTCTACCTGTCGCACACATATCATCAGGTAGCTATCCCCAATTCAAAGACCTGTGCTCAGCAACTGATTACAGAGTTAGGCATTGGGGTACTCACGAAGGGTGGTACATGGCGGGATGCCAACGTGAACAAGTCGAGCCAAATGAGCACATCATGAGTAATGTCATGAAGCCAGGAGAGGGGGCCGAAACACAAAAGCAAGAGTCGCTGGAAAAGTGGACTGTTGCCAAGGTACCCCAATGGTCGAAAGCAGGTTTAATGGAGCACATCGTTGAGTTGGTGGTGGTGGACAACCAGGTGAGACAAGTGTGGTTCATTTATGTAACATGGCTGATGTTTGACTCGTGTGACTTTGACACGTAGGCCATTTCACTGGTGGACCATGCTGCTTTCCGGCGCTTGTTCTTATTCCTATGCCCCACTATCAGGGATCGTGATATCCCTCACCACTTGAGCGTCGCAAAGGCCATCCATGATAAAGCTCACAAGGTTAGGGAGACCCTCAAGGAACTATGTTCTGTGAGTCATCGTTACTTATTACCAAGTGCATAAGTTGACATACCTATGCTAGAGTGTCCCTGGTGAGGTTTCTGTGACACTGGATGGCTGGTCCTCGTTGGCCCGTGACCCCTACCTCAGAGTTACTGTCCACTGTGTCACGGACTAGCTCACGTGCAAGCCTTTCGCAGACTATCATTGGGACTGCTTTCGTTCGTATCTCATTCTATTCCTTATCATGCGTGCTTCTGTGGTTGTCAGATGACTCTAGGACATGTGACAGGCGAGGTTCCATAGCCTTCCATGTTGTTCTATTCCTAGGACCGGTGTATTAGTATGACTCACTCAGACTCACACGCTGTCAAGCATTTTATTGTTCTCCCTTATCACATGCTCATGGACATTGCGTCATACTAGGATAGTGGTACTAGGGTTCGTGACTCGTTACTTAGTTCAGGCTCCGCTTTAAAGCGAGTCTTACGTGTATATAAGTCGCCTAGTAAAGACCAGGGATCTCTATCCTGGTCTTCTTCAATTCGCTATCTTGTTCTCTCTTTCCTTTCCAGTCTGCCTCCTTTTATCGTCATCTTTCCCTTCTTCTTTCTCTCTCAACTCTATTCTTTCATCATCGACTTAGTGGAGGTGCTGTCACGCCCTTTTCACTCTAAGGGGACCTAGTGTTAGTCAGCCTAGTGTCTGAAGAGCCCAGTCACGTGTTGCGAGCCACTCAACATCGTCCAAGTCGGACAAACGGTTAGCAAACCGTTACATTAAGACCAGGATCCCACCGTGGCGTCGCAACGTACTACCAGAGAAGTTTGGGCTGCAGAAGGAGGGTTTATCCCATACGAAATCGAAAATCAACAACCACGACAAGACGTACCAGAGTCCTTTATCAAAGGAGCCAGTTGGCGGGTAGTCAACACAATCGAACGGTACCACGCATGGTCAAGTGCGCCAGAATATTCATCAGGAGAGGAGCATTGGTACCCAGTTGAGTTCAACACTGAGCGCGCCTGTTGGACTGAAATTCGCTGGATCGAGAACCTAGAAATTGGCGGACATTGGGAAGCACTCCGTATTGCGGGACCAGACCTTGGACTGGATATAACAATACAAGACGCGGCGGATCAAGACCGGATTGACCACGCTAGAAGGATTCGTAGTCAATCCCCCGACAATACTCCCACCACAAGAACTAGCACCCCATCAGTGGCTAGCGAAGCAAGTAACATACAAATACGGTCACCAGCACCACAAAGGGGAAGCGATCAAATCATCGCACTACAGTTAGCTGAGTCATTGCACATACAAGAACCGATCATGAGTCGCACAATGACCATGGAACCAGCAGCAGGGGTTATTAACCCACACACCGGGCATATGGAAATGCCAATGAATCCAGATGAGTTGGCATTGCACAGGGCCATTGGACCCGATCAAGCCGATCCCCCTTCCGACAGAGGACGTAGAAGTTCACCAAGAATACCATTCGGATGGCCACGTGGTGGACCACCAGGACAAGGACCAGGTGGAGGACCATTCGGCGGAGGACCACCAGGAGGAGGGCCACCCGGTGGTGGAGGACCGCCAGGAGGACCCCCATTCCCAATGCCACAAGCACCACAACCAGGAGGACCTCATGGGGATAAACTAGTAGGCAATCCCCCCGTCATATTCACAGGAGATCGGTCAAAAGCAGAGCAATTTATCACGCAATGGCAACTTTACGAAGGAGTCAATATCACGAATGCGCTTATGCACAACCCATATCAACGAGCTATGTTCTTTCTCACGTACATTCAAGGAACGCTCGTTAACGAGTGGGTAAAGGGAGTCAATGCCTGGCTCAGAACACAAGTTACAACCCAAGGATGGGCGACAACGGATGAACATCTTTGGAATGGAGTAATCGGCGCATTTAACAGACAATACACAGATGTACTAGAACAAGAAAAAGCTCAGGCAGAGCTCGGAAGAGGACTCCACATGCAGTCAGGAGACCTAGACGGTCTTATCACCAAATTCGAGACGTTAGTACGTCACGCCAACTATGATGTCAACCAGCCTCTGGTTCTGCGCATTTTCACAGATGCATTGCCCCATGCAATGTACGAATTCATATTCAAGAACATCCAACCATGCAACTACGAGGGATGGCGCAAAGCAGCAATTCAACAGCAGAAAATGTTCATCCACATGAAGAGTCGACTCGAAGGGTTCCGATCTAAACCAGCAGCGGCACCAACATTCAGTAATTGGAAGGGCACAACTAATAACAACAGCAACCGACGATGGGGAGGACCAAACTTCCCACGTATGGCGGATCCAAACGCTATGGATACCACACCAGATCGAATTCGAGGACGAATTGCTCAAAACGAGGACTTCCTTCCAGGAGGGAATAGATACCAACAACGAGTCGGGGGAAGTCAAGAAGGAGGAATACTGAGAGGCACCGTACAACCAGATGGAACAAGGAAAGTTCTCACTTGTTTCAACTGTGGAAAACCAGGTCACTTCAAACGAGATTGTCGACAGCCAGTTAAGCGAAACCCCTATTACCAACAGGGGCAAGGACCATCGCGCACCAGGCAAGGAAACACCGAGGAAGACGGATTCTACGCTGCGCGAAGTATAGTCGACGATCGCAGCGTACTGGAAACACGCACTCCGCAACAAAAAGCTCAAGACTGGTTGAGCGGAGTAGCCGAAGAAGAAGATGAGGTTAAAGACCTCGTCATGCAACAATTGTGGAAAAGGGAGGATTTTCAAAATGTCTGAACCCGACGGCCTGGGTGAGGACTCTTCATTGTAACTCTGTGTACATTACTCGCTATCGATCTATGCGTATTCCAGTATCGATTCGCACAAGTTACTTCATGGCCGACAAACGAGCTCTGGTAGATTCTGGAGCTACCGACAATTTCATGAATGCTACATTCGCCGGCAAGATGGGGTTGGGGTTAAAAGAACTCCCAACACCAAAGAAGATATACAATATTGATAATACCACCAACAAATCAGGGGAGATCACCCACTATCTGGACTTAAACGTGCTCACCAAAGGCATTCATAGGGAAATGTGTTTCCTCATAACCGACATTGGAAGCGAAGACATACTCCTGGGATACCCATGGCTGGCCTCCTTCGAACCACGATTCAACTGGCGAAGCACTGTTATTGATGAACGCGTCTTACCAGTCGTGATTTCATCCATCAATCCCCGCGTTATCCAACAGCGACCAATCATCGCAACAATAATGACCAAAGCAGAAAAACAATCAATTGTACGGATGCTAGAGACGTCATCTACAATCCGAGGAGTGGCAACAGAGTTAGCCGTGCAAGCCGGACAAAACCAAGTCGCAGCAGTCGTCCCGAAAGTCTACGAACGATTCAGCAAACTGTTTAGTGACGAAGAATCCGCACGATTCCCACCCTCATGGCCATGGGACCATGCGATTGACTTCAAACCAAATGCCCCAGACGCGCTACCATGCAAAGTGTACCCAATGACACAAGAAGAGGACAAAGGATTGCTCAAATTCCTCAGGGAACAAGAAGCTAAGGGATACATAAGACCCTCAATCTCTCCATACGCCTCACCATTCTTTTTCATTCAGAAAAAGGACGGCAAACTACGACCGGTCCAAGATTACCGGCGTATCAACGACATCACGATCAGCAATCAATACCCCTTGCCACTTATCACAGAACTCCTCACGGACCTTAGCGGAGCTCGTATTTTTACAAAACTTGACGTAAGAGACGGATACAACAATATCCGAATCAAAGAAGGGGATGAACACAAGGCCGCATTCAAAACTAAATATGGCCTATTCGAACCCCTTGTCATGTTCTTTGGGCTAAAAAATTCGCCAGCTACGTTCCAGAATATGATGAACTACGAGTACCGCGATACCATTGATCATTGGAATACTAGGGGAACCGCGATTCGTATCTATATGGACGACATCGCAATTGCCACTAGCACGAACCTTGAAGATCATATCAAGGCCGTATCAGCCGTATTTGAAGTAGCAGAACGACTAGACCTATACTTCAAGCCAGAGAAGTGCACATTCCATGCCCCGCGTATGGATTACCTGGGGGTAATCCTTGAAAAGGGGATAACGCGCATGGACCCCATCAAAATCGCGGGCATTAAAAATTGGCCTACGCCTACCAAAGTTAAGGATATCAGATCCTTTTTGGGTTTCTGCAATTTTTACTGACCGTTTATCTGAGGATTTGCGCACATCGCGCGACCACTCAATGAACTTACACGCAAAGAAGCAGAATGGACATGGACATCACGACACCAGAAGGCATTTGACGACCTCAGGAACAGGGTAACCAGCGAACCAGTACTGGCACACCCTGAACTTGACAAACCATTTGAGCTGGAGGTAGACGCATCCGGCTTTGCAGTAGGTGCAGTGTTACTACAGAAGAAGGAAGATGGCAAGCGACACCCAATCGCTTACTTTTCAAAGACGCTCAACGAAGCTCAACGAAACTATGACGTGGCTGACCTGGAGTTATTAGCAGTGGTAATGTCACTCGATAACTGGTGGTCATTCCTCGCAGGATCGCCACATAAAGTCATCGTATACTCGGACCACCAGAACTTACTCTACTGGAAGGAACCACATAAAATCAGCAGGCGTGTAGCAAGGGAAGTACTTTGCCTATCAGAGTACAACATTGAAATTCGTCACATCAAAGGAACGTCCAATGGAAGAGCTGATGCGCTCTCCAGAAGACCAGACTACGATCAAGGAACCGAAGATAACACCAATGTGGTAGTACTTCCCGAACGGCTCTTTGCAAGAGCAACCGCGACCATTACACAACAACACCGTCAGGACGAAGGACGCCTTAAACCATGGATCGACCCTCACCAACTCAAATGCCTTAACGGCACATGGTACAAAGAAGGGCGGGTGGTTATCACTGACGATTTGGAAGGCAAGTGCAATATCATCAAGGCGCACCACGATCCACCGGTGCATGGACACCCAGGTATTAGCAAAACGGTACAACTAGTGGAGCGCAATTATTGGTGGCCACAAATGCGCAAAGACATAACTGAATACGTTCAGGGATGCGCAGACTGTCAGCGCCACAAAGTCAACAACCGTCCGACCAAAGCACCACTCAGACCCATTTACCCGAAACCCGAAGCTATGCCTTTCGAAACTATAGCTTTAGATTTCATCACTAAACTTCCCGAGTCGCAGGGATATGACTCCATTCTTACCATCACCGATCACGACTGTACGAAAGCAGCGATCTTCATACCATGCCGAGAAGAAATCAACGCAGAAGGCACGGCCGCCCTTTACATCCAACACATATTCGCCCATTTCGGACTACTGCGGAAGGTCATTAGCGATCGAGACCCCCGATTCATATCAAAATTCATGCAAGAAGTCTGCCGAATCACAGGGATCGAACGTAATCCCTCCACGGCATACCACCCTAGAACCGACGGACAATCTGAGCGCTCTAATCAATGGGTCGAGACCGCTATTCGCTTCATTTCGGACTACCATCAGACAAATTGGGCTCCTTATCTCCCTATCGCGCAATTCGCGCACAACAATTGGCCTAGTGACACCACGCGGAAGTCACCATTCTTCCTTCTGATGGGCTATAACCCACGTGCTGATTGGATATCGGCACCTTCTCCACTCCCACAGGTCACATTGCGCCTTGAGCAACTGAAACAGGCACGAGACACGGCGCAACAACTCATGATCAAGGCACAGCAATCATGGGTGAAACACCGTGATACGCCCAAATACAAAGAAGGCAACCAAGTATGGTTAGAAGGCAAGAATCTCCGTCTCAGTCAGCCAACCGCCAAGCTTGCGCCCAGAAGACATGGGCCGTTTAAAGTAATCAAGGTACTATCGCCGGTCAGTTACCAATTGGCCCTTCCCACACAGTGGAGCATTCACCCCATGTTTCACATCGATCTTCTCACACCGTACCGAGAAACAATAACACATGGCCCAAACTATAGCCGCCCGGTACCTGACCTTGTGGACGGGGAAGAAGAATACTCCGTGGAGAAGATTCTAGACTCTCGGAAGTTCGGCAGACGACGGCGTCTTCAATATTTGGTCAAATGGGAAGGGTACCCTGACTTGGACAACATGTGGGTCGATAAGGATGACGTCTTCGCTAATGATAAGGTGCGGGAGTTCAAAACTTCAAACCCTGCCAAAGAAACACATATAAGGCGACTTTCATCCGCTAAGTTACCCTACCCCTCAGCCCTCTATCAATCTCATCTACTACATCAGCACGCTCTTCGATACGTATCCTCACCTACTATGATACTCACCAATACGTCCTCCATTGATGCGGCCCCATCATCGGCACCTATCAATATTCCACTCCGACCTCTTATAAATGACCAGGGCATGGTCCTTCCCCGTACACCTCCATCTCCTGCATCCCCACCAGTTTTATTATTTACGAACTGAGTCGAAACTCCGGCCTCCTGGCCTCCATCTGACGACATGAATATCGAAACCCACACTCCCCTGAGGACGTTAGGAGCCCCAGGTAGCACTCCATGGGCCCCGGTCACCACCCTCGACCGAACTCCATCCCCTTTCTGGCCCGGGGGACCTCGCAGCACCCCTGAAAAGGGGATCGATACCATACCTGTGGCAGAGTTAGGTGAAGACCCAGGGTCACCCATCGTTGGGACGCCGGAATATAACTATGACCTTACATCCCCACCATCGCCTCAGGGCTCCCCCTCCTCCCATCCTTCCTCTTCATCGTCGTCGGCAGCATCAGAATCACCAGCGGCAGGCAACAAAACAGGTTGCACTAAATACTGTTTCGACATCGCCTTCACGCTCCATCATCACGACCACACGGCGGCAGAGGATGCCTGGACTACGGCCACCCTAGTGGAGGAGCGGCCTCTGAAACACCATAAGGTATGGGGATATGGCATGCAGCAGAACAAGGCAGAGTGGGAGCGATTGGACAGGTGGGATGGATGGGAAGAAGATGATATGGACACCCTTCGCGCCGTCATGAGTGAGACGCTCAAAAATCTCACTTCGGCCATCCAGCGTAGGTGCTGGAACTGAAAAGGGGATAATGTCACGGACTAGCTCACGCACAAGCCTTTCGCAGACTATCATTGGGACTGCTTTCGTTCGTATCTCATTCTATTCCTTATCATGCGTGCTTCTGTGGTTGTCAGATGACTCTAGGACATGTGACAGGCGAGGTTCCATAGCCTTCCATGTTGTTCTATTCCTAGGACCGGTGTATTAGTATGACTCACTCAGACTCACACGCTGTCAAGCATTTTATTGTTCTCCCTTATCACATGCTCATGGACATTGCGTCATACTAGGATAGTGGTACTAGGGTTCGTGACTCGTTACTTAGTTCAGGCTCCGCTTTAAAGCGAGTCTTACGTGTATATAAGTCGCCTAGTAAAGACCAGGGATCTCTATCCTGGTCTTCTTCAATTCGCTATCTTGTTCTCTCTTTCCTTTCCAGTCTGCCTCCTTTTATCGTCATCTTTCCCTTCTTCTTTCTCTCTCAACTCTATTCTTTCATCATCGACTTAGTGGAGGTGCTGTCACGCCCTTTTCACTCTAAGGGGACCTAGTGTTAGTCAGCCTAGTGTCTGAAGAGCCCAGTCACGTGTTGCGAGCCACTCAACATCGTCCAAGTCGGACAAATGGTTAGCAAACCGTTACACACTGGGTGCATAGCTCTCCGGAAACCCCCTTGGAATGGTCTCTTCACACGCTACTGCTCGTTTTCCAGGAAGTCAAGGGTAACCATAGTGGAGAAAACTTAGCCAAGATCATTATGGAGATCTTCAAGGAGGCTGGGCTTTCATCTAAGGTATGTGTCACATCTCAGTAAACATTCATTCAAGCTAAATTGGAGGTACTAGATCGGTTGGATTACATCGGACAATGTTACCTCTAACGACAGGATGATGTCACGACTGGAAGATGAATTGAACTTGTTGGAACATGAGTGGAAAGCTCCCGATCGTCATGTGAGGTATGTGTTCACAATAACTACCATTTCGGACGCTGACTCTTGCTTTGGACACTACATATAGGTGCCTCGCTCACATTGTTCACCTGGCAGCCAAACACATTGTTCAAGCCTTCTCTCAAGATGGCCCCGTCATGGAGTCGGATTTCCCCGTGGACGCACCAGCAGATCTTGATGAAGACTCAGAGACTTCATATGTGTCTGGTGACACTCTCGGGAAATTGTGGGTGTTTATTAACCAGGTGTGTGGTCATTTCTGCATGCATGGGCAAGAACATGGCACTGCACCAGGGCAAAAACATTAGGGCCAAGCTGATTCGATTCATTTCAGGTTCAACTTTCCCCACAAGCATCCGCGTTTTTCTTCAAGTGCTGTGCCAAGGAAGGTTTGCCACATCTTGAACTCATCAAATATGTCCGGACGCGCTGGTCCTCGATGTATGATTTGCTCGAGTGTGCTTTCTTGTTAAAGGCGGTAAGGTTCTCGTTTTATTACCCTCTTCATCTCTCACAGGTGTCCAGGGCATTACAAAGTTCATACAGCTTGCAGATGATAGTTCCCAAGTTCCCAAATTATCGAAGAAGTTCTATGCCGATTATAGGCAGACGCCTTCTGAATGGGCCAACTTAGGCTTGCTCCATCAAATACTAAAGGTATTCACATCTCACAATCTTGGTTGGTTTCTAACTCTTGTCAACACAGCACCCTGCTCTGGCCCAACAAGCATTCTCTTCTGAATGCATTCCCACCGTTTCCTGCGTTTTCCTGACGATTGAGTTCCTACTCACATCCCTAGAAGCTGCGGAGAAGAATATCATGTTTGCGCCGATTCGAAATGCCATAACAGCTGGCATTTCGAACCTGACAAAGTGGTACCGTCAACTCGATGTCTGCCATGTGTATGCAGTGAGCACTGGTACGTCAAACCTGACAGCTCAGGTGCATTTGACTGATCTATTTGACAGTCATTGATCAATCCATCAAGCTAGTATACATCAAGAAGAACTGGGGTCCCGATTTCGTGCTATGTACCAGGACGATCCTCACAACAATCGTGAGTGCTTATCTTTTCAACTTGGAGATTAGATTCTGAACAAGTAATCTAGTTTGATAAGTACAATCAATCTACCGAAGATATCAGCAATATCACGCCTTCATCGACTTCACAGCCAGGTTGGTCTTAGGTTACGTCCCATTCAACTTGCACTCACTCTGACTCCAATCCAGCAAACCCCAGCGCTATGGGCTACGGTGCAAACTGGATGCAGCTGTCACTTGATGATGACAGCGAAGACGAATGTCCGCTCGACCCTCGCAAAGAGCTCACAGAATATCTAGAGTCGAAATGCAAAGACCGGAAGGAAGGCCTCGTGGAATGGTGGGGGGTAAGCTTGCTTGCATATCATTATGTTTTCCTACTAACAGATCATTACATTTTAGCACAATTCCCTTCGCTACCCCACCCTCTCCCACATCGCACGAGACTATCTTGCCATTCAAGGGTCTTCAGTTGCCTCAGAGCGTGCGTTCTCAAGTGGTCGACTTACAGGAACATACTTGTGCAATCACCTCAAGACAGATACGTTCGAGGCGCTACAGATACTCAAGAGCACATTTCGAAATGGGATTGTCAATACTAGAGACGACACGGCAGCTCATGTGGCTGAGGAGTGGGACTTCGGTGGACTGGTCGATATAGAAGATTCATTAGGTCCTGTTTAGATCTATGTCGTAGCTAGATCTTTCTCATAAGTTGTGGACACCTCAAAGACTTTAAAGGTGTGGAAAAATATATCATAGATTTGATGTCACTTTAAGGCCACGGCAGTACATCACTATGCATCTCAAGATCTGCTTACATAATCATTATTTTTTCGCATAGCCACACTGTAGTGTACCACAAAGGGTGTATTATAACGCCTTTGGGGTAGAACAGTGGAAAGAACCTTTATTCGACACGATTCTACAACTACAGATATATAGTATCTATTCTAATTGTCCTTGGAGCTTGCAAAACCATCGCCATCGCAACTCTTGTCGCAACTGTTGAGGGACACACCCAACCCTAAGTCTGACCATGTCACCATGCTGGCCGCACCCACCGGGTCACCACATCCATTGGAGGTCCCATCACTCGCTTGTTGCTGTTGTCACTGCTGAGGACGTAAGGGGACTTCGAGCGAGCAGGTTTGAAGAAGGGGAAGAAGGGAGTAGGGTTGAAGAGACGGTGCAGATGGATGTACCTGCAACATGTGATGGGACTGATGGGGAGGGTTCTTTTGGGAGTCCGACAGATGGTATGCAGCCTTGGATCGCAGTCAGTTGATGGAGGTGATGGAATCAGTGGGTGATGGAGGAGGTGAGACTGAAGCGTTGCGAAACTTGTGCTCAAATCCACTTGTAATTTGGGGTTCGGGTTCGGACCCAGTCTGGCGTGAGAACGGACCCGAACCGGACCGGACCCCAATTAGGTTCGGGGTTCAGCCTGAGGGCCCAAACCGGACCCGGTTCAGGTTCGGGGTTCGGAGGAAATGGCCTCTGAACCGAACCAGACCGGACTGTGGCAACCCTAGGTGAGCCTCATCATGGAGACGGTTCAGAAGACATTTGACTCACTGCAATCAAGTTCCCTGTACTTTGCGTGGCTGTAGAATGTCGCCTTCAAGACGGGACGAGATCTCTTGCAGAAACGAGAGCACCTGCATACATGTGTAGAAGTTTGCGGGTTGTGGTGTGGTGGCATCAGAGCAGCAAGGAGCAAGACAAGGAGAACTAGACCCAGAGAAAGATGCAGCAACAAGAGGGGGGACCAAGATCGTCAGAGAGAGCCAGCACACTACAGAGGACAGTACGGAGGACGGGCAACTTGTGGTCAAGCATGTTACAGCACCTGTGCCGATGGAAACGACTTAACAGAATTTCAATACTAATCTGACGCACGACCGTATACCATTGATAGCATCGAAGGGAATTTAATTCTGATGCGAAAGTGGAATAGTTACAAGTTGTGCATTCTGCGAGTGTATTCAATTGCATTCATGTGAACCTCACGCAGTTTGATTTGATGAGAAATGACAAAGTTCATTTGCCAATCACCAAATTCATTTCAAGTCATTCCCACTCAACTCACTCCACCCGGATTCACCAGGATTCTCACTGGGGGTCAAGTTGCAACTAGGTGCCAAGGCAGAATGTAAAATATTTTTGCACGAGCAGGCCAATCAACGAACAACGAGACTTGTCATTTTTCGTGAAGTCAAAATCTACCATCCACTTCACTACCCATTGCCATTGCCACTTTCTCTTTCACCCTCTTAGCTCATAACTGCCACCCATTGCGCCCGCCGTCACTGAGTCTCATTTGCAGGTACTCAGCACTGATGGGACCCACAACAGCCGCCAACTTATAGTACCCACATTTACGACTCTTGCTCTGCGTGCACGGTGCTGGCTCCACTCCAGAAACTATTTAGATACATTTTTCCCTTCTTTCTTTTCCATCTCATCTCTGACTAGAGCAGACAACAACGGCCACAACACCACAGGCGCCTCCTCTCCTCGCCTGCACTCGTTTCCCCGCTCACCGGGCCTCTTGTAGCACGCCACCATGGCCCCTTCGCTCACTCAACATGCCACCAACTGGTGACGATCGTGCACAATGAAAGGGACACAATGACAGATACAGTAGCAGCAGAGTGATTAATTACATGCAAGATTACCTGTGCCTCTTACATTCTTAGTACCCTTATGAATTTGTTTTCGTGTTTGAAAATTGCTTGAAGAAAAATCACGCTCTGAAAAGGTTTAAAGTCTCTTAGTGATGATTGACAGCTTAGTGAGATAACAAGTGATTTAAGCGACGGCCTAAGCTGGTCTAAGTTTGGGTCGTTTTGCCGATGCACGAATTGAGGTGGGGGGACAGCTCTTTTGACGAATGAAATAAATTGTGGTTGCACTAGGGGAGTACACGGCACAGGGGTGGCTTTGAAAGAGAATACGAAAGGGAGTATTGGAGGAGAGGTGAACAGGCTCATATAACAAGAATGGAGGGTAGGCAGGGATCTCATATAAATCGGCCCAAGACAAGACTAGCAGGTGTGCTACTGTCACATTGTGCTCTCAAAAATGGTACGTAACACACAAGTTGGCTGTCATTTTTTTGCACCAGGTCATTCGTGGCGGTCTTTAGTGGAGTAAGGAGTCTGCAGATAGTGGCAGAACTTGCGGTAGAAGCATGACAATAAGAATATGTGTGAACGGATGGGCCGGCCCGCGATTGTGCCGCCTGACATGACACTCTCATGACCTCCACTCGTGCTTTGAAGCAGAACTCTTTTTTTTGCCCACTGCTGCGGGATCAATCGACCAATGATGAGGATCACGTCTTCCAACACTCATGGCTCCCACCTGCTCTCTCCCAACCCGCTGAGAATACAGTACACGTGCAACTCCCTCGTGCTAATTCGGATGTTCTCAAGCGAAAAGATCCCGTCAGCATCAATGTACGTCGTCTCTTTTCTTTTTTCTATCGTAAACTGTTTGTAGTAACTCTTGCAATCAGGATGTCCCCGACCTTCTTTCCCACATCATAGCTGATAGCACTGATTCCTCGCGTCCGACCTGGATCAAAGCGCAGGTGAGTGTCAACTATGATTGAGCAATTCATACCCATAGATTCACCGGACATGCAGGGTGTACAGTCGCCCTTCTCATCTTAAATTTGACATCTACCGTCCTTCTCTACAGCCTTGTCCTACCTCAGCCACGGAGAACCCCACTATCCACACCAATATCTCCCCCACTGGACCTTCCACCCCCCCAAGCCACCTGACCTCCCCTCTTCCGTCGACCCCCACCCGGAAGAGATTTCGGAATGGCAACATTCCATTCATCGCATACACGTGTTCCCACGCTTGTCCCACACGCGTACCGGGATACGCAATATGCATGCACTCCGTACTCAATATGTCCCTGTCAGCGGCATGGAAGAAACGAGACACATTCAGAGGACATTTTTGGTTCAAGTGGAGCGCACACAGCGCAACACCTGGTGCTGTCCTCTTGACTGTAGAGCAAATGGTCGAGAATGACTACCGCGTCCCTTCATTTCTTGCGGACCTTCTCCAAAAGCCAGAAGGGTGGATGGAGACACCTTAAGCTCCGGCTTATGCAGAAGGCCCTCACACGGTCCAGGTGATTGACTGTGAAATGGTGCATTCTCTTGCTCCATACAATTCGCTGAAATGACTTTTCTCAGTGCATGGCAGCGGACGGGAAGGCGCCAACTTGGGTACGCATTATCAACTTGTCAAACTACCAACATCAATTGTCTCACCCGGTAGGTCCGCAGGTCGTCAGTGTTTTTCTCTCTCACTGATCTCCGATCCAACTTATTTCTGATTTCTGGAATAGCAGCCGCAGCGCTGGGCTCATAACACCCACGCCTCCGTCGAACGCCTCGGCTCGGATAGAAGAGTGGTTGGCCACGCAGACTTTCTCTCTCCTCACGCAACCAGGCATCCCCACTCATAAAGGAGAAAACGGCGCCAGAGACAGCACTATCGACCTAGTTTGGTGTAACTTTGCTGCTTCGGTACAAGGATCATTCCAAGGTGCACATGTGGACTGGCAAGGCTCTTTAGGCTCCGACCACGCGCTCATCAGAACCATAGCTTCAACGCCACTGCGACTCACTAGACATAGGGAGGATCGTACTAATCGCTTCGACATGGACATCTCGGCAGAAGAGTGGGAAGAGTGGTCGCGTATATTCGCAACATCTGTCCCACCCCATCCAACACACGGAGAGCTCCATCCCCCCAATATTGACAACTTAGTTGACCTCATCTATGCGGCCTTCAACACTGCATGCACGGCAACCATGAAACGCAAAGGCAACGCTCCGGCGTTCTCCGCCAAATGGTGGAATGACGAGTGCAGAAACGCAACAATTGCTTTGGCGGAGGCTGAGTCCGTGGAAGAACGCAGACGCCTGGGCAAGCAACTCAAGCACACAGTCAGGATTGCCAAACGTGACTGGGCAAATTCCTACATCACAGAAGCCAATATTTGGGAAGTTGCAGCCTGGAGACACGGAAGACACTCCTCCCACATTCCAGCGCTGGTGAATCACGAAGGGGAACTGACATATGATCACGAACAGATGTCATCCCTTCTGTCAGAAAGGTTCTTTGCTGCAGACACAGGCAATGTTCCCCAGTCATTCCCGGATGACCCACCACCACGCCCTACCCGGCCATTCCTGCCCTTCGAAAAGGAAGAACTACTGGAACTGCTCAAGCAAACAGCGGCCAAATCGGCCCCAGGCCTCTCGGGCATTGGCTGGGACCTCCTTAAGAAGGGCTGGCCTCTATGTGATGACCTCCTCACTGACATCTTCACAGCTTGCATACGCACTGGACACCACCCAGCTAAATGGAAAGAAGCTACAGTCGTGGTCATACCAAAGCCGAACAAGGCGGACTACTCGCACGCGAAAGCGCACAGGCCCATCTCCCTTCTGGAAACCATGAGCAAACTTATGGAGAAAGCGGTCGCCAAGAGGTTCCAATATGACATAGTCAAAGAGAACCTGATCGGAACCAATCAATTTGGCGGCTGCACACACTCCTCATGTTTAGACGCAGGGCTCACACTCATCCATGATGTTCAGACGGCACACGCGGCCGGCCTCAAGGCAGGAATCCTTCTTTTCGACGTCAAGGGTTTCTTCGACAATGTAAACCATGCCAGAATGACGGCCAGACTTGCCAATATGGGATTTGCCCCGGAACTTGTCAATTGGACAGCCTCATTCCTAGCCGACCGTCGCATCAGGCTGCGTTTCAACAACATCACCTCGGAAGAGAGACTCCAGCCAGTCGGAGTGCCTCAAGGCTCACCGCTCTCGCCAGTCCTCTCCATTGCTTACACGGCCCCATTGCTAGACAAGATGGCCAAATGGAACAACTCCTCCCTCGGAATGTATATCGATGACGGCCTCATTTTCGCCTGCGCGGAGACATGGGACGATGTTACTACTCTTCTTAGGGCCCGCTTCTCGGTATGTCAGAAGTGGCTAACCAAATCAGGACTTGCGATCGAACCGGAGAAGACAGAACTCCTCTTCTTCCAGAAACCTTACGAACACAACCCTATGCCCTCTCCAACACGCCTTCTCCTACCACAACCGGAGATTAACTCATATTACTCTGTCCTGCCGGTCGACACGCTGCGCTACCTCGGCTTCTTCATCAATCGAAGACTTAAATGGGAACCGCATGTATGCATCATGTGCAACAGAGCACGCGCCTCCATCAAGGCATTACAAGTATTAGGCAACAGCATACGCGGCCTCTCCATGGCCAATTGGTGTTTGGTACTTAATGCAGTCTGTCTCCCGGTCATGACTTGGGGATGTCAGCTCTGGTTCCGTCAAAAGGGCCCCAAAGGGCTAGTCAACATGCTTCAGCAAGTCCAGAACGAGATGGTCAAGATAGTGACTGGCTCATTCCATACGGCTCCCAGGGAGACCCTCCTCCAAATTACTCGCATGTTACCTATGCGTCACTTCTTGGAGAAACTCACTTACACATCCGCCTTGCATCTATATAGGCTGCCCAACGAGTCTCAACTCCTCAAGCGCCTAGGACCTAATTGGCACGATGCAGGATACGGCGACACACTGACGCTGCTGCCAGTAAGGGTCGACCGGACTGCAAATTCTCGGACCCTGCGCCCTACAGTCTTAGAGGCTCTCGCTCAGCGTGTTCCCTCTTGGGGACCCAGAGTCGACGTCGTGGCGGTCAGCCCCTGGGAGGTTCCCAACTGGGCGGCTAACCTCACGTTCATGGGAGTTGTGCGCCCACACGTGCGGAAAGCCTGGATCAGAGATCTCACGGTCTCTTGTGAAGGGTGGAACGCAATGATAATCCACACAGCCGCGTGCATCACACATCGTGTTGTAGCAGAGCCAACTGTGGTCGGCGGGGCTGCCGCTGCTTACTCAGTTGGGAATGGACCGTTAAACGTGCATTCCTGGACGATCGGTGTTACATTCGCACTCCACAGACCGTCGGTGTATCACATGAGTTAGAACTATCATGTGATTATGACATCATTAGTTCTGGACAGTTCCATCACCTTCCATATGACGTCTATGTGACGTCAAGTCTTACTCATTCCTACTACAGAGACTATTAGTATTAGTGGAGTCATAGTGTCATAAGTGACTCATCCTAGCATTATGACTCAGTAGTAGTGACTCATGTACTTAGTATATAAACTGTACCACTAGCGGACTTAGACCTTAGGTCTGAGTTCTTGTATCAATCAGACACTCTACGACGCCTTCTAGGCTAGGAGCTGCATAAGTCCAGTCGACTTCCCCAGCCGTTCCTCTCTCAGACTTTGTTCTGATATCACCGATTCCGCGAGGGTTAGAGTCCCACGCCGTCACCATAGGGTCATACAAACCTTATCAGAGACCTGGTTATCCGCATCTGTCCGAAGTCACACACAAGCTGCGGACCCAGCTTATCCGAATCCAACAGAACAACTTTCGCCACAGTACCTTAGCTCACGTCGAGCAGAGCGGTCCGTCTAACCGTAACATTAACTCAGACCTCAGTACCACTGTGGCGGATCCACGACCAAACACGATTACCACCTACGTGGCACGTAGGGGGGAACAGAACGTCCCTAAACGATACCTCAAAGAGGCCGAGTGGCTGGACAAAGAATACGGCTGGGGATACTATACGACCAGCAACGATTCTAACGACGACAATACACTCATTGCAGTCGATTTCGATTTCGGATCTCTCCAGTGGGGAGTTACTAGAAAACTTCCTGACAACGGAGGATTCGCGATTGAACGCCCTGCACCAATCAAACTGGGACTCCGTATCTACGACGAAGAAAGAGTCGATCGAAGCCGCTGGGGGCCATTGGACGGAGAAGCAGACGACGAAGAAGAACAACCCCGAACCGAATTTAAGTTCGGAAGTGACTGTGACGAAACCCCAGACGAAAACATCAACATTCCTGCCACTGACGCAGCAGCAACAGCTGAAGACCAACTTGAGCAATTGGCTAGCAACATTCCCACCGACGTCTCTACCAAATTCACACCTACCACTATCTACAAAGCATCGACGCCTGCTAGCACAATGGCCTCAATCACAGCAACTACCACTGTACCTCCAGCAACTATACTGGGCCGAACTACTAGATTTGCAGTACCCTCTAACCCCTTTGGAAGCGAACCACCTCCATCAGGACCTCCTGGAGGAGGAGGCGGACATTGGTCAAGTCGAGGACCTCCTATGGGAGGAGGACCACCAGGACCCCCAGGACCCCCAGGACCTCCTGGAGGAGGGGGAAATCCCGGAGGACATGGAGGAGGGGGAAATCCCGGAGGAGGCAAGCTGGTAGGGCGTGAGCCCGAAGTCTTCGATGGAACCCGAAGCAAAACCGAAGGATTCCTCCAGGAATGGAACATCTACTATGGACTCAATTGGGGAGCTGATGTCATCACCACCCCCTTCACTCGTGCAATGCTATTCTTATCCTTTATCAAAGGACCAAATATCCAGGAATGGGTAGCAGCACAAATCGAATGGCTAGGAGACCAAATGGCCGGAGGAGCGCAAGTCTACAATGAGTACTTGTGGCGCACCATTATCGATCGATTCAAAGATGCATTCACCGACACCATGAGCGTGGAGAAAGCCGAACGAGCCATCAAGGAGATCCGCATGAAAGATGGGGATCTAGATGGCTATATAGCCAAATTCGAACAACTAGCCCGGATCGCCGGACACGATCTTAATGCAAAAGGAACTTGGGCTATGTTTGCTGAAGGCCTTCCGAAGATGCTCCACTATAACATGATTAGTCAAGGAGGAAGACGCCCAAACTCTTGGCAAGAATGGACCGAGGGAGCGGTCGAACAACAGCAAAAATGGCTATACCTTCAAACTTTTTTCAATGGCAAGGTACCCCAGAAGAAGCAAGGCCCAAATCAAAACTGGCGCCAGGGGCAAGGGTCCGGTTCTGCAAAGAATTCAAATGCCATGGATCTTACCCCTGGACATATCCGTGCAAGGGCGGGACTCACCGAAGAAGAACGCGCCAAACTGATGGCGACAGGAGGTTGTTTCCGCTGCAGGAAGCAAGGACACATGAGCCGAAATTGCCCTGACAAACCTCGTCAATCTCAGATTCGAGCCGATCAGGAGGACAACGTACAGATCCAATCCACAAATACGACTCCGAGGAAGTTCGATGCCAAAGGGCTCATTGAACAAATCAAGGAACTCAACGACGAAGACAAGGACGTAGTCATCCAAGAAGTCTTCATGAAGAACCGTCAGGATTTTTCCTAAGCTCCAACCCATCGGCCTGGGGGCGAGCAATTCGTAGACTGCAATGTAACTCTGTATATCTTACTCGCTATCGAAGTATGAAAATCCCTGTTTCATTCCGCACGTCACAAGCAATGGCCGACAAAAGCATATTAGTGGACTCAGGAGCCACTGACAATTTCATCGATCCTAGGCTTATCAAACGACTAGGACTTGGTACTCAGAAACTAGAACGACCAAAGAAGATCTGGAACATCGATGGAACTAACAATAGAGCTGGCCTTATCCAGGACTATGTGGATCTAGAAGTCCGTACAGGAGATAAGGAAAAGCAAATGCGATTCCTTATCACAGATCTAGGGCTCGAAGATCTAATACTAGGATACCCCTGGCTAGCAGCGTTCGAACCCCAATTCCAATGGAAGGATGCTGTTATCGATGTCAAATACCTTCCGATCGTCATTCGATCTCTAGATTGGCGATCACTCCGGATCAAACCAATCATTTCCTATCTGGACACACATCTAAACAGAATAGCCACCGAACCTTTATCTGATGTGGAAAAAGATCAAATCGTTCAGGAACTCACAGAACAGGGACACAGAAGCGCCAATATCTCCACTCAGTTAGCGCAGAATGTCCAACAATATGTCAAAGAAGTTCCCATTCCCCCGGAGTATCAACGCCATCAGAAAGTGTTTAGTGAAGAAGAATCTCATCGATTCCCACCATCCAGACCCTGGGACCATGCAATAGAACTCAAGGAGGGAGCACCAAAGGCACTGGACTGTAAGATATATCCCATGACACAAGCGGAAGACGAAGCACTCCTCAAATGGATCAAGGAGGAAAAGGCCAAAGGATATATCCGACAGTCGAAATCACCATATGCGTCATCATTCTTCTTCATCAAAAAGAAGGATGGAAAACTTTGTCCGGTAATAGATTATCGGAAACTCAATGATTACACGGTCAAGAACAAATACCCATTACCACTTATCCCAGGACTTATCGCTCAAGTAAAGGACGCGTGGATCTTCACTAAATTTGATGTTAGATGGGGGTATAACAATATCCGTATCAAAGAAGAAGATATTCACAAAGCAGCCTTTAAAACCAAGTACGGGTTATGGGAACCAACGGTCATGCCTTTCGGACCTACTAATGCGCCAGCCACATTTCAAGCAATGATGGACTATGAATTCGAAGATATCATAGAACGCTTTAGGTTAAAAGGCACCGAAATTATTATCTATATGGACGACATTCTAATTGCGACTACTGCTAAACTCCGAGATCATCGGGAAGCAGTACATGCAATTTTAGATCGATTAGAAGAACTGGACCTATACCTGAAACCGGAGAAATGCGTGTGGGAATCACCACGAGTCGATTATCTGGGGCTAATCCTTGAAAAGGGAGTAACTCGCATGGACCCAGCCAAAGTCGCAGGGGTCGGATCGTGGCCTATTCCCACGACGGTAAAACAGGTCCGATCTTTTCTGGGCTTTTGCAATTTCTACAGACCCTTCATTCGTCAATTCTCACATACTGCCAAGCCTTTGAATGAACTCACGAGAAAAGATACCCCATGGGACTGGACTCAGAAGTGTCAAAACGCTTTTGAAACCCTTCGTCAAAGGATAACATCAGAACCAGTCCTAATCCAGCCAAATTTGACCAAACCTTTCGAATTGGAAGTAGACGCATCGGGATTCGCCCTGGGAGCGGTACTAACTCAAAGAGGGGACGATGGGAAGAAACATCCTATCGGATATTACTCCACCACTCTAACCGAAGCAGAGCGAAACTACGATATCTGGGATCTAGAACTCTTAACAGTCGTAAAAGGACTAAGACACTGGCGAGCTTATCTGGCAGGATCACCTCACAAAGTCACAGTATACACCGATCATGCTAACCTGTTATATTGGCGACAACCGCAGAAGATTAGCCGAAGAATTGCTAGAGAAGTTCTAGAACTTTCTGAATACGATATCAAACTCCGACATATACCTGGGAACACTAATAGCCGCGCAGATATGCTATCTAGACGCCCAGATTATGATCAAGGAGAACGAGACAACGAAAATATCACAGTACTACCAGATCATCTCTTTGCACGCACTCTAACTACCCTGACCACACCCCTGATCTACGATCAAGATCTCAATACCCTAAGACCATGGGTAAACCCGCATAACCTCAAAAGGATAAATGGGCGCTGGTGGAAAGGAACCGGACAGGTGATTACCCTAGGACAAGATACAAGGCGACAAATCATTCACAATCATCACGATCTACCCGCTTATGGACACCCTGGGATTTCACGGACCATGAAACTAGTCACAAGATACTATTGGTGGCCGCAAATAGCCAGAGACGTGCATGACTATGTCAAAGGATGTGCCGAATGCCAAAGACATAAGGTCAATACACAAGCAAGGAAAGCGCCCCTGAACCCTATCACACCGGAACTCGACGCTCTTCCGTTTCAAACAATAGCAATGGACTTTATTGTCAAACTCCCTAAATCAGAAGGCTACGATTCCATCCTCACTATAACAGATCACGACTGTTCTAAAGCGGCAATCTTCATCCCTTGCAACGAAACCATCGACGCAGAAGGAGTAGCTGATCTATATCTTAGGAACGTCTTTGTGCGATATGGGCTACCCTCAAAAGTCATCTGCGACAGAGATCCCCGCTTTATTTCCCGATTCATGCAAACCCTTTGTAAACGAATGGGGATCAAAGTCAACGCGTCTACAGCCTACCACCCCCGAACTGACGGACAATCAGAAAGGTCTAATCAATGGCTAGAACAGTGGCTGCGGCCCTGGACTAACTTCGATCAGGATAACTGGTGTAAACATTTACCTTTTGCGGAATTTGCTCACAACTCCTGGCATAACGAAACTACGAAACAATCCCCTTTCCAAGTGCTCATGGGATATCACCCAAGAGCGACTATTACCCCATTCCCTAATTCATTACCAAGAGTCGAAACACAAATAGAAGAATGGATGCGAGCAAGACAACAAGTGCGAGAAGCAATTCTTATTGCCCAAAAGCGATGGGCGCACTCCAAATACCTAGGACGGACTTTCAAAATAGGAGATAAGGTTTGGCTTGAAGGGCGCAATCTTCGAACGGAACAACCAACCGCCAAGCTAGCGCCAAAACGTCACGGACCTTTCCCGATAAAGAAAGTCTTATCTCCCATTACATATCAACTGACATTACCTCCGACATGGAAGATCCATGATGTGTTTCATGTGGATCTTCTAACTCCATATATCGAAACGGACTTCCACGGGCCCAACTACACAAGGCCACCACCTGACCTTATCAACGACGAAGAAGAGTATGAGGTAGAACAAGTATTGTCATCAAGACGTCATGGACGAGGGCGTAAGGTGCAATACCTAGTCAAGTGGAAAGGATACCCGGACTCGGACAATGAATGGGTCAACTGGGACGACATGAATGCTAATGAAGCGCTAGAAGACTTTAGGAGGCAGAACCCTCAAGCTGTGACCCATATAAGACAAGCTCAAAGTACAACAGGAGGACCAACCCCCACATTACATTCGTGGATCTACAGTAACACGTCAATGTCCCAAGATGCTATCTGCGCCGCCCTACCATACGCTCAGTGCAAGAGTCCCCTCCCCGCAACCGCCATCACTGTCACTACTCGTCCTTTGGTAGACCAGTTTGGCATGGTCCTACCACGAACCCCACCATCTCCGACACCTCCCCCGACCTTGCTGTTCAACAGTAGGGTTGAGACGCCAGCTTCCTGGCCCCCTTCTGATGACATGGGTATTGAGACCCATACACCCATCTATGTCCCCAGTCGTTCCCCATCCCCTGGTACCACTTCCTGGGCACCCATCACAGTCCCTAGCCGTTCCCCATCACCCTTCTGGCCTGGAGGACCCCGACCTACCCCTGAAAAGGGAGTAGACGCGATTCCAGTAGCATCTATGGGATCAGACCCTGGTTCCCCCATTCCTGGCACCCCTAAGTACAACTATGATCTTACTTCCCCACCGTCGCCTAAGGGCTCGTCATCGTCTACGTCATCATCCACATCATCGACAGCCCCATCACGCCCCGCAGCAGCTGAGGGTGTATGTACAGCCCATTGTTGGGACATGGCCCTTACCCTCCATCACCATGACCATATTACTACCCCATCTGATAAGCCAGATATCTGGACGACCGCCACATTGATTGAAGAGCCGACCCTGAAGAACAAGAGGGTCTGGGGCTATGGAATGACTAATGACCAAGAACCTAAGTGGCAGCGTCTAGATCGTTGGGAGGGGTGGGAGGAAGAAGACTTAGAGTCGCTCAGGTCAGTTTTCTGTGAGGCAGTGAGGAATCTCACTTCTGCTATTCAGAATCGTGGGCGATTAACCTGAAAAGGGAGTATTGTTACGTTCGCACTCCACAGACCGTCGGTGTATCACATGAGTTAGAACTATCATGTGATTATGACATCATTAGTTCTGGACAGTTCCATCACCTTCCATATGACGTCTATGTGACGTCAAGTCTTACTCATTCCTACTACAGAGACTATTAGTATTAGTGGAGTCATAGTGTCATAAGTGACTCATCCTAGCATTATGACTCAGTAGTAGTGACTCATGTACTTAGTATATAAACTGTACCACTAGCGGACTTAGACCTTAGGTCTGAGTTCTTGTATCAATCAGACACTCTACGACGCCTTCTAGGCTAGGAGCTGCATAAGTCCAGTCGACTTCCCCAGCCGTTCCTCTCTCAGACTTTGTTCTGATATCACCGATTCCGCGAGGGTTAGAGTCCCACGCCGTCACCATAGGGTCATACAAACCTTATCAGAGACCTGGTTATCCGCATCTGTCCGAAGTCACACACAAGCTGCGGACCCAGCTTATCCGAATCCAACAGAACAACTTTTGCCACAGTACCTTAGCTCACGTCGAGCAGAGCGGTCCGTCTAACCGTAACAATCGGCTCGGAGTTGACGCAGTTCGACGCAGACGCTTTTGCGATTGCTAGAACAGCTGAAACCCTGGCTGAGTACTATACGGAGGAGGTTCATCCCCCCGTTAATTTTTTCCTACTGAGTAACAATGCTTCGGCATTGCAGGCGGTCAAAAACCCAAGATCAACCAAGGCACATGCCGCTGCAATAAGGTTTCACAAAGCCTTAACGCTACTCACCTTACGTCACCGACAGGTTTCATACTTCCTGGTCTGGGCCCCATCCGACGAAGCCCTCGAAGCCCACAACATAGCGGTAGAAGCGGCCAAGGAAGCCAGCTGGAAGACACCCCCAGATGGTATGGATAGAATCCAATCAGCATCCTTCCAAAAGGACAGGGCAAGACACAAAGCCTTCCTAGATTGGGAACACGAATTCGGGCTCGAACGCTGCATCACGCAGTTCAAGATGCGGTGGACAGGTTCGTCAGGCGAAGGACATGCCCATAGGGAGAAGATCATCTCGGAACCCCCCTCTGTCGCTAACCATCCTTTATGGGTTGCAGCCACGGATGTTGAAAGGGACGAACTCGGCCGTAAAACTCGTAGGCCACTCTACTCAAGGCGCACCACATCCGCCGCCATACAATTAGCAGTAGACCATGCATTCACCGGATCATACGCACAAAGATTCCGACCCGCAGACCCTCCTGAGACGCTCGCGTGTAAATGCGGCGTTCTCCTCAGAACTCCCTCTCACCTCATAAGGGAATGCCCACGACTTCTACAAGCACGCATCAACCACGGGATTCATTCTCACATGCGTACTCTCACTCTTGCACAGCTGCACCAAACAGCCAAACGCGCTCATCAACTCCTCAAGTTCATCACGGAAGGAAAAGTGGCGTTCCGACCACCCGACTTCACCCCACCAACACCGGTCTCACCAGAACCTGACTAAATAGATAGTCGGTTCACCATAGGTCGAACCTATTTCACTACCACCCAGTCACTACGATTCTAACTTCATTTATTCTTACCCGAGCATTCCCGAAACGGACGCTTCCACTTCCTAACCTATTCACATGATTCAGTGATCCTGCTGTCTATGTACCTACCTTTGTTCAACCTGTTTGTTTACTGTAATGGTTCTTAGTTACGACCGGGCTTTGTCATGGACATGTATTCCGGAATATAAATTGATTTAAAAAAAAAAAAAAAAATAACACCCACGCCGCAGACGTGTAGACGTATCTTCGCCCACTAACAAAGACTTCGACGGTCCTGGTAAGACATTCAAGAATCGGGTTTATATGCCCTGAAGATATTGCACTCACGCTGCATCGACATGGCACTGGTCTTTCACCACACGCGCAGTCGACCTCTCAAGTCGGGACCGGCATGGCGTACGCGCAATGGCTCGGCTGCATTATACAGGATCGTGGGCCTGGCGGGCGCAAACCCGAAGAGCGCGCGCATACATGCGTAGATCTACTCAACGCAAAGCCAAGATTAAGATCGGTGTGTCTCTTCTCGCTTGCCCTGCTGCGACCAAGTTGACGATTCTTAGGGCCCGGGTACGGAGAATTCCGGCGGATTTTGAGCCAATCCTGTTGCCGATCGCATGCACACTCGCTCAATCGCTGGTCGAATGACGCACACACACGCACGGCGATCGTCGACCACGGCAACCCCGGTGGCTTGGTGCTTGGCACGGCACGTTGGTGACTACGCCCGTGACGACTGTTGCGTGTGCGAAAGAGGCGGAGGTTCTTGATGGGCTGCTAGGAGTGTTGGACCCCCACAAGTCTATATTCGGGCGATTGATGGAACTAGCGGGTTCCCTGGACGTGCGTGAGCTCTCTTGACCCTAACCCTAACCCTCTCCCATATTTTCTCATCATTGGTTGATTGATCCATCATAGGGATCACGCCCAAGCTGGTCAGCCACGTCAGCGGATAGAAGGTAGAAAACCAAATTCCTGAGCGGTAAGGCAGAGACGAAGACAGAAAGCTCGGAGGTCCCGCTGCCACCTCCAAGTAGCAAAGACAACACCCTGTTCGAAGCCGTGACGGACCTGACAGCGCTCCCAGCGCGCACGGCGCTCCTCATCTCAGGCAGGACATAGCGACCCGTCGAATACTATGTACGACGTCTCCAAGTGTTAGATTTTGGTGCGAAAATGTATGCGGATGGGGAAGTAGTTTCAAAAATACATGTTATGGAAATGAAAAATGAGGAACGAAGAGAGGTGACGGTAGGTAGAAGTACAGGTTGAGAGGACATACAACAAGCAGGATCGTTCACCTTAACATAACCACGCGGAGAGCCAGTGGTTGCTGTACGAGTACAGCTGGCGGCCGTCGCGTACGAGCCGATCTCTCCCGCGCGGAGTGAGCTTGGTCTACGCGTAGCGGCGCACGCGCATGCCATGGAGGCAGGCTCGCTCTCGTCGCGCTCAAGTGACAAGGGTTAAGGTGAGGTCAAAAAAATCTGAGGTAGGGTGGCAGAAGCAAAGAATACGAATCGAGCGAGCCCAAATAACAGCGATTCGCAAGGGTCGGTAGCACACAACATCTTTGTCCTCCTACTGTCACTGGATGAGGCAATTCCCGTCATTCATGGACTGCGACTCTGGCGAAGATACGCACAACAGGCTAATGCTCGGAATCGTCTGGGGGCGTTCTCCCAGGCGCGTGTTCGCCCTGTGGCGGTTTTTGCTCGCGCTTATGGACCACTTCTGGCAGATAATGTTCCCCTCCGGTGTCACCTGGTCACTTTGGCTTTGGTTGAAGACGTGGCGGAGGAGCGAGTGACAAAGAGGAATTGAAATGTGTCAAAGTGCCGCTGGTGTAAACCCAGAAATGGGGACTCAACGTGAAAAATCAGGTTTGTTGTGCAGCAGACCGTTCACAGAGGAGGATATGAGGGGGAAAGCGGGTACTGGACTCAAATTTAACACGTAAGACAGCCTGGGGTACTGTAAGAATGGGGGTAACCCACCTTGTCTTTCCTGAGACGATCTCTGTATCCCCCCTGCGGCACCGGATCCTCAAAGGGGTGTTCCCTAAAGCAAAACGATGCAAAACGATGGGACCTTCTGTGCTCTTCCTTACCTTTGGTACGCCCTGTTCTCCTGCGTTTCCTTGGGGGCTTTCACCAGGTGGAATGTTTCGGCCCGACGCAAACCAGAAGGTCGTCAATTCTCCGAATAGAGACCGTGGATGTGCCCCGTGTCGGAGTTGTCAGAGGGCTTGAGTGCCACCATACACGCGTTACGCGTAGGAACTTGCGTAGGAAGGGAACGTGTCGTCATCGGGGTCGAAATGCTGCACTCGGCGGGAGTAATCGGTCCAGAAGGGACGTTGTCCGCACTCGTAGCCAAGCCTCCATCCGCCATGGGAAGCTTATACGGAACTTTTAGGGATCGATGAAATAAAGAATGTACACGAGTTGTTGCTATGCGCCTTGCTATGCGCGTTCCAAATACGAGGTCCGATCTGCTCTACTCTGCATCCGGTCCGGTTGCCGAGATTGACTCAGAGGTCCTTCTCTCATTCTCGTTGTTCTCAGGATTTATGAAATACCACTCTCAGTACGGGTTCCATTTCTGTCATAATAATACTCACTCGTCCTCCTGATCTTTCACTCTGCCACCCAACCTGCATATTTCCCTTTCTGATCGCTGTATGCTAGCTATAGTAGTATCTCAAGACGCGTTTCCTCAAGGATTGACATATTAGTGCGGTACGACCACAAACGAAGGTATGTGAGTCCAAGCGAGTATAATGCGCATTCCATTCCGAGTGTGAGCATATAAATACCGAACATGAGAACGACTATCATATCACAGCGACCTAATCTACATCTGCTAAAACCTGTCTGAGTAACCTATAGCTCTCGAACTACTTGCGCGCCAGACCCTTCCAACATCTGGACGACCTCATCCATTCCCTGTGTTGATGCCACCTGGAGTGGGGTCCTCCCTTTCTTGTTCTTCACATCTGCACTCGCGCCACGGTCGAGCAATAAGCGCACGGTCTTCGTGTGGCCATCCGATGATGCGAGGTGCAAAGGAGTCCATCCCTCTTTATCCTCGGCATTTGCGTTCGCGCCTTGGCTGAGTAAAAGGCGCACAATATCTGTATCACCGTCCGACGATGCTAGGTGCAACGGAGTCCAGCCCTCCTTGTCTTCGGCATTTGCGTTCGCGCCATCGTCGAGGAGTAAGCGCACAAAATCCATGTAGCGTTCAGATGACGCTAAGTGTAACGGAGTCCAGCCGTCCTTGTCCTTAACATTTGCGTTCGCGCCAAGGTCAAGCAGCAAGCGCCCTATCTCTGAGTTGTGTTCGGATGACGCTAGGTGTAACGGAGTCCATCCCTCCTTGTCCTCTGCGTTTATGTTCGCTCCACGCTCACACAGCAAGCGCGCGCCCTCTGTTTTGGCTTTGGATGACGCCAGGTGCAGCGGGGTCGATCCTCCCTTGTCCTCGGCATTTACGTTCGCGCCGCGTTCAAGCAGCAAGTGCGTAGTACCCATGTTGCCTTCGGATAACGCTAGGTGCAACGGCGTCAATCCCTCCTTGTCTTCGGCATCTACATTCGCGCCACAGCCAAGTAGTAAGTGTGTGACATCAGCGTTGCCTTTGGATGACGCTAAGTGCAACGGGGTCCTTCCATCCTTGTCCTCAGTATTTACGTTCGCGCCATGGTCAAGCAGTAAGCGCGTGGTATCTCTGTCACCTGCGGATGACGCTAGGTGTAACGGAGTAGATCCCCTCTTGTCCTCTACGTGTACGTTCGCGCCACGGCCAAGTAGTAGGTGCGTGGTATATCTGTCGCATCTGAAAGACGCTAGGTGCAACGGAGTCAATCCCTCCTTGTCCTCAGCATTTAAGTCTGCGCCGAGGTCAAGTAGCAAGCGCGTGGTATCTGTGCTGCGTGTGGATAACGCTAGGTGCAGCGGGATCCTTCCCTCCTTGTCCTCGGCATTTACTTTCGCGCCATGGTCGAGCAGCAAGCGTGTAATATCCGGATTGCCTTCGGATGACGCTAGATGCAACGGAGTCCTTCCCTTTTTGTCCTCAGCACCCACATCCGCGTCATGGTCAAGTAACAGTAGTGAAATTTGAAGCCGCCCGTGCGATGATGCCAGATGTAATGGAGTCGAGGTGTCCTCGTCTTTTGTATTGACACCCGCCCCATGTTGGAGTAATAGCCTCACGGTTTCCACGCAACTGGAAGATGACGCCAAGTGTAATGGAGTCCGGCCTTCGCGGTTCGCTGTGTTGATGCGTACGCCGTGCTCCAGTAACATCCGAACAAGGTCAAGTGACCCATGGGCAGCGGCTGTCATGATTGCACTCCAGTGTCCGCCGTCCTGCAAATCGGCATCTGCACCATGGTCGAGTAACCACTGCGCGACGTCGCTGAGTTCATCCGTCAATGTAGCGTGTAGTGGAGTTCGGTTAAGGTAGCCAGGAACATCTACAGCTGCGCCGTGCTGACATAATAGCTCTGCCACGTCGAAATGCCTCTTGTGCAATGCCGCCGCCAGTGGACTGTGATTATGTCCACCCCTCGCGTTTACGTGCTCTGGATGATCTACGATGATGTGCGCTGCAAGGTTACGAAACCCGCCGAACGAAGCATAATACAGTGGAGATGCCGAGGGAGGTGCCGAGGAAACCCCCTCAAGTTTCGGCGCCCAGGCTGGTCTTGTGAACGCAGGCCAGTGTGTATCGATGTTGTGCAACTGGATCCATGAGGCAAAATGTGGTTTCGCGGAGTCAAAAAGGCAACACATGCCATGTTCTATCCGCGATGACACAGCTCCGAACTGTGCATGCTCTACCCAATGCTTACTGGCGTATTCAGCCAACGGAAAGCTACGGTTGGCCTCGTCGCCCCCCAAACTACCGTCCAATTGGAGTAGAGTCCCTAAGCAAGCCTGCGCAAGTGTCGTGTGCGCAGGTTCGGGCATAATATGGAACTGTAATGCCTCTCCTTTGGAAGTAGAAAGGCGATCGGAAGTCAAGAATTCCTTGACGGAAAAATGAGAAAATTGGATGACGCGAGAATAACCATTGTCGACGAGCGTGACCAAGCTGGAACACGCAGATAGCACAGCTCGTTGCCGATCCTCCCATCGCCAGTCCTTGTTCAATTTTGCTGTGGATCCCGGGCCTTCGGTCCCATCAAAGTCAAGCGCGAGTATTTCTGCTAGCTCCTCGACACGCAAGGGCCGAATCGCCACAGTAAGGCATTGTAAGAGACGATGAGCGAGGCCGCGGTTGGCTGTCCCGATCTCCTTCAGAACGTGTTCATATGTCTCGTCCAATGACTTCGGCAGTTCGTTCAGACTTCGACGGATGCTTTGTGGAAAACAATGTTGCAACACCTCCAGTTGACAAAATACCCATCGGAACCTGCCAAATGATCAGTAAGACTCATAAGCATTCGCAAACGTGCTTACATGCCATCAGCTCTCTCTGTGAGAGTCTCAATAACAAGTTCCTTATCCTGGTGCCTCCACCTCCCCATCGCCGTATCCGATTCTGCAGAGACAACCGCTCTGATGTAATCTTCAATGTCCTTCTTTTGTCCATTTTGCTCGTGAATAGAGATTGGGTAAGACGCTAGGGGCCCAAGCGTAGTTCGGATGTCGATCTCCGGTCGACTCGTGACACATATGTGAAGATTTGGAAGTTGGAGGCCGACAAGGTCCTTCAAGAAATCAAGGACCTGTTTGCGGGCTGATGGAATCCCAGAGGAATTAGGACATTCATCTATCGCATCCAAGATGATGTAAACCGGGCCTTGGTCAGGTAGCGCGAGCATCTGGTTGAGACATGTGATCATTGCTCCGGAACTGGGTTTGTATGCGCCATTCTTGTGGGCCTTATAAACGCGGTAGAGTATGTCGCAACAACTATCAGAATGAGCGGAGAGCTGTGTAAGAAGGGATGGAAGCGCATTGTGGAGATTTTGTTTATCGGGGTCCCTAAAATCGAAATAAAAGTAGGCCATGGTGGCCTCCCCAGCCTCCTGCAACGCTACTATGTCTTGTATGACTGCAGAGCTAGTTGGCGGTGTAAGTTCCTCGGAGGTGAGCCCGAAAAATGATAACGAACCAAAGGACACTCTTCCCCGAGCCCGCTAAAAAGGTTCAAAGCGATCAATATCCGGGAGGAGAGGAAGAAACAGGAGGGCGCACGTTTCCCGTGAATCCACAACAAGGATGTGGTCAACCTGGACTTCCATTCCTTGGATAAATTTCCCTTGAAGAACCACGCCGCCGTCCCTCTATATTGAGCGCTGGATGCGAAATTGTGATTGGTGGATGGATCTGGCGGAGACAGCCACGCCCGGTCCGCCCGCACCCGTTTACGGCGCTCCTCAATTATCTGGCGCTCTGTAATCATAGTAGTTCAGTTTCAGAAAACCAAGAGAAGCTGATGAGCAAACGAACGCTTCTCTTCTTCCATACGAGCTTTCATTTCCTTGCCATCTAGTCGTTTGTGGGGTTTGAGATGGTATTTCGAGGGGCTAACGTGCTGAACTTACCCTCAATAAGCTGGTTGACGTTGTCGCCAACGCCCTTCACTTCGACGCCGACAACCTCTACTCCGCCCTTGATAAGGTGTGCGAGTTTCAGGATCTGCACAGCCGCCATATTGACCTCCTCCTGGGACAATCTATCAAGTTTGCTCAGCGCGTCCTCGATACCCTTCCTTCCAATTAACTTCTTGAAAAACTTCTTCAGGTGCCTCTCTGAACCTCTGTCAGCGACGGGAAACATGACATCGGGGATAGGCTCACTCGCTCGTCCCTGCTTTATCTCCTTTGTCATAATCGCAAAGATCTCAAGCACCTCCACCATTATTTTCACCATGATGTCCTTCATCGCCTCTGTCATCGGCACCTCGGCATATTCCTCGAGCCTTCTGAAGAAGCTCTCAATGCGCTCGAATATAATGATGAGCGCATCCTGGCTCGCAATAACGTCCTTTGCAGCCTGTATGGGTCCGATATCAGATCGCTCCGAGCGAGGGAGATCCGGGACGATAGCTACCGAAAGGAGGACACCGGCACCCGCGAAGATAACATTCGCGGGCGAGAACACCTAGAAATATGATATCAGAGGTTGGATCGTAGGAGAATCATCTGAGTAGTATTTACCATCCCAACGCCTGCGCTAATCACAGAGGAGGACGCAGAGAGGACGTTGACGATCGGGTCCAGCCATTTTATCAAATTTTCATCGGCTGACGTCGTTTGCTCGACCTTTGCAGCCTGAGAACGAAGGATGGCGAGAATCTCGGTGGGAGAGTCGCAGGTCTGCAACTGGGCCATCAACGGATGCGTGACAAGGCTTTTCTCGGTCTTCTTTTCATACTCTTTCAGGGAAGCTTCAAAGATGGCCTGCAAATTGGAAGAGGAACTTGAAGCAGTGGGAGTTGTCTTAGACATAGTAACAGCAGCGATGAGATGGCTGGGATCCGAGCGAATGATGCGGCAGTACGGGTGTGTATGCGTGAGAGGTGGCAGAGTGTGACTACCAAAAGAGGAGCGTTTGCCATGAGGCCTTAAGATTTAGCAGGTTACGCCCACACTCCAGCCTCGTGGACAATCTAATACGATGTTTTCTTCAAAACCTTGATGCGGGGGTCACCTGAGCCCTTGATGCCGGCGGACTTAGAGGTTGGCCCGGTTACAGTAATTGGGCTGCGTCAAGGTAGCGTCAGACCCCGTTATGGTCATCTCTCTGCGGCAGGCGGCTGCAGGCGGGATGCGTAGGGTGATTGGCTGGCCAGAATGATGCCCGAAGACGAAAGTCGAGGCGCGATCTGTCCGAGTTCATAGCCAAATAATTACTGTGGTACCATTGGATCGGTTAACAGACGAAAAGTAGGTTCTCTTTGCTCGTGTGCAAGTTAAATGAGGTAGCGATAGATAGATTTATTACCCGTGTATGAGGGCGAAGCCGTCGGATTGTAAGGAGTATACGATAGGTGGTGGTGGTGGTGGTCGGCGGAGGCCCGGTAGTAGGAAGGTAGATGATAGGTAGCCAATAACCGCAAAGAAAAAGATCTGAGTCATGAGTAAATTCGAATGTGGGGTCATGTCCGTAAGGTATTAACTTTTGATGCGAAGAATGTGGGAGGTATCAAGAATACATAGTATGAAAAAGAAAAAGAAAAAAATTGGGTGGAGTAATGGAAGGGGGAGAGATGACGGTAGGTACAAGTACAAAGTTAAGTGAGTACATACAACAAAGCAGGATCGTTCGTTCACATAAACGTAAACCCGCGGAGATCCACACATACTGTACAGCAGACAATTGTTATGGGAAGGTCAAGAAATTTGGGGGTGGAGCGGAGTGAGGCGACGCAAGAATTGGGGGGTGGGAAGCGAGCAAGACCGAGCGAACACAACGTTTTTTTTTCCTCCGACATTCACTGGATAGAGCAGTTCCCAGACGACTCGCCACTAGCACGACTGCGCCTGCCCATCGACATCCTCGGCGTCTTCTTATCCTTCGACGTGATCGTCGGCACCGGAGCAACCGTATCCGGTACAGTCACACACGACGCGCCAGGATCGTCAAGCGCAACAACGGCCGCACCAGCGTCCACGAAAGACGAAGACGTCGTCGCGGCAGACGGATCGACCCGGCCCGCGCGGCTCGCCGAGGACGTATTACTGCTAGTATTCCCGGTGGCCGCAACGACGGCCTGTAGACTGCGCAGGCTGTTCGATTGAGGGGATTGGGAGGCTTGGGACTGCGGCGAATTAGCGCAGGACGAGCCGATGCTCGATATCGATTGTGGTCGTTCTCGGATCAGATGCGTGTTATTTGCTTGTTGTGGTTCTCGCTGGCGCGTGAGAATGATAGACAATTTCCGGCGAATGATGTTCCCCTCCGGTATCACGCTGGTGGTCACTTTCGATGGAGGCGGCGCGAGCGAGACAGACGAGTTGGAATTTGTCGGGTCTGGCGTCAACGAGGCACGCGAGCGCTTGCTAAATGGCGACAGAACTTTATACGCCACTGGCGGGTGTGGAGGCGACGTCGTCGGAGAGAGCTGAGGTGAGTTCGTACGCTCCCGATCGAGGCTACCTCGGGAAGAGCTTGCGCTCGCAGGATGGTGGTTCGGCAAGCGTGTGAAAAACTCAGCGGGGCTGCTGCCGCGCTCCGCGAACTGAGCGTGCATGAGCAGTTTCGAGCGCAGGTCGCAAGTTAGAGCCGCGCGCCCAGCGCACTTGGAGTGCGCAATCAGACTGCAGTGCGAACATAGTACGGCGCCCTTCTTCGCTGGTTCCATGCATACGCGACAGTTGACGGCTACAGGAACGATCAAATCTCAGGTAAGGTAAAAAGCTCTGGTAGAGGGAAACGTACGTTTGCTAAAGGTCGTCTTGACAAAGGTATGTTCGCGTATTTCAAAGAGGTCTGCGTCGGTTTGCGGAACTTCGGGAGGGACTGGTGATGCGTTGCCAGTGAAAGATCGATGACCTGGTGAGCTTGACAACATCGCCATATCGCCCTCGAGCACATATTGGGGAGTTGGGGAATCGAGCTCGAGGTTCGCCATCAAGTGTCGTGCGACGCCGTTTTTTTGCAGGTCGGCGCTCACTCGTCGAAGGAAAGGTATACTATCTTGCGGTCGCAAGTCCTTCGTAAAAACTCATAAACTTTAGCCTTTCCGACAGACGTTGCACGAGACTCACATTATTTAAACCCCAATGGTTCTTCAACCACTCATGTTCGAACAATTGCTCCGCACTCGGCCGCATCGCCGGATCCTTATGAAAACATTCCTTGAGGAACGAGACCAGCGGCCCCGAAAAGCGCTCCGGAATCGGCGGACACTCGTCTTCCACAATCCGGAACATCACTGTGGGCGCGTTATTCTCCCTATCAGTGACTGCGGAACAATCGCTAGATTCCGGTTCACCCACCTGTCATAGCATTCCCGATATCCCCATATGGCGGGCGTCCCGTGAGCAGCTCAATAACCGTACATCCAAGCGACCATATATCCGATTTAGTCGATGCGCCTTTGAGCTCTATGACTTCGGGTGCCATCCAATTCGGCGTGCCCGCGACGTCCTTGATCTCGCGCTCCATCGCGCGCAGGTTAAGCGACACACCAAAGTCGGATAGCTTTACGTTGCCGGTCTTCGTCGTGAGGATGTTGGCTGCCTTGAGATCGCAGTGCACGACGTCGCTTCGGTGTAGGTAATCGAGCCCTTCGAGGATCTTGAAAACGTAGCTCGCGACGAGCTTCTCGTTTAGCTTGCCGAACGCCTTGAGAGTTTGTCCGAGAGAACCATTCTCGGCGTATCTGCAGGTACACACGTGGTGCGCAGCAGTCAGTATGTGCCAAAGTAAAAAAATGGAAGAATGGGCAGCAGAGGGCAGGCAGGCAGAGGGCATATAAAAGGAGGAACGGAACGCACTCAAGTACGATGCTCAGCGTATTCTCGTCCCGGGCCATCCCTTCATACTTGACGATGCTAGGATGCGACAACCGCTTGACGAGATCGACCTCCCGCATCAGCTGCGAAATTTCCTCCTCCTTGAGACCTTCAAGCCCGATCCTTTTCACAGCAACCATCTGCCCGGTGTTCAAGTTGAGCGCGCGATAGACGGCGCCAAACTGTCCGCGGCCAATACAATTACCCAGTTGCTAAAAAAAGTCCCTCAATTAATCACCGTACCTCCCACGCAAATATCAGACCACTCACAAAGTGCGTCGGCGCCTTTCCCTCTTCCCTTACGACCAGCGTCTGCCGAGACATACTTCCCTCCGTCGCATCCCGCGCCATCAAATCGCTCGCGCTTGCCTGTTCACCCGACGCGACGCCAAGGTTGACCATACTCTCGAACCGCGAGCGCCGCGGCTTAGCCCCAAATTCATCGTAGGAGTTCGGCCTTGGCCTTCTGCGCGAGCTCGATCCATCCACCTCGCTCTGGAACCGTCCTCTGGGGATCAACGATGGCGAGTTGGCGGACGAAGTAGAGCCTGCGCGCTCGAGTGGATCGACCTGTGGCGACTGCTGGGACTGCGATGGCGTATTGAACGGGCTGGGAGACTCCCCAGATACGGCGCGCGGGAACGGGATGGGCACAGCCAGTAGTGAGTCGCTATCGCATCCACTACCACCACCATCTTCAGGACTACCTCGCCTCGGAACATACGTCCCGCTCCTCCCGTTGCGCGTGCTGTTCCTGCGCAATGCGACTCGGCCTGGGCTTGGTCCAAGACCGAGAGAAGAAGGGTCCGGGCTCGACTCGCGACGTAACATGCCGCATGCGTCCTTCGGTGCAAGTACAGGCGCATCGACGCTATGTCTTGCACGGTGCGTCGGCCGGCGCGCCGCGGCTGCAGCGGCTGCAGCAGCAAGCGGCTGTGATATTCCGGTTGATGGAAACGACGACGATAGCGATAGGGACTCAACGCTATCTCCAGGCGGAAAAGAAGCGCTCGAATTGACACTGAAGCTCGCACTAAGACCGAGAGGATCTGCAGGCGCAAAGTCGCCCGACGACAGCGAAGGCTTCCGAATGGCGATCGGACGGGAAGGAGAAGATGAAGAAGGCGCTTTTAGTGCGTCTAGAAAATCGTCCGGCCATTTGCCTTTGCGTAGGTTAATCCGTTCCATGCGTCCTGTCCTGTCGTCTGTGGATGCTGGCGCTAGCTCTTCCGACTCTTCGACGACGCGTAATAGGTCGACCGGTACCGTCTCGCTCGGTTTACGTTCGCGCGGCCGGGCGGTGGGACCTTCGAGGCTGCGTCGGCGGCCAGGTACGATCCCGACGTGGCCGTTCGGGCTATTATTGCCGTATATGCTGCTGGAGGCGGCGATATCACCGTCGTCGCAGCCTAACATAGACGCTGCCATCGCGCTGCCCTCCGTACGAGTCATGCTAGGCCACTCGGACGGGATGAACGACGTTGCCTCAGTCGTGACGGTGCGTATCGTGCCGAATTTCCCATTCGGCCCTGATCCTGATCCACTGCGCCCGTCGCCGAACCCAAGCCCGATACCCGCGTCCAGCAGGCTGGAGTACGTACTGGCATCGGTCATGTTACTGGACGCGATAGACTGGCCCGTCGTTGAATCTGCAATTGACATGCGTGCGGACTCGTTCAAGGACGGTGCGAGGAGTGAGTTGCGCTCTGAGGGGCGTGGACGCAAAGGCGAACGGGGGGGCGCGAGGATCGGAGGCACTTCGTCACGGTCGCTGGTAGTCCCAGTGGGCGTCTGACGTCCTTCGGTATCAGTCCCAAGCGCCGTCCCTACATCGCTAGAGGAGGCAGTATCTGGACTGTGAGACCGCACCGTGGGAAGACCAGGTGGTAATCGATGCTTGGACGTACTTCGCGTCGGGGAGTGAGGTGGGTGCGATAATAATGGTGGCGCGGAAAGTGGGGCGGACAAGTTGGGTGAGGACATGATTGCTCGTGAAGACGAGCCCGTGCGGTACGGTGAGCCTGGTGCCGCGTTTGCAAGTGTTACGTTGATGGGTTTCGGTTTGCTGCCTCCTCCTCCGCGCAAGAGATGTGAATGTGTCGGTACGGGTGTTTCTGCCCACTTGACAAGAGCGATGACAGTCTTTGCCACGCGTGCGAGGCAGTCGGATGTGCCCTCGATGAGATCGTCGCGCAGGAAGAGGTCCTCGGGTGGGAGTCCATTCGCAGAGCAAGATGCGAGGAACTTTGTCACGTTCGAAGTACGGAGCTTGCCGTCCTCGCGCGTGTCAATCCGAGCTATCGACCCAGGCCGCAACTTGTTCATGAGTCTGTAAAATGAAATCATAGAACAGACTGTTAGTCTTCCGTTCCGCCCCAGTACACGCAGTAACCAAGGGGAACGGGATCACTCACTGGCACAGCACATAGCCATCCCGCAGCGCCTCTGTGAACAATCTTCGCTCTCTCTCTTCTCCTGCCATATTAGTGCTCGAACCAAGTTGGGTCGTACTCCCGTTCGTAGAAGCGCCGCTTTTTCCCCATACGCGCTCGAGTCGTGCAAGTGCACGCATGCGGTGCTCAACGTCCTGTGACTCGCGTACCCCAAGGCTCGCGCTTTGACTCGGTCTCAGCATCTCCTTGCAGAGCACCGAAGTGGCCGTGCGGACAGCTTCGCGGTGAATGGGATTTGAAGGACCTGCAAGCGAGAGCGAAGAAGTGGAAGCGTTTATCTGTCGCGTCATGGCTGAAGATGGGGAGACTGTGCGTTGTAGGTGAGGACCCGGGGAAAGCGCACGAGGCCGGCTGGGTGTACTTGGAGACGCAGCACGCGGAAGGGCAGGTGAAGGCGAGCTTCGATCTACAGACGATCTTCGGATAGCGTTAGAAGAGTACGAAGGCGGGTAATTGAGACTAGAAGTAGAGGTGGAGGTAAAGCCGCGTGGGGTGACGACGCGAGGGGGAGGAGAACGGGTACGCGGAGAGCTGGGGCTTTTGTGGCGAGAAGAAGATGGGCTCGAGGGGGGTTGGTCTCGATGAGTGCCAGATGAGGAACGCTTTCCTAGGTGTGCACGAGATGACGTCGGGGTAAGGGTGTCAGGGGGACTCAGTGGCTCGCGATTATTTCCCGGCCGAGTCGGAGTCGATGGTGCTGGTGAGGGCGTGTTGGTGTAACGGTCGAAGGACGGCGTGGATGGTGAGGGAGGTAATAGAGGGTCAGGACGTGATTTTCGATGACGAGATGAGGACGCCACGGGAGAATTTGCGTTCGCGCGCTTCGGCGAGAGAGGCGCTGGCGAGCTTATAGTCGGGCGGTTTGGAGAGGACGATGCCGAAGGAGATGCAGGTGTTGGGGAAGGAGATGCGTGGGATGTCAGATGGAGAGCAGGGGAGGACATTGATGCAAGTCTTAGCGAAGGAGTAGCAAAGCTCGTGAACCCAGGTAAGCGAAACCGGTGTTGGTCCTTTCCAGGCTGTTCGGGAAGCCTATCTTGCGTATGAGTGTCTAGATCTTCGCAATACGGCTGTACAATAGGGGCCTTGCTTGATGAATCTGTGCCCGACTCCTTCCTAGTTCGGCGAAACGCGACCTTGGTCTCGAACCGTTTCAGCATTCCCGTCCGTTCTTTTTCCTTTCCTGCAGCTGCTTCCCTCGCCATTACTTCGGTCACACTGACTTCGGTCCCCTGTTTACCGCCGTGATTATCATCTTTCGCGGTGACAGTCGCAAAGTGATCACCGGCCGGCGGAGGAATAGGGCTACTTGTGGATTTGCCCTTGGGCCTAGTCGCGGATCGGATAGTCTGGTCGAGCAAGCGCTTGAACGTCATTGGCGCCGACTCGGACGAAGAGGGTGGGATTATCTCGACGGACACGGAATGCTTTGAACGAGATGTGGGGACGGGTGGTGGGGAGCGGGTGGATGTAGAGGACGAAGCCATGTTAGGGGTTGTAGTAGGGTGGGCACGGACAAAGGCAGCAGAAGTAGAAGGGGGGTCTGCGTTTACAGCAGCCATACGAGAGGATAGCGTGTGTAGGGGGTTTGGGACGGCTGAACCGATCTTCGAGGATACAGTGGCGACAGTAGCCATGTGTGGATCATGCGAGAGAAGCAGGCGTGTGTGTGACCAAGAGTGAAGGGAACAGCGATTGAAACGCAAAGGTGATCATGAAACTGGGCGATGCGTGGGTGAGGAGAGGAAGTGGGGTGGTCGGAGGGAAGAGGAAGGGTGGTCAAAGCGAGACCGGGTCCACGGCCTCCGTGTAGACGCTAGGATGGCAACGGAAGGAACAAGTCAATCAGAGGAGAAAAGACACGTTCCTCACCCAAAACCGAGCTCTCCTGTGAAATGACCAATACGGTTATATGGGGGGAGAGAATAAGTAAGACTAAGAGCAGAGGGAAACCTGTCCGTCTAAATTATCACCCACAACGTGTACCACTGGCACCTGCCAACGGCCAGGAGGAATGGGAGTCAAACGACGCCCACTTACGCTGCACAAAAATCAAATCAAATCATCACTCTAAAAGGATCTCAAATAAAAATATCGTCACCCGGCCACATCCCTTATACCCGAATATCCCCAAAACAAGGCATAGGCAAACCTGTTCTCTTGGTCAGCGATGCACCCCATTCCACGATAAGTCTTCCCGGGGACAGGGCGCGAGCTTCCATGCATCATGCCCACTCCACTCCACCCATTGTCCCGCCGGTCTATGCTCAGGCGTTACGATGAGCTCCTCTCCTCTCATTTCTTGGTCGACCACCTGCCAGGGCCAACTCCCGTTGAGTCTCAGTCACCTGTTGGAGCGGTTCAACTCGTGTAATCCTCTATCTGTAATGCTCTATCTCGACCGGGAAAGGAAGAACGAATCCGATGACGTTGTCAGTCTGCACACATCATCATATAAGGTTCGCTCCACCCCCGCCCTTTTCCCTCCCGCCGCGTGCTATTCCGGCGAGTTGAGGCGCTCAAGACAGCACCTACACCTACTCGTCCCAAACACGCGAGCCACAATGATCATGGCAATGCGCCACACTGTACCTTTTATTGAACGCACGTTTCCCGACGATGGCGGCCTCAAGAAGAGACAGAGCTACTTCTGTTTTCATGAATTGGATAAGATAGCTGCGGAAAAAAATACAAAGAAAAAAAGATGAAATCTTCATAAGTTCTCGCTTCTTAGCCCCCTTGTTCCCAAAGTTAATTGCGTCTCTTTGTCTATCTATGATCTGATAATTAGTTTTCATCACCACTTGGCACCCAGGTGGCGTCATCACGTGTGGTGACAACGCTACGATCACGCGTGAAAAAATAGCTTTGACGCTGACTGAGAATGGCCGGGATCCTAATACAATACAGGTAGGATCGGCGGGGGCTGACAGCCGTAGATGGGCGACTGCGATGGACAGGTCGTGTTCCCACGCGTGGCATGGCCGTGTACACACCCTCGCACCTTCTCAGCATCTTTTTTTATTGCGAGTACTGATTGCGGCTTGGAATTCTTCCCTGGAACCACGCGCTGTGGAGAGGAACCTCAGAAGCGCTCGCCTTAAGTAGTGATAAGCGACGATGGGCCAGCGCGATCACTCATTGTCTTGGAAGCTCAGGGTTGGGTTCGGGGATGATATATGATGGGTCTGGAAACCGCATGTCGCAGACGAGGAACGGAGTGGCAAGCGTTAGGAAAGCATGGAGAAGGCGTATGCGCGTCTGATTACGGGGCCATCAGGTGTGGCGTGGGAAGTGATGAGCAAAGACTGAGTTGTAACTTTGTTTGGTTCGACTCACTCGTCATCGATAAACCCGACTCTGCGCAGCCAACAACATGCGCAACACCCGCTCTCGCAAGTCACAGCACTCAGGTAAAGAAAATGGAACAGCGTCTCTTCCTTCAGTCTCTTCGGCGTCGTCGTCAAAGGGTAAGGAGAAGGCCGTCCCTAAAGCATCGGCTCGAAATGTAAAGGCGAAGAGGGACAAGGAGGAGCTGTTGTTTTGCTCGTGTCGTGGTGTCGATGACGGAGCCCCTATGGTTCTATGCGGGAATTGTGACGAATGGTCGGGCATCATCCTCGTCTCTCCCCTCCCCAGTGCTGACAACCGTCGTAGGTATCACTTCCGGTGTGTCAATATCAACGAGGACGATGCAAGTGAGATAAGTGAGTCATTCAGTTTCTATTTCCGCCTTCACCGGTATAACCTCCTCTACTACAGTGGTATATGTATGTCCTGCCTGTCAGGAGAAGACTGGCTGGCGTACAGTGAGTAAGTGTCAGACGTGTTTTCGCTATCGTTATGCACCGCAGACAATTCCACTACCCTGCATTTCTTTTCTCCCGTATTGTTGTACTCCTTCGTATTGTAACACACGCACAACCATCCGTGTTCGTCCCAATGCGCTGTCGTTTTGGCGATTACCTGCATGAGCTGCATATTATCGTGTGTCTGATCCGGTATCAGGTCAGCGTGGTGGTCCGACAAGACTCGTCATGTATTATTGCCCATGTAATGTGAGACCACACACACACACGTTACACAAGACACAGCCATACTATCGACACGTCCTTTGCCAGCCCCCTTTCTCTTTCGTACTTGGCTTTCCCTTTTTTTTTTCTCGCCTTTCATCTGAGAGGAGACAGTGCTGATCACGGTTTGATAGTGGAATGGGACCAACCCGACGCGTTCGAACTACCTGCGGACGTCAAGAAAACGGAGCAACCTCCAGCAACGACAAAGAAATCCAAGACGCAGCTCGCAAAACGGACGGACAAGCCGACTCAGGTTGAAGAGTCAGAAACAAAATGGAAGAAACCCCGGCAGTCGTCACCCGTGGAGATGTCCCAGTCGAGCGACGACGAGAGTGGCGACGAGTATGTCGACGATGATGTAGCAGCAGCGGGGACCAAGCGAAAACGCCGGGTACGTCAGCGACCAACCTCACCCCAGTCCACCCGCGGTGGCTCATTTCACGGCCACCATCCTCCACAGCCCACTCTAGGCGCCAGCAGTCGGCGCGTCATCGCAATGTCCTCCGAGTCAGACGACGACGCAGATGGCGGCGACCTCAGCGAGGGGGACGGAAAGGTGCGCAGACGCGGGCCGGGTGCCGCCGCCAAGGTTCAGACTTCGCTGTCCCTCTCGCCGCAGCCGAGCGGAGCCCTCAAGCGCAAGCATTCGATCAGCGCTGCGGGCGCAGGCGCAGGCACGGGGAAGCGAAAGCGCGCCGAGTCGCAGTCTACGACGATGTCTGCGGTGGAAGACCCTGCGCGCAAGTACTGTCTGGGCAAGTTCACCGAGATGTTTTCGGGTATATTCCTGCGATATCCGTATGTCCGGCAAAAAGGCGAAGGGGAGGCGCCGCAGGAGATTGAGGCGGGGTTAGTTGAGCGTAAGGCTGAGGAGATGAGCGAGGAGGAAAAGACGCAGTCGAGGGAGCGCGCAACTGCTTTCGCGGCTGAAGTCGAACAGGCGGTCTTTGATACGTATGCTGAAGCCGACAAGTTTGGCAAGAACGGCGTAGGCGGAAAGTACAAGTACGTTTTTTCTCGCTTATCTTTGTTTTCCATTTGTGCTCATAGCTTGGTCCCAGGGAGCGCTTCCGCACACTCACGTTCAACCTTCAACAATCCGATCGCGTGCTGCTGCACCAGCGTATCTCGTCCGCGCAGGTGGCGGCCGCGACGCTCGCGACGATGTCGTCGACAGAGCTAGCGTCGCAAGAACAGCAACTATCGATCAAGCAAGCAGAGCAAGAAGCACTAGCACACTCTATTCTCATAAAGTCGAACGTTCCGCGCGCCAAGATCACGCACAAGGGTCTCCAGGATATCGAAGATGTCAACGAGGACTCAGCAGTCGCGAAGCAGCGCCGCGAACGCGAGCTGGAGATGGCGGAGGAAGAGCGCGAGCGTGAACGCCTCGCGCGTCTGCGTACCGTCCAACCGCACTCGAACCCACCGTCCGCGTCTGTGCCCCCAGAATCGCCTGTCGTGGCCTCGGCATCGTCGGCGTCGGCGCCGTGGAACACAACGGCCCCACAGGGACAAGGAGCAGAGTCGCATGCTGGTGCTGGTGCTGTTGATTCGGAGCTTAATCTAGGCGACTTTATTCATATGGACGACGAGCCGCCAGAGAGCTCACCCCTCACTATCACTACCACTTCGACCACAACCACTACTGCAACGGCAGCAGCGGCACCTTCAGCTACTTCTATCAGCGAGCCTTTATCGGCGACGACGACGCTGACACCTATCACGGGTATCTCGCCATTCGCTCCGAGTAAACCAGATATGCCACCGCGCGCGTCATTCGACTTGAATGCGCTCTGGTCAGCACCACCTCCACCTATACCGTCTTCCGAGGAGCAGGAGGGAGAGGAGAAAGAAAAGGAGAAGGAGAAGGATGAAGCGGTGCGTGGTGGTGGAGAGGGAGAACCGATGGAAATGGACCTCGGTACGCCCACCGACGAGCCAGCCGCGTTGGCATCGGCACCGGCGGCACCGACGTCGGTGGCGGTGGCGGTGGCGTCGGGAGAGCCGGAACGGGAGGTGGAGCATGAAGGCGAAAGTGATGATCTTGACTTTGCGATGTTCTTGGGACAAGAGGAGGAAGAAGGCAAGGGTAAGAGCGCACGGTCGGAGGCTTCGATCCCGGATCCGCAAGCCGTCTTTGATGGATTGCCGCGCGTGTGGAACGGTGTTGTGCGTACCCTTTCTATTCCCTCACTCGCGCGCGAATGTTGATTGGTGTTGGTTGGCGGTCGCAGATTAGCATGCCGATCGACTCGGCCGTACCGCAGGAACTCCGTGTAGATGCGCGCCAGATTGGCGGGCGGGCTCTCGCCGCGGACTCGCCGCTCTGGCGCACTCTGTTTCCTATCGAGCACCTCCGGATCGACGGTCGCGTCGCGGTCGGAAGCTCAGCTCAGTACCTGCTGGCTTCGCGGCTCAACTCCGCTAAAGAGCTCATCGCGGTCGCGTGGACACCCGTCTCGGATGCCGATATGGCCGCGCTCAAGACTCTCAAGACATTCCTCATCAACAAAGAGTACGTCGCGTGTGCCTTTCGATATTTGATCTTTCATACTGATCGGTTTTATTTGATACAGTCGTCATGGGTTGATATTCCCTTGGGGATCGAGAGGCCGTGAGTGGGGACGTGAGCTATACGTCGTGCCGCTGCCTAGCGCTCACCCGCTCCCTGAATACATCGAGCTTCTCGACGACATGCGCCTCCCGCGCACGCGCAGTGCCGACTGCCTCGTCGGCATATGGGTCCTCAACCGCGGCAGACTCGCTGCTCCTCCTACACACCCTCCTCCGCCTCCTCTGTCCATATCAACACAACCAATTCCAGTACCAGTGCCAGGGCCTTCCGCACCCGCACTCCCACCAGCGCTCGCGTCTGCACTAGCAAGCATCATGCCTTCCGGCGCAGCGCCGACTGTCGCGCCCACGCAAGCAGCAGTCGCAGCAGCGCTCTCCCATCTCCCCACTGCACCGCCTCAACCAGGCCGCCCACTACCTCCTCCACTGCCGCTTCAGCAGCAACAACCCTTATTATTAGGTGGTGGTCCTCCGCCACCACCGACATCAGCAGCAGATCTCGCGGCGCAGGTCGCAGCGCTATCGCCAGAACAGATTCAAGCTATGCTGTTAACGCTTCAATTACAACAACAGCCACCTCCGCCTCCACAACCACTACAACCGCCTCCGCAGCCTCCACCTCCGCAGCCGCATTGGCCAGTTATGCCGGAACCGCCGCGTGAGACGTATGAGTATGATTACGAGCATGAGGAGAGGGAGAGGGAGAGAGGGGGGCCCCGGGGCGCGCGGCGAGGGGCGTATTATCCGAGGGAGGACGCACCGCGCGCGAGAGGACGTGGAGGACGGAGAGGTGGGACTGGTGCTGGGGGAGGAGGAGTTGGTCCGGGAGGTGCGGGGTGGGAGCAGAGACGGTCGTCGGATGGGGGGTGGGCTTCGCGGGGGCGTGGAGCGCCGGGTCCGGGGTCGCCTGTACGAAGAGACGCACCGGCTTACTGGCGATAACACGATTGTGCTACTTTTTTTATTTCAGACTTTCTGCTGCTCTACAGTTAATGTTTTTTTTATGTCATATTCAAAGTACTTTTTCTTTTCGTTGAGTTTTTACTTACTGATGATGCTGTTAACTGCTACTGCCACTGTACGCGAGTTGGAAAAAAAAAGGATGTTGGGGTCAATAAACATCTACTCTTCTATATGATTTCGTTTGGTGTGCTGGGTTGAGGTGCTTTTTGGTTTGTTGGGCAGTACAGGCTGGATTTGGTCTGCGTTGTGGCGCCGGTATGTCGGGCCGCAGATCCATGACAACGAGTCGAATTGATCGACTCGTCGCTGGCGATTCCAAATTTCCAATCGACGCCGATAAGAAAGACAACGGTGACGGCCATTACCACAAATGGGCCACTTGATTACACTCGCAACGTGAGCGATACCTCGTCTCGTCTCACTTGCCGTTACTCTCCTCACATTACCCCACACCCCACACCAACCCAGATGGTAACGTCTCTCTGTAACTGCGCACGCATACGTTATTCATCTCTCGTAGCTCGCTGAATCAATGGGCGATGGATTTCCAGGTGTGTGTCGCATTTTTGCGTTGGTTGGAGAGACGGGTCGTTTTGATGCGGGCGCGCAGGGGAATATGGAACGTATTATCGAGAGCATCGAAGTTGCTAAAGAACGTGGCGCGGCTGTGCGCGTTGGGCCTGAGCTCGAGATACCGGGATACGGGTGCTTAGACCATTTCCTCGAGGGTGAGCATCGCTCGTCCCTTGCTGATGCATGGGTGACGCGATCGGACAGGCGATACGGTGTTGCATTCGTGGGAGGTACTCGCGAACATTCTCTCCTCCGACAAGACCGCGGACATCCTCTGCGACATCGGGATGTACGTCCCCCCTGCCTGTTCACTTGCTGCTGATGGAATCTCAATCACGCACAGGCCGGTGATGCATAAGAACGTGATATATAATTGTCGTGTTATCGTGCATAACCGCCAGATATTGCTCATACGCCCGAAGATGTGGCTTGCGAATGACGGGAATTACCGCGAGTTGCGGTATTTTACGCCTTGGCAGAAGCACCGCCAGTGGGAGGACCATTATTTGCCACGTATCGTGAAGGCTGTTACTGGTCAGGCACGTATGCTTCCGATAAAAACACGTTTTCGTTTGTATTGAAGGTCAGTAGGTCAAGGTGCCGTTTGGGGACTGCGTGGTGAGCACGATAGATACGTGCATTGGCGTCGAGCTCTGTGAAGAGCTCTTTACACCGTCAAGGTGAACACAATCGAATACCTGCATGCATTGGAAAGCGCTCAATGATGTGTACTTTCATTACAGCCCGCACATTCTCATGGGCCTCGATGGCGTGGAAATATTTACCAACTCCAGTGGGAGCCACCACGAACTCCGCAAGCTCAACACACGCGTCGAGCTCATCAAAGAGGCCACACTCAAGGTCCTACCTACCCTCCTACGCTCTCTCCTTCCCTCTCTAAATAAAACTACAATAGCTCGGCGGGGTGTACCTCTACGCGAATCAGCGCGGCTGTGACGGCGACAGGTTGTACTACGATGGCTGCCCGATGATCGCGCTAAACGGGCGCATCATCGCGCAGGGCTCCCAGTTCTCCTTCTCAGACGTCGAAGTCATCTCCGCAACAATCGACATCGAGGACGTGCGCGCACACCGCGCCAAGAGCAGTCGAAGCATGCAGGCCGCCGGCGCAGAGCGCTACCACCGCATCGAGGCGCCCATCGCACTCTCCAGCGGCAAGTTCGACGTTATCGAGGAGCTCAACCGGCCCTCGACGCGGCAGTACGAGGTGCGGTATCATACGCCCGAGGAGGAAATCGCGTGCGTTGCGGAGCTAAGTCAATCGGTGGTGTTGGTGCTGATGAGAGCTGAGATAGGTTCGGCCCCGCGTGCTGGCTGTGGGACTACCTCCGTCGCTCGCGCACGCAGGGGTATTTCCTCCCGCTCAGCGGTGGAATCGACAGCTGCGCGACTGCAGTGATCGCTTATTCGATGTGCCGGCTCGCTGTGGATGCAGCGCGCACCGGGAGTACGTCAGACTTGCCGTGCCATTCTCGCCCTCGCGGAAACTAACGCCTCGGTGCGCTGCTGCAGACGCACAGGTTATCGCGGATGCACGGCGGATCGTAGGCGAGCCGGAGGGCTCTGAGTACGTCCCCACGGACCCACGCGAGCTCTGTGGCCGGATTCTGCACACGTGCTACATGGGCACCGAAAACTCGAGCGTGGACACGCGCAAGCGTGCAAGGGAGCTCGCGGAGGCAATCGGAAGGTCTGCACGCCTCTTCTTTTCATTTCTTCTGTTCAGCATGGTGATGTGCCGCGCAGCTACCACAAGGATCTGAACATGGACCATGTTGTGACGGCCTTGCGTACACTCTTCCAGGTCGTGACGGGCTTGCGCCCGCGTTTTCGCGCACATGGAGGAGGCGACGCGGAGAACCTCGCATTGCAGAACATACAGGCGCGTTTGCGGATGGTGATTGCGTATTTCTTCGCGCAGCTGTTGCCTTGGGTACGCGGTCGCGTGGGCGGGCTCCTCGTGCTGGGCAGCGCGAACGTCGACGAAAGGTGCGTGTGTGCTCGTAATTTGTGCGGCCGATACTGATGCCGATTGCGTCTCGGCGTAGCTTGCGTGGGTACTTGACCAAGTACGACTGCTCGTCTGGTCAGTTCTTTGCCCTTGCCCCTTTGCCGTTCTTCTGATGGTACGTTCCCCGCGGATTTACAGCGGATGTCAACCCCATCGGCGGGATTAGCAAGACCGACCTGAAGCGGTTCATCGCGTGGGCACAGGAGAAATTCCAGCTTCCAGTTCTATCGAGGTGAGTGATACATACCGAACCGGGGCGCTGGCGTCGCGGTGTCACGTTTCGTTCGGTTCTGAGCATGTTGCGTCGCTCCTTGCTCCACTATCACAGCTTCCTGACTGCCGTTCCCACGGCTGAGCTGGAGCCTATCACGGAGACGTACGTACAAGCAGACGAGGTGCGTGTTGCGCTTCGACACCTTCAATTGCCCCCGTCTCACGCGACCTGTGCCGGGCCGCAAAACAAAAAAGGCCGACATGGGTATGACGTACGATGAGCTGTCGGTGTTTGGGAGACTGCGCAAGGTGGAGAAGTGTGGGCCGTACAGCATCTTCACGAAGCTGGTGCACGAGTGGGGAGCGAGGCTGTCACCAATGAAGATTGCGGAAAAGGTGAAGTTGTTCTACTTTGAGTACGCACGCAACCGGCACAAGATGACGACGCTCACGCCGTCGTACCACGCCGTACGTCCCTTCGTACACTGCGCCGCGACTTGTTGAGAACCTCATCGCCTTTGACTGTAGGAGGCGTACAGTCCCGATGACAACCGTGCGTAGTTCGGACCAGTGACGCAATCGCTAGTGCTGACATGTGTTACAGGCTTTGACATGCGCCCGTTTTTGTACCCGTCACGCTTCCCCTGGCAGTTCAGGAAGATCGACGAGGTTGCAGCTGCGCTGCCAGACAGGTCGGATGTTGAGCCAGAACAGAAGACAAAGACGGATTGAGAACCGTGAGGGTTGAAATCGGAATGCCAGTACACTGAAAGCTATGTTGTTTTCATTTTCTCGCATCGCAGCACTGGCTTTGTATTGGCACCGAAAATGACGAAATGTACGAAATCAGATTCCAGGCGTCCGTGGCCTAAGGTCTTTGCGAGTCACTACTATACTTTCTATGTCAGGTTCTGTACGATGCCTGAAAGAGACCAGTCCGAGACACAATTAAGTTAGTACTCGGGAGTCGTGCATGTTAGTGACTGGTGACAACAAGAATGGGGAAGACAGCATAGAAACTAGGTTGAAGCAGTCGAAGGGTGGCCTACCGCCGGTAAATGTCATTGGAGGGGTACCGATGGTTATGATGACATACCAGAGCAAGGCGGCGTCGTCATTGAGTTGAATGCCAATTCCTCGCTTGGTTGAACTTGAACGATTCAGCAGGGATGCGACAGAGGGATGAGGCCGGTGAGGTGAGTTGATATTCCTCTCAAATGCCTCGAAACCGCGCTTTGTTTTCCTGAAAAGCGTATCAATGTAAGAATAGCGCGAAGCTTTTATATAAAAAGATGCGAAATCCAACGCGACAGTGCGCTGTAGGCCCGCCTGCAGCTTCGCAATATCTACAGCACCGTCAGATTTGTAGAATCTCGGACGCTTTGATATGGGGATGGATGTCACATCAGGGAGACTCGCTCAAATGAGGCTGCTGCAACGAGGAAGGGGAGGACTGCAAGAACAAGAACAGGTTGCAGAAAGATAAACGGAAGTCCAAAAATCGGCCTTCACCGATTGGGACGAAGTAGGGTCCGGACGCGAGCTCGGTCAGTCGGCGACGTCGGAGGAACAGGGGGGTGCCAGTACAGTCGGCAACAGGGAGAACAGCGAGGGCGAGATCAATGAAGAACTCGAAAGTGGAGAGCGAGACGAGCGAGTGGAGCGAGCAGGGCACGCCAAGGATGGGAAAAGAGAACACAACTAGATGCAATGATTGGGAGCTACAGGGAGAGTCTTTATACAGAATAGCTACATTGCTGGAGATACAAAGTCAAAGTGAAATAAAGATAAATAAACATACAAAAACGCGGCCGAAATGTTGAAGCGAAGTGAAATGGAGTTGATAGGAGTCGGCCGAATAGCGGTGCGGGATTTGGTCGCGCTTGGTCTTGAAACGAATCCGGAGCATGAGGAGATGGAAAGGTCGACTGCCGTGATCGTGCGCGGCGGGGAATGCGTTATGCGAACGCTCGAGGCGGGGGGTCGAATATGGAATGCAACACAGGTGCCTCTACAAGCAGGGACAGACGGTCCCAAAAGAGCCCCAAGGTTATTGGTCGCATAAGTCTTCTATTATATACACATTGTGTCCAGGTTGAAGCGTTTGGCTTCAAGACAGTTGCCCAAGCAGTTGCCACGCTAGCAAGGTCTACAGCAGTCAGGCAATCTAGTTACAATCTTTTGCTATCGCCGCTTTCTCCAAAAAAAGACAATCCGAAGCCGTGAGAACATAAAATGTGCGAAGTCGTGGGAACCTTGTACTTTTCCTCCACTGTTCAACTCTCGGTCATCTCATAAGTTAGTTTTCTCCGTTATATAGCCTCCTGCGGCCACCTCGTGCCAGTATGCGCCCACCGGAACGGAACCACAGCTAGATCCGAGATTAGCATTCCAGAAGATAGGGGGAGAATATAAGGAGGCGTGACTTTGTCTTTCCCAATCACCAAACCACTTCTCTACAGTCAACGTATTGCTCTCGTCGTAACTTTGCCACTATGACTTCTTTGAAAGATGTAGGTTAGTAGTTTAGTACTATTTTTCTGCGTTCTTGTGCTCAACGTCTCGTTTTTTCTCACTTCTCTTCCAGTTATCGACCCCACCTTCCTCGAGCAATGCTACGCCGAGGCCAAGGCTAGGTTGTGTCCTTCCTATTCTTGGACTGTCTTGCCGATGCCTAGCGCCGACAGCGACGCCACGGGTGCCTCTTCGCTGCAGTGTGCGAAGGCCCATATTTCCCCTTACACCTACCAGCAAGTTAAGACCTATTACCACGGTTTACCCTCTCAACCAAATTTCGTGGCTAGCTCAAATACCGAGGTGTGGGCGCCACCCACCGGCCCAGAGGCTTACATGCTTGTCAAGATGCTTCGCCCCGTCGGCGAGCATAAGATTGTCGAGCTTTGGGAGGCCGGCCTCGCCGACCAGGTTATCGACCGCCTCACCGCCATGAAGGTGGAATGGACAAGCCTCGACGTGGTCCGCATTGGAACAGTTGGCGAGTCCTCTGCACCGCCAATCATACTTTGGATCGGAGTCGTGCCTGAGTCACTCTCGGGCGAGAACGGCCACGCCGTGGCCCTTGACGCTCGTAAAGTCCTCTACGACAAGGGCATTGAGGACATCGAGGTAGAGATTCGCGAATCCCGCGTCTTCAAGTCCGTCGGCCCGAAACTTCTTACGCCAATCTTCTCGTCTAACTCCCTTGCCACGGTCGCCGACCCTCTGACCGTCACGCTCGGCCTCCCCATCTGTGCCGATGAGAGGCACGATGCCGAAGGAACAGGCGGCTTCTACGTCGCTAAATCTGGCGTCCCCGATAAGGTCTTCCTCGTCACCGCGCGGCACGTTATCTCCCCACCGAGCCTGGAGGATAATGGGACGATCGAGTACAAGAGTACCAGCCAACCTCGCCACAAAGTGACAGTCCTCGGCGATGCCGCCTACAAGAATCTCGTGTCGTCCATCATGGGAGAGATTGCGCTGATGGTGATGACCGCAGAGCACCAGGAAGCGCGTCGCGAGGCAGTGGAGGAGGAGGAGGGTGATGATGCTAAGACCGTGCGCGCCGAGGCTGAGCGTCGTCTAGGCGCAGCGAAGAAGGCGATCGTCAGACTTAGTGCATTCTACAAGGAGGTCGTCTCGAAGTGGGCCAACCCGGCAGAGCGCATCCTCGGCCACGTCGTCCTCGCACCTCCCCTCAACTTCAGTGTTGGTCCCCTTGGATTCATTCAGGATATTGCCATCATCGAGGTCGACCAGGCCAAGATCGATGCGACCAATTTCCGCGGGAATGTGATTGATCTTGGTACAGAGATCAATTCTGCTGAATTCGCGTTCAAAATGCACCCTGACGCTCGCAGTCGCACCCACTTTAAGTATCCCGCCGATCGCCTTCTGAAGCTCTCCGGCACCATTTCGATCGACGAGATGCGTCACCCGCAGATGGTTGATGAGGACGGTGAGAAATGCATTATGGTTCTCAAGAACGGCGGTAACACTGGCCGGACAATCGGCCGGGCCAACTCCGTCTTTTCGTACACTCGCCACCACTTCGAGAACAGCCCTGGCACCATCTCTAAAGAATGGGCGATCCTCCCAGCCGACAGCAAGTCTGGCCCCTTTTCTGCCCCGGGCGACTCGGGCTCTGTCATCGTCGACGGCAGCGGGCGCTTCGGTGGTCTACTCACCAGCGGTAGCGGCGCTACGGAGACTCCTGACATTACATATGCTACGCCCATTAGCATCGTTCTAGAGTGCTTGGGGGATTTCGGCTTCAAGGCCAATTTCAACTTGCCGTTCGTGGCCCAGTAGGCATCCCTTGAAACGTTGTTCACGATATTCACGTTGGTCTTGTTTCTTCCCCTTCTCTCTTCGCGCACTGAGGACTACTATCAACTCCCACAGTGTCGGAAATGGAGGTTTTCAATCGCTCGGACATTCGGACCGTTGTTGCAGTTATTCTTATTCGTGTTTCAGGACTCTTCGTTTGTTGTACGCGTTTGGAGTGCTTTTACCCTTTTATGTAGCCAAGCAGCGGAGCTCGTGTAAAACTGTACAGTTCCTCGAAACCTTTTTATTCTCGTAACTTACGATGTAGACACCTCAAGTCTTTTCTTCCGTGACTGAGGTGAGTAGACTTAGCTTAGCAGTCCCGATCGTCATGTATTAACGCTCGCATAGAACACGACGCGCCGTCGTGTCTTCTAGATTTGCCCAGCATTCCTAAGAAGTCCAGTAAACGTCGCTCTTCCGAGCCTCCTTCCATTGCCACCCCGGATCAGAATCCTCTGCCTCCTGCAACTGCACCGATGACAATGCATATAGTACAAAACACAGGCCACTTTTTTCTTCCTTTTCTTCTTCCTTCCCGTGGTTACCGGTCCACTCTTGACCCCAGCCCTTGGTGCAAGCCACTCAAAACCTCGTGCCTTTCTGCGCAGTCATTTCACCCTTCATCGCCCAACTCTCGCCGATCGGTTGCCCTCTCTTTCATTCTGCCAAATCTTGTTCTTCTTCGCCACCAGCCGCCTCGTTGTTCTGTTCACCAGTCATGTTCAATGCCATCTACAAGTCGCCGCTGATCGCTGCGCCCGTCGTCGGATCTGTGGAGGGGTTAGCATTGTCGTGCGTCATAGATTCTCGTTTTCCTTTATTCTCATTCTCGATCGACTCTACTACCTTACTCCTCTCCTTTCACTTAGATTTTGGTTAGATTTACTCATGTCCGCGCTCGTCTCTTCTGTCTGTGCCTCGGTGGCTTTTTCGTAGTCTTTCGTACCTACGCGTTCTCCTTCTCTCTTCCTCTCCCCCATCCTTCACTATAGATTCGACTTGGTCACGAATCCCTTCGATACGGCTCGTTTGTATTTAAACACCAGGTTTCTGACTCTAATCCGCATCGTTTGTTCCCCCCTCTAATCCCGTGTGATCTACTCTCTGCCTGCTTCGCTGCCTAGCTCCTGCCTTCACCGTCACCGCGCCTCGCCATCGCCGTCTCCTTCACCATCGTCTTCACCACCGCCTTCGCTAACCCTGCCTACGTCGTTCCGAGCCGCTGACCTCGGAGCGTACTCAGCCCACTTACAGAGCCACCATTGCCGTCCCTGCTCCCCCTTCCTTTCCTTTCCCTATTGGTTCCACCTCTTCGAGGACGACTGACCTCGAATCCTTCTTCCTTCTCGGGAACCATTCTCCGCTCGAACTCACACGGACTTATCTCCGTACAATGCCAGTCCTTTCAATGACATCGCTCAACTGTACCCCTCTGGCCGCAGCTCCGGTAAGGGGTGCTTCCACGATGTCGAATCAAGACTCCCTTCTGGTTTGCATCGAGCTGAAACATCTCACCACATACGAGCCCACAGGAATCCGGAGATAGAGAGCTAGAGGAGGGAATGCAGGAGGGGAAGTGGAGTACTGAAGACAAACGAAGAGCAAATCAGGCGCGATCCTATCATTCCTATCATGTTTGCGTCGACTATTGAGCTTTGAGCTTTGCGGAGTCACAGCGGGAGCGTCATAGGAAAAACATAGCGAGTTCCCCTACCCCAGGCTGTCTTACGTGTTGTATGTGAATCTTCCCCTCACAAGCTTCGCTGCCTCTTTGATTATCTTTTTGTTTGAAAAAAACAAACAAAGGCAATGTTATGTTGGAATACATGCCCAAGACAAATCCCAGTCGTAGCTAAGAGCGACTACAGTAAATAAGAGAAGGTAAAATGCGGTGCCCGAAGTCAGTCAGAACCAACTCGGTACTAGAGCGGAGTGGAGCATGGTATGGCTTCCGTTTCGTGCCCGAGATAGATACAGGTTAATAGAATAGAGACGCGACGGCAACTACTGAATTGTCTTTGATAGGAGTATGTGTCGTGGGGGATTTACCTGAGTCCAGTTCTCCCTCTCAGACGTCGAAGTCATCTCCGCAACAATCGGATATCGAAGACGTGCGCGCACACCGCGCCAAGAGCAGCCGTGGCATGCAGGCCGCCGGCGCAGAGCACTACCACCGCATCGAGGTGCCCATCGCACTTCTCAGCAGCAAGTTCGCCGCCATCGATGACCCCGAGGCGCGACCGTACAAGGTGCGGTACCACACGCTCGAGGAGGAAATCGCGTACGTTGCGGAGCTAAGTTAAATGGTGGTGTTGGTGCTGATGAGAGCTATAGGTTCGGCCCCGCGTGCTGGCTGTGAGACTACCTCCGTCGCTCGCGAACTCAAGGATACCTCCTCTCGCTCAGCGGCAGGATCGACAGTTGCGCGACGGCATTGATCGCTTATTCGATGTGCAGGCTCGCTGTTAACGCAGCGCGCACCGGGAGTACGTCCGACCTACCGTACAGTGCCGCTTCTGCCGGAAACTAACGCTTTGCTGGTGGTGCAGGCGCACAGGTGATTGCGGAAGCAAGGCGGGTCACCGAGGAGCCAGAGGGCTCAGAATACGTCCCCACGGACCCGCACGAGCTCTGCGGCCGGATCCTGCACACGTGTTACATGGGCACCGGAAACTCGAGCGTAGACACGCGGAGGCGTGCAAGGGAGCTCGCGGAGGCAATCGGAAGGTCTACACGCCTCTTCTTTTCATTTCTTCTGTTCGGCATGGTGATGTGCCGCGCAGCTACCACAAGGATCTGAACATGGACCACGTCATGACGGCACTGAGGACGCTCTTCCAGGTCGTGACGGGCTTCTGCCCACGATTCCGCGCACATGGAGGAGGCGACGCGGAGAACTGCAGAATATACAGGCGCACTTGCGGATGGTGATTGCGTATTTCTTCGCGCAGCTGTTGTCGTGGGTGTGCGGTCGCGTGGGTGGGCTACTCGTGTTTGGCAGCGCGAACGTCGACGAAAGGTGCGTGGGTGCTCGTAATTTGAGCGGCCGATATGATACCGGTTGCGGCTGGGCGTAGCTTGCGTGGGTATTCAACCAAGTACGACTGCTCGTCTGGTCAGTTTTTTGACCTTGCCCCTTTGCCGTTCTTCTGATGGTGCGTTCCCCGCGGATTTACAGCGGACGTCAACCCTATTGGCGGGATTAGCAAGACTGACCTGAAGCGGTTCATCGCAAGGTTCATCGCGTGGGCACAGGAGAATTTCCAGCTTCCAGTTCTATCGAGGTGAGTGATTTATTCTAAACCATGGCGCTGGCGTCACGGTGTCACGTTTCGTTCGGTTCTGAGCGCGGTTCTGAGCGCGTTGCGTCGTTCCTTGCTCCACTATCACAGGGGAATCCTGCAGCTGATGGGGGGGTCTCCTGAATTTAGGTACCCCGCAGTGCCCAGACAAAGGTAGTCATATAAGTATGCTGCGGGGCGTGGTGGGCTGGATGAAGGTCGAGCGTGCTACTGTACTACCAGTGTACTCGATGGAGGAGAACTGAACTTAAATGCATCAGCGAGGTCATCTTGAGCGCGGGCCGCCCTGTCCGTTCGCTGCTTACAGCCGCGTTCCGAGAGTTCAAGCCGCCGCGTTCCTTCCATGGTGACTCTCAGGCGCCGATCGCTCGACCATAGACTAGCCGCATCCACCAAATTATGTGGTGCACGGGGTCCATATGGGAATGTGTAACTATCTGATCTCATGGTTATCATGACATTGTACGTTACCGATAAGACATCATTGCTGATGCAGGGAAGATGCTGGGAAGTCGCTTTTATGAGTAGACGCCCCCGCTTTATCCGCGCAGCTTTAATGACTTTTGCCCTTCTCGTCTGTTCTTCGGCCTACGATCCTGCTTTGCCCAGTTATCTCGCATCCTTTGGAGGAGGATCTGGTCGTGATTACTTTGCGAAGACCGTATGTAGCTTTGGCATTGGAGAGAACAATAAAATGCAAACATCCTTTTGAGGCATCGTGCAGTGCGCCTTGCCGTCTCCAACTTGTTATCGCTGGGCGTGATCTGCACTCTGATTTCGCTGGGACCCCGTGGCTGCCGTTCTTGGTCTCTTAAATCCCCTCGTCCCTTCGCGAGCTGATGACCGCTCCACCAGCACCTCCACTCTCTTTCTCCACCTTCCTCGTCACTCACAACCCACCTAATCATCTCATCCCTCACTCGGCCGCGACGCCGATATATCATATGCTTTCAAAGTTTTCCTCCAGGTTTTTATCCCGCGCCTCGGTCAGTGACATCATCAACTTCGATTACAATCTCTCACTCTGTTGGCCAGATCATCAATAACAGAAATTCGGCTTCTGGTAATTCCATAAGATCAGCTTTTTCAGCCAATGTCATAAGGTCGACCTTTTCCACCCAACCTTATGACAACGAGGCCGCCATCACAGCATTCCAGAATGCGGTGAGGACTTGTTGTGTTGGTTCAAGTTCATTTGGGTTTTGCTCAATTACCGCCTACTATGCAGTTTAAGAAAAGCCTCGCGTCGTACAATGAACCTTCTGCTTTTGTGACTACACCCCCCTGAGCTCCTTTCATTCCTTACTGAGCTGTGTGCCTAGGTGGCTGGAATTGACGCGTTCAAGCACATCAATTCGCTGGATGATCGTAAGATGGGCGTAAGTCGGGCCGAGATCAATGTTTTCGTCACGTGGCAGGAAGGTCTGATCTGCCTTTCGTATCATAGCTTGAGCACGTCGTCCACTTCCTCTCGGAACATGCGGATGGGAGTCTGAAGGAAAAGGTAGCCGAGTTCGAAAGTAAACTTGTCCAAATCCGTGCGTCCTCCCCTGCCCGTGTGTGAGCCTCCCCTGACAGCGCGTCTAACACACAAAGTCTATGACGACCTTTCTCACCCGCCGGCCACGTACATTGGCCCTGAATACCAATACCGTAGGGCTGATGGGTCCCACAACAATATTTGTGACCCAGACATGGGAAAGGCTGGGATGCCTTATGCTCGCAGTGTGCAACAGACGCACCCTAACCCACGCAATACACTTCCCGACGCCGGTCTCGTATTCGACACCTTGCTAAGGCGCCAAAAGGTTGGACCTGGAATCCCTCTTTCCTTTATACGTACAGCAACTCATTGACGAACATGTTGTAGTTTATCAGGCACCCTGCCGGACTGTCCAGTATGATGTTCTCGTTCGCTGCACTCGTCATTCACACGTGAGCCTGATTTCAGTTATATGATCTGATCCCCTTCTTTCATGTTCTGACCATCGCGTTGCAACACAGCGTGTTCCGCACTTCTCACAAAAATGTAAGTATCAACGAGACGTCCTCATACGTCGACCTTGGGCCGCTGTATGGGAATAACCAAGAGACACTCAATAAGATCCGCGTCCATGATGGCCGCGGATCGATGCTTCCCGACACGTTTGCCGAGGACCGTCTTATGCTACTTCCACCTGCCGTCTGCGTGCTCCTCGTGTTGTTCAACCGGAACCATAATGTACGTCCTTGCACGTCGAACTTTACCTTGGTCCTTAACCATCGCCTTTTAGTACATTGCTCACAAATTGCTCGAGATTAACGAACGCCAAACTTATACGTATCCCGAAAATATTCCTATGAATGATCCAGACCGTGCCAAGAAGATCGCTGATCAGGACGAAGACATTTTCCAGACCGCGCGGCTCATCAATTGTGCTTGGTTTGGATCTGCCATCTTTGCCGATTACTTCAGCAGCATTCTCGGTCTGGTTCGTCAAGGCAGCACGTGGAGTTTGAATCCCTTCGGGGTGCGTGGTCCCTCATGCTATTATTCTATCAAAGAGTTTGATGATAATGACCGCATGTGCTAGGAAATACGCGACTTGGATCACAAGCTCTTTGAACGCGGTCAAGGCAATGTCTGCAGTGTCGAGGTAAGAGACTAGCACCGAGGTGATTGGCGTATTGACCCATGACGCACATGCAACTGTAGTTTAACTGTCTGTATCGCTGGCACGCAACTACGTCTCAGGCCGACGAACAGTGGGTCACGAAGTTGATGGGCAGCATTTTCAAGGATAAACCAATAGACGACGTAAGCAACCTTCCTTCCGTGTAAATCTAGCTCGGTCGCTCAAAGTGGTCTATAGCTTACTATCGATGACTTCATGGACGCTGTCAAGAAAATTCAGACGCAAGAACCAGATATTTCTCACTGGACTTTTGGAAAGTAAGTGACTCAATGTCGTTTGATCTAGGTGTTGACGCTGATTTTCTCTCTCATAGCCTGAAGCGTGGACCCGACGGAAGGTTTAAGGACACTGAACTCGCCGCTATCATTAAGAATGCGTTTGTAGTTTTCTGGACAACATACAGGCAAACAGCTGACAACAAGGCAGAGTCGAGCATCCAGCCGCAGCCTTTGGGGCTCGAGGCACTCCCCATATCATGAGATTACACGAGATTATGGGTATAGAGTCCAACCGCCGTTGGGGAGTCTGCTCGTTGAATGAATTCCGCAAGGTATTTTTACTCTTCTTTCACCCTCTGCGTTCCATGCCTAACCTGACCCACAGTTCCTCGGCCTTAAACGTATGCGCACACGGTCTCTTCCAGAAACCGGCCTCCAAATCCAATTTTGACTGTTCTTACAGCGTATGCTTCTTTCTTGGAATGGAACTCCGATAAGGAGATTGCAGAGGCGGCAGAGCGCCTCTACACGAACATTGAAAACCTCGAATTGTATGTTGGTCTGCAGGCGGAGGAAGCGAAGAAGCCTGTTGAGGGCGCTGGTCTCTGCCCTGGTGCGTTTCAGCGTCCTGCTCCCTTCACCTGGTTCATCATGTCTGTACAGGATATACCATAAGCCGCGCTATTCTCAGCGACGCCATTGCTCTGACTCGTGGCGACCGCTTCCTTACTGCGGGTTACACCCCATTCAACCTCACGGCATGGGGCTTCGCGGACAGCCAACGTGACTCGAAGGGACCTGGAAACGGAAGCATTCTTGGCCGTCTCCTTCTTCGCAGCTTGCCTGGCGAGTTCTCTGACAACAGCGTCTACACATGGTTCCCCCTCCAGACCCCCGAGTCAATGGAGGTTTTCCTTGGCAAGCTCGGCACCGCGGATCGCTACGACTTCAAACGTCCTCCTGACCCTGCCCCCATTGTCATTGCAAGGGAGTACAAAGATGTTCAGCAGGTTCTGGGAAGCGCACAGTTCCATCACCCGTATGGTGACAGGGGTGAGCGTATCGTCTCGGGCGAAGGGTGAGTAATAATTACAAACCGAATTCCCTCAATTGTTGAATACCCCAATAGGTTCTTCCTTGCGTCTAACAAGGAGGCTGAGGGTCAGCACGATCAACGTGAGGTTCTGCGTGTTCTTGGGGAACCTGGAGAAACGGACCATATCGCCCAATACTTCTATGAAAAGACGCGCGAACTCATCAAAGTAAAGTCGTACTCACTGACTGACAAAAACACCAAATATGTCGACATTGTTCGTGATGTACTGCGTTACGTACCACTCCATTGGGCCGCAACAGATCTGGTACGTTAGTTTGAAATGTTGATGTTGATCTAGCGATCGCTGACTGCTGCGTGGATAGGCCGGTTTGTCTCTCAAGGCAGATAACCAGTCTGGAGGTGACTACACTGAACGCGAGCTGTATGGCATGATCACTGACGTCTACGCGTACGTCGTTTTTGAAGTTGCCACCAGAACGCCAGGTTCTAATGACAACACAGTTACCTATTCCTCGATCTTGACCCGTCAAAGTCGATGAATATTGAACTGAACGCAAAGGAGCACATCAAGAACCTGCAACGTCACATCAAGGCCAACATGGTGGCCGATGTTGGGGGAGAGGTGAGCGACATCGTTTTCGGCGCATATGTAGTCTTGCCTACAAAACGTCGTAGTACTCTAACGCGGGCCTCGTTGGTAACATCCACTCCCTGTTCTCTGTGAAGGCAAAGAAGCAGAAGCTTACCGTTGCGGAGAGCCTCGTTGAGAACGGTGCATCCGCCGATCGTACGACAAACAACGTGCTGTCGCTACTGATTGGTGCCTCTGTCGAGCTTTCCCAGTGTGAGTTCCTTAGCTTCCCAATCAAGAGGTATAACTGAAATGGCCTTCGCAGCAATTATTAACGTTGTGGATTACTACATTGATAAGCCTGATATTGTGACGCAGCTCCGGGCTGCTGATCCCAAGAACCCTGCATTGGAAGGCTACATCTACGAGGCCATGCGTAAGGCAATACCGACTAGGGTGTGGAGACGTGCTAAAATTCTCGTCGCGCAGGTATCGACCCCCCGTTCCGTGGTGTCTATCGTGAGCCCTTTAGGTCCACACGTTGCACGTCTCTCACAATTGTATAGGTGAATCTATGGCTGACCAGACTGTTGACAAACTCACGTTCTTCAAGGGTCAACGTGTCTTTGTTAACCTCGCGCACGCTAGTCAAGATGTGAGTCCTCCCGATTTTTCCAGACGCCGATCCGCATTTAAGCTACGCTTGTTTGAAAGCCCGGTGTGTTCCCGAGCCCACAAAAGGTTAATGTGAAACGCGAGCCGAAAGGTCGCTACCTCACCGGTGATGGCGTTACTCGTTCTCTCGGAGTCGACTTGACGACGAAGATCATGAGCCAAGTGCTCCGCGCTGTGTTCGAGTTAAACGGTGTGCGCCGGACACCTGGCCTCGCGGGCCACTTGAAACGCTACAAGGTTACCGCAGAGAACACGCTGCGGTATGAGTACCTTGACGGTGACTACCTTCCCACCGCGTGGCCAAATACGATGGTCCTCCAAGTAAGCACCCTCCAGACGGCTTGTCTGTCTTTTCGCTGAATTATTCGCATCGCGGGGTCATAGTATGATGTTGCTTCTCCGCGGGTCAACAGTGCACCCTGAGTTTCCATCCTCCTACATACCCCTAGTACTCTCATATCAACGCTTGAATATATCTACTGCCACCCATCAGACCTATCCTACATAACTTACTTCTTGTCATCCTCATTACACATCTTTGTACGACAATGACTTTTGATGTGTTGTAGGATTCGTCTATTTCTTGTTTTCACTTACATGCTACTCTCACTTTCTTTCGCCGATGGCTGAACGTAGCCAGGTCTGCGTCATAGTAATTGCAAGGAAGATAATACTATCTAACGCGCGATTACTAGGTAAGGGAATAGAATCAATAGATCGTGGGATTTCCACGAAATACGAGTCGACGTCCTCTCGCGTGAAACGGTCTTACCGTGACTGGCTATTTTGTCATGTGCAAGCTCACACTCAGGTTATCTCCCATATCAGTACTCTGGTGCTCTGGTCACTCACTAGCAGTAAGCTGTGACGACGTGCTCCCTGGCATTTGATGCTCAGGCATTGGTAGCGTTAGGTCATATGCCAGTCAGGCTGCTCAGACATTTGCGCGATTTTTCAAAGTTTTGGTGTCCAACAGAAGCAAGATCAGGCATTTACCCAGCCATTATTTGCACTCCTCGGCGACCTTCTATTCATTACCTTCGCCCTCCTTTCACCTAGTTAATGGTGGAGTGTGTTACCAGCGAGGCTGTGATGGCAACTGGCTGTTCTACGACGGCTGCGCTATGGTCGCGTTGAACGGGCGTATCATAGTGCAGGGCTCAGTTCTCTTTCTTGGACTTGACGATTGGGATTGGGGTCGGGGAGGTGCGCACCCCACGCCAAGATCATCACGCAGGCCACCAGCGCAGAGTGCTACCACAGCATCGATTTCGCTCTCCAGCGGCAAGGTCATCGAGAAGCTCAACTGACCCATGTGCGGACGTACGAGGAGCGATACGTGGTGCCTTGCGTGGTGCCGGTCCAAGTCGACGCAGCGGACGGGCCGTTTATGCCGGAAACGGACGCTTCGTCGGGGGTGTGCGTGGGGTGCACACGCACAGGTGATCGCGGATGTGCGGGAAGCCGGAGGGTATTTCTACGGACGCGCGGATCTTGCACATGGCACGGAAGTTCGTGCGTGGACACGCAGGCGTGCGAGGAAGCTCGCGCAGGCAATCGGCAACTTGAAGTCCATACCCTACGCAGCTACCACACGGACATGGACATCGACCACGTCGTGACGGCGCCGCAGACACCTACATCCACCTTCCGCGCGCATGGCGAGGGTGACCGGGAGAAGCTCGCACTGCAGAATATACTGGCGCGCTTGCGTGATTGATTACGTATTTCTTCGCGCACTTGTTGCCGCGTGCGGGCTGCTCGTACCAGGCGGCGCAAGCGCAGCGAGAGGTGCAAGTGTGCCTGGCGTCTCTACAGCCTATATTGATGCCGATTGCGGCTCGGCGCAGCTTCTCGCGCCAGGGTACACGAGTCTGTACGAGTCCTCGTCTGGTCAGTTATTACCCTTGCCCTTATCCCTTATCGTTCTTCTGATTGTGCATTCCCGCGGATTTACAAAACTATATTGGTAAAGCAGTTCATCACGTGTGCACAGAAGAACTTCCAGCTTTCCGTAGTCTTTCCGTACTATCAAGCTGAGCGGTCGTACCGAACCGGGGCGCAGGCGTTGCGGCGTCACATTTGTTCGGGTCTGGGTGCGTTACGTCGGCCATTGCCCGGCCATCACAGCTTTCTGACTGCCGTTCCCACGACTGGGCTGGAGCCTATCACGAAGAAGACAAGACGTTCGTGCAAGCTGACGAGGCGCGTGGGAGTTCCAACGCCCTCGCTCAACCCGGATCACCCCACCGACACAAGGCCGCGAAAAGGCGGACATGGGGTGACCGGTGACCCGGTGACCCGGTGATGTGCGACGAGCTGTCCGACTGGGCAAAGTGGAGAAGTGTTGGGAGGTACGGCATCTCCCGTTGCTGAGCGCCGAGGCTTGGGCTTGGGCTTGGCTGTCTCAAGGCAGATTGCGGACAAAGTTGATCGCGCCGGAGTCCCCTCAAGCCAAGTAAGCCGGTTGAAAACGAGTTAAAACCCGGACTCGGAAAGTCGAAGACTTGGAGTCTTATGTCCATTTTTCTGGAAACCAAGGGATCCCGGACAGAACCTAGAAAACTAGAAAGCCTATGAAAGCTGCTAGTATGATGGACCTATTCCTATGTTGTATTTGCATTTTTTATTGTATTTTGTGATCAGTTTGTATTCCGGAGTGCAAGTCATGGACAAAGACCGGTCGCAGCCGGGGCTACATTTACGAAACACGTATATACTGTACGAAGTGTCCCCTAGTCCACGAAGGACTCGAGTAACGGGGAAAAAAAGTGGGTAAAACTGGAGACGGGCCTCATGTCGTATTTGCATTCTGCGGCCTTTCTGAGGGTGGTAATCACAGGTATCCGGGTTTCTAGTCTCTAGTTTCCAGAAACCTGAAGACTAGGTTAAACTAGTGCAAACCCGTAATTTCATCTGTCGTTTTACAGTGGTGAAGCCGGTCTATTTTGAGTATGCATGGAACCGGCACATACGTCGACGTGCAATACCGCGCATTACGTTCTTCGAACTTCTTCCGTGCATTGTGCCGCGATTCATTGAGGGACTTGCCTCCAGAAGACAACCATAGTAAGTTATAGTCCTGCTGACAACCGTACGTGTTCTGCATCAGATCCACTGACGCCAGGGTTTGATTGGTCCTGACACGTGTTACAGACTTTGACATGCGGCCATTCTTGTGCCCGCCACGTTTTTTCCACCTGGTAGATCGACAGGTCGCAGCGGTACTGCCGGATACAAGCCGGACAGGTCGATTGTTGAACCGGAGCAGAAGACAAAGAGGGATTGATTGCGAGGAGGGCCGAGAAGCCGGCCGGCTACTTGGAATGCCTGTAGTACGAATTTATATTACTGTACGGTATTGTACTGTATCTTCTCGCATTGCACCCCGGCTTTGTGATGGCACCGAAAACGAGTGAATGAGGAAAGTGACACGGCCGAGTCCTCGTGGTCCATGGAGTATGCACACGTATATAACCAAATAGGGACGAGATGAATGGTGCACGGGGTCAAGAAATGGGTGCTTCTGTTCGCAAAGGTGACGTTCCCGACACAGGGAAGCTGCCGTTTTGGCTAGACGCCCGCCACTTGTCTGCGCCCAGGATTTATGGCATTGCCCTTCTCGTCTCTTCGTCGGCCGATGTCTCTGTTTTACGGAGGGGATCTGGTCACGATTGCCGTGCATTCATCCGGAGCGAATGATGACGCTTCGGCTGTGTAAATAACGAGACGTAGCGCACGCGTGCTTTGTGCGAGGAATGGTTCCCGTCATCGATGTCTCCAACTCATTTACATTAGCCTCGGCGTAGGGCGCGATCTTCACTCCCAATTGCGTTGAGACCCCGTGGCTGATGCTGTCGTTCTCGCACTCTTAAAGCCCCGCACCTGCTTCCAGTCTCCTGACCGCTCACCCGGCACCCTTTATTCCTCTCCTTCATTACCCCTCAGAGTCTTTCCCTTCATCTTATCTTGAGCTCGTGCAGTCATGTCTTCAAGGCCATCTAAGTTTCTCTCACGCGCCTCGACGGTCGGTGACATCGTGGGCTCTGCCTACGACCTGCTCACTGCCGTCGGCCAGATCATCAATCCAAAGTCACCTTCTACGAGCCAGCACTATGACAACGAGGCCGCTGTCAAAGACTTCGAGAATGCAGTCAGTCTGTTGTTGACTATACCATATTTGGTTTTGCTCAACTACCGCCCATGACCCAGTTCAAGAAGAGCCTCGCGTCGTACCATGAACCTGATGCCCTTGTCAGTGCCCCTGCGTGGTCTCCTCTTTTCCTTACTGAGCCGAGTAAATTACGCTCTAGGTGGGCGCCATTGATGCGTTCAAGCATATCAATTCGCTCGATGACCGGAAGATGGGCGTAAGTCGGGCCGGATTTCTGTCACGTGAGAGAGTCTGAATTTGGGAAATTCGTTTCATAAATAGCTCGAGCACGTGGTCTACTTCCTCTCGCAACACGCCGATGGGATTCTGAAGGACAGAGTGGCCGAGTTCGAGAGTAAACTCGTCGAGATCCGTGCGTCCTCTCCTGCTCGCGTGTAGAAACCACCGTCCCTCATGGCGCCAAAGTCTACGACGACCTTTCTCATCCGCCGGCCACGTACATCGGCCCTGAATATCAATATCGTAGGGCTGATGGCTCCTATAACAACATTTGCGATCCAAACATGGGAAAGGCTGGGATGCCCTATGCTCGTAGTGTGCAGCAGATGCACCCTCTCCCGCTTAACAGACTGCCCGACGCCGGTCTCGTATTTGACACCTTACTCAGGCGTGAAAAGGTTGGATCTTTTCTCGTTTGGGTTTTGATACGTACACCGACTCATTGATTAATAATGTTTTGTAGTTCCAGAGGCATCCCGCTGGACTATCCAGTATGATGTTTTCGTTCGCCGCGCTCGTCATTCATTCGTAAGCATGATTGCATCATCTAATCTTATCGGCTTGTCCTTCTCCTGATCGTCGCCTCACTAAACAGCGTGTTCCGCACTTCTCACGATAATGTGAGCATCAACGAGACGTCTTCATATGTCGACCTTGGGCCGCTGTACGGAAATAACCAGGAGACGCAAAACAAGCTCCGCACTCATGATGGCCGCGGATTGATGCTTCCTGACACGTTTGCTGAGGATCGTCTTATGCTGCTTCCACCTGCCGTCTGCATACTGCTCGTATTGTTTAACCGGAACCATAATGTACGTCCTCGCACGTCGAACTTTACCTTGGCTCTGAACTGTCCTCTTAAGTACATCGCCAACAAACTGCTTGAAATTAACGAACGTCAAACATATACGAAACCCGAGAGCATCCCTTTGGGTGAACCGGACCGTGCTAAGAAGATCTCTGATCAAGACGAAGACATTTTCCAGACCGCGCGACTCATCAACTGTGCTTGGTTTGGAGCTGCCATCTTTTCCGATTACTTCAGCAGCATTCTCGGTCTTTGTCGCCAAGGCAGCAATTGGAGTTTGAATCCTTTTGGGGTAAGTGGTCACTTATTTGCTTACTCTATGAAGGTGTTGATGAGCGTTTGCGAACAGGAAATACGTGACACTGATCACAAGCTTTTCGAACGTGGTCGTGGCAATGTCTGCAGTGTCGAGGTAAGGAACTATCGTTTCAGGTGATTGGGGGGTTGACCAATGTGCACATGCAACTGTAGTTTAACTGTCTCTATCGCTGGCACGCAACCACGTCTCAGGCCGACGAACAGTGGGTCACGACGTTGATGGGCAGCATTTTCAAGGACAAACCTATTGACGACGCAAGTAGATTTTTTCCTATAAAGAATTCTGGTTCGGTCACTTAAAGTAGCCCATAGCTTACTGCCAAAGACTTCATAGATGCTATCAAAGGTCTTGAAAAGCTAGAGCCAGATGTCTCTCACTGGACATTTGGAGGGTGGGCGATTATGCAGTGCCTGATCTAAACGTCGATACTCATATGTGCTCACAGCCTGCAGCGGGAAGAAGGAAAATTTAACGATGCAAAGCTCGCGGCAATCCTTAAGGACCAGTGCGTGGTTTCTTCTGGACAACTGTGGACGAACAGCTGACAAAACGGTAGAATTGAGCATCCAGCCGCATGCTTTGGGGCCCGTGGAACACCCCATATCATGAGATTGCACGAGATTATGGGTATTGAGTCCAACCGCCGTTGGGGCGTCTGCTCGTTGAATGAGTTCCGCAAGGTATGTGATATCACCCCTCTTTCACTCTCTGCGCTCCGTTCCTAACCTGAGTTGCAGTTCCTTGGCCTCAAACGTAAGCGCACGATGTCTCCTCCAGCAACCCGTCTTCAGATGCAGTCCTGACTTTTCTTTCAGCGTATGCTTCCTTCTTGGAATGGAACTCCGATAAGGAGATTGCAGAGGCGGCAGAGCGCCTCTACACGAACATAGAAAACCTCGAATTGTATGTTGGCCTGCAGGCGGAAGAAGCGAAGAAACCCGTCGAGGGCGCTGGTCTTTGCCCTGGTGCGTTTCCACGTCCTACTCTTCGTACCTGACTCATCACATCCGTGCAGGGTACACCATAAGCCGCGCCATTCTGAGCGACGCCATCGCTCTGACACGCGGCGACCGCTTCCTCACGTCGGATTGCACACCATATAACCTCACGGCATGGGGCTTCGCGGACTGCCAGCGTGACCCGAATGGGCCTGGAAATGGAAGCATGCTTGGCCGTCTCCTCCTCCGCTGTTTACCTGGAGAGTTCTCTGACAACAGCACTTACACATGGTTTCCCCTCCAGACGCCCGAGTCGATGGAGGTCTTCCTTCGCAACCTTGGCACCGCAGATCGCTACGACTTCAAACGTCCTTCCGACCCCGTCCCCACTGTCTTTGCAACGGAGTACAATGATGTCCAGCAGATTCTGGGAAGCGCTCAGTTCCGTCAGCCCTATGGTGACAAGGGTGCGCGTATCGTCTCAGGCGAAGGGTGAGTGATCATGACGAATCGAATTCCCGCTCTCTCACTCATCGAATGGCAACTGCGACAGGTTCTTCCTTGCGTCGAACAAGGAAGCTGAGAGCCAGCGCGATCAACGAGAGGTCCTGCGTGTTATGGGCCAGCCAGGAGAAACGGACCACATCGCCCTCTACTTTTATGAGAAGACGCGCGAACTCATCAAAGTAAAGTCGTATTCTCTCACTGACAAGAACACCAAATATGTCGACATTGTTCGCGATGTGCTGTGTTATGTGCCACTCCATTGGGCCGCGACGGAATTGGTAATCAAGTCTATCATGTTGATGTTGACCTAGCGATCGCTGACTGCTGCTTGGATAGGCCGGTTTATCTCTCAAGGCAGACAAGGAGTCCGGGGGCGACTATACTGAGCGAGAGCTGTACGATATGATCACTGACGTTTACGCGTACGTGTTTGAAGTTGTGGTCAGAAAGTGGGGTACTAACGACGAACACGCAGCTACCTATTCCTCGACCTTGACCCGTCCAAGTCGATGAATATTGAACTGAGCGCGAAGGAGCATATCAAGACCCTGCAACGTCACATCAAGGCCAACATTGTCGCTGATATTGGGGGCAGGGCGAGTGCCAACCCTTTGGCGCATCCCTTATCGTGCTCACGCGACCTCGTAGCTCTCTATCGCAAACTTTGTCGGTTCCATCCAGTCCCTCTTCTCTGCGAAGGCAAAGAAGGAGAAGCTCACTGTTGCGGAGAGTCTCTTCGAAAATGGAGCTTCAGTCGATCGTACGACGAACAACGTGCTGTCGTTGCTAATTGGTGCATCTGTCGAGCTTTCCCAGTGTGAGTTTTTTTATCTTTCCAATTAAAGAGATAGGCTAAAATGGCTGCCACATTGTAGCGATTATCAACGTCGTCAATTATTACATTGATAAGCCCAATATTGTGAAACAGCTCCGGGCTGCCGATCCCAAGAACGCTTCATTGGAAGGCTACATCTATGAGGCCATGCGTAAGTAGATACCGACCAGCGTGTAGATGTGCTGACGATTCTCGTTGCGTAGGTATCGATCCTCCGTTCCGTGGTGTCTATCGTAAGCCATTTTTCCCTATATGTTGAACGTCTTTCACAATTGTATAGGTGAATCCCTGGCAAACCAGACTGTTGGCAGCCTCACGTGCTCCAAGGGTCAACGTGTCTTTGTTGACCTCGCACACGCCAGCCAGGATGTAAGTCCTTACGATTTTTCAGCACGCCGCTCCACGCTTAACCACGTTTTGAAGCCCAACGTGTTCCCGGACCCACGCACAGTCAATGTGAATCGCGAGCCGAAAAATCGCTACCTCACTGGAGACGGCGTTACTCGTTCTCTTGGGGTCGAGTTGACGACGAAGATTATGAGCCAAGTGCTCCGCGCCGTTTTCGAGTGCAATGGCATGCGCCGGACACCGGGCCTCGCGGGCCAGTTGAACCGCTATAAAGTTGCCGCAGAGAATACGCTGCGGTACGAGTTCCTCGACGGTAGCTTCCTTCCCACTGCGTGGCCAGATACGATGGTCCTCCAAGTAAGCACTTTCCATTCTGCTTCTCTGACTTTTAGCTCATTTTAGTCGCACGCGCGATCATAGTATGATGTTACTGCTCCGCGAGTCAACACTGCAGCCTGAGTTTCCATCCCGTATACTTCTAGTACTCACATATCAATGCTTGAATCTATTCACTTATCACATTTCTTATCCTTCATACTTCCCGTTACACATTTTTGCACATTTTTGCACGACGAAAACCTGATGAGCTTTGATATGCTGTAGGATTTTGACCATTTTTTCCAAGATTTTTTCTTTTCACTTACATGCCATTCTTCCTCTTCGTCGATGGCTGATCGTAACCAAGAACGTTGGTTTCATAACTTCAATGAAGATAATGATATCATATACAGTAAAGCGCGATTCGGAATCAACGTCACGGCTGCGAATCTCACGAGATTCGGGTCGACCTGTGTTGAACTTTGTTAAGCGGTCGTTCTGTGACTAGGCATTCGTAGGAGTACTCTGGTGCTCTTTTCACTCACTAGTTCTCACTAGCAGTAAACTGGGACTATGTGCTTCTTGACATGAATGGCAGGGCATTGGTAGATTGAATGCCAATCGGGCAGCTCGGATTTTGACAAGTTATTACTTCCCACGCTCAGGCTTTGACTCCTGCTAGTGCCATATGATACTCCCGGTCACCTTCATATTCATTACCTCTCTCGTTCTTTCACCTCGTTTATATTTGAGTATTTTGCTAGAATCTATGCCGCTAAAGCCGGTGGGGCTCCTATTTGAATAGCAGAGGTGTGCTCTTCGACGTCACAAACGCTAAAGGACGCTGGCTGGGGACCTGTTTCTCACTGTTTTTGCAAGTTGCGGGGACGCTCTGTGGTGGTATAGCTCTGCATTCGAGCTTCTCTAGCAGTGCATGGGGGCATGTTTCGATATGTTGTGTGCCCGTTGTGCTAATTTGGTCATAGGTCACAAGCTGAACACTAACGTGAACACGGCAGAGATGCCTTCCTTAGCAGAAAGTCCCAGCTCTCATATGCCGCATTTTGAATACTTCACGAGCTTTGTTTGCGATACGTGACCTCGCTCACTGGCGGCCACCAAAGCCCCGATCGAGAAGCACTTCATGCTGCAGCCCAGTAACTGTCCAGCTGTGTAACCAGTTTCTAGTTTATTGGATTGTATCTGGTTATTTGAAAAAGCGCTACTGAGGTTCTTTGATCATTTATTGAAAGCGCTCAACGCGCCGGCTCGACGGAGACCCGGGTTTTACGAAGCGTCAACACCACCGCGATGTGCCCACCGCGCTCTCCAGCGGCAAGTTCGAGGTCATCGGGGAGTTCAACAGACCTGCAGCACGGCACTAGCGCGGCCATACGAGTTATGGTACCATGGGCCGGCGGATGAGCTTAGAGCGTCGCAGAATAATGGGACTTTGGTGTCCATGTTGGTTGTTAGACCACCTCCGCCGTCCGCGGACTTAGGGATATTTCCTCTCGCTCAGCTACGGGATCGACAGCTGTGCGACGACAATGATCGCCTGCTCGACGAGATGGCTGCCGTCGATGCGATGCGCACCGGAAGTACCTCCGACCGGTCGTGTTGACCGCTTATGCCGGAAACGGACGCTTCGACGGCGGGGATGCTGCAGACCCATAGGGGATTTCCGGTGCACGGCGTATCACCGGGCAGCAGGAGATATTAAAGTACGTCCCTACGGCCGCGCGCGAGCTCTGCGGCCGGATCCTGCACACGTGCTACATGGGCACGGAAACCGCGGGCGTGGGGGTGTGCAAGCAGCAACAGCGAGGGAGTTCGCAGAGGCAATTGGCGAGTCTGCACGCCTCCTTCTTTACCTCCTTTCTGCGCCGTGACGCGACACGTAGCTACCCCGTTGTGACCGTTCTTCTAACTCGTGACAACACCGCGCCCGCCTTCCGCGCGCATGGCAGGGTCGATGCGGAGAACCTCGCACTGCAGAATATACAGGCACGCCTGCGTATGGTCATCACGTATTTCTTCGCGCTGTGGGCGTGTGGTTGGTGGGCAGGCTGCTCGTACCCGGGTAGCGCAAAAGTCGACGAGAACTTGAAGTGCGAATGTGTGCTCATTTCTTGTGCTGCCAACATTGATTCCGACTGCGGATAGGCGCAGCTTAAGTGGATACTTGACCAAGTACCAGTATGATGCTTGTCTGGTCAGTTCTTGAGCTTTGACCTTCTTCTGGTCGTGCACACCCCGCAAATTTACAGCGGACGTCAACCCTATTGCCAGCATTAGCATGACCAACCTAAGGCAGTTCATCGCGTGCGTTCAGAAGAACTTTCAGCTTTAGGTCCTATCAAGGTGAGCGATCCTATCAAGGATCACAAGAAGGATCACATCGAACCGCAGCATCACATTTGTTGAGATCTGAGCTCATTTCGCCCCTCCTTCCCCACCACCACCATCACATATTCTTTGATTACCGTTCTAACGGCAGACCTTGGGCCTGTCACGATGATAAGAAGACGTACATTCAAGTAGGCGGGATGCGAGGGTATCTAGCTCACCGGTCGCAGGGACTTCGCAGGGTCGCAGTAGGGTCACGGGCCGGTCGGGCCGCGAAAAGGTGTGCAAGGTTTAACTTGGCATTGTTGGTACTACTAGTACAACATCTTCACGAAGGTGGGGTGCAGTTCTTCTCCAAGGCAGATCCGCGGTGAAGGTGCATCGGTATCCAATTTCAAGGGGTTTCTCAAGCCAGATAACCGCAAGAACGAGTTAAAACCCGGGGTCCCGGACCCAGAAAGTCGAAGACTTGGAAATTTTACAGACTCTGACCACATGCGGCCATTCTTGTGCCCGTCACGTTTTTGCTTCCCTCGCAGTTCAGGAAGATTGATGAGGTTGCAGCGGCACCTGCGAGACAGGTTCAGCGTTTAACCGGAGCAGAAGACAAAGACGGCTTGATTGGGAGGATGGCCGAGCTGGCAGGGCTACTTGGAAGGCCTGGAAATCGAAAATATCTTATGTTCTCGCGTTGCACCACCAACGTTGTGGCACCGAAAACAAGAGGGTGAGGAAAGTGACACGGCCAAGCCCTATGGGTCCATGGAACATGCCTTCGCACATGACCAAACGAGGACAAGATGAGTTGTAAACAGTATCATCATGTAGATGCTTCTGGTCGCAACAGTGACATTTGATAGGATCTTAGAGCATTTAACTTTTACCGACGCACAGAAGCTGCAGTTATGCCTAGCCGCCCCTTGACTGTGTTCAGGGTTGATGCCGTATTGATGGCCCTTGCCCTCGTCCCTTCTTTGGCTGGTGCTGTCGTCCCCGCTCTCTTAAAGCCCTTACTATAGCCTTGCACCTCCTTCCAATTGCCTGACTGCTTACCCGGCAGTCACCCACCCTCTCACCCTCCCCTTCTTCCGCGCTCCCAGTGTCTTTCCCTTTATCTCATATCGAGCTCGTGCAGACATGTCTTCAAGGCCTTCCTCTAAGCGCGCCTCAGTCAGTGACGCTGTGTGCTCCGCCTACGATTTTCTCACTGTCGCTGGCTAGATCATCAATCCAACAAAGTCCTCTTCTACTACGCAGCCTTATGACAACGAGGCCACTGTTAAAGACTTCCAGAATTCGGTCAGTGCGCTGTTTACCATGCTCTGTTTGGTTTTCAAGTTCAATTACTGCCCACGCCCCAGTTCAAGAAGAGCCTCGCGTCATACCATGAACCTGGTGTCGTTGTGAGTGTGTCCCCCTGTGCGATCCATTATCCTTAATGAGCCGTGTATATTGCGGACTAGGCAGCCGCCATTGATGCGTTCAAACATATCAATTCGCTTGATGACCGGAAGATGGGTGTAAGTTGGGCCGAGATCAGGGTTTTTTGTCATATGAGAGTCTGATATGGGCAATTTGTTCCTATACTGATAGCTCGAGCACGTGGTCTCCTTCCTATCGCAACACGCCGATGGGATTCTGAAGGACAGAGTGGCCGAGTTTGAGAATAAACTCGTCGAGATCCGTGCGTCCTCTTCTGCTCGCGTGTAGAAACCGCCGTCCCTCATGGCGCCAAAGTCTACGACGACCTTTCTCACCCTCCGGCCACATACATTGGCACCGATTACCAATATCGTAGGGCTGATGGATCGTGTAACAACATTTGCGACCCAAAGATGGGCAAGGCTTGTATGCCCTATGCTCGCAGTGTACAGCAGACGCATCCTCTCCCGGTCAACAGACTCCCCGACGCTGGTCTCGTATTCGACACCCTTCTCAAGCGCCAAAAGGTCCTCCATCGTGACTTGATACGTACACAAGCTCATTGAGCGATAACTTGTTTTTTTATAGTTCGAGAGACACCCAGCTGGACTATCCAGCATGATGTTTTCGTTCGCCGCGCTGGTCATTCATACGTAAGCCTCATTGGAAATTATACAGTGTCACCTTATAATTAACAGCTTCATCCATGTCGACCAACGTTTCACTGCACAGTGTGTTCCGTACCTCTCACGATAATTCAAGTATCAACGAGACGTCCTCATACGTCGACCTTTCCCCATTGTACGGAAATGACCAGAAGAGACTGAACGAGATCCGCGTCAATGATGGCCGCGGAATGATCCACCCCGACACTTTTGCCGAGGATCGTCTTAGGTTACTTCCACCTGCCGTCTGTGCATTGCTTGTGTTGTTCAGTCGGAATCACAATGTGGGTTTGAAGCCTTAACTTAACCTCAGCCCTGAAATGTCGTCTTTAGTACATCGCCAACAAACTGCTTGAAATTAACGAACGTCAAACATATACGAAACCCGAAAGCATCCTCTTGGATGATCCCGGACGTGCTAAGAAGATCTCTGATCAGGATGAAGACATTTTCCAGACCGCGCGACTTATCAACTGCGGATGGTTTGGAGCTGTCATCTTTTCCGATTACTTCAGCAGCATTCTCGGTCTTTGTCGCCAAGGCAGCACGTGGAGTTTGAATCCTTTCGGGGTGCGTGTTCCCTCCTGTTCTTGCTCTACAAAGGTGTTGACGGTCGGGCAGGAAATACGTGACTCGGATCACAAGCTTTTCGAACGTGGTCGTGGCAATGTCTGCAGTGTCGAGGTACGAAAACTAGAGTTCTAGGTGATTGGGGTGTTGACCCATGCAATTGTAGTTTAACCTTCTGTATCGTTGGCACGCAACTACGTCTCAGGCAGACGAACAGTGGGCCACGAAGTTGATGGATAACATTTTCCCGGACAAATCGGTAGATGATGTAAGCGTATTTTCTTCCATTAAAAATTGGCTCGGTCACTTAAAGTAAAGTACTAACCTATAGCTTACTATCGATGAATTCAAAGTCGCTGTCAATAATATTCAAGGGCAAGAGCCAGACGTCTCTCACTGGACATTTGGAGGGTGAGCGCATTGGGGGTGTTTGATCTAAGTACTGATACTCATTTTCTCTCATAGCCTGCAGCGTGAAGCCGACGGAATGTTCAACAATGCAAAGCTCGCGGAAATCCTTAAGGACGCGTGCGTAGTTTATTCTGTACAATTGTGGGCCCGCAGCTGACAACACGGCAGAATTGAGCAGCCAGCCGCAGCCTTTGGGGCTCGTGGAACTCCTCATATCATGAGACTACACGAGATCATGGGAATTGAGTCCAACCGCCGTTGGGGGGTCTGTTCGTTGAATGAGTTCCGCAAGGTCTGTGGGTTCGCCCTTCTTTCACCCTCAGCGCTCTGTGCCTAACCCAATATTCGTCATCGCAACAGTTCCTTGGCCTTAGACGTAAGAACACGTTGTCTCTTTCAGTTCAAAGGCCTGACTGCAAATCTGATTCTGGGTTTTCTTATAGCATATGAGACCTTCTTGGAGTGGAACTCCGATAAGGAGATTGCAGAGGCGGCAGAGCGCCTTTACTCCAATATTGACAACCTCGAATTGTATGTTGGTCTGCAGGCAGAGGAAGCGAAGAAACCCGTCGAGGGCGCTGGTCTCTGCCCTGGTTCGTTTCAGCGTCCTGCCCTCTGTACCTTGCTTACCACTGCATGTCCGCACAGGATACACCATAAGCCGTGCTATTCTGAGTGACGCCATCGCTTTGACACGTGGAGACCGCTTCTTTACGACGGATTTTACCCCACATAACCTCACGGCATGGGGCTTCGCGGACTGCCAGCGTGACCCGAATGGGCCTGGAAACGGAAACATGCTTGGCCGACTCATCCTTCGTTGCTTTCCCGACGAGTTCTCTGACAACAGCACTTACACATGGTTCCCCTTCCAGACTCCTGAGTCAATGGAGGTCTTCCTTCGCAACCTCGGCACCGCAGATCGCTACGACTTCAACCGCCCCCCCAACTCCACTCCCACTGCCATTGCAAAGGAGTACAACGATGTCCAGCAGATTTTGGGAAGCGCTCAGTTCCGCCGCCCGTATGGTGACAAGGGTGAACGTATTGTCTCAGGTGAAGGGCGAGTAACGATTATGATTAGAATTCACGCCCCCCGCTCATTGAATGGACACCTCAACAGGTTCTTCCTTGCCTCGAACAAGGAGGCTGAGAGCCAGCATGATCAACGCGATGTCCTGCGTGTTCTGGGAACGCAAGATCAAACAGACAAGAACGCCCACTACTTTTATGAGAAGACTCGCGATCTCATCGAATTAAAGTCGTACTCACTCATCGACAAGAACATCAAATTTGTGGACATTGTCCGCGATGTACTGCGTTACGTGCCACTCCATTGGGCCGCGACATCATTGGTACGCGAGTTTGAAATGTTGGCGTTGATCCGGCGATCGCTGACTGCTAGCTGGATAGGCCGGTTTGACGCTCAAAGCAAGCAATGAGTCCGGAGGCGACTACACCGAGTCTCAGCTCTATGACATGATCACCGACATTTACTCGTACGTAATTCAAGTTGTGGTCAGAACACCATGTACAGATCACGGATACAGGTTCCTATTTCTCGATATTGACCCCTCAAAGGCGATGAATGTAGAAGCGAGAGCGAAGGATCATATCAAAGCCCTGCAACTTCACATCAAGGCCAACATTGTGGCTGATGTTGGGGGAAACGTGAGGGTCACCCGTATCAGCGAATATCTTATCTTGCCCACACCACGCCGTAGCTCTCCATCGGGGGCATCGTTGGTAACATCCAATCCCTGTTCTCCGCGAAAGCAAAGAAGCCTGAGCAGAAGCTCACCGTTGCGGAGAGTCTCTTTGAAAATGGAGCTTCAGTCGAGCAAACGACGAACAACGTGCTGTCATTGCTTATTGGTGCCTCTGTCGAGCTTTCCCAGTGTGAGTCTCTTATCTTCCCAATTAGTGATATCGGTTAAAATGGCGGCCACGTTGTAGCAATTATTAACGCCGTAAATTTCTGCATTGATAAGCCCGATATTGTCAAGCAGTTTCAGGCTGCTGATCCAAAGAACCCTGCATTGGAAGGCTACATCTATGAGGCCATGCGTAAGTAGATGCCGACCAGCGTGGAGATGTGCTAACGATGCTTGTCACATAGGTATTGACCCTCCGTTCCGTGGTGTATATCGTAAGCCATTTGTTTGCATGTTACACGTTTCTCACAATTGTATAGGTGAATCTCTGGGAGACCAGACTGTTGGAAGCCTCACGTTATCCCAGGGCCAACGCGTCTTTCTTGACCTCGCACACGCCAGCCTTGATGTGAGTCCTTCCGATTTTTCAGCACGCTGCTCCACAGTTAACCACGTTTTAAAGCCCAACAAGTTTCCAGACCCACACACTGTGAATGTGAAACGCGAGCCGAAAGATCGCTACCTCACTGGAGACGGCGTCACTTGTTCTCTTGGTGTCGAGCTGACGACGAAGATCGTGAGCCAAGTGCTCCGTGCTGTGTTCGAGTGTAACGGTGTGCGCCGGGTACCCGGCCTCGCGGGCCAGTTGCACCGGTATAAGGTTGCCGCAGATAATGCGCTACGGTACGAGTACCTCGACGGTGACTTCCGCCCCACCACATGGCCAGATACTATGGTCTTCCAAGTAAGCACTTTGCATTCGGCTTGTTTGGCATTTCGCTGATTTACTCGCACTGCGGAATCACAGTATGATGTTGCTGCTCTAATCGAACCATCTTGTAGCTGGTTCCTGCCGTAAGTGAACGAGGCTCAATACTAGGCGTTAGCAGTGCAGCCTGAGTTTCATCCCTATTCTTCTAGTAATCATATATCAACGCCTGAACCTGTTTACTCATCACACAAATAATTCACACTTCCTTTATTTCCCTGGTATTACAAATCTTACACGACGGTGACCGGTGACCGGTGACCTCCGAGATGTTGTAGGATCGCCAATTTTTGTTTCACTTACTGTCACTCTTGTTTCTCTTGTCGATGGTCCAGGCCAAATGTAGCCAAGAAAGTCTGCGTCAACATATCAACGAACAAGCGATGTCAAATAGGGAGGCGAACGCACAGATATGCGCGGAGATGGATGTTATGAGATTGTGTACCCACACCCAACCCAGCGCCTCCGATATGTACCTCTCGTTTCTGACCCACATGACCGAGCGTTGCTTGTGTTTGGCCTGCCAGCCCAAAGACAACTAGCACGCAGCCATCTCACACCAACTATACTTTCTACACGAGATTGGTTTTGCTGTTCCACCGAATCACCTTGCTCGCAGGCTGGGTTGCGGCATTGTGGTTCATTTCACTTTTGTCCAAGGACGCACACTCTGCTTCTCGAACCGCCCAAAAATGGAGTTGCGATCGACGCAAGAACCAACGGCTTGACCAATGGCGCTACTTGCCTTGCAGTTAATTGGTAAGCGATGAAGCTTTGAGGGAGCTGTGCTTGAACAAGTTTCGTGCACACCCTCAGAGTCAGCTAGCTTCGCAATCGCACGTAGTCCGGTGCTATGCGTTGACTCCGAGTCTGAATAGCGACATAGCCGTTTTAGGGTGGGAGCTACCTGGTGACTGTCAGGCCTTTCAGGAAGTGTCGGGTGAATGTCAGGGTTGACGTTGACGCGTTGACTCAAGGAAATGCAACCTCAGGCTCTGCTGCACCCATCGTTCTTCCTATTTTGGTTATTCGGAATTTGATTTGACCTACTGTACCTTTTTTTTTTTGATTACAAGCGCGAGGCTGTATTCAAGTTTCGTTCGAACTTTGAACGTGTCAAGTTGAACTTCGTTTTCTCCATGACCGACGAACGTGGTATTTTAATCTTCCATTATTCGGTATTCTACGCAAACACTTATTGTGCCAGCTTCATACCGTGACATTGCCATCCCGACAGTCTCGGCCGTGATGCGATGTCTCCCTCAGGCTGATTGTCGTATCTTTCTATGCGTCGTGTATTGCCCTGGTATTGCCTCAACTTATTGCTCCGCAGTAGCTAATAGTGTTTATCGTAATCAAAGTGTTGGTTCTTGTATTACTAACACGTCTTATAGCAACGACATATCTAACCGCGCGACAGCAGGGAACAACTTGAAGCGCATATCATTTGTAGTCAAGTTGCCTTTTTTTGTGCAAACCGAACTCACTCATACCCCTCTCATTGCTACTCGATTGGTGTAACCACTTCCTTGATATCTCAATATCTTCCCGGATCCATTCCCTCCGAATATTGTAGCAGTCGCCACAGAAGAAGCCAACGATACCTCGTCCCGGGGTAAAGCCACCCCTGATCTCATTGCATCGCCCTCTGCACCAACACCACCGTGCCCTCGATTGGCCACCCGTCCCTCAGCCGAGATTTTCCTTGCTGTTCCAGAGAGCAAAGCTCAGACCGGAACACCTCCCTCTATCGCTGGCACAGAACTTATGACCAATCTGACCACACTTTCCCCAACTCGAAATCGCCGTCTTTAACGCCCCGGCCCGATGCGGGGCAGTCCCTACCGTTGCTTCACCATGAAGTGGGCTCCCCTGCGGTTTCTGTGTACCCAACACACACGGAAATAGATTCGGAAAAAGGAGAGAATCTCGTCAGTACGGTAACTATTCCTGAGGTTGTATGTCCATGCTACGTTCCAATAAGACATTCGTGTAATCTCTTTGACCAAGGTCAAAGGAGCACAGCACAACCAGATCACACTTCGGCACGCTTCCCCAGGTTTCAAGTCACATAAGTCTCTGTGCCTTCAGTGTATCGCGCCCTCGGCTTATATTTGCATTTTGAATCTTGCATACGTAGCCTGACACTTTCATGGAACAGCGGTTTCGGTGGAACATATCGCCCGCTTCCAAGATGAAAGCTAGCAGTCCACGATAAATAAAAACCCCTTCATAGTGCGCGAGTGGCGACTTACCTCCACCTGGTAGCCCACTTGTTTTGCTCGTTTTGGTAGGTGTATGAGGTAAACATAATTTCAAGGATCCACCATAAAAGATTCTTCTTCAGCTGGTCATGCATTGGCTGCGCGACATCCACGGCGTCCGCTTGATACTCTGTAACCACACCCCCGTTGTCAATGTCATTGCCACTCCTGCTTTCCCGGTCGGCAGCCAGCGATGTGGGCGGGTAGATATCCTTTCCAATGGTGATAGGGATGCCACATTGTTCGAAAGCATCATAGTCGAACAGAATACCACAATTCGCCCGCACGATTTCTTGCACCATCCAGCGCAACGAAATGTTAGACAGAGAATTTGGACTTGAGTTCGGCATTGAACCTCCGCCTACATCTGTGCACTATTAATTTGGGCCGCCACGTGCGCAAAGGATCAAAAACGCACCAGTATGGCAACCAACGAACCACACCTCTTTCTTGTCCGTATCAAACAACTCATATGTTCCTCCTTCAGTAGTAGTATTCTGAGCAGGCTTTAAGTTTTTATTTCCACCTGTTGTCACTGGACGATGGAAAAAGTTTGGCCGGAAGTTGGCGCGGTGCTGCCAAGTGAAATGACGGTCAGCTGACGGCAAAGAAAGTCGATGCGTGGAAAGTATGGCAGGCATGTGCCCGCCAGGAACGTAAGGAGGGTGCACCCATCAGAAGAATTGGCAGATCGGACCATCAGTACATACCTCGTCAAGGGATAGAGCATGTCTGAACACCCGGATCGCCGTGTTTCCAGTTACAAAGGGTAAGGACTTGGACATGATAACTCCGACGCTCGCAACGGTGTCCCTGGTAATTAATTGAATCAGATTGGGAGGCCTCCATAACATTTCGCGGACAGCTTGGTCAAGAAGGGTAACTGCCAATACACTCACCAGACACCAAGAAAGTCGATTTTTACCGCGCGACAAAAGGTGGCTTTAAATCCTTCGGCGAGAGTTTCATTCTTTGCGGCCTTGAAAAGTTTGTATGCAAAAGGTACTTGCTCGACGTTGTCCTTCGGGAGTAGGCCAATCTGGGATGACCGCATAGTCAATGGGATGAGATCAGCGAGAGGCAACTTGAATATTAATCACACCTTGTGCAACATTCCCGCGAGAGCCCGGGCGGTATATGCACCCCGAGAAAAGCCTAAGATACCGCAGTCGATCAGATCTCCGTCTTCAAGAAATGTTCCGAACGCACCAAATAGATGGATTTTATCACCGACTTGGTAATTCTGCATGAGGAACAGGTAGCCGTCCTGGACGTGCTGGTAGAGGTACCAAGCAACAGCCTCGTCCATTATTTCGGCCCCCCATTGAAATAATGGTGAAACGACGCCTGGTGCCAAGTATGTTCCTACACCTGCCTGAACAAATGCAATAGTTGGGGCCCGAGGGGGGCGTGGAGGGCGTAGAGCTCACTTGGTAGTAGGTTAATTGCTCCTCCACCCTATCTTTCCTCAACAAGGAACACAATTTAACAACGTTGGTGTTCTATGGGAGATGTAAGATGTAGTAAAAGAGAAGTTAAATGCTACTTACAGCACCATCATATTGGTTTGTCGTTCCATCGAAGCACAGCACCAAGTTACGGCCTGGCATCTTGTTGAGAGTGACAGAGGGAGGGACCGGGGGGGGGTGAGGGGTGGGAATGGGATATACTATGCGTGCGTACTTAGAGAGGGACAGCCTTTATATACTATTTAGTACTATATACTGTAGCCCTGCTCTAGACACGAGGTTTGCAGTTTGGGGTGCTTCCAAACAGAGGAATATGCGAGTGCATTCTATCGTTAGTGCTGACAGGATTCTGTCGGTACGAGGGTAGAGCCGAACCACGAGGGCCCCAAAACTAGTACATGAATATGTACATGGCCCTGGTCCGGTGTCCTTGAAAACAACGTCTCTGAACAAAAAGGTAATGTTCTCGGCTGCTGAAATGTTCCTGTGGAGGCTTGGAGTCCATCGGGGGCCAGGCTCTCTGTCTCCAGTCGCACTATTTCTAGCATGATAAATAATTTGGCCTCAAGCCTCGGCGCAGAGGATGACCAAGGCAGTAAGTAGTCAGACGATAGACTGAGGCCCTTGCGGGTTGGCAATACGGTCCAAAGCTGCTCTTGAAGTTGCTTCCTGAAGTTTTGCCTTAGCAAGTCAACTGAGCTCTGAGTGCCGTGATATCAGAAAATTGGGGCCGAGTTGAGGCCTTAGATAAACTGAGACCGTTTCTTGTACTGGCTGACTGGCAGTTGCCAATTTTCCCCAGGCTGTCAAAATCTCAAAAAGGAAGGTTCGTCACGTGATCTTTTGAACTTGTCAAAACACTCGGGCCTTCCCGCTTTAAGTTATAACTCAGAAAGTAGATACTCTAGTAACCCATGAGTCTGGCATGAGATATACATGTTTTCTATAAACGGAAATTTCCTTAATCGGTGCCGACAACTTTCCAAAACCGGAAAGCGAAGTTATCATTAGTTAAATAAATGTTCTAAGCATCTAAAACATATGAACGCGTTTTCTAAGTCATTATAAAACAGTCAAATAGCTATATTAAAACCGCTTTATCAAACATTCTGGCCCTCTGAGGTAGCCAGGGAGCGGAAGTGTGCATTTGCAGAGGCAGAGAGGGCATCTGCTTTGGCATGCTTACCTGGCTTCTCCCCTCCACTGTAGGGATCTGTAAATAGAAATTTCCGCTTCCCAATTGGGCCTATGCGTTGAGTTGTTGAACTAGGTACAGGGGGCTGACGTCGCTTAGGGGATTTCCGGGTGGCATGCATATTCCGGGCTGTTTCCTTCCAAAGGTTGCAATTTGGAATTAGTCGTTCCCTATTTGGAAGTGCTTGTAATTGAGTGCCTGGTGCCCGAAATTTGGTCCCCTCTCCAGCAACAGAGAGTTGGCTTGCTTCCCCAGAGGAGAAACTATCTGGTGCCCTTGTGGAGGGGATCTGGGTCGCATTTTGAGGCTGAATAGAGACCCCTTGCATTTCTTGAGCTGAAGGGAGGGACTTGCTCTGCACAGCAGCAAGGTGCTTGCAGAACCGGATCCTCGGGAAGTCAGGACAATCACAGATTGCTTCCTGGGTATCCACGACATATTTCCGGCCTGGTTGAGTTTGTGAAGCAACATGAAACCTGTTGCTGTCAAGGGGAGTAATAGAATTGCCGGAAATGTGTTGGGAATTTGTCAAAATGGAGCGGCGGTGCCTGCCAGCAAGATCCTCCCCTTGAAAGCCAATTTGCTGGGAGTTGTGCCGAGCCTTGTAAAGTTCTGGCTCCATTTCCTGTGTCAAGACATAAATGACATGATCGATCCGCCAATTACGCTTGCCATCAAGCCAATAAGATTTCAAGATATGGTGATATCTAATCATAATCAGTCCGCTTTCAATGAAATGACCAAAAATGGACATACGCTTCAAGGAGCATGTTAGTGTCCCCTTCACTATAGATATCTCGCGATCTCCGGCTAATTCCGGACCACATATGGACCACAGGGGCCCATTTTTGTGTAAAATAGTCAACAAATGATTGAGGGAAGTTTGGATCAGTATAGATCTTATCCCAGATCATCATAAACTCGGCCAGATCTGATGTTTTGACCAATTTTTTCACTAGAGCCCATAACTCCGGAAATTGATCAGTCCGGAAGTGTGATTGTATTGCATGGAGCACGTGCCACCGGCACAGAAGCACTTGACTCTGTGGGTAGACACGGCGCAAGGCCGAGATCTGGGCTTGATCACAATCTGTCATGAATTGAATGGGCCGGACATTGGGATTCCAAGACCTGACCAAAAATAGAAAATAAGCGATCGTTTCAGATTTTATATTGGTTGACAGCATCCAGGCAACCGGCACCCCTGACAGATCGGAGTTTAGCCGAAATTAGTCCAAGAAGCATGTATTCGCTTACCATGCCCCCAATTATCCCTTGCCATAAGGGTAATAAGTTGAACTCCGGTATACAGATTAGTGTGATGGGTGCCATCAATGCCAAGAAACCGGTTCCCAAGGCGTCGGAAAGCGTCCAATTGAAATCTTGTTTGGATGACTATAATGAAAAGATCTCCCTCTAGCTGTGATCCAGGGGGGGATTCATCTAATCTGTCCTTGAAAAATGTATTGGCTCCCTCCTTCCTGAGGTCAGCCAACCAGAGACTGATTGAGATTTCGTCTTTAGGGTCTTTTTGGATCTTTTCCCGATCAAGTGCCCTGGCCATTCGATTGACATCGGCAACGGTAATATATTTGTCGCGATCGTTGTCAGAAGCAGCCGCGCGGATAGATCGGACCTAAATATTAAGTTAGCTTTAATCTTGTGTTCAAGATCGGAATTACATACAACTTTTTTGGGCTCTACTCCAAACTCAAGGAGTTCCCTCACTCTCCCCTTCGCCTTTTGGGTGACCCTTGTGAAAACTATGTTTCCCAAATTAGTAGGGTGATTGTGAGCCTGAATGTAATGTCCTAAAAGGACAGTTGTGCCAGGATAAGCCTTCACTGAAAGTTGGCAGCTGCAGCCAATCCGCTTTGATGGGAGTTTCTGGATCCGATCGGGAAACTTCTTTTGGTAACCCCAGTCATCGGGCGATCCGTTCCTTGCACATTTGTAAGTCCGCTTCCAAAGAAAGAAAGTGCCAGCAGGTTTAGTCTCGGCCAATCTAAGTTCAATTGAATAGGTCCGTTCCTGGTCCTCCCTCCAAATGTCGAACTCGGCAAGGCTCCCCCATTGGAGTTCAAATTTCCCGGTTGCCCGGTCATATTCAAAACCACCACGGGCAGGCAGGGTCAGGTCGGGTGTTCCCTTTTCAGAAAAGTCAAGAACCATTTCAGTGGGTGCAGACTCGGCAGGTCCCATTTGGGTAAGAGATAAGCGAAAGCGCGGGATAGTTGTCATCGCAATAAGTCGAATCCTGAGCAAAAATCACAAGTGGGCCCTCCTCCTGTGCTGCCTCTCAAGGCTGCACATCCTCAAAATATATAATAAATTTTTATATCAAAAAAGCGCTTATCTTCAGCAAATCTCACTCAATAAAGCTAGCTTTTTTTGACCTAGTGAAGCGGTATTTATTTAGTTTATACTTAACTGCATTGGGTGAACATGCTCTTTTGGCACACTTCCGCTCCCTGGCTACCTCAGAGGGCCAGAATGTTTGATAAAGCGGTTTTAATATAGCTATTTGACTGTTTTATAATGACTTAGAAAACGCGTTCATATGTTTTAGATGCTTAGAACATTTATTTAACTAATGATAACTTCGCTTTCCGGTTTTGGAAAGTTGTCGGCACCGATTAAGGAAATTTCCGTTTATAGAAAACATGTATATCTCATGCCAGACTCATGGGTTACTAGAGTATCTACTTTCTGAGTTATAACTTAAAGCGGGAAGGCCCGAGTGTTTTGACAAGTTCAAAAGATCACGTGACGAACCTTCCTTTTTGAGATTTTGAC